>OX392463.1:49921146-50521146 GCA_947623515.1 Neoascia interrupta
TTGCAAAAAAAAAATGTTTCTTTTTTTTATATTTTTGATCTATTTATTGATCTTATTCGCCGTTTATTTTCTATTTTATTTTATTGTTTAGCTTATAAATCGTTTTATTTATTTTTTTTTCACGTTTTTCCTATGTGTATATTTACTTCTAATTAATTAATCAAATCGTTACATTAAAAACGCGCTTTTTAAAATTTCACCTGTCTCTTTTCCAAATGCTCGATAACGTCGGCAATGAGCTTTCTGCGTAGATGTTGCAGACCTAAATAAACTAAACCTTCTATGACGCAGGTGACGAACATGAGCATCATTACCTCCGCGATCAGGTTGGATCCTCCCTCTGCTGGCGGTGAAGCGGTTAGCATCTGGGGTCCAGTGTTAATTGTTTCTTGTTTTGATTCAGTCCCCATTAGAACGGTTCCCATTTTGAAATGGTTTCAGCGGTTTGTTCAAAAAGTCGGTGCAAGCTCTTCTCGATGTTCTTTCTATCCCTTCGCTTTGCCTGTTGCTCTTTCCGTTGGGCGTGGCGTATCTTCTTGATTCGCTGAAGATATTGACTCTTCAGGTTGGCTGCTAGGCCCGGAATGTTCGCTCGTCGATAGAGTTCTTTCACTTCCTTTTTCTGTTGAACAGCTTGCCCTCTTCGGATGTGCTTGGGAGCTGAAGCGGGTGTCGCTGGAATTTGAACCTGGATAGGTTTCGTCCGTCTTCTTCATTCCTCTATAGTCAGAGGACGGGGTCCGGCGGGATACCTTGGGGCGGTTTTCGTCTGGGGTCCCTTCAGTATAGCCTGCGCCTGGGCTAGATGTTGTTTCGCAGCTAGTAATTGTTCTCGGCTGGTCTCCAGGTCGTTGGTCATCTCCCGGAGTAGTTTTCGAGGTACTCAAAATCTTCTTGGGGATTTTGGCCTAGAGACAAAGAATGTTTGCGCCTCCTGGCAGGATCGCCAAGCAAAGTTGGCCTAGTCCGTAGGCCAACTATCAGGTTCTTTTGCGAGAATCCCTTTCAGGCTAGGCTTAGGTCAGCTCGTATCTGATACTCGTAGAGCGGTCAACCGCTACGTTCTTCGAGAAGGGATATCGCTGCGCTGAAAACCCTATCTTAAGCGTGTTGCTCGAAAGATAAACGTCCAGTGATGTGTGGTGCGATAATGACCATTTTATTTAGTTCCTGTAGGTATTTATAAATTTCTTGGTTCTTAAAACTAAACAATATGTATAAGTGCAGATATGCACATAACGTAACCTATTAATTTTCCCTTTTCCTTAAATATGCAATGTTTTGTCTAGCCCACTTATGCAACACATATTTTATTTACGACAATAAATTATTACAACCCAGAATTGCTTAGCCAGCAGATTCGTTAAGTGGGTCCCACCATGTCATTTGCCTCGCTCGTCGACTTGCATTCGAATTACCTTCGAATGGTCTTTGAACGGGCGCTGAACATTGCTCGTGTCGGGTACACATGTTCGTCTTCTGTAACCCGAGTGGAAGTCGTATTCGTCGTGATTCGACGATTGTTTATATATTTTTTTGTGCGTTTACTTTGTGTGATTGCGATAATTATCATTATTAATGAATGGATGAGTGGTGTGAGGCAAATACTGGGTGGTCGTCGGCACCCTTCACATGTGTCTCCGCCCACTTTTGTGGGCGTGGCGTTAAAAAATGTGATTTTTTTAGTTAAAAAGGCGGAGTTTAAGACTTTAAATGTATGCAACCACCTAGTATGAAGCATTCAACAGTTATATTTTTTATTCCGCCCACTTTTCGGAGGCGTGGTATTTTTCTTTTGTATGGTCGGGCATTTTTCAATCCGTCGTAGATGTATTGAAGCTTCTGCATACGCACTGTTGCACTTTCCCACTCGTTTTGTAGTACTTAACCGTCTTTTCAACCTCTTCGACTGTAATGTCTGGTACTTATTCCCAGTTGGGATGGGAGTAGTTTCTTCTGGAAAGTGTTGCCTGGAAAACTGTCGTACTGTCAGTGCGTCCTAGTTTCAGTGCGGTGCCGTGGTTATCGAGTAGAATTCCGTTCGAGTGCCGTCTATCCACCAGTAATCTGTCGGTAAATTCACATTGTGCAGCAGTCTAGTGGTCTAATTGGAAACATGGGAATCGACAAGCTGGTGCCGTGTACTGTCAAGCTGGCGAAATTCATCAAAAAGTCTGGCTGTGATGTTTTGTGCGTTATTGACAAGCAAATTCCATCGGAGTTGGTCGATCAGTTCAATGAGTTTCGAGCTTTCGATAAAGCTCGTTCGATTCTGTGGTATCGTGCTTTAGATCACAAAATCTAGATTTGCCTGTTGTGTACTCTCCCATTGCTGAATTGAGCGACTACCATGATGTGAGAGCTTACCAAGAGGCCGCTGCCAAGTCTCTTAGTCGTGCTATTAAGGCCGGCTTCCAATCACCACTGGTGCTTGTAGTTCCACAAAGCAAAAACTTCTCCAATGCCGAACTTTGTACGGTCTTGGGAGCGCTCGAAGAGCTTTATGTGCCCATCCAACTGCGCGAATGTGTTCCAGACAAAAAACAACGCATCACCAAGCTATCGTTGCTGATTACCAACCCAAAGGCTGAGGAAATTTACAAGAAGGCTTTGCTGCTCGAGTCTGGCCGTTTTGTTGCACGCGATATTGGTGTGGGCGATCCAGAACGCATGTGTCCACCAAGAGTTGAGGAATACGTCAAACAAATTTTCCCATCAATGAAAATGGATATCATCACCGATGTGGATGTTCTCGTTAAGGAGTATCCACTTTTCGCGGCCGTTAACAGAGCGGCTTATACAATCAAACGCCACCAGGGATGGATTATATTCTTGGAATACAAACCCCCACAGCCAGCAAAACAAAAAGACACTGATGCTTGTTGGTAAGGGTGTGTGCTACGATACCGGCGGTGCTGAAATCAAGGCCGGAGGTATCATGGCTGGTATGTGCAGGGACAAATGTGGTGCAGCTGCAGTTGCTGGATTTATGCAGATCGTCCAAGAGCAGAAGCCTGTCGATGTCAACGTAATTGCTGCCCTGTGTCTGGTACGTAATTCGGTCGGTGAAGATTCGTACGTCGCAGACGAGGTAATCACCTCACGAGCTGGTATTCGTGTTCGCGTAGGTAACACTGATGCCGAAGGACGCATGTGTATGGCAGATGCATTGTGCCGCATGAAGGAAATTGCCGTACCGTGAGCGGGACTTGCCTGATCTTGTGTTCACGATTGCCACCTTGACAGGACATGCTTGTCTTGCTGCTGGAGAAGGCTACTCCATTTTGATTGACAACAGTGTGGCTGAACAGTCTGGCCATGCATTGAAACTGCAAGAAATTGGAATTCCCTTTGGCGAACCGTTTGAAATTTCAAAACTACGTAAAGATGATTTCGACTTTAACCGTGGAAAGGTAATTGGAGAGGATGTGGTGCAATGCAACAATGCTGCATCTTCGAGGACTCCTCGTGGACATCAGGTTCCTGCTGCTTTCATTATTGTTACAACTGGATTGGACAAACACGGTCTGAAATCAAGCAAACCTCTTAAGTACACCCACTTGGATATTGCCGCCAGTGCTGGAGAATATCGGAAAATGCCAACAGGAACCCCAGTTATTGCCCTGGCCAAGACGCATCTTTAAGGTCGATGCTCCAAGTTTTTGACAGTGGCAGACACACTTGTGTTATTTTTTCTAAAACCATGTTGAAAAAATCCAGATTTAGGCTTAGTTGTGTTGAATTATAAAATGCCAAGTACTTATCCACTACGTACTCATCACATTCTTAAATTTGTTCATTTTCAATTGTTGCCGCCTTACCGAGGAAGATGTTGAAATAAATTTAAGTACTCTTAGTACTTTCAATAAAATGCCACAAACTGTTCATTAAAAAGTCCAGCACAATACTGCAGCCGCCTGTGAAGAAATTAATCTTCCTCCACAAGAAGCTGGCCCTGAGCATTGTTGATATACTTTGGCGAACGAATCTCCTGGGCAAATCTCCTCCTCTGAGCGGCAATCTTGAAGATTGTGGCCGTCGTATTCAAGGTGCTTTATTGAAGGTCCTGTATAGCCTGGTGTGTATCAGCAGCCAGTGAAGAAATTTCCTCCAACTCCTGATACAGGTCCTCCATTCTCTTTGCTTGAACCGGGGTGGGCTTCTTCTTAGCCAAACTGCTGCGGAGTCTATATTCCTATTCCAGACGAAGCTTATCATCTCTGTTGTTCCATCTGACCACCACCATGTTTCTTTGACCTGTTCTCAGTACCTATATTCTTAGGAGTGGTTTGGCCTTCTCAATGCACGTTCGCTGCAGGTCATCCCATATTAACTTATGCTCTGCACTTAGCATCTTCATTTTCGTCAATGATATGATAGAGGTAGTTTTGCATCGTGTTGAAAAATACTTTGAATTTTACCTTTTCCGAAACCGAGCATATTATTAAGGTAAAACATTAGAGGCTTGGTATTTATTCTAACGAATTTTGCAGACCCTGGATCCGGGTGCTTCTCTACTGTGCTGTCTCTGCGGGCTGGATTCAAAGATTTTCCGGTCTGGGGCGTTGGTTTTCATCCGCTCTAAAAGATCCAGCCCTCGAGCTTTTGCATAATGCAAATTGGCACTTCCAGCTTCGTCATTATCGCCGCACTGTCCGATCACTCAGAGTCTGGTGTGTGCAGTCCATAGCGTTTGCAGTGCGGGATTCAGTTCAAGGACCAACTGCCTAAAGTATAGGATTGCATTTCTTGCAGACAGGGCCCGAAAATGGGCTTTAAGGTTAAAACTTTTCTGGCATTCTAGTGACATGAAACGCTGCTACTTTTATGTGTTAGAAACTAATTTACAAACTCAAAAAAAAAAAATCACGTGCAAGTCCTTTTTTATCTCAACATTGCCTTAATGAAAATTTAAGGAGATGGCAGTATTTTTAAGTAAATTTTATCGTCATTGAGATATCCCCCATTAAAGAGTCATTCCTCCCTTTTAGAATTGCAAAAAGTATCAACGAAACAGCCTAACTGGCAAATTGTAGGTAGCCCAAAGGCATATTGCTAATTAGAACCCGATACTTTTCGTATCCCACAAAAACAAAGGTAATCTCAGAAATCAAAATCCTGTCCGTATCGAGTTTCCGGTTGTCAGACGTTTTCACATTTCGTGAAAATGCCAAACTTTAAATCACGCTCTGTGAAGGGTACAGCAGAGCACAGAGCAACCCACCCTCGCCCAAAATCGATGGTAGCTATATCCTGCGAAAACAATTTGAAAAGGACATGATATCGGCATTTGGATCAAAATACGACACAACAGAATGCCTTTTAAAGTTATGTGAGTGGAAACACGTACATTTGTCCTGTATACAAATATGTATATACGCGCCGAAAACAAATAGAATTGTTCATCCAAATTCGTCGGTGTTAACATATCAATGAGATTTCCCCGAAATTATTGAGGGAAACTTTTTTCATGACGATTTCGTAATTTCGGCACAGCCCCCTTTCGCTTGTATCGGTACGCATATACGACGATAGAGCTAGGCTATGTTGTTGATGATACATTTATAGCGTTTTCCTTTTTATTAGATATAATATTAAACATCACCTACTTTCGAAATGCGTATATCCATGCAAAGGACACATTTTTTTTTCCTGGGGAATATAACGAGGTCACGATTGGAAAACCACGCGAGATTTACGATTATGGAATAAATTCGTTTTGCTTTGAGGTATTTTCGAAATGGTGAGTGCTATGCGGTGTTAATTCGAGAAAAACTTTTTTTTATTGTGTGTTACAAATACATGTCGTTAACAATACGTTAGCGGATACAATGTGAGTAGGTACTAGTGGCTGTCATAAAGAAATTAACTTTGAAGTGTCTTTCGTTTGGCATTTGAAGAATTTGCGAAAGGGTTGGGTTTGGCACTTTTATGTCTTTGGAACGTTGCCTTCGCCTATAGACGAAATTAAAGAGGAATAAAAAATTACCCTTTACAATATTTTGCATATGAATCAACAGAGTTGTTGGGCCTTGACGGCCTCTATGGTTAAGGTTGTCTTCTTGGAGGAGCAAGTGTTCGGCTTGCAAACTAAGCCAAAATCTCGAGATTTGAGTTCAGACGGGCGAAAATCGCCATCGTTCCTTATCGCCTCATTCGGTTCTTTAAGAAATCGACAAACTGGTTACCTTCTCAGGATTTTCCTTACCGATCAACATATTTTTCTTAAAAAAAATGTTTCATTACTACGGTACGGAGCAATGGCGATACGGAGCAGCAAGCGAAAGAAAGTAGCTATTGAATTAATTCAAAAGATCAGCTCCTCGATATTAGAGATGGGAAACACCTGAGTGAGTCGATTCAAATGTGCCAGTCCATCTGCTGAGTCGACGGATGTGCCTCAGTTCAAAAGATTCGAATCACCTCAATGAGTCGTATCAACTCACTGAGGTGATTCGATACCAAAGGATTTTGATACACAGAAAAGTCGATACACACAGGAGTCGATTCACAAAAGAGTCGATACACGCCACATCGACACCACTGACTGTATGCATCGCAAGCGCAACACACAGTCATGTCACGGGATGAGTCGAGATCGGGAGCAGTGTTGGGACTTGGGAAATGCTAAACGGTGGTATTAAGGATTGAAAATAGGTGGTAGATTGAAAAAAAAGGTGGTAGAATAAAAAATCTTAAATTTCATGTACTTACTTAAGGTGGCGCTACAGTCCGGGGTGGACCTGGGCCTCAGCCAACAAGCTTCGCCAGCCAGCTCTGTCTCTAGCTAGCCGCCTCCAAACCGGTCCCCTTCCAATTGCGTGCGCCACCTGAGTCTCGGTGCTCCTCTACCGCGCCTTCCCTGCGGTGTGGATTCGAAGATTTTCCGAGCCGGGGCGTTGGTGTCCATCCGCTCTAAATGACCCAGCCATCGTAGACGTTGTGTTTTGACTCTTTTGGCTAGGTCGGTATCGCTGTACAGCCCGTACAGTTCGATGTTATATCTCCTCCTCCACTCTCCGTCTATGCAGACGCGACCGTAAATCGTCCGAAGAAGTTTCCTCTCGAAGCAGCCTAAAGTGTTTTCATCCGCCTTTGACAGGGTCCATGCTTCTGCACCGTAAAGCAGGACTGGGATGATGCGGGTCTTATACATGGACACTTTAGTTGCTCGAGAGAGGGCTTTGCTACTCAATTGCCTTCTTAGCCCAAAGAAACAGCGATTGGCAAGAGTTATCCTTCGTTTGATTTCAGCGCTGGTGTCATTGTCTGAATTGATAGCGGAACCCAGGTAGACAAAGTCCCTAACTACCTCAAAGTTATAGCTGTCGATGGTGATGTTTTGTCCAAGACGTCGGTGTTGGGTGTCTTTTCTTGATGACAGCATATACTTGGTTTTGCCCTCATTGACTGCTAAACCCGTATTCGCCGCTTCCGTCCCAATACTCACGAAGGCTTCACTGACATCATGCTTTGTTCTACCGATTATGTCAATGTCGTCTGCGTATGCAAGTAGTTGAACGGACTTTTGAAAGATTGTACCTCTGGTGTTGGCGTGAGAGTTCTGCACAATTCTCTCAAGTATGATGTTAAAGAAGTCGCATGACAGCGCGTCGCCTTGTCTAAATCCTTTTTTGACATCAAAGGGGTCGGTGAGGTCTTTGCCGACCTTGACGGAACAGCGTGAGTTTTCCATCGTCATCCTGCTCAGACTGACGAGTTTGGCAGGGATGCCAAAACCAGTTATTGCGCTATAGAGCTCGTCTCTATAGATGCTGTCATACGCGGCCTTGAAATCGATGAAGAGGTAGTGTGTATCGATTTGGAATTCCTGGGTTTTCTCCAAGATCTGCCGCAGTGTGAATATTTGATCGATGGTGGACTTTCCTGGCCTAAAGCCACACTGATATGTGCCTATCAGATTGTTGACAAACGGCTTCAGGTGTTCACACAGTACAGCAGAAAAGATCTTGTATGCGATGTTAAGAAGACTTATGCCTCTGTAGTTGGCACAACTCAGAGGGTCTCCTTTCTTCAGGATCGGGCAAACAATGCTGAGGTTCCATTCGTCGGGCATGCTTTCTTCCGACCATATCTTGCAGATGAGCTGGTGCATGCTCCTAACCAGCTCATCGCCAGCGGATTTAAAAAGTTCGGCAGCTAGGCCGTCTGCTCCGGCTGCTTTGTTGCACTTGAGCTTAGACACAGCTACTTTCACCTCTTCCAGGTCGGGTGGGCGGTATCGTTCGTATGCTTCGTCGGTAACGTCTTCGCCCGGGTTGAATGGTTCGTTCTGCCTGACAGCGGTATTTGGCTCGTCCTCGCCGTTATACAGTCTGCAGAAGTGGTCTTTCCAAATCCTCAGCACCGACTGCGATTCGTCCCAATACTCATACGTAAATTTCATGTATGTATTGATATTTACATCCCACCCAGGGTATATCAATTTGAATGCATAGTTTGCAACACAGTGAAATAATCATCGTATACTCTGAACGATGTCCGTCCGTATATGTCCGATGTCCGTCTGTATATGTGAAGGCTTAAGATCTTCAAAATCAAGCTAGAGAGCTAAAAAATTGGTACACGGCTTGGGACTGTGTGAAAATTGGCTTAATCCGTCAACCGCCACGCCCACTACTGGCTTCAATGTAAGGCAACCTCTATTTCACATTTTCTTTCAAAATGCCTTTTGGTCAAGTTAGACAAGACATAGGAACTTCAATTTTGGTATTGGGCAATATTGGCCCAAGACCTTTAACAAGGCAGAAATTGGACCGCCCACAATATCGACCATGCCCACTTTTAACATGTTAGATTTTTAAAAACCCGATTTCTCGGAAAGTTGACTCCGAATCGAAAAAAAATTATGTGACAATTATTAAAGATATTACTATTTGCAAAGTTCGGTTCATACAAAGTTTTGAGCTCCGCCCACTTTAAGGGGGCGTTTTTAGGAAAAAACTTTTTTTAAAATAATTTTCTTTTTACCGCATTTTCTCAGGATTCTAACAAAATTACAATTAATTAATTTTAATTTTTAATGCCCCTTTTTGGAGGCGTGGCCTATAGCAAATACGATATGAATTCGGGCCAAGAAACTTTAAGATTTGGTGTTACACGGTTTATAGGATAGGGTATATAGAAGTTTGTCACAGATGAACTCTTGCACTTACTCACTTGTTTTTATTTGCCAACAATCTTATAATAAAATGTATGTACAGCCTTATTAAAAACTTGAGTTTTTTTCACAGCTTCCAGTGTTACTTGTGCGATAGTTTGAAATACAAAAAAGGTGGTAGATTTCAAGCAGAGGGTGGTAGGTTCCTGAAAACCCTAAAAGGTGGTAGAAATACCACTTAAGTTGTAGAAGTCCCAACACTGATCGGGGGGCGATCAACATCAGACACACATGTTTGCTTGCCTCTCTCTCTACCTGTTTGGATGGATGGATGGGTTGGGTTGGATGGAATTGCAATGGTGGTGCGTATTTTCGTGATGTGAGTTTCTGTTTTGTTTTGGCCTCCAGTTCCAGTCCACTAACTGATGGTTGGATAGGATCGATGGAGATGGATGGGTTGTATTCGGAGTGGTGGTGGGTATTTTTGTTTTATGTGTTTCGGCTTTTATTTTTTTTTTGCCTCATTTTCGCACTCGTATACTTGATAGACTGGCATGCAAAAAAGGATAGCTTGAACTACTGAAACAATTTGTGCATGTGTTGGGTATACATCCAGTTGGGGCTGACTCTCTCGTTTTTTGGAGTATGGTCGACTCTTTTGAAGCAATCTTTCGTGTCGACTCAGTGAAGTGAAAGAGTCGGTGTGAGTCGACTCACTGAAAAGAGGCGAATTTCCCATCTTTACTCGATATCCTTTTCTAAAAAGTGGAAAATTGAGCTTTGCGCCTTCAACACACACGTTTGAACTGCTTTCTGTTTTTGCGATCAGGTCATATGAAATTCAGATTAATTTAATATCACAATCTGCGTGGCATTTATATCCGATCGGGCACAGTGAAATAATCACCGTAGAACCTTAAGACCTTTTAGAGATATGATCGAGACTGACAAGTGCATCGATTAAGCCATGTCCGTCCGTCTGTATGAGTGAAGGTTTTGGGTCTTCAAAATCAAGCTAGAGAGCTGAAACTTGGTTCTTTTGTTGGACAGGCAGTGTTAAAATTGGCTAAATCCGCCGGCGGCTACGTCCACTACTGGCTTCAATGTGAGGTAACCCCTATTTCCCACTTTCTTTCGAAATGCCTTTTGGTTAAGTTAGACAAGGCGTAGGAACTCAAAATTTCGTATTGAGCAATATTGGGCCAAAACTTTTAACAAGGCAAAAATTAGACCGCCCACAATATCGACCATGCCCACTTTTAACATGTTAGAACTTTAACAACCCGATTTCTCGGAAAGTCCATTCCAAATCGAAAAAAAAGATATGACAAATGTAAACGCCCCCTAAAAGTGGGCGGAGCTCAGTGCTTTGTATGCAACGAACTTAGCAAATGGTAATACCTTTAATATTTGTCATAGAATTTTTTTTCAATTTAGAATGAATTTCTCGAGAAATAAGGTTTTCAAAGATTTCAGATGTTAAAAGTGGGCATAGTCAATAGATTGGGCGGTCCAATTTTTGCCTAATTAAAGGCTTCTGGCCGATATTGCTCTCTACCAAAATTTAAGTTCATATGTTTTGTCTATCTTGACCAAAAGGCATTTTGAAATAAAATGTAAATTTGAGCTTG
Source organism: Neoascia interrupta (assembly GCA_947623515.1). Taxonomy (NCBI): domain Eukaryota; kingdom Metazoa; phylum Arthropoda; class Insecta; order Diptera; family Syrphidae; genus Neoascia; species Neoascia interrupta. Next base: position 49,931,899 of record OX392463.1, read on the forward strand.
CCTGACATTCACGCCAATTGCGGGCATGGCTGTGTGGGCGGATCTTCTCAATTTTCATACTTTGTCTGTACAAAACGAGAACCAAGCCACGCTGCAAGTTTCAGCCTAGCTCAATTTTAAAGATTCAGCAGCATAGCTCAAAACTGCATACATACGGACAGACGCACAGACAGACGGACGGACGGACGGACGGACATGGCTTAATCGACTAACCTGTCGGTCTCGATCATATCTCTAAAAGGTCTTGGGGGTCTACGGTGATTATTTCACTGTGGTACAAACTATGCATTAAAATTAATATACCCTCGGTGGGGTATAAAAATTGTGGTATATTTATTTTGGTTTTATGTATACCACAATTTTTTTTTAGATTTTCTCAACTGTTGATCTGTCAAACGAAGCAAATGTTTAGTATACATTTAAATTAAAGCTTCGCTTTGGAGTCATACATTACGTCAGATGACGTTTTCTCTTTACAATTCCCAAACGAGACTTGAATCCGAAGCTAAATTGCGTAAGGATGCACTAAATAAGGCTGAACTCGTAAAAGTTAGACCAAATCATATTAATGAATCCCTCTTTAAGCTCCCGATGCTAACCTCGAAAAGTTAAGAGTAGGAGTTGATAGATAGTGCTACCGCACTATATAAAAACTTCACATTGTATCCTCTTGAATATCCTTTGGCTCTTCACATTCTCCAACCTCAGGTTTTTTTTTTCAAAAATAAATTTTGGCTTGACAGCCTTTCGGTTTGACTGCACCAAACAAAAACAAGCACTCAATTCGCGAGAATGTGTCAAACAAAATATATGGTTCCGGCACTAGCCATATCATTTGTCAAAAAAAAAGGCCATTAAAATTTAAAAATTTACCGTTCTGCTGTATATTTAAACTCAAACACAGCAAAGTACCAATACAGAGTACATAGGTAGGTACTTCCTTTCGCATCAATGTCAGTTTCCGGTTTCCTTTTTCCCATTCTGTTTGTTTACTACCACCAGACTCTGTGTTTTGTATTTGTTTTTTCTCTGTATTCCATTTATGTGTTTTGGAACTAAAAAAAAAAACACGTCTGTCAGATGGAAAATTTATCTTAACCTTTCTCAAATTTTTGTTTCGTAAACAGGGTTTTCACAGGTTGACTATCTCATTGTAAATGGTGTAGAAGGCATTAAGCAGGTGTAAACTAGCCTCTTTGGTAGACTCTTTGAATAAATCAATATGTTTTTTTTTTTTTGCAAAATAAGTCATAAACCAAAGACTGAAGCATCGAGTACTTATCTGATTTTGAAGTATTTTTTTTTAACTACTCGTTTGGTTTAACACGCTTTGTGGATGATTTGGGTTGTTTCTTCCTTGTGAACGTACATTTTTATAGGTTTACCTCATTCGCATCCTTATTATCCCAACTTAAGGTCATTCAATCTCCTTCTCGTACTCTTCGAATCTCGAGGGAGGGGGGGTATGGCATCCTTGTGCGAAAAGATGCTGGTAGGTATACAGACGTTTGCTAAAGTTCATGCCTTAGCGGGTACATAAAATATGAATTATTTAAAAAGACCTATTTGCGTAAGGAGGCTTAATGGAAAGGATATGGAAAACAGCAATCTTAAACCATTCAATTTGCATTTACGATGTCTTGTGATAAGGTGAAAGTGGGGCTGGGTGATGGAAGTGAATATCCGAAGACCGCTTTATGTTTTAACTTACTTTCTTCAATGCAGCGTTTTAAAAAAAAAAAAAAATATATATAAATCTTTACTATAAGTGAGTTTTTGAAAAAGAACATTATCTCATACGTTTTTCTCTCCTCTTCTTTTAGGAAACAGTTGAAGATACCGGTTCCGAGAGCGCTTCGGGTGATATTAATAAAAAGGCCAAACGAAGGCGTCGATATTTACAAAAGCGGCGCTCCGTCGTCAATCCGGACGAGAACTTTTACTTCTACTGGCTAATGGTGCTAACCGTGTCCGTTTTATATAATTTGTGGACGTTAATTGTTCGGCAGAGTTTTCCGGAACTGCAAGTATGTGTTTGTTGCTCCACATCCGTTTCCGCCTAATAGTTTCCATCTCTCCTTTCAGAATGCAGTTCCGAGATTCTGGCTGCTGTGTGATGTTTTAACCGATGTTGTTTTCGTTATGGATATTGTTGTTCAGTTGCGTACAGGCTATCTGGAGCAGGGCCTGATGGTAAGTCAACATACTCGTGATGGATATTGTGTCAAAAAATATACATTTACTTTGTTTTCATTCACTCCCTTAGGTATATGACGATGGGAAACTTGCCTGTCACTATATACGTTCCAGAGATTTTTTCCTCGATTTAGCCGCTTTGATACCATTAGATTTACTCCAGCTGAAGATTGGATCCCATCCACTTTTACGTTTTACGCGCTTTTTCAAAGTAATTCTTTGCAACTAAATAATACTAATAATTATATTTTTATGAAACACCACATTGTTTGCTGTATAGCTTAAATACTAAAAGTGATTTTATTTAAGGTTTATCGTTCCATAAAATTTTACTACATTGTCGAAAGTCGAACGGTTTGGCCAAATTTGTGGCGCGTTGTCAATTTAATTCATATTCTTTTGATTCTTGCACACTGGTTTGGCTGCTTTTATTATTTATTATCCGAGGCGGAAGGATTCCAAGTAAGAGAAAATTTATTTTCAGCTTTTCGCTCAGAGATTGGACTAACTTTTCGTATTTTCTTGTTTGTCTTTTTTCTATGTGTGCGCGCGTGCAGGGCGATTGGGTGTATCCTTATCGTCCAGGTGACTATGCAACCTTGACGCGAAAATATCTCGGAAGCCTTTACTGGTCGACGTTGACGTTGACCACAATTGGGGATCTGCCGACACCCGAAACAAATGCTGAGTGAGTACATTCTAAAAAACACTTTAATTTAAATAAATTTGCCATCAACTGCTGTTTTGGAGCCAACACAGAATTCCCGCCTTGTAGCTTTGTGAGAAGAGAACTTTGGTTGGAAATTTTCGCTAAAATTTATTTTCTTAAACCTTGTTGTATTTTCCTTGGTTAATATACTTACTTACTTAAGGTGGCGCTACAGTCCGGGGTGGACCTGGGCCTCAGCCAACAAGCTTTGCCAGCCAGCTCTGTCTCTAGCTAGCCGCCTCCAGTTTCGCACGCGAAGTTGGCTGATGTCCCCTTCCACTTGCGTGCGCCACCTGAGTCTCGGTGCTCCTCTACCGCGCCGTCCCTGCGGTGTGGATTCGAAGATTTTCCGGGCCGGGGGCGTTGGTGTCCATCCACTCTAGATGACCCAGCCATCGTAGACGTTGTGTTTTGACTCTTTTGGCTAGGTCGGTATCGCTGTACAGCCCGTACAGTTCGATGTTATATCTCCTCCTCCACTCTCCGTCTATGCAGACGGGACCGTAAATGGTCCGAAGAATTTTCCTCTCGAAGCAGCCTAAAGTGTTTTCATCCGCCTTTGACAGGGTCCACGCTTCTGCACCGAAAAGCAGGACTGGGATGATGAGGGTCTTATACATGGACACTTTAGTTGCTCGAGAGAGGGCTTTGGTACTCAATCGCCTTCTTAGCCCAAAGAAACAGCGATTGGCAAGAGTTATCCTTGGTTTGATTTCAGCGCTGGTGTCATTGTCTGAATTGATAGCGGAAACCAGGTAGACAAAGTCCCTAACTACCTCAAAGTTATAGCTGTCGATGGTGATGTTTTGTCCAAGACGTCGGTGTTGGGTGTCTTTTCTTGATGACAGCATATACTTGGTTTTGCCCTCATTGCTAAACCCGTATTCGCCGCTTCCGTCCCAATACTCACGAAGGCTTCACTGACATCACGCTTTGTTCTACCGATTATGTCAATGTCGTCTGCGTATGCGAGTAGTTGAACGGACTTTTGAAAGATTGTACCTCTGGTGTTGGCGTGAGAGTTCTGCACAATTCTCTGAAGTATGATGTTAAAGAAGTCATGACAGCGCGTCGCTTTGTCTAAATCCTTTTTTGACATCAAAGAGGTCGGTGAGGTCTTTGCCGACCTTGACGGAACAGCGTGAGTTTTCCATCGTCATCCTGCACAGACTGACGAGTTTGGCAGGGATGCCAAAACTAGACATTGCGCTATATAGCTCGTCTCTATAGATGCTGTCATACGTGGCCTTGAAATCGATGAAGAGGTGGTGTGTATCGATTTGGAATTCCTGGGTTTTCTCCAAGATCTGCCGCAGTGTGAATATTCGATCGATGGTGGACTTTCCTGGCCTAAAGCCACACTGATATGTGCCTATCAGATTGTTGACAAACGGCTTCAGGCGTTCACACAGTACAGCAGAAAAGATCTTGTATGCGATGTTAAGAAGACTTATGCCTCTGTAGTTGGCACAACTCAGAGGGTCTCCTTTCTTCAGGATCGGGCAAACAATGCTGAGGTTCCATTCGTCGGGCATGCTTTCTTCCGACCATATCTTGCAGATGAGCTGGTGCATGCTCCTAACCAGCTCATCGCCAGCGGATTTAAAAAGTTCGGCAGCTAGGCCGTCTGCTCCGGCTGCTTTGTTGCACTTGAGATTAGACACAGCTACTTTCACCTTCTCCAGGTCGGGTGGGCGGTATCGTTCGGATGCTTCGTCGGTAACGTCTTCGCCCGGGTTGAATGGTTCGTTCTGCCTGACAGCGGTATTTGGTTCGTCCTCGCCGTTATACAGTCTGCAGAAGTGGTCTTTCCAAATCCTCAGCACCGACTGCGATTCTACAACGATGTTCCCTTGATGGTCCTTACAGGCTTCAGTTCGAAGTTTATACCCTTGGCAGGACCTTTTGATCCTTTGGTAAAACTTTCTAACCTCATTCCTGTTATAACATCTCTCTATCTCTTCAACCGCGCGCTTCTCGTGCTCTCTCTTTTTCCTTCGGAGAAGCCGGTGTTCCTCTCTGTTCGTAGAGCTCGCGAGCGGCTCGAGTCTTTCCGTGTAGAGCCGCTTTGTATGCACCCTGTTTAGCTCCATGCGCTTGCCGGCTTTCATTGTCAAACCAGGGGTTTCGTTGTGGTGGCCGTGTGAAACCCAGCACTTCATTCACTGGCTTTCAGTACTTGATGCTGACTGCAAAGGACTTCGTAAAAGGTTTTGAGACACTCGGTTGGTGAAGGACCTGGCAATATCTTGCGATTGTAGTCGACCGACGTCAAACTTCCTCACCTTCCGACGTCAAACTTCCGACTAGCGCCACGTAAAGGAAATTGACGTCCTCAAGGACGTCAATTTCCTTTACGTGGCGCTAGTCGGGATATCCACAGCCGTTCCTTGGCTTCAACGAGGTAGTGATCCGAGTAAATGTTGGCCCCTCGGAAAGTTTGGACATCCATGATACTGGAGGAGTGCCTTGCGTCGATCGCAATGTGGTCAATCTGGTTGACGGTTGATTGAACGGGAAATCTCCATGTCCCTTTGTGGATACTGGGATGTGCGGGAACTGTGTTCTAGCTACCACAACGTGTCGCCCCGTTGGATCACTGTTTGTAAAAAAAACGGTAAAAGAGTGACAAGCAAGAGACATTACGTCGATGTTCGAGTGAGTCGATAGACTTTGCAATATTTCTGTCACCTATGAGTTTTACCGCGCGTTTCTGGATCCTATCGAGTAGGTGCAGTGTTGTTTTAGGAGCACCAGCCCAGACATGGGGATTGTATTCCATTTTAGGGCGGATATAGGCCTTATATAAAATAACCCAATCAGAAGGGCTGAAATATTTCTTGCATCTTTAAGGAAACCTAGGCATTTCGCAGCGTTCTTGGAGACGTCGAATTTGTGGTCATTCCAACTTAAGTTTTTATTGACGCACATACCGAGCATGGAAAGCTTTTCGGTTTCATCGATGCAAGTGCCTTCCATGGATAACGGCTGGGTATTACGATTTTGCTTCAATGACAGAAGACAGCATTGAGATTTAGGAGCATTAAACTCCACTCTGTTTAGAGATCCCCATGATACAATGCTGTTAAGGTCGGACTATAATGAGTTTGACATACGCTGCCATTCCAGTTCTACGCCCGAAGTGCAGGGGCGAGTAACCGAGAAGGAATATGAAAAACTTGGGGTACTGTCATTGGCAAAGGAGTGGATTGGATTAGTAGTAGCAGACAAGAGGTCGTTTATAAAAACGAGGAAGAGAGTCGGAGACAAAACAGAGCCCTGGGGAACCCCAGCGTTTATTTTGGAAACTGCAGACTTGAACCCATCCAAAACAACTTGAACTGAACGGTTCGAAAGGTAATTACTAATCCATTGAATAAGAGATTTGTCGATTCCAAATGCACGCATTTTCGACAAGAGAGCTTCGTGCCAAACTCTGTCAAATGCTTTTGAAATATCAAGCGCAACAATCTTGCTTTCACCAAGAAGATGCAAGGAATGGTTCCACTTTTCGGTGAGATATGCCATCAGATCACCAGTGGACCTTTTGCTACGAAAACCGTGTTGCCGGTCATTAAGGAGTTTTCGTGATTCAAGATATTTCATAAGCTGATAATTAATCAGCGTTTCCATGACCTTAGAAAGAAGGGAAGTTAGTGCAATTGGACGATAGTTAGAGGGAGAAGAAGAATCGCCTCTTTTAAGGACGGGCTGGACAAATGCTGTTTTCCATCTACTCGGAAAGAGACCTGAGGAGTAGGATCGATGGAAAAGCTTACACAATGGTTTTGCCAGCGTGGAAGAACACCTCTTCAGAACTATGAGGGATGTTCCATCTGGACCAGCGGATTTGTGAATGTTGAGATCTCGAAGTACTCTCTCATGACTGTACGAGTGCGGAAATGAATTTGTCCCATGGTATATTCGACGCGCTCAAGTACAGGCGGGGACATCGCAGAATCTGGGAGCATGGAGCTAGCAGCGAAATGCGCTGCAAGTAGATTTGCTCCGGCCATAGAGGTGACAGCTGGAATGTCATTGTAAACGAGTGGGGGGTTGGAAGATGAGGCACAGTTTTTAACATTTTTTACGAAAGACCAAAAGTTTTCACTACCCTTGGGACAATGTAGTATTTTCTGCCTCAGCTTTTGGTCGTATTGGAACTTAACACGGCGAATATGAGCATTACAATCATTTCTGGCTTGCTAAAACTTTTTTCGGTTTACCTGAGATGGGTTGGCCTTGTAGGACCTAAAACATAACTCCTTCAACCTAATCGCCTCTTTACAGCTCGAGTCATACCACGAGTTCACCTTAGGTTTTACACTCTTAATCCTGTGAGGGATGAAAGATCTCATACCAACTAGAATGGTGTTGGTTATCATATCAGCAGCAGCATCTACGTTGTTATGGAGAAAGCACAAGGACCAGTTTAAACGACCGAAGAAGTTATTAAGGCCGTCCCAGTTTGCTTTCTCGTACCGCCAGACTGTTCGTTTAGGAGTTTTTTCCTTATTGGGTTGGCCACCCAATAAAAATTTGGCTGATATGACGCAGTGCTCTGACGAACCTAGAGGAGATAGTACATTTACGGTGTTCTTATCGGGATGGGAAGTTAAAAAACAAGTCCAGAGTGTTGGCGGAATGATTGTTAATGTCTGGTACCCGTGTAGGCTCGTTTACAAGTTGCGTCAGATTATTTAACGCAGCAAAGATCTCAACATACCTTCCTTCGGGTGTTGACTGACCAGAATGTCGAAGCCACTTAGAATTGTGAATATTAAAAACGCCCGTAATCACGCTTTTATTATTAGGATGCAGGGAAACAATTCTTGTGATGGAACCTGGAACCTGACAGTGTACCAATCTCATTACAAGTTAATGCACTGCCAAAGTTTGGGCTTCTGTACACGAAACAGTAATGAATGGTTTGTCTACGGACGGTGAAATCTATCCACATGAAATTCAATTCCGGGTTGGAACAGGTGTTTGGTTGTGGAGGAATGTGGTAGACAATAGCATCACGTATATACACGGCGAGGCCTCGGCGAGGAAAGAATAATGGCTCTAAGTACCTTAAAATAAAGTCTACAATGGGGATTGGAATGGTGTAGGTATACAACATCTGGTTTTTGCCAAATCTTGCCTTAAAATGTGGGCGTGGCCCGGAACTTTCTATACATATTATAGAAACATTATTTATCGAGATGTCCTCACAACCATTTAATTTCGCTGTTTGGTGTGCTTTATGGCCTGGCCAAATCATGGGCCCATATTTCTTCAACAACGATGGCGGTCGGACTGTTCTGACTTCTTAGCTCCGGTGCCGTGAAATAAGACCGAACTCCTGAACTCGACCTTATTTCATTTTTCCAAAGCGAAATAACGCCTAATTTGGGAATTGGGCCTTATTTCACATTGGCAAAGTGAAATAACGCCAAACGTTGCCTGTGAAATAAAGCCGAGCCTAAAGTCAACAGGAATATGCTTTCTTCTTCCTGAATAGAATTCTGCATTATTTCTCGATTAAAAGCGAAAGAAAATAAATATTTTTATACCCCAACCCATAGGATAGGAGGTGTATTAAGTTTGTCACATGGTTTGTAACACGGTGAAATAAAAATGGTAGACTCCCAAGACCTTAAGGGCATATGATCGAGACCGAATTCTGATTCGAATGAGCCATGTCCGTCCGTCTGTCTGTATGTCACACGTTTTAAGGCCTTAAATTTTAAGCTAGGGAGCCTAAATTTGGTACATAGGTTCACTGTCATCCGAAGCAGTATATGTGTAAAATTTTTCGAATCCACCTACAGACACGCCCACAGTCGGTGCAATTGTCCAACTACCTTCAGAGCTTTCATAGCTGTAAGACGTCTTAAAAGCCTGAAATTTGGTATTTATTATCTCCTGTTTATTGTTAGACACACAAAATAAATTTTTAATCGCTTTACCTCCTCCCTAGTGGGCGTGGCATCGATTTAAATGTTCATTTTTCAAATGCATTTTTTTCAATATTTTTGTTCCAAATCGAAAAATATATTTTGTAGAAAACACAAATTTCAACATTTCGTTTATACAAGACTTTGAGCCACGCCCACATTTGGTGGCAGAATTGAGAAAAAATTTAAAAGTTTCCAGAAAAACGTAATTTCGACTGGCCTTAAGCCTAATTTGGGAAAGAATAAAAAAAAATATCAAGTAAGATAAACGGGATTTTATTCTAGATTTCGTTAATACAAAGTTTTTAGCCACGCCCTTTTAAGGGGTCGATTTTTCAAAAATATTGAATTTGAACCAGAAAATTGCATTTTTACGTACATTTAAGCATGACTTGGAAATATCTGCGTTGTAATTGATGGCTTGTAATTGGGGCGGTTTGACCACACCCCTTTTAAAAGTTTGCACTTCTTATGAAACTTCTTCTTATGGATGGGGTATTCAGCGGTCCGTTTTACGGACTTTAACTTCTGTGTGTACGCCACTGTAGCACTTACTCACTGGTTAATTTTGACTTTATTAAAATGCGCGCGAATAAAGTCTTTTACTTATGAATTATTTGTAAAGGATTTTATGACATTACTTAAAAGAAAAGGATAAAAAATATTATTCAAATATTCGTGCGAATTTTCGTATGATTATTTTCTTCTTAATTTGTATTGGAAATCTATTTTTTTTTTGTATTAGTTCCAGGGATGTGTACGGAAAGGAGAAAATAATGCTTACTAAATTCGCGTAAATTGTTTAACAGTAACTCCCTCCATTCGCTTCCATTAAACGAATTGTTTATAGTTTCTTTTTTGAGTAATAGTAAAGGAAAAGAGAAAATAATAGTTCAAACATTCGCTCGAATTTCGGAACTATTATTTTCTCCTTTCCTTTCCTTGAAACTAAAGGGTCCGCCAAGTAATTTTTTTTCTTTAAAAATGCTATAAAAAACAAACTACTGAATATTTTCTCAAATTTCTTTTTTTATTTGAAAGTACTTCAATCCTTCCGGTTAACAATGGAAAATAATTTTATTCAAATGGCTGCCTCGGCTGGTCATGCAGTAGCCTACACGATCGGTTCAATTTTTAAGCAGATTATCGATTGTGTGCAGCTGTATTTCACCAATGGCTTCACGAATATTTAATATTTAATTATTGTCCTTTAAAGGACAATATTTATCTTTCACTTATCTTTTACCGCACCACACAAATAATAGTCCAACGGTGTCGAATCGCAGCTCCAAGGTGGCCCAACGACATCAGCTCTGCGGCTGATAATGCGATCTTCAAAACAAGGGCGCAAAACATCGAGTGTAACTTCGGCTGTGTGACACGTAGCGCCGTCCTGTTGAAACCAAATGTTGCCAATATCCTCCTCTTCAATTTTCGTGAACAAAAATTCGTTCAACATGGCCCGGTAACGATCACCATTAACTGTAACGGCCACTCCTTGCTCATTTTCGAAAAAAAATGGCCCAATGCCTCTGGAACAAAATCCGCACCAAACAGTGACTCGTTTTGGGTGTATCGGCTTTTCAATGTATGCGTGCGGGTTTTCTGTGCCCCGAATGCGACAATTTTGCTTGTTTACGTACCAGCCAAGATCAAAATGAGCTTCATCTGAAAAGATGATTTTTTTTTGGCAAAATCGGCGTCTTCTCTAAGTCGATCGCAGGCCCACTTAGCGAAGCGAAAACGCATTAAATGGTCAGTTGGCTTCAATTCCTGAACCAATTGGACTTTGTATGGCGTCAAACCAAGGTCTTTATGCAAAATTCGTCTCAATGATGTCTCCGAAAGGTTCAATTGTTGAGAACGACGGTGAATTGATATTTATGGCGCTTCAGGCACACTTTCTGCCACAGCAGCAATTTTCTCGGGTGTACGCACTGTTTTTGGCTTTTCACGCTTTGGTTTATCGTCGAGGATGCCAGTTTCTTTCACTTTTTTCACAAGATAACGAACTTACGAAGCTGACGGTGCTTCTCTTCTTCCAAAATCCGTCCGCAACATTCGAACACATTCTGCAACATTACCATGATTTGCAAAATAATGTCGCAATATTTTCCAGCATTTTTCAAGTGTATACACAACCATATTCGTTCAGCGGAAGGATAAAACTAATTATCTGTCAAATCAGACATGAGCTAAGTGTTACCATTCACGAAATAGGCACTAGTTGAAAAAAAAAACGTTAGATGGCGGACCCTTTATTAATAAAAAAAAAGATAATAGTAGTTCAAAAATTCGCGCGAATTTTAGAACTATTATTTTCTCCTCCTCACTTAGGTTAAAGAGAGTTTTTTTTTAATTATTTTCCCTTCTTTTTATTTTTGAGCAATAGAAAAAAAGGAAAGAAAAGGAGGGTACAAATAATAGTTCGGAAATTCGCGCGAGTTTTTGGACTATTATTTTCTACTTTACTTTTAAGTGATAGGAACGTAAAGGAAAAAGGAAAATTATAGTAAGAAAATTCGCGCGAATTTTTGAACTATTATTTTCCCTTTTCCTTTCCATTCGAGCCTTGGAACTTATATTTTCTTTTTGACTTTTGAGTAAAATAGTTTAAAATAATAGTTCAAAAATTCGCACGAAATTAAAAACTATTATTTTCTCTTTTCCTAGGAAAAAGGAATAGTTTCAAAATTCGCAAAAAAAATTGTACTTTTATTTTCTCCTTTCCTTTTGCGAAAACTCTTGAGCTGTTATTTTTTTCTTTACTTTTGAGCATAAGAAAAGGAAAGGAGAAAATAATAGTTCTAAAATTCGAGCGAATTCGGGAACTATTATTTTCTCTTTTCCTTTCCATTCGCACGAGTTCCTGAACTAATTCTTTTCGTCGTTAACTACTTTGGTTGAAGTAATAACGCGAATTTTTGAACTGTATATACTTTTCTTCTTTATTTTGAGTAATAGTTTTTACATAATTTACGAGTTTATCAATGATTGATTTTCTACCAATAAATTATTTTCAAACTTTTGTGGTTTCTTACATAAAAATAAAAAAAGATGTAGTTTATAAATTATTTCTTATAAAAATATCTTTTTTTTTCCCCTTTCACTCTTAAGAAGGTAATCTATATATGAAAAACAAAGTCGTGTGTGTTACACTAATTATAACTCAAGAACGGCTGAACCGATTTTTATGATTTTTTAATTTCTACATTCTTCTCTACCCAGAATAGGTTATAGGCTCTTAAAATTTGGGAAAAGTTCATGGACAAAAATTATGTATGGATAAATTCAACAAAGTATTAGAAAGTAAAGAAAATCGGGGTACAAAAAATGAATTAATATGAAATTTTTATGGATCGTTTTGTATGGATTTTTGTGTTTTGTGGCAACCGTATGTGTGACCGTGGCAAGTAGTTTTAATTTAGAATTAAACTACATACTTAAGTTATCAAGGACGTAGAAACTTGAAAGAAGACTTTAAATAAACAACGCATTGCCATGATTGCAAATACATGGACTTGGGTTTGAGACCTTTTTAGTCCAGCCTTCCCTCTGGTAGTGCCACTGAAAATCAGTTTCTAATTGACAATAGGTTCCTGCAAGGATGCTTAATCTCTATGTGACAAGTCGCAGTGTATTGCCTATCCGATTTCTTGAAGTCGACTACAGCTAGCTGTAGCCGATTTCTCGTTGAATCGGCCGGCTTATGTTATACTTTCTGGGGCATAGTAGTACAGCCTTCTTCCGCGTCTTTTTGGCGCCCTTGGCAGACCGTACTCTTTTCTAGGCCAAAAACTCTCTTTTCTGCAATCCACTTGGGCCCGGTATGTCATGCGGTCCTTGGATTGCTGCTCCTCTATCAACAAGGGAGCTTCTGATGACGTCGAAGACTGTCTTAGTAATGAGACTAACACTTTCCAGACATAGTTCATCATTTGCCGGCGGTGACCTTAGTAGAGCGCGCTGCTTTCGGTCGCTAGCTAGGACCTCCTTGACCCCTATACTTCAAGTCTTGTATTCCTTGCCACGGTTTACAAAGTGCTCACACCACACCTGGAATTAGTTTTGGCTAAATCAGGTTTGTGGCTCGAATCTCTTACCTACTCCCGCTATGACCCTCTTTAGACAACTGATTGTCTCTAGCCTGGACCGCAAATATTGTCTGCGTAAAAAGACGATATTGCAAGTAGTCCTTCAGATAATCGTTGATAAACGAAGTAATAAGCAGTTTCTTCTGCTAAACTGGCAACAGAATTAAAGTCGTTAAAGGGTCATGAAACCTAGTGTTAAGACTGGTGAAATTTACATTTATTTTATCCTTTAAAATTTTTACTTAGGCCCAAATGACAAACTTGCTTTTAATGTCATTAAGTCCTTTGATAGTTATTCTACGCAATCCTGTATCAGATGTTACTATTGGACTTTAGTTTGGTTACTTTACACATACGACTCAGTCAGGCTATAATGTCTTAATTATCGCCTTAACATCTCTCTTAATGTGACAGCTGTTTGGATTTGACAACATACTTGAGGTGTTTTATTGAGCATCGAACAGGTGGTTTGATACCACTAAATTTTCCTACCAGACTTCCTTTACGATGTGCTTGTCTGTGAAAAAGTTTCGTAAACTTTCACATTAGTCGGTTCAGACCTATTCCTTCTCAAAAACTTTTCCAAAAGATGCAGTAATCTTTATCCCCATCCCTCAGTCTCTATAATGTAGATTGTTTGCGGTCGCAGCTCCCATTTTGAAATAAAGTTAGCACATCCTTAAATCTAGACATAAAAAAATTATGACGAAAAAACAATGTCATTGATAATACAATTTAATTAGCCGCATTCACCCACATCCTTTTTAGGTTTTATTTACATTGCCTAATATGCTGATTTGTTTGCTCGCCGGGCTTATGTTCAAGTCACAGGATATAATTTTGCATAATTATGCATTCTATGCAGGCATGTGTTATGGCACAGATGCGGATGAGTCCTGTGTGTGTATGTTTGTGTGTGGCATTACACATTCCTCCTGAAATGGTTCACTTGCTTGTCGGAGCATGCACTTGTATATTTTTAGAATGAGTCTATCGATTTCATAATATCCCCGAGTCTCTGGACGTATTACAGTCATTATACGTTTGTCAGTTGCCTGGATTTTGCTCATGAATTTTAATGAGCTGCATGCACTAGGAGCACTATCGGAGAAACTAAGCCTTTAAGCGATATTTTTAATACAGTTTTTGGCATCTGATTTGAATTTGAGGAGGTTTAAAAACAACTTTCATATTCGTTAGTTCGTATGAATGTTTTTACTTGAAAGGAAGGTGTTTTTGATGGACACTAAAGCTCGAATACTTCTCTCCATTTCACTGGTCACATAAGAAATGGAGTAACCAATATCAATGAGGAGAAAGGGAAGGTGTTGGGAGCGAGCGAACAGAAAATTATACACGAATTTTTCATAAAACCAAAACCAATTTATTCACAACTTATAACACAGACAGACGTGGACAGGAGAAAGGAGTCCATGTCTGACAATCTATCCGTCAGAGCAGGATTAAATTTTTCCAAGAATGCGGTATAAACTCTTAGACTTAGTGTTTATTCTGTGCCTGTGTACACCTCCATTAGGGCCAAGTTGGTTGTTTAAACTGCAGCTGCAAGACTGCTTAACTTCCTCTGGGAAACCTTCCTTCCCTTTTCTCTATCCAAATAAAATACACAAATCAGACAAAAAAAATTCGTTTAGCCAAGTTTTTGGTTCCAGAACCACGTTGTACTTCTAAGCATCCTGAACCAGCTTCCCTATCCGTGGGCGGAGCGAGACGTTTTATTTTTCTACATGTGCTTATTTTGGACTGATGCCGTCTACCAGAACTTCCAGCTACGCTTTTTTAGCCTAAGCGGAAGGTCACTAATGAAAATAAACAAGTGAGTAAGTGCATGAGCTCGTCTGTCACAAATTTCTATATACCCGTGTAACACCAAATCTTAAAGCTTTTTGGCCCGAATTCATAAATTTTTTGCCCCAAATATGGGCGTGAGCTAAAAAAAATCAATTAATTGTAATTTCGTGAGAATCATGAAAAAATGCGTTAAAAGCGAAAATTATTTCGAAAAAAAAACATTTTTTTCCTAAAAACGCCCCCCAAAAGTGGGCGGAGCTCAAAACTTTGTATGTAAAAAACCTAGCAAAGAATAATATCTTTAATATTTGTCACATAATTCTTTTTTTGATTTGAAGGCGGTCCAATTTTTGCCTTGCTAAAGTTTTTGGGCCAATATTGCCCAGTACCAAAATTTGGTCTGGCTTTGAAGCAGTATAGGCTAGCGGACGACGATCTTACTCCCCTCTTTGACTTACTTGGGTCAAATTTTATCATCGGCGGGGACTTTAATGCGAAAAACACCTTTTGGGGATCACGGTGCAATTCAACAAGAGGTAGTGTACTCTTCAAAGCTAGCATGAAACGTGGCGTGGTTTTCCTTTCGACGGGAAAGCCAACGTATTGGCCAACCGACAGAAACAAAGTACCTGACCTTGTCGACTTCTTTATCGCAAAAGGGGTTCCTCGCCACCTCACAAATGTAGAAGAAGGCTATGATCTCTGTTCGGATCACTCGGCAGTCGTTTTGAAAATCGGCGGAAGTCTAGCAAAAAATGAAAGAGCGCCTAGGTTAACTAATAATAACACCGACTGGGATGGCTTTAGGAAATACTGCAAAGAAAATGTACCTCTACATGTACCACTTACAACCCCTTTAGAAATAGAAGACGAAGTCGATAAACTCGTAAGAACTATTCATAACGCTGCTTGGAACAATACTTCTTTCCGGAAGACTGGAGTATGGAAAAGCGAGCCAATATACCCGCGCGAAATTGAAGAGCTCATACGCGAAAAGAGAAAGGTGCGAAAGACATGGCATTTGTCTCGAGCTCCTCCTGATAAAACAATCCTGAACGGGCTATCTAACGAATTAAAGCACTTTCTTTAAGATTTTAAAAGTCGCGAGATTACCAATTACCTCGAAAACTTGACTGCCCATAGAGGGTCAAACTATTCACTTAGGAAAGCCGTGAAGTCCATTAAAAAGCCCATAGTACACTCGGTGCCAATAAGAAAAGATAACGGTGAATGGGTAAAAGGCGACAAAGAGTGAGCAGATGCATTTGCACTGGGAGCCGTTAGTCGACGATCTGTATCTCAATGCGGAACTAGACAATTATAGAATGAAAACCGTGTCACTGTCTGAACTTCGTCAAACAATCCGAAATTTGAAGAATAACAAAGCTCCAGGCTACGACCTAATTACTGGGGAAATTTTGAAGGAGCTACCGAAAAGAGCGTTAGTCAAGCTTCTTTACATCGTAAACGCATCAATGAGAATTTCATACGTTCCACGGCAATGGAAAGTCGCAGAGGTAATAATGGTTCCGAAACCAGGGAAATGCCCGAACGACAAAAAATCATATATCGCTTCTGCCGATTATATCTTAAGTCTTAGAGAAACTTGTGCTCAAACGACTGCAACCAATAATTGAAGAAAGACGATTGATTCCGGATCACCAATTCGGCTTTAGGGTGAAACATTCAACAATTGAACAGGTCTATCGAACAACTAATGAAATTGAGAAAACCTTAGAAGCGAAAAACCGCTTTTCTTGACGTATCCCAAGCCTTTGATAAAGTTTGGCACGAAGGCCTAAAATATAAGCTACGGAAAGTTTTGCCGGAAAAAATGTATGAACTATTAGAGTCTTATCTCGACAACAGACTATTTCAAGTGAGATACGGGAGCGAATACTCAGAATTCAAAGAAATACAAGCCGGCGTTCCACAAGGTAGCGTCCTCGGTCCAACACTGTTTTTACTTTTTACAAGAGATGTACCTCAAGTAGAGACAACGACTGTAGCCACGTTCGCTGACGACACGGCTATCCTCGCTACGGATAAGACAGTCGAACTATCAACGGGAAAACTCCAACGCGCTTTGAATAAAATATTCGAATGGACAAAGGCCTGGCGAATCCTCCTAAATGAGACGAAATCAACGCATGTAAATTTTACTTGCAAGAGGGTAGTCAACTTACCTCTATTTATAAACTCGGTACAAATTCCGTACGCAAACGGGGCGAAATATTTTGGCATGAACCTAGACGCAAAACTTAGGTGGAAGCCACACGTTTAAAAGAAACGCGACGAACTTGAAATCAAGCTACGAGAACTGAATTGGCTTATCGGACGTTATTCGAAACTAAGCGTACATAACAAACTGCTATTGTATAAGCAAGTGCTAAAAGCATCTTGGACGTACGGTATACAACTTTGGGGTTGTACCAAATCAAGCAACATATCTATTTTAGAAACTTTTCAGAATAAGACACTTAGAACAATCGTAAATGCTCCATGGTATATAAGAAATAGCGATTTACATCGAGATCTAGGCATCGCAACCGTGACCGACAAGGTAAGAAACTTTGCTCGCAAACTTCATTGCAACCACGAAATAATCCGAACTCTGGATCAGACAAATCTTGCAGGCCGACTACAACGAACAAGACCGTTGGATCTAGCGTCGTAAGAGGAAACCGCACATAATAACGGTATTGCAGGTGCTTTCGTTGGAAGGTAGCCTGCCAAACGCGATTACTATACAGAAGCATGAAGTTCTTGTTAAGGAAACTTAGTCGTAGTCTTACAAAGATTTTTAGTGTTTTTTTTTAGTGAGTAAGAATCTCACACTACTATGAGCACGCGCGTTCGATTCTCATCGTGCCTATGAAGGTTTTTACCTACCCACGGGGGAAAAAAAAAACTTTGAAGCCAGTAGTGGGCGTGGCCGTTGGCCGATTTAGCAAATTTTCACACTTTGTCAATGCAATAGAAAATCCAAGCCGTGTATCAAGTTTCAGCGCTCTTGCTTTCTATTTAAGACCCTAAACCTTCACACATACAGATGGACGGACGGACGGATGGACATGACTAAATCGATCCACCTGTCGGTCTCGATCATATCTCTAAAAGGTCTTATGGGTCTACGATGATAATTTCACTGTGTTACAATCAATGCATTAAAATTAGTATACCCTGCGTCGGGTATAAAAAGAAAACCGGACATAAAACTCAGCCCTAAGACACGCACATAGGTTTTTATGACGTGAAAGAGATCAAAACAGTCACTAAACTTAAAACTACTTAAACTTAAAACTCCCGAAGCAGAACAATTGTAAAAAATTTTCAAAGTACGCCCACTGACACGCCCACTTTACTTCTTAGAATGAACAAGTGGGAAAGTGCAACAGTGCGTATGCAAAAGTTTCAGTCCATCTACGACGGATTGCACAAAATACCCGACCATACCAAAAAAAAACTGCCACGCCTCCAAAAAGTGGGCGGGATAGAAAAATATAACTGTTGAATGCTTTAAACTAGTTGGTTGCATACATTTCGGTCTAAAACTCCGCCTTTTTAACTTAAAGAAATCTTTTTTTTTACCGCCAGGCCCACAAAAGTGGGCGGAGGCACATAGTACTCATGCTTGAAAGTTAGAAAACGCTAATATCTACAACTTTTGTCATATAATTTTTAGTCAAATTTCATATATATTTATTGAAAATCAGCCATTTTAAACTAAGATTCCTTAAAAAAGTGGGCGTGGTCAATGAAAAGGCTCAATTTTTTTGGCCACGTCAAAGACAATTACAAGGCAATGTTACATACAACAAATTAATGAATTCACAAGCCATATTCTAACAAAGCTAAAATTTAGAAAAAGTATTTCTTAAAATTAGAGATGGTCGCACATACGGGCCTGCAGTGGGCGTGTCTGTGGGCGGATTCGCAGCCAACCCACAAAATTTCAGCTCTGCACCTTAAAATTTAAGGCCTAAAAGTTGTATACATACGGGCGGACGGACGGACATGGTTTAATCGATTCTCATGTCGGTCCCATTTATATCTCTAAAAAATCTTGGGGGTCTACGGTGATTATTTCACTGAGTTACAAACTATACAACAAGCTTAATATACCCTGGGTCGGGTATAAAAATGAAAATTGTCGTCGGACGCTAAAAATTGGTATTAGATAAGAATGAGATTGACATTGAAAAAAGAAAAACAAAAACGCCCCCATGTGGGCGTGGTCGCACTTCATTTTCAGTTTACCCACCGATATTTATACGCAATGCGTTTGCTTGCAATCAAGTGTAGGGCAGGTATAAAACTTTATTTAATTAAAATCAACGGAAACCCGTCAAATTACAAAAAGAAACACTTATTCAAATGCTGTAGTATATGTCAGCTTCTAGCCTAACAACATATACTCTTTACTATTGAGGCTGGCGATGCGATCTGAAGGCTGAATGCTCTGAAATTCAAACAAAAGAAAACAACACATAAATTGCTGTTGTCAGCAAAAGAGACATACATGGTCCTACAAAACCATAAGGAAGGCGCATAGCAAAAATTACATTGGCAGCAAGCCACTACACAGAACTACATGCCAAGCCAAAACAATAAGTTGATCGGTTTTATCTACCAAATCAAGTCAGTGGGATTAGTTTACTTTGGCCTGTCAGCCTATGAAAGCCTACAACAACTTATTTACCTCGGCGTATCAGACTCTGACAGTTTACACCTCTTAATTTACCTCAGCGTGTCAGAGTACGATCACCTACAAATATCCAATAAGCCGTCATCATAGTTCTATTAACAGTGACCGTCCAGAAAACATCCCTCGACCTGCCATTGGTCTCGAATAGGGAACACTACCAATGAAGACTCCACTCTTCAGGGTCCAATCCATTCATGGTAGGCGGGACTATCAACGCCATACAACTTCATAGAGTGCGAGAACATTCTCCACACCCGTCTCCCATCAGGCCAACGGGTAAACCCTGATCGCCGAACCTCGATAACTCAAATTGGCAGGTGGAGGGATACTTACAAGCCCCCGGCTCCCGAAAAAGGTATTGGAGCTTATTCCGCTGGAAGGAAGTTTTAATCAGACATTTTTGATTGATTTCTTTGTGGTACCATTGTGTTTTCTTTTTCGTGGGTAGGAAAAACCTTCATAGGCACTAAGAGGACCGGCCGCGCGTGCTCATAGTAGTGTGAGATTCTTACTCACTAAAAAACCTCCCATTTTCCGTCAGACTACGACTAAGTTTCCTTAACAAGTAGTTCAAGCTTCTGTAGTAATCGCGTGTGACCTACAATACCGTCAATATATGCGGCTTCATCTTATGCTGCTAGATCTAACGGTCTCATTCGTTGTAGTCGGCGCATAAGATTTGTCTGATCGAAAGTTCGCATAATTTCATTGTTGCAGTGTCCGCGAAGACGAGTACTAAGTTTGCGAGCAAAGTTTGCAAGCAAAGTTACCTCGTCAGACATGGTTGCGATTCCTAGATCTCGGTGTAGATCGCTATTTCTTATATACCATGGAGCATTAACGATTGCTCTGAGTGTCTTATTTTGAAAAGTTTCTAAAATAGATATATTGCTTGGTTTAGTACTACCGCAGAGTTGTATACCGTACGTCCAAGATGGTTTTAGCACTTGCTTATACAAAAGCAGTTTGTTATATATGCTTAGTTTCGAAAATCTTTCGATAAGCCAATTCATTTCTCTTAACCTGATTTCGAGCTCGTCGCGTTTCTTTTTAACGAGCGGCTTCCATTTAAGTTTTGCGTCTAGAGTCATTCCTAGATATTTCGCTTCATTTGAGTACGGGATTTGTACGGAGTAAATGAATAAAGGCTTGTTGCTTATCTTTTTATAAGTAAAGTTAACATGCGTTGACTTAGTCTCGTTAAGGACGACTCGCCAGCTCTTCGTCCAGTCGGATATTTTGTCTAAAGCGCGCTGAAGTTTCCCTGTTGATGGTTCAACTGTCATATCAATAGCGAGAATAGCAGTGTCGTTAGCGAACGTAGCTAAAATTGTTCCCTCATCGTGGGGAATGTCTCTTGTATAAAGCAAAAATATTATTGGGCCAAGAACGCTTCCTTGCGGGACACCGGCATTTATTTCTTTGAATTCCGAGTACTTAATTATGTTCCTAACGCGAAAGATTTTGTCTTTAAGGTAAGACTCTAAGATTCTATAGAGTTTTTCTGGTAAGCTAAGCCTTAACTTGTACTTCAGGCCTTCGTGCCACACCCTGTGGAAGGCTTGCGATACTTCGAAAAAAGCGCTAGTACATATCTTTTTCGCTTCCAGAGCTTTTTCGATTTCGTTTGTTATTCGATAGACCTGGTCGATTTTTGAATGCTTTTTCCTAAATCCAAGTTGGTGATCCGGAATCAATCGTCTTCTTTCAATGATTAAGATAAGTTTAAGAGAAACTGTTGCTTAAAAGGTTGCAAGCAATCATTGAAGATATCAATCAATCACCTTAGATATTACCGGCAGATGTTATCGTTTGGGCGTTTTCCTGTTTTCGGAACCATTATGACCTCGGCCACTTTCCATTTCCTTGAAACGTTTAAAATTCTCATGGAGGCCTTCATGATATAGAGTAGCTGACCAAAGCTTTTTTCGGTACCTCCTTTAAAATTTCGCTACTAATTAAGTCGTAGCCAGGGGCTTTGTTGCTCTTCAGATTATTTGTCGTTTGACGCGACAGCGAATGACACGGTTTTTATTCTATAATTATCTTGTACCGCATAGAGATTGAGCTCCTCGACCCCGTCAAATGGTTTGAATGTTTCTTCTAGGTAATCTGCAAATAAAGCCGTTTTTTCTTTGTCTTCTCTTGCCCATTCGCCGTTGGCTTTTCTTAGGGCCAGTTTTTCTGTGCGAGATCAACGGACTTTCCGAGTTAAACTGAGAATAACCCCAGAAATGAGTTTTTCAGTGAACTTCTTATATCTAGGGGTTGATTTCGATTTAACTCACCAAATTTGGTGAGTTAATCTCGAATCATCTCTGGAGAACAGTGTGAACTTCTTCGAATGTTTTTCCTGCGTGGAATGTCAGTGGATTTGCGTATTTCTGTGAAAGATGGCGTTTGAGAATAACTCGAACTTCTTTTCCTATATTCTTCTATGTGAAATGAGAGCTGGGAGAGTCAATAATTTCGAGAGTCGAAGATTTTGACAACTTTGTTGACGGAATTAACTCTGCACTGAAAAACTGCTCGCTGAGTTAGCTCCAGATTCGCTTTGTTACGGGATTAACAGATCTCGGTTTAAGCTGGGCTTAATTCAGCACTGAAAAACCGGCCCTTAATGGCGCAGAATGTACTATAGGCTTCTCAACGGACTTCACTGCTTTCCAAAGAGAGTAGTTCGAACCTTTATCGGCAGTCAAACTTTCGAGGTAAGCAGTAGTCTCGCGACTTTTAAAGTCTTGAAGTTCGTGCAGTTTGTTAGAAAAGGGTTTCAAGATGGTCTTATCCGGGGGTGCTCGCGAGCGTTGCCATCTCTTGCGCGCTCCCTTCTTTTCGCATATTAGGTGTTCTATTTCTCGCGGATATATTGTTCGTCTGTTCGATAATTCGGACCTCCGAAAAGAAGTGTTATTCCACGCAGCGTTTTTAATAACTCTCACGAGTTTATCTAATTCGTCTTCTATTCCAAGTGGCGTTTTGAGCGGTACATTTAAAGCTATGTTTTCTTTGCAGTATTTTCTAAAGCCGTCCCAGTCGGTGTTGTTGTTAGTTAATCTAGGCGCTCTATTCTTTTTCGCTAGGCTTCCGCCGATTTTCAAAAGAACTGCCGGGTGATCTGAACAGAGATCAAAGCGTTCTTCTACGTTCGTAAGGTAACGAGGTACCCCCTTGGCGATAAAGAAGTCGACGAGATCAGGTATTTTATTTCTATCGGTTGGCCAATACGTTGGCTTTCCCGTCGATAAGAAGGTCACGCCGCGTTTTGTACTTGCTTTAAAGAGGACTCTGCCTCTTGTTGAATTGCACCGTGAGCTCCAAAAAGTATTTTTCGCATTAAAGTCCCCGCCGATGATAAAGTTTGACCCAAGTGAATCAAAGAGCAGAGCAAGATCTTCATCTGCCAGCCGATACTGCGGAAAATAGCTCGTCGCGATGTTGTAATCTATGTGACTTAATTTTACTGAGACTGAGGTTATTTGCATAGAGTCAAGTTCTATTTCTTCGTTTTTGGAGTGCTTAATGCAGTCTTTAATGTAGGAGAGAGGATCCACCTCTCGAATTTTCTGAAGGATGACGCGCCTGATAGTCAATATAACCTTTTATTTTGCGTGCCAAACCCTTTTTAAAATGGGTTTCCGAAATCAGGCATATGTCTACATTATTCTTCCGTAGGAGTACTTCTAGTTCGTCAATTTTTTGCAAAAGGCCGTTTGCATTCCATGTAATTATTTTGATTGACTTTCCCCTATTCATGATTTTTTATTAAATGCTTTTCGATTAAATGCTATTCGTTTATACTCGAGCTCGCTCAATTTTTTGAAAATTACTTGATTAAGTTTCGCCTGTTGCTCAAACTTTTCTAAAATCATGCCTAGAATTTGAGAGACCGAATCTGATGCGGCCGATTGTGGCTTACTTTCACGTGACGCGACTTGAGCGTACGATCTTGGACCAACAAGTGTGGATTCTCCCTTTTGACTCCGGTGGGAACTAGGACCAGCGACGTTTTCTTGGGTGTTTTGAATTTTGCCTTTAATCAAACCCTTACCCCTTGTCGACTTAGGGGTTTTTGGCTTATCTACTTAAGGAGGTTTTAGGCTTGGGCCCTTATTTTCAGTATTTTTCTTCGAAGCTTCATGTCGTTTTTGCAACTCAATGGCAATTTCGCAACCTCGGTAGCTCGCTGGGTGACTTCCCCTGCAATTGGCGCAAACCGCGGGGGCCTGACTGCTGACATTGCAATCCGTCGAGAGATGTTCGCCGGCACATTTTACGCATCGCGGTTTTTTCTGGCAGTACGCTTGCGTGTGTCGGCGTCAAGAATTTTAAAGCCTTGGGCTTGAACGTCTTGTATTATTTCGTCCTTGGTACAGGATGGATGGTAGGTACCTTTCAAATGCAGCTGTTTTCATTGGCAGCCATTGCCTCTGCAAGAAATATTTGTGGAGTAAAGTGACGTGGTGTAGTGGCTGGTGGTATGAGAATTATGTCTGCATGGTTTAAAACACCTGGAGTTCAAGAAGACATTAGAGAGATAAGGAGGCCTTTTATTGTGTGGAAGCAATGTAGGAACTCAACTTCTCGAGCCCGGTACATCGAGACTTCCAATCAGGCGTTCTCACTGCCTGTTTGGAAGTTCTTCTCGCCTCGGAACAAGGAACAGGCATGGAAAAAGTTTGGCGAGAGGCAAACAATTTGGACTGACTATTCGCCGTCTCAAGGGAAGGGAATTCAATATCGTGCAAAGGGTTTAATCCAAAAGCGGTGCACAATGTACACTTCTTTTAATTGCGGGCGATGTCTAACGCAGATAGAGCGTGCACTTTTTGGACTCATTTAACCGTCAGCAGGATAGCAAGGAGATGGCAATCCCACTGCTAGCGGTTAGGGAGAATAGTCTTGCAGTGGTTGCGATTAAAACGTTACAAATTGGCAAGAGTCTGTGCTCTTCTGCATACTTAATCTATTGATATTGAGAGGTTAGTCCTTTAACGGAATTGATGATCCGGGATCAATAAATATTGTAATCGTTTCAGCAGAAGTTTCGCGAAGAACTTTGATGTTAGAGACATTATCGGTGATTCTCCTGCAAAAAAAGTGGTTGAAGTGGTGATTTCATTGCAGGAGTTTCGGGCATTCAATTCGTCATCTTAGGTTATTAACCACTTGATTTGGCCTTAGAAATCTTGTGAACCACTTGTGAGCCTTATGTCGATGTTTACTTGAAAAATTCTTTGTTGCATTTTTCTCTTCACAGCCTTTTAATACTAGCAGGACTGACCATCTGACGAAAAGTTTTTGTTTGTGATAAACAGCAACCGATATCTTAATTCAGGGCCCGTCGAAAGCTAAAGACGAGACTAGAAGTTTTAAGTCACACTTAACCCCTTGACGCATTGTCATGTTCAATTGGGGAATGGCGTTCTTACACGTTTCTCGATATAAGATTCTTTGGACTTCGTGATTGCGAAAGAGGAGTTTTTACCAAGAGTTATTACCGCACTTCATCCATCATCATCATCATTTTTGAATGCCGCCTATCCTTTAAAAGGGTCGCGGCGCGAGGGTGGCTAAATGGTCCTTCCATCTTTCTCGATCCTCAGCCACCAACTCAAGAGACTCCGGCGCAATCCACAGGCGGGACTCAGAGAGGTTCTTTACCTGATCCCACCACCTGTTTCTTGGCCTACCAGGGGGGCGACGCGCTCGCATCTCGGCTAGCATGACCTGCATAGGAAGTCTGCCGGGGGGCATGCGAACAACGTGTCCAAACCATCGAAGAATCGATCGCTCCACTCGGAGAAGTAGCTGCTCAACATTGAGATTCCTACGAATACTGACGTTTCTCACTCTGTCCCTTAGAGTAACACCAGCAACGCACCTCAGGAATCTCATTTCGGCAGCTTGTACCTGCGATCTAATTCTTTCGGTCATTACCCAAATTTGACCAAACATGACCAAAGATGAGGGTCGGAACGAACACTGAATTAAAAACTGAGATCTTTGCTTTCACTCCAAGCTCAGCTTTCCTGATGACCGGCCGGCGCAGTTCCTTTACTATTGCTCCAGCTTGGCCAATTCTACAGGACAACTCAGTATCACTCCTCCCATCTTTCGTGAAAAAGACCCCGAGATACTTAAGCTTCTCCACCTGTTTTAATGGAACTCCATTTATGTGCAGGGTACACTGCACAGGAGTTCGGGAAACAACCATCACTTCCGATTTGTTCACGTTAACTTTCATCCCACAGATGGCTGCAAATCTATCCAGTGCTCGTTGAAGTTCCTCTTTGGATTATGCAAGGATGGCCAAATCATACGTGAAAAGCAGATGGCTCATCCTGATGCCAGCCAATTCGAAACATTGCTCGCCAAGACTGCGCTTCACCATCCAGTCCATATATGCTATGAGCGGTGACAGAACACAGCCCTGGCGAAGTCCAACGCGCACATCAAAAGGACGGGATTTGACGCTATTTATCGGTACACAGCTTCTGCAGTTTCCATACAACGACCGGATGGCTCTCAGAAAAGGCCCACTCAGCGCATAGTCCTGCAAAACTCTCCAAAGTGTATCCCGAGGGACTCGGTCATACGCCTTTTCCAGATCTACAAAACACGCATAGACCGGTTTGGCATATTCCCAGGCCTTCTCAAGAATAACCTTCAGAGTAAAAAGCTGGTCGGTTGTGCCTCTGCCAGGCCGAAAGCCGCACTGTTCTTCCCGTAACAAAGGCTCGATTACAGCTCTGGAACGCGTTTGCAACACCTTCGCGAATACTTTTCCCGGAAGACTCAAGAGAGATATGCCCCTATAGTTGGCGCAATCTCTCCTGTTCCGGTTTTTTGAAAATGGGCACTATAATTCCAATTGCCAATCGCTATGTGCCTTCCCGCTATCCCAGGCCACCTTAATGACACGTGTTAGCCATTTAACACCCTCTTCACCCATTGCCTTGAGCATTTCTGGCCGGCTTTCATCAACTCCAGCAGACTTGCCAACTTTTAGCGATTTAATCGCTTTAGTGACTTCGTCTACTGTGGGACTATTCTCCGCCCTTATCTCGTCAGCAATGGGAATGCCATCTTCAGTGCCCTGTTGGGGTTGAGCAACTCCGAAAAGTGCTCTCTCCATCTGCGCAAGACATCGCTCTCATTTGAAAGAAGTGTACCGTCCTTGGATTTAACCCCTTGAATGATATTCGACTTCCTTCCTCTTAGCCGGCGAATGGTCTGCCAAAATATCTTGTTTGCAAATCTGTAATCGTGCTCCAACTTCTCGCCGAACTTTTTCCATGACTGTTCCTTGGCTGTTCTGACTGCCTGAAGGATTGGAAGTCCTTCGCGCCTCATTGTACCGGGCTCGAGAAGTTGAGTTTCTACATTGGATCAACGCAATGTAGGCTCTCTTCTTCCCTCTGATGGCTTCTTGAACTCCAGGCGTTTTAAACCAAGCAGTTCTTTTCTCACCACCAGTCGCTACCCCAAGCCGCTTCACTCCACAAACATTTTCTGCAGAGGCAATGACTGCCGATAAAAACAGCTGCCATTCCTCCTCTACATTCAAAAGGTCAGTTGGAATTTGTTCAAACTTCTCCGAAACATGCTGTGCAAAGCGCTCTCTGAAATCAGAGTCAGCATCCTGCAACCTTTCCCACCGTATGTGGGTCACCAGTCTTGGTTTTCGCCTGGGTGGCAAAGGAATACTGTCACTGAAGAACAATTTACACAGCACTAAGTGGTGATCTGTTGACAACTCAGCTCCCCTGAAAACTCGAACATCACAAATCATTCTTTGAACACACGATGGTACAACAAAGAAATCAATCAGTGACTTCTGATTTAAACTGTGCTTGTACCATGTGTATTTGTGAATGTCTGTGTGGGAAAAAGGTGTTCATGTGCAAAAGTCCAACAACTTCCCTCCGTTCCTGTTTTGATCCGGGTCACCGTGCCCCCCGATCACACTCCTCCCAGTAATGTCGTCTGTACCCACATGTGCATTTAAGTCACCCATCAGGAGAAAGAAGTCCATTTCTGCCACTCTGTCCAGGGCAGCATCAACTTCGTTTAAGAAGGACTCATACTCTGACTCTCGATTTGGTGCAAAAACCTGAACCAGAGCCAGAGTCGATCGTTCAAGCTTAAGCTTCAAAATTAAAATCCTTCCCCCTAACGGAATGACATCGAATACATTTTCTGACAACCGGGGGCTTGTGAGTATCCAAACACCCGCCTGTGCAGTGATGTGATTTGGGACGCCAAACCAGAAGAGCTTCCACCCATCATCGAAGTCTTTGGTTCCAGAACGCTTCCACTTAGTTGAGGAGATGCCAGTTGCATCGAGCTGATACTTTTTGGCCTCCTCAACCAGTTCGAGTTCCTTCCTCGTTAGTGACGAGACATTCCACGTGCCAATTACCGCACTTTTCCCTGAAAATCGGTGATTCCTGAAACCTGATTGACTTCGTAGTGGTTATGTTCACTAATTAGGCTCCTGTCCGCATTGTTTTTTTTCTGTATAGGTGACCCTTCGATTGATGGCAATGAAAACGAGCCATAGTTGTAGAAAGTAGGTAAATTGTTTAAAAAAAAAAAATTAAGTTCCCAAGTTAATCCTTGTGAAAGATTTTTTTTAACTTAGTTTTTTTGTAAGAAAAAGAAGGTTCCGATTACTTGTGCAACTAACAAACATTAAAATATTTTATTTTTAAGACCATCTTACTCGGTGGACGGCCCAAGATCCTTACCAAGACGTGGTATTAAATCAAGATTACTGCAATTCGGTTCAAATTACGGGTATGCAAAAGTAAAACAATCTAAATTTAAAAAAAAAAAGTTCAAAATATTATATTAGTGATCGTTGGGGCTGTCCGCCTAGTAAGCTGTTAAATAAAAATCCTTAAAATCGATTTACAAAGAAAATTTCACAAAATTATCGCCACTATTTAAATCAAAGTTTTCGAATAGATTTTATGAAAGCGACAGCCTTCAACGGTTAATAATATAATATCCCTGATGAGTGTTTTTATTTTCTTTTCAAAATAAAACATTCGAAAACTTTGAATTCGAAAAGTGGGTTCATGATGTACCATCTTCAAGGATATACTAAGCATGCCCTCCTTTCACTCTTTTCTTTGCAGATATATTTTTACGATTGTTAGCTACTTAATAGGTGTGTTTATTTTTGCAACCATTGTTGGGCAGGTTGGTAACGTGATAACCAATCGCAACGCCAACCGTCTGGAGTTTGAAAGACTTCTGGACGGAGCCAAAACGTATATGCGTCACCATAAGGTACCTGGCGGCATGAAGCGCCGCGTCTTGCGATGGTACGACTACAGCTGGTCGCGCGGTCGGATACAAGGCGGCGGTGATATCAACACAGCATTGGGACTGCTGCCCGACAAGCTGAAAACCGAATTGGCCTTACATGTTAATTTAAGTGTTCTGAAAAAAGTAACTATTTTCCAAGAGTGTCAGCCCGAGTTCCTACACGATTTAGTGCTCAAAATGAAGGCGTATATTTTTACACCGGGTGACTCGATATGTCGCAAGGGTGAGGTGGCGCGTGAGATGTTTATCATTGCCGATGGCATACTGGAGGTGCTGAGCGAGACTGGTAAGGTCCTGACCACAATGAAGGCTGGGGACTTTTTCGGCGAAATCGGAATTCTCAATCTAGATGGTCTCAACAAGTAAGCTCCGTCGAGTGTAAAATTCAGGATTAATGTTTTGTGTTTCGTTTCTTTAGGCGAACAGCGGACGTCCGTTCGGTTGGGTATTCGGAGCTGTTTTCCCTGTCACGGGAAGATGTGCTTGCAGCCATGAAGGACTACCCAGAGGCCCAGGAAATCTTACAGTCGCTGGGTCGTAAACGTCTCATGGAAGTTCGGTGTGTAAATAAGCGACACGCCAAGGCACAGAGTGATAAGGAGGCGGCGAATCATCCGCCACCACCGCACGCACATGGCGATCAAATCCACATTCCCGGCGAGAGTGCTGCACGGAGTATGGTCGAGAAGATTCGGCGTGATGTTAAAGGCTTTAAGAGTGTTCTCAAAAAGCCGAGGTAAGTTCTACTGCCACCTTTTCAGCTGATTTATTTAATAACGCCACATAAATTTAGAACCTTGAGAAGAAGCAATGAATCATTGGAAATGCAGCCGCTGCATACTGCGCCGCCCAAAACTGAGAAATCTTCACTTAAGCGAATATCACGAGTTTATTCCGACGAACGCGATCGGCACGAGGATCCACCGGAGCATCGGGAGAAGACGCCCAGTCCCATTGGAGCTGGGCTACCCCTGCTGCAACGCCTTCGACTGCTGAAGGAAAAACAGGTACAGATAAGTCGCTTCGTGTATGTGGTAGAATTGCTTTAGGATGTCATGCAAAGCGGTAATATTTTGATGATTGAAGATCACCTTGAATTCTTTGCAACTCGCTTGGTATTTTGTTTGTACTACAGCAATCCCCATGTTGAGATTTCGTTTTTTTTAAGCTACTATAAAGAGAAAAGATTTTACGAGGCTCCTGCAATCAAGTGAAACCAGCTTAGAAGTAGATACCCGTATTTAGGAAATCCAGCGCATTAAAAACTGACTTTCGTATAAAAAAGTTTTGAAGTGGACCTGTAGTACCTTTGTCCACTGGCAGTTGTTTCCTCAGACCGCTGCTGAAGCTCTTTTTGAGCCAGGATTTTTCGACCACTGCTATACTATCGCCAATCACCCCTCTGACAAACACGTCGATCGGTGGCTCCATCATCTTTAGCTTATGAACGTGGAAAGACGTATGGTTCTTATAATTCTTTGCTGTGGTGTAGCTAGACTTCTCTGGTTTGGGGATTTATAGCACTCGGACTTCTTTTCGAGCTATGGAAAGATAGTACAGCCTTACAGGACATTTTAGTAATTTTATTCATGGAATTATGATTCTCTTTGCCTTTTGGAGTAATGTTGGTCAATTATTAGCCGCCCCTGGTGCTTTGAGGGGAGCGAAGGAGTTGATCTAACCTAGTTTAACCTTTTTTCGCCGGTTATAGCGCAGAAATTTTCCACATCCACTCTTTTCCCAGAGCTCTGAGTTACTGTGTGGTAATTCCCGTGGACTTTAGTGCAACTTGGGAAATAGATTTTCGTAAGCATCCGGTCTTTCTGCGTGTAAAAATTGGCATTGGCACTTTGGGAAGGGATTTCCTCAGTTGGGACGCTTCATTTAAAGTATCGTTTGATTCGCAAAAATTCTTCCATAATACTCTTCTTGGCGAATCTGATCTTTTTTCAGACTCTTACGATTTTTACGACCTTCTTGTCTAACGATGAGCGACTTTTATACCCCATCCCATAGGATAGGGGGTGTTTTAAGATTGATTCGTAGTTTGTATAACCTAGAGAAATAATCACCATAGACCCCCAAGACCTCAAGGGCATATGATCAAGACCGAATTGTAAGTCGATTGAGACATGTCCGTCCGTCTGTCTGTTGGAAGTTTTAAGGCCCTTCATTTTAAGCTAGGATTTTGAAACTTCATATCTGGGCTTTCTAGGTCTCGAAGCTGTATAAGTGTAAACATTTTCAAAATCCGCCCACTGACACGCCCACTCTACTTAAAAATGCATTTGAAACATGCAAAACACTGTATTGGACAATATATTTGAACAAAGGCTACAAGGTTATGGAGAAGGGGGTCGATGCCACGCCCTTTTTACAAAGGGAGAGTTTAAAAAAGTAAATGCTGTTCGGAACTTGACAGGGGTCAATTTGGATGGGGTATCTAACGATTCGCCTAAGCGGATTGTAACCCGACCACTAGGTTGCACTTAGATCTTGAGCTCCGTAATCAGTGTTTCCTTAGGTAGGGCGCTTCTTTTCTTCAATGCTGCTGTTTGGGTAGGATTTTTCGAAGCAGTAAGGAGAACCCTGTGGAGCACAATGTCTCCGACTGTATCGTCGACCTCATATTCGGTGGTGAGATATTTTTGTCAACGCAGGGGATAACAGACCTCTGCAGTTCTCTAGTCGGACTTCACCTAGTTTTCTCTTCTTGGGTTTTTGAAAACTGTTTTAAACTGCGAGTCTACCTTTTCTCAAATAGTATGCAGCAGTGGAAAACCTCGCCATTAGGGGTAATGTTTGTGAGCTCTCCCAGAAGGTATGATGGGAATTGACCCAGCCTTTGGCTTAGTTTTCTCAATATCTTGACTGTTAGCGGGCTTGATTCCGGGGGATCGTGGTACTGTTGTCATAAGTTAATAGTAGAGTAAATAGACTCTACCGTGCAGCTCACATACGTCTCTCTAACCTTCACTTCCTTTATTAGTTTTATTAAGTTGGGTTTTGCACTGCGACCTGTTGGTCTATCGTGCCACTAATCCTTGGAGACGTTAATTACCTCAAATTAGCTCGCACTTTATTATTAATATGGGTAAAAAAATTGATCTTGCGGCATTATATCTTCCTCTCTTTTTGGTAGAGGTAGCAATGAGAAAAGCAACCAGAGTTATAGTTTCCTTATCAGAGCTTAATAACTCTGATTTTTAGGCCATTTAACGCTTGCAAGGCGCTAAGAGGACTCTTATAACACTCTTCAAGAGTGAAATTCTTAGAGCTTTACTCTTGCACAAAACTTTTTTAAGGCTCTTGTAGAGCTTTAGAAAAGCTAAAATGTTAGTTGAGTTAGGAAACCTGAAAGGATGCGCAGGCTTTTTTTTCTAAGGCCGATGCAAGCTTTGAATCTTCTCTCAGACCTTGAATGCTTTCCCACATCTTAGCTTGGTTTAACTTCTCTGTTTTCCTGAATTCTTCCCTATCCCGCATGAAAGCGGCTTTTCACGCTTTGGGTTGTCGATGATGATGCCGGTTTCTTTCACTTTTTTCACAAGATAACGAACTTACGAAGCTGACGGTGCTTCTCTTCTTCCAAAATCTGTCCGCAACATTCGAACACATTCTGCAACATTACCATGATTTTCAAAGTAATGTCGCAATATTTCCCAGCATTTTTCAAGCGTATACACAACAATATTTGTTCAGCGGAAGGATAAAACTAATTTTCTGTCAAATCAGACATGAGCTAAGTGTTACCATTCTCGAAATAAGCTTTAGTTGAAAAAAAAACCTCCCTTTTTTATATCATCAGCATATGCCTGACATTTGATGCCTAGGTTGATTAATGCGTCACGTTGTTCATCCACAACTAACTCCATATTAGTGGTGACAATACTCCTCCTTGTGGGCAACCTCTTGTTGTGTTGACCTTGATTAAGTCCTGCAATGCATGCGTCTCTACTGATCTTGTGCTCAGCTGTTCTAGCATTTATCTGGAAGCTCTGCTATCTGTTCAATTTCTATCTAAGGATCGACTGATAGCTTCGTGTGACGTATTGTCAAATGTACCCTCAATACAAGGGAGGCACTGATCATTTGGTGTCAAGAGCATTTCGATTTCCGTCAGCTGATATACTAGACCGGTCTCGGTAGATTTGCTCGCTCTGTACCCATGCTGGAGGTGGTAAAGAGGGAAGTTACTTAGCACTTCTTCTCTAAGGTAATTGTTCACGTGCTTTTTCCATTGCTTTTAGAAGAAAGAATGTTAATCTGATCGGAACGGTCTATAGGACTTCGGTTGCGTTGGGTCGTTTTATCCATCCTTTGTAATAAATACAACCTTTGCCCATCTCCACTGGTTCCGTATGTATCCCAGGGCAAGACTACTTTTTGCTATTCTTACCAAGTGTGGGAGAAGAACTTCTTGCCCGTTTTGTAATTGGGCTGGTGAAATGTCGTCTACACCTGGTGACTTGAAAGGTGGAAAGGAGCCTATTGGCCTCTAGAGCAAATGGCTTTCGCTATCTGCCTGTCTTCCCGCCGAGGTTTCAATGTGTTGGTCCTGCTCGAGACATAATTGTCAAAAGAGCTTCCGGGGAAATGAGTTTCTAAGAGCAGCAGTACTCTCTGCTACTCATTCTCTGTGTGGCTTCCATCCACTTTCTTAAGAGACGTAGGTACTTCACCCGATTTTGCAAGAGCCTTGTGTAGTCTTGCTGCACAGGGAGTGCTAGTCATTGTAGCACAGAATTTCCTGAAACAATTTCTTTTAGCTTTCCTTATTTCTTTATTGTAGTTGGTTAGTGCCTTTGTGTAGCTCTGCCAGCCTCAATTCAATTCAATTCTCAGATCCTAGTTTTGACAGGTTGTTGCTCTCCTATGGCACCTACTTGGCTCTCCGATTTGTACCTACCTCTTAGTACAGCTACTTTCAAACGCCTTAGTGATGGACCTGTGATGCCTTCTTTTGCTTTTTCTAAACTTAGACAGTGGGATGGAGCTTGTCTTACGTCAATTTGCTCGAGATTGCTTTCCAGGTTTCCCTTGAAAGCTTCCCAATTCGTCTTTCTTGGATTCCTTACCAGATTTCCAATGGGACCTGTACTATCAAGATGATCCGATGGTTCTCTACTATCGATCCTGTACTATCAAGATGATCCGCTCCGCGATGGTTCGTTCGATAATTTCCAGTTTCTTATTAACCTGCTTATTTTCGGACTACCGAGCGTGAGATCAAGAACTTCTTGTGTTACAGTAGTTAAAAAAGTGGGCATATTCCCTACATTTATGCAAAGAGAAGAGCTAAGTCTAATTCCACTTCCATTAGGTCCACTCCATTAAGCCCAGTCTTGAAACAATCGTTTTTTCATATCAAATTATGCCTCAGAAGTTTACTCCCGACCCATGGAGGGTCTCTCCCTGGTTCACAGTAGCCTTCCATCCTCTGCGATCCTGGGCACGCTGCTTCCAATTGTCCAGACCAAGCGCTCTGGCATCCGCGATGGCTTGGTCCTTAAAACGGAGGTTCGGTCTTACTGGTCGTCTCGAGCCTGGGGGCTTGGATTCGAATACCCTCTTAGCTGGAGCGTTGTTGCTAGCTTTATAGTCAAACTAGTTATTGTTTTCCTTGTGCTGCACCCACAACTTTGTTGATCGAAAATTTAAGGTAATATGTTGGATAGCTTAGATATGTCTCAAGGCTACCAATTATGCTACTTAGTCAAGATATAGTTGTGTAGAGTTACCAAATGATTCACGAATAATTTTAATAACTCTGGAAGTTCTGGTAATTTTGGCACCTTCAGTCTTGGTTCTCCTCCTTCAGGCACCCCAAGTTACGTATCAATTTTTTTCGACAATTTTTTCAAATTAAGTCAAACGATACTAGCGCAGCCTTAAGGGGATGAGGGTTATTCTTATCTGTAAGTAAAATATAGGTGATGAGCTAAGTAAGGGGACCGTCGACGTCGTAAGTCTTACTTTAGGTTTTCATTGCTTGACATGGGATTGCTGTATAAACCGCGATGACAACCTCAATTAGCTTACAAGCTTTTTTTTTGCTTGAATGTAAATATTGTAATATTCAAATGTAAAGTGATAATGTATTTAAATAAAAGAAAATTAATTTTACAAAACTTACACGATTAAAACTATAAATCACTCACTTACATGCTACAGAAAATCAGCATAACACAATACACTCTTGGCTGTTTAAGAAGTGCTTTCGCCATTGTAACACAATAATTTTTTTCGCAAAAACAATGTTTTTTAATTTAACAATAAGGTATTATACGCTCGCATTTGAAATACACAAACGAAAAATTTATGCCGTGATCGTATGCATGCAATGCTTCGAGAGCTTTGTCCAACAACATTCAATAAGAGTTACGCTATAACAATTTTATTTCAAGCGTTTTAATATTCGAAAAAAAAATAAGAACAATTATTTTTTAATTTATGAGTACCTATATTCACGAAAATTTTTATTTGCAAAACCCAATTTTTTAATGTCGTCTACCCCACTCCTAAAGTAGTTTTGTATGTGTTTTTATGTGTTTTGCACTAGGATCGCGAAGAGCGAGAAAAGTCCACACCACCACAGAAATCTCCACCTCACTCAATTGTAACATCTACGTTGTCACCACAGGAATCGATACAAGAGGAGCCCGATCAAGAGATGATTGAAGCGCCACCAATCCTACAGCGATTGCAACATTTAAGGGCGAAAAATGAGCTGAATGCAAAAGACTCTATTGCAATGGTAATTTATACTTGCGTACATTGACCGAATTTTCACTTTTTTTTAATTTTCACTGGCTTATACAAACCAGCACTTTATTTTGCTTACTTATAAAAAACAGAATTTTTGTTTAAGGTATTTTTGTGATGTCAAAAAATAACTATTCTGAAAATTTTTTTCCATGAAATTATATGTCGAGCCAACTAATGTTGTGGACGGTGGTTGTCTGTAGTGGTCATTCAAGGAATTCAATATAAGCAATCTTTTCTTTTGTGACAAGTACAATATTTGACAATATACGTGATAAATATGTTTACTAGCTTTTACCACGATGATCAATCTCATTACAAGAATACGCGATCGCTAAGAGTTACTTTTCAAATAGCCACATGTTATTGCATTCTAATTTCGAAGTTTGGTTAGATTTGAGAGATTATTTGAAGGTTGTTTTAAGTTTTTGAGATTGTTTGAAGGATTAAGCCATAAGGTAATAGGTTTAAGCTAATGAAAAGCTCCATATAAGCTGTAATCTCACGCCATCAAAAGCCTTATGATCTAACTTTTTTAATGACGGATGAACATTCTCTTTATTTACCATGCTTAAGGTGGCACTACAGTCCGGGGTGGACCTGGTCCTCAGCCAACAAGCTTCGCCAGCAAGCTCTGTCTCCATCTAGCCTTCTCCAACGCGAAGTTGGCTGAGGTCCTCTTTCACTTGCGTGCGCCACCAGAGTCTCGGTGCTCCTCTACTGCGCCATCCCTGCAGGGTGGACTCGAAGATTTCACGGGCATCCACTCTAGATGAGCAAGCCATCGTAGCTGTTGTATTTTGACTCTTCTGGCTAGGTCGTACAGTTCGATGTTATATATCCTCCTCCCTCCCATCTCCGTCTATGCAGACGGGATCATAACTCGCTCGAAGAATTTTACTCTCGAAGCAGCCTAAAATCTTTTCATCCACCTTTGACAGGGTCCATGCTTCTGCACCGTAAAGCAGGACTGGGATAATGAGGGCCTTATACTTGACACTTTAGTTGCTCGAGAGAGGGCTTTGTTACTCAATTGCCTGAGTTATCCTTCGTTTGATTTCAGCTCAGCGTGTTATTGCCTGAATTGAACATTCTCTATTTTATAAGTTGTAAATTTTGCCCCGAACGGCAAACACACCCAAGCAAACATGTGATGCACAGCCTGAGATTTCATTCATAAGAGACCACATATTTTGGGGCTTTTCCAACGCAGATCTTTGGCATCCCAAAAGCTTTCTATCATCATCATCATTTTCGGATGCCGCTTATCCTTTAAAAGGGTCGCGAAGCGAGGGCGGCCAAATGGTCCTTCCATCTTCCTCGATCCTCCGCCAACAACTCAAGAGACTCCAGCGCAATCCCCAAGCGGGACTCAGAGAGGTTCTTTACCTGATCCCACCACCTGTTTCTTGGCCTACCAGGGGGGCGACGCGCTCGCATCTCGGCTAGCATGACCTGTCTAGGAAGTCTGTCTGGGGCATGCGAACAACGTGTCCAAACCATCGAAAAATCGATCGCTCCACTCGGAGAAGTAGCTGCTCAACATTAAGATTCCTACGAATAATGACGTTTCTCACTCTGTCCCTTAGAGTAACACCAGCAATGTACCTCTGGAATCTCATTTCGGCAGCTTGTACCCGCGATCTAATTCTTTCGGTCATTACCCAAATTTCATGACCATAGATGAGGGTCGGAACGAACACTGAATTAAAAACTGAGATCTTTGCTTTCACTCCAAGCTCAGCTTTCCTGATGACCGGCCGGCGCAGTTCCTTTACTATTGCTCCAGCTTGGCCAATTCTACAGGACAACTCAGTATCACTCCTCCCATCTTTCGTGAAAAAGACCCCGAGATACTTAAACTTCTCCACCTGTTTTAATTTAACTCCATTTATGTGCGGGTACACTGCACAGGAGTTCGGGTAACAACCATCACTTCCGATTTGTTCACGTTTACTTTCATCCCAGCATCACCACAGGCGGCTGCCAAACTATCCAGTGTTCGTTGAAGTTCCTCTTTGGATGATGCAAGGATGACAAAATCGTCTGCGAAAAGCAGATGGCTCATCCTGATGCCAGCCAATTCGAAACATTACTCGCCAAGACTGCGCTTCACCATCCAGTCCATATATGCTATGAAAAGGAGCGGCGACAGAACACAGCCCTGGCGAAGTCCAACGCGCACATCAAAAGGACGGGATTTGACGCTATTTATCGGTACAGAGCTTCTGCAGTTTCCATACAACGACTGGATGGCTCTCAGAAGAGGCCCACTCAGCGCATAGTCCTGCAAAACTCTCCACAGTGTATCCCGACGGACTCGGTCATACGCCTTTTCCAGATCTACAAAACACGCATAGACCGGTTTGGCATATTCCCAGGCCTTCTCAAGAATAACCTTCAGAGTAAAAAGCTGGTCGGTTGTGCCTCTGCCAGGCCGAAAGCCGCACTGTTCTTCCCGTAACAAAGGCTCGATTACAGCTCTGGAACGCGTTTCCAACACCTTCGCGAATACTTTTCCCGGAAGACTCAAGAGAGATATGCCCCTATAGTTGGCGCAATCTCTCCTGTTCCGTTTTTTAAAAATGGGCACTATAACTCCCGTTTGCCAATCGCTAGGTGCCTTCCCGCTATCCCAGGCCACCTTAATGACACGTGTTAGCCATTTAACACCCTCTTCACCCATTGCCTTGAACATTTCTGGCCGGATTTCATCAACTCCAGCAGACTTGCCAACCTTTAGCGATTTAATCGCTTCAGTGACTTCGTCTACTGTGGGACTATTCTCCGCCCTTATCACGTCAGCAATGGGAATGCCATCTTCAGTGCCCTGTTGGGGTTGAGCAACTCCGAAAAGTGCTCTCTCCATCTGCGCAAGACATCGCTCTGATTTGAAAGAAGTGTACCGTCCTTGGATTTAACCCCTTGAATGATATTCGACTTCCTTCCTCTTAGCCGGCGAATGGTCTGCCAAAATATCATGTTTGGAAATCTGTAATCGTGCTCCAACTTCTCGCCGAACTTTTTCCATGACTGTTCCTTGGCTGTTCTGACTGCCTGAAGGATTGGAAGTCCTTCGCGCCTCATTGTACCGGGCTCGAGAAGTTGAGTTTCTACATTGGATCCACGCAATGTAGGCTCTCTTCTTCCCTCTGATGGCTTCTTGAACTCCAGGCGTTTTAAACCAAGCAGTTCTTTTCTCACCACAAGTCGCTACCCCAAGCGGCTTCACTCCACAAACATTTCCTGCAGAGGCAATGACTGCCGATAAAAACAGCTGCCATTCCTCCTCTACATTCGAAAGGTCAGTTGGAATTTGTTCAAACTTCTCCGAAACATGCTGTGCAAACGCTCTCTGAAATCAGAGTCAGCATCCTGCAACCTTTCCCACCGTATGCGGGTCACCAGTCTTGGTTTTCGCCTGGGTGGCAAAGGAATACTGTTACTGAAGAACAATTTACACAGCACTAAGTGGTGATCTGTTGACAACTCAGCTCCCCTGAAAACTCGAACATCACAAATCATTCTTTGAACACACGATGGTACAACAAAGAAATCAATCAGTGACTTCTGATCTAGACTGTGCTTGTACCATGTGTATTTGTGAATGTCTTTGTGTGGGAAAAAGGTGTTCACGATGGACAAGCCATATGCACAGCAAAAGTCCAACAACTTCCCTCTGTTCCTGTTTTGATCCGGGTCACCGTGCCTACCGATCACACGACAACTCAGCTCCCCTGAAGCATCAACTTCGTTCAAGAAGGACTCATACTCTGACTCTCGATTTGGTGCATATACCTGAACCAGAGCCAGAGTCGACCGTTCAAGCTTAAGCTTTAAGATCAGAATCCTTATCTTAGCTTCAGAAAACCTTGCACGAAGAATTTGAACGTAGTCAAATCGCATGAACTCAGTGGCCACTTCACATAACCTCCTTAAATCGCTCTTGCAAAACTTTATATGGATTACTTGGCCAATCTCGTTCTTACAGAAATGTAAGCTCGTGTTATCGCCCAGCCCAAAATCCTCATTCAACAGTGACTGTTTCGGAGTGTACCCATTTATTTAGAAAGAGGCCACATCGCTGACCACGATTTCATTTTTAAGCACACGAAAAGTTGTCCGCCCACATTTTTATTTAAAAATTTGATCATTTTCACATGTTGTTAAACACTCTATCCAACTATTGTTGTTTGGCAAAATAGACTTAATAAATGACAGCCAATTTGACAGGTGTTGCTTAAACAATATGTCCGCTATGAGCGGTTAAAGCTCAGAAGCTTTTATTGGAAGATCCTTTAGCTGTTATAAGTACTGACTATAGCACCAGCAATGCACTTCAGAAATTTCATTTCGAAAGTTTGTACCCACTATCTAATCCTTTTGCTAAATACCCAAATTTCGTGACCGTAGAAAAGGTTTTCAAAGGTAACAGGAGAATACAATTTAAGTGCTACTCCAAGCTCTACATCTCGCTAGATGTCCGGCTGGTGGCTTTTCATATTTCATTTCTTTTCAGATTTCAAGAAAGATCAACTTACACGGCCAACTTCCGTGAAAAAGATTCACCGACGATAAGTTGAAACTTCTTCAACTATTTTAATGGGACTCCAGAAGTTCAGGAAGCAAACAAATACATCCGTTTTTTTTAAGAACGTCACGTTGCTCCTTTGGCCGCACAGGATGTTTTCCATTGCGATGCCTATCATACCTGGTGAGCGTTCCTTCACCACGCCCAATCGAGGACCAGGACCAGCAACCCCTGTAGGGAATTGCACGGATCGCAGAGATCACTTCCAGAGATATTTTCAGTAATACCATGGAAGTTGTCATGTTTTTTGAGCACACATAAGTATTAGCTTTACTGTTGCTGGTGTTGTGTAAGTAGAGCT
Source organism: Neoascia interrupta (assembly GCA_947623515.1). Taxonomy (NCBI): domain Eukaryota; kingdom Metazoa; phylum Arthropoda; class Insecta; order Diptera; family Syrphidae; genus Neoascia; species Neoascia interrupta. The sequence continues at coordinate 49,972,356 of OX392463.1, forward strand.
AATGTCACAGCTTTGTCTGCGAGATTCCCGATGGGTTCCTGAGTGCTTTCCCACTGGTCCAAATGCGCATAAAAACTAAGCTTACTGCCTTCAGTTTCCCAGCTCAAACTTATCTGAATTGCGCCATCAAAAAAAGTTTGCATGTTTTCCGGTTTGAATTGAAAAATAGGGGATTAAAGCATTGTTAGGTGATCAGTCATTCTCTATGTCCTAGTCGGCTTGGTTTCTTGGGACAGGACTCCAGCAAAAAGGGGAGCCAATAAAATTATGTCGCTATTAAAGAAGGTTGAGTCCTTATCCCATGGCTTTTTTGTTCCGAGTCGGAACTGTTTTAATAAAATACAACTTTTGCATGCGTTTTATGGCAACATCAATAATTTGCCACAATCGGTCTAAGACATTTGTTTCAAAGAAGTCAAAAGCCCTGAATTGTTTCTATTGACTGACATGCTAGGCTAGTTGGGCCAAGGAATGGTATAGAAAAAAGAACTGCACCAGAATTTTAGTTCCTTTGTTTTCTTACTTTTGGGTTTTCTAGCATTGATTAATTTTCTTGCCGAATAATATTTGATTCTCGCAATTTAGGAACCAAGCGGAACCAGTGGACCACACTCACTCCATGAGACCACATCATTGAGCGTAACATCACCATCTGTCCATCAAACATCTGAGGGTTCACAGTTGCCGCCACGTGCTCCTCAAAAGCCAGAGAACACTCTGACAACCATTAGTAGTAGTGATCGCGGCACAGTCAACCTTACGACACCAACTTTATCAGCCTCGAAGCCTTCCATGAAGGTTTCATTCAAACAGAGAATTCAACAACTACAATCCGGTCAAAGTGATCACAGCACTCCCGCAAGTAGCAAGCCTCCAGCTACCGATTCAACCGTGAAGCAATCGACAGCGGACGTTCATGAACGGAACAAAATGTCAAAGATCATACCGACAATATCAAACAACATCACCAAAGCGTCAACCAGTCTGACACTGTGTGCCCAAAAGCTAAGCAAATCCTCGGCCTATTCATCGGATTCCTCGATACGTCCTTGGTCGAAGCTCAAATTCGCCACGCTTATGCCATCGAACAGCTACACAAGCCTTACAAACTACGGCACCGAGCATGAGTACAAGCCAATAAAGAACAACTCGGTCGAGAATATCTCAACTGTTACGGGCGGCGGCGGTAGTAGCAGCATATCACTGAAACCGCCTCCGACGACGACGTCGGCCTCGGGCGCCAAAAGGAAAACAATGAAATCATTCAATTTGGGAACAAAGCCAAAATTCTACAACTCCGTGTTCGATTTGTCGCCCGAATACAATGGTCTGCCATTCGTTAAGCGCCTCAAAATACTCAACGAACGCCAGAAATTGGCCGAACTGGAAACGGCCCTCCAAACGCGCAGCTTTAGTTTAGACAACTCGAAGAGCCACCTCGAAGTACCCTTGGCGGAGTCACTGTATCGCAGCCACAGCGATGCATCGGGTATCTATTCGCATTTGATGCCATCAGCCGCAGGCATCCTGTCATCGTCATCGTCCAAAGATCAGCTAACGCTGTGCCTGCAAGAATGCTCACCCCTTAGTCCCGAGTCCAATGAGACTGTGGAACGAAGAAAGCTTAAGAGCATTCTCAAAAAGCTAAGCAAAAGCAGTGATGGCAGCCCGAGGCCACGGCAAGATCATCCCAAGGGTCTGCTAAGAGCACCAACACTGGAAGGGTACGTGGCCAGACACAGCAAATTGCTGAAGAGTGTAACCTTCAATTCGACTCTTTCTAGCCCACCACTAAGTGCCAACAGTGTTGTCGGCAGCTATAATAGTGCTGACGGCACTGCACAATCTGAACGTTTTTTATTTCCTTCCGTTCTTACGTCATCGAATGATGCGTGTAAATATAAATTATTATCCCCGCCCACTGCACACAAGCTTGATGCAAGTAACACAGACGTGTGTGATACAACGGATGCCATAGAATTGTCCGCGATATCGAGTAGTAGAGAAGGTCCTTCGAATGGACAGAGTCTTACTGGCGTCGCAACAAAACCAGTTAACAATATCCAAGGTGAGCATTTTTTTTTTCTTATATTTTTAGATATTTTTTGACTTGGAGCTTAGGGAAAGATAGTCACAACTTGGTACAGAGATAGAGGACTCCAATGTCCTCTATCCCCAAAGATAAGACACATTATCAGGCATCCGACAAAGAGTAGTTCCCACAGTTTTTGAAGGCGTGCTTACACAAGCTTGAATTTATTTTATAAAAAGCTTCGGATTAAAGCCTTCTGCCCAATGAAGCCGTTGCGTCTGTCACGTCGTAGTGCACAACTGATAACTGAGTTTAATGTTCTAAAAGGAAGCGGCCCATAGAAGAACTTCGTGCTTCCCATAAGAACGCGTGTATTTCACTGAGTTGTCAGTTCCAGTTGGATGAAGGCTTAAGGGGTTATAATCCCTTTTTAAATTCAGAAGCATATCGCCAACCGAAAGCATTAGAGGAAAGAGACCCTATCAACAGAAAGGATGTCGACCCAGTATGAATCATGAAAAATATACACAAAAACAACAGAGTTTATTCCCGCAAGTGTTATGCCTTTTCGGGCAAAAGCAATGCATTTCGGGCAGGTCCGGGGTGGACCTAGGCCTCAGCCAACAAGCTTCGCCAGCCAGCTCCGTCTCCAGTTTCGCACGCGAACTTGACTGAGACCCAGGTGGCGCACGCAAGTGGAAGGGGACACTTGTGTGAGCCACCTGAGTCTCGGTGCTCCTCTACTGCGCCGTCCCTGCGGGGTATATTTGAAGATTTTCCGGGCCGGGGCGTTGGTGTATCCGCTCTATGACCCAGCCATCGTAGACGTTGTATTTTGACTCTTCTGGCTAGGTCGGTGTCGCTGAACGGCCCGTACAGTTCGATGTTATACATATCTCTTCATCTACTTTGCTTTTAATCACGACCCTTAAAAATACTCCTTAACCTCTTAACCTTGTACGTAGTTGAAGCTGAGTATTTAGAACTTTTTTAACAGAGAGTTTAGTCCCCAAATCTTTGTTTTAACAACAAAGACAAAATCATAAAATGTTCGTATTTCTTTTGTATCTTCCAGGTTTACCGGATCCCAATGAGTACTTTAGCCAAATTCTCAGCGGAATCAATAACGTCATATCGTCACAAATGAGGGAAATGCATCTGAAGTTCGAGAGTCAATTTCTAATGATGCAGTCTGAGGTTCAGAAGCGCGATGCAATTATATCATGTTTGCAGTGCAAAATCAACCAAATGCAATCGCACGAGAGCTCCAGCGAGTATGCAGCACGTCTTGGCATCGATTCGGCACAAGGAGCACACAGCAGGACTGACGAAAAGTCAAAGACTCTTGAGCACGACAGCTCTGGCTCTTCGGGTGAACTCCTTTTTATGGTATGTATATTGAAGTCATTTCAATGCCTTGGCTTAGCTTTAATACATTTTCGACTTTCACAGCGTGGCGATTCTCTTGACACAATATTTGCATCATCACCCCCGCCATATTGTGAGCTAGTTCCTTGTAACTCGCCGAGCACGAGCAGACAGCTGCACGTTGCTAGCTCCGTCAAATGCAATCGCATCACCCACAAAAAGGGTTCGTCCACGAAAGCCTTAATCCCCGAGGTTATGGTCTCGAATGTGACAGGAAACCTAACATCGTTGTCCAACAACATCATACTTGATATCGGTGAGAGTTCCAGCTCAAGCTCGAGCACCTCGTCGAGCACCTCGAACATCAACGATGAAGAGGAGAACGACGAACCAGAACGTATCGTTCATCACAATGACTGGGAGGTGAGAATGTTGGCAGCTGAAATGGACCGACAAGAGCGGAAACGTGGCCAATCCCTGTCGGATAATGTGGCCGAGCTCAAACGCTACGGACGACTATTGCACCGGCGAAGAAAACTTAGCGACACCGAAACAGAGTTCAGCGAAACCGACGTAGAAAATGTCCAGACCCGGCCCAGGGCCAGCAGCTTGGATCAATTCAACCTGAGATACGGCATCGGTAGAGGTATCTTCAAGGCGATGAGCATCGATCGCGGCAAAGATAAACTTTGAGTTTTATCATTCTATTATTTCAATTATTTTCCATGTGGCAAGGAACGGAAATAAGGGCAAAAGAATCAATGATATACCTCCTTATGTCTTACAGGTTAATAATTCGAAATACAAACGGAATCTAATAGCTTTAAAACAAAAGAAAAAAACAAAAAACAAGAAACCTTTTAACATTACAATAGAAACTAGTTAAATACATGAGATATTATATATATATTATATACGTAGTTGTAAGTTTAATAACTCAAACGTGTGTAGGAGAAACTGGGGCAAAATGTGTCGTCCTACGGGATTTATAGACCTACTTAATGTATCTCTCGAATATTCTTAGCTCTTAACAAACATTAACTATAAAAGAAATTTTAAATAAAAAATAAATTGATATTATTCTTAAGACAGGATCTAGTCCGTTTCTTTTATAAAAAAAATTGTTGTTGTATACTCGCTTATATAATCGGAAACTACTTCTAGCTTGAAATTAAGCAATAAGAAAATATCATCTGTACTTACTTAAACTACTCGTGATTTTTTCTCAATGGCTATCAATTTGCTCCGGTTTCTCCTACGCATGTTGGCTAAATACGGTGTGAATGGGTGATGCCAAGTCTAAGGGCCTTTTTACACGAGCGATAAATCAGTCGTCGTCCGTCAACTGTTGGAAAAAAACGCATGAATAACACAGGATCTAATGGGTGTGACAGACGCAGACAGATGTTGCTCCTTAACGCACCTGAAAACTGTTTTGTCGCTCGTATATAGAGAAACATAAAACAGCATTTGGATTTTTTTAAATTTTTTTCAAAATAGTTTTTAGTATTCTACTTAAATTTAAGAGAATAAATTTAAGAACTGACAACTGACCTTTGCTTCGGTAGTCAGAGAATCATTCTACATCTACATACAAAGTTTTTCTGCTTAGCTGTTTGTGGGTTAAGCCAGGCTTAATTTTGATCTGTGACCTTTTGACTTTAAGAATTCGAAGCTAATATTTTAAGCGAGCACGTACATACTCAGTGAGAGGGTAGAATCACTATTTTACCTGTCTGGATCTTAAAAAATAATCTTCTCGTAGTCTTATACTATAAGACTACGAGAAGATTAGTACACCGAACAATACTTCGCGATTAAAAAAAAATCCTCAACTAATCTGCTACCAATTTCGAGATTATCCATAGAACCTTAAATCTCTCGGGAAGTAATTAAATTAAAATCACTTTATCAATATCATTAATCCCTCTGAAAATCTTATTTGTGCCACCTTTATCGCTTTTCGTAAATCCCAATAACAATTTGCGACTGGAAAACCTTAAGCGAAATCTGTCAAAAAATAATTTATGTTGAGATTTTCACAACACAATTGTTTTCTCGCTCTTGGTAAATGTCATCGTCAGTATCATTTGGAGCCCACAATGACAAAAATGAGTGCTTGTGTCAGGCGAAGACTTATGTTTGCCCGGTGAAGACAGTTTTATGGCCGGTGGAGACATTGTTTTACGCCTAAGCCTGAGTCAACCGTGGAAGAAACAGGACTTCATTGAAACGGTTTAAAGCTCATCAGGGGTTAGGTTAGGTTAAACAGGGGTGTGGTAAAAAAGGCCTACAAACACTAGGCACCAAAAAGAGTCCATCGCGATCCCTGGGGAACCAGTTGAATTTAGCAATTCAAAAGTAAAAAAAACCTAAACATTCTTCCTGATGAAATATCCAATTTTCCTGTAAAAGCCCAAAAGGACCCTAAAGTTTGCCCTGCCGTCTATTTCCTCTTAACTTTCAAAGAAATACTCCCCAAAACTTTTACGTGAAATTGCCTCGCACTCACACAGTATGTGTGTCATATCCTCAACCTAATCAGGGATTAAACCAGTGAAAACGAATTTCGGTGCAGAGTTAACTTTACGCGGTGGATGAAGTGAACGACGTTTTCGTTCTACTCTATTAAAAAAATTTAAATTTTCTTTCTTTCACATCAAGAGAGCGTTTTCCAATAAGCGACATTGAATTTGCGCAAGCGGAATAAGCTGCATTGAAAAACCAAACGTCAGATGACAGTGATAACTAAATAATTGTCATTCCTACATCTTGTCAGTTTTGACAATTGAAATACATTTTTCCGCTTAACACAAAGAAAATTAACTTTCTCGACTTTACAGAGAGAAACGTGCAGCATCTGTCAAAGTTTTGTCATTGTCATCTTTGTTGTGAGATAAAAATTTCATTTGCGTCGGTGGAATCACTTTTCTCTTTACTTTTCCTAACATAAAAGTTATGTCCGATATGGCAACACAGCACTTTCCTATAGCAGACTCCTCTCCAAGACAGAACTTATCTGTCGGATAATTTATTTGTCTCTTGGGGCCAGAGCTTTCAGTGCTGAGCTAAGCCCAGCTTAAACTAAGATTTATTAATCACGTAACAAAACGAATATGGAGTTCACCCAGCGAGCAGTTTTTCAGTGCAGAGCTAACTCCGTCAAAAAAGTTGTCAAAATCTTCGACTCTCGAAATTATTTACTCTCCCAACTCTTAATTCGCATAGAAAAACACAGGAAAAGAAGTTCGACTTATTCCCAGATGTCATTTTTCACAGAAGCACGCAAATCAACTGCCAGAAAAACATTCAAAGAATTTTATACTGTTCTTTATTGGCGGCGAGTTAAGCCGAGATTAACTCCAAATCTAAGTTCACTGAAAAACTAATTTCTGGAGTTGATCTCAGTTTAACTCGGAAACTCAGATGATATCTAACCGGCCCGAAGTGAAGCTTGTGCTGGCGCACCTTTTATGTGCAGCTTCGATAGCGATTTCAGGAGCCAACAAAACGTCGTAGCTGGAGCTGGCGCATTGTGTCTGATTTGGCGTAGTTGACGTTTAACAATAGCTTCAGTTCGGTTCTCTGGTGGCTTGATACCATGCTGGTTGATGGTGTATGTACCGGTAGGGCCTATTCGCTGAAGGTTGACAGATCCCAAGTCACACCCTCTTTGCGATGATCTGGTATGTTGTACGATAATTGTTCTAATACGCTGGGATGCCCTCTTAGGTGATGTCGGCTTCAATACGTTGGCAAAGCTTTGACACCACCGTCGTGTCGGTTCTAAGACGATGGGATTGCCCTCTTGGGTGATGCCTGCTTCAATACGTTGGAAAAACTTTGACACCACCGTCGCGTCGTCAGTCGGATGGTGCGGTTCAAGTGATAAAAAACATCTGACCCGGTTATTGCCTATGGGTGACATGAGACATTATGAAAGGCTCCGTTTTTCAAAGTCTCCTCGTAGGCCAGATCAAGCGGGAGAACGAGCGAAGCGTTTCGATAGGACGGAATCTTTTGCCCCGGTGTCGATCATCATTGGAATCAGTGTTTTCTTGTCGTCAATTTTAAGGCTATTGCGATTTCTGGCCATTGCCAGCAAGGTTTGCTGTGCCGTCTTTTGATAGCTAGAACACCAGGAGTGATAGTTCCGTGCTCCGTCTCTAAACTTGCGTACGGAGAAGATTCGGTTTGCCGCCTTTTGTAAGCTAGAACACCAGGAGTGATAGTTCCGTGATCTGTCTCTTAACTTCTCACGAAAATAGCATTGCTTGTTAACCTTTGGTAATGCGTCTTAGTGTTTGCCGGTGTTGCTCTCATTATTATTGCTCACGTGTAAATATTATGAAAAATATAACCTACAATTTATGCTGATTATGATGAACGGCTTGTAATGAGAAGCCCCTGACCATAAATGTTACTCTCGGGGGGTTTGTTATCCTTGTGGCAAAGGAAGAGCCTTATAGGGTGTTTCCACCGGATACAGATCCGTGATTAAGACAAATCATCCTTAAATCCTCTTTTAATCACGGGATTTAACACTCGAAATTTAATCTCTTCACGAGGAGATTAAAAATTAATCGCGTAATAAATCTTTTCCACGCAAAAGTTCCTAAATCAAACCGTACAAAATTCTACGTGTCCTGTGCGTTTTCTGACAAAATAAACAAAACACACCTTTTTTTGACAGCTGGGTATCATCAACTCAGCAGTGTTTCTTGTGTGGTGTAAAGAGATGCGCAGAACGGCTGATGTTATTGTTCATGTGGCTGTAGTTGTTCCTGTCAAAAAAGTTAAATGCAATAAAGTGTGCACACTTCAAAATAATGATAGATGTTAATGTTGATACTGCTGGTTGATGTTAATCGATTGTTGATCGACTATCGACTTTGTGGACTTAAATCCCAACAATATATTTGACGTTTTCTTTTTCTATTTTTAGGTTATTTCGTTCGTAGATTAGAAAAATCGGTGGCAATCAAAAATTCATTTAATTATTTTTGAATCTGAGTTGCCCGAGAGATAAAAAATTCACCTTTCCTGAAAATGCGCAGATTACGTGATATCTTTAAGAAATGTCAAAAACGAAAACATATGTCAAGTTAATCACCTCTATTCTGGTGGAAACACTTTGGGATTTACTTTTAATATTCCTACGTTACTCTCTGTATTATATGCGGTGGAAACACCTAATAAGAAATACACCTTTGGAATACCGACCTGGATTCCATATATGGACTTCTGTAGTAGTTGGTAGTAGAAGTTCCAGGACTAAATTGAGTCCATTGCATAGTTGAAAAGCAACTGGTTATCTTAGAAGTGATTAAAAGCCGGACCAGCTGATATTTCGCCAGATCCCTCAATAATTTAAAGTTCATTTATGTCGTTGTCAGGTCATTCCTTTAAAACTTTTGTTTAAAAACCAGTTGTAATATAATAAAAATGGCGACTAAGTATTGCAATACATCCCCTTTTAAAATGCTGTTGTCAGACTGCCAAAACGGCATCACCTCGTGCATGAAAACTTAATAGAAAAGCAACTTAAATAAAAGATAAAAATAAAAATTCTTAAGTCAATCTAAATTAGATAAAATATAAGTAATTAAAGAAGAAAAGAAAAAAGCTTTAAGAACCAAAAGCCAATAAGAATAGATTTAACAAAAATCTAGTATTAATAGTTAACATTTATAGCAATTAAGTAAATAGATAATAATGTTGTAAACTTAAAATATAATTTTATATTTTCCTTCATTTCACAATAACGAAAACACTAAAAAAAAAATAAAATATTTATTTAGGGTTTCAAATTGTTAAAACAACGTAGTTTCTATTTCATTTAAAATTTAAAGATACAAAATATCAAAAGTTATAATTTTTAAATTACTCTGTAAGTAGACATTAAATTTTCCAAAAACAAAAAAAGAAGAAGTAAAATTTTTTGGAACTTTAAACCCTCCAGACCAAAAACTAGTGATTTTAAGTTTTCTTTTTGTTTGTCTCAAAAATTGTCTCAAAACAAATTAAATTCATTTTGAGAGAATAATTTATGATATAAAAAAAAAACTGCTACATCGTACCATCCATAATATCGATAGTGACTTAAGGCCACCACGCATTGAAAATATTTCAAAAAAACAATGAGAACTTTTTTTGTAGTGACCGGTGAAACTATTCTTTTTTGCATTACACCTTAATTGTACCTTATCGACTTCGATACCGCCCCTCTCATCCAGGGGCTGTGCGAATGCTTTTTTCAAAAACAATTATTTTTACTAGGAAGTAAGTTAAGATTTTTAATAGAAAACAAAAACCGTAGATCCTTATGATAATGAACGATTAAGCCGTTCATAAAACCAAAAAAAAGCCGATCTGATATAACCCAGCATACTCTGGATGTGTATGAAACTCAATAAAATTAATAAAGAAAAAAAATTGTACAGTGTGAAAAAAGAAAGAAACTAAATAAATACAACTAATTAATATTTATAATTAATGTTTGCTCTTTTATTAATTTTCTTTCCACTTCTCCACTTTCTCCACGCTTTACTGTTTAATGCAGGAACCACAAAGCAGCCTGGGCTTGGCCTCTGCTTGACGTTTACAAGTTCAGCCATACGATTTCAGTGTTTCCTAACACAATGAAGCTCGGCTTCAAAATGTTGTTTGCAAAGAGAAAGACTGCGAGGCTCAGAAGCCCAGCACGAGTTCAGATGTGCTGAACTTTTGCTTCATGTGAAGCAAATGGGGTTGATTTCGATCGCACACACGAAGTCACTCAGTCTGCCTTTGGCTATATTTGTATAAGTGTGTTGGTCATGCACGGATCTGACGCAGAATATCTGAGTGTGTCTATATTTTGGGCCGAATTGCGTATTATTTATTTATTAGACATAAATTATTGTCGGATAGCGTCTGCAGACAACGTAGCAGATGACGCCACGGCAATGGCAAAAGACTCCTGACTTTTCCAACAAAAGCCGATGGCTAAATGGACCGTCGTTTCTTAAACAAGACCTAAGTGCGCGGCCACAAGAAGAAGCCAGAACGCCACTGTCAACGAATGAAGAACTACGTTCCCAATTTGTGGGACTTCACGCAGAAGCGTGGCACGCTTGGCCATTCTTGTCTGTTGTGTTCGAACGATTCGATTCATGGCAGAAGTTAGTCCGAGTTACTACGGCCGTTATTCACTTAACACATATCTGAAAAGACGCGGCAAGCAGAAAGATATTGAAGCAAGGTTCACCTTCTCAAGAAAAAATTCAACTAGGTGAAAAAATACTTTGGCAGACGGCGCAGGCTAGCGAATTGGCGGAGAAGATCAGACTGCTAACAACCGGAAAACAGTTCCGAAGTCAAGCTCAATTTACAAGCTGTCCCCTTACGTCGACGCGGACAATGTATTACGACTTGGAGGACAAGTTAACTTCGAGCATAAAACAGATCCCGTTATTCTTTCGAAAGAGCACCATATAACCAATTTGATTATTCTCCATTTTCGAAACCGTCGTCAATGAGGTCCGTTTAGCCAGGTTTTATCCAGGTTTGGCGATACCTGGTTCTTAGTTGCAGGGGATCCCGCAACTAAGAACCATTTTTAAGAAACTGTCAGACTTGCAAGAATCTCCAAGTCCAACCTTTGGCACCGAAGATGGCACCGCTCCCACCAGCGCGTACCGCAGCATACTGCCGGCCCTTTAGCTACGTTGGCGTGGACTCTTTTGGACCTATGACAGTAGCTGTCCGCAGAAGCAACGAAAAAAGATATGGTGTGTTACTAACTTGCCTGACAACAAGGGCAGTTCATTTGGAAGTGGCGCACTCATTATCAACCGACTCTTCCATAGAGTTCTGGAGCGACAATGGCACTAACTTTAAAGGAGCAGAGCGTGAACTTAGAGAAGCGATGTTGCTGATGGATCGAAATGAGATAATCAGAGTTTTCACGACCACGACTACAAAATGGATGTTTATACCACCAGCCTCGCCTCATATGGGAGGAGCGTGGGAGCGCAGTTAATGACGTGCTGTACCGGATCTTACCACCTCGCAATCCAACTGATGAGCTCTTACGAGGTGCTCCAAATAGATTGAAATGATCGCTAATTCTCGACCCTTGACGTACGTGCCAATCGATAATAATGAAGATGAAGCTTAAACACCAAACCATTTTCTTCTTGGCGGCTCGATTTTTGCGAAGCCCCTGGATGATATTGTTATGTGGCGACAAGAAATAAAACAACTCGCAGGAGTCCCTTAAATGCACCCATCGATTCACTCTACAAACGCACCCGCTCGATTCACTAAACGAACATACCCAACTGTCATTCCAGTCATCTGACAGCAGCTGTCATATTCGAAGTTCGAATTTCGATTTCTCCTCCTTGGAATTCAGCGGAGGAGTACCAATGGAAAATTACCAAAGGGGGTATGGAACGTACTAAAAGGTGCTTAATTTTGTATAAATACACGGGTGACAGGCTCGTACGGGACAGTTATATTTTAAACGTTGACTAAAGAAGTTTTGTTTGGTAAATAAAGTGTTTCATTGTGAAATCATAAAAGTGAAATTGAGTTTTATTCGACGAACCCCAGGCCGAAAAGATAACAATATAGTAGATGAACGGGTTCACCTGCGGAGAAACTGGCGAATCTCACAACAGCTCGCAAGCGCCTTCTGAAAGAGGTGGGTCCGCGAATACTTGCCAGTAATTACTCGACAATGCAAATGGTTCAAAATGGTTAAGCCGATTATGGTTGGTGATATTGTCTACGTAGCCGATCCCGAGAATCCACGTAATTGCTGGCCTAGGGGTCGAATAGTCACCGTGAAGAAAGCTCCAGATGGACAGGTTAGAAGTGCAATGTTTAAAACAGCTACAGGCGTGTACGAGAGACCAGCTGCAAAAATTGCAGTGATGGATGTCGGTCGGCTGGAGACTGAGGTAGATCCTCAGGAGAATCTACCGGGGGCGGGAGTGTTGCGACCAACACCGCAGCGACGATCGAACAGGTCTAACTCAACATTCTGTTCACTTCTTTAAGCTGTCACACCAAAGACACGAGGTTAGTTGGCAAGAAGATAATCTGGATACGCTCTTTTTTGTGACCAGCTAGCCCCGTTCGCGTGTCTCCCACAGGATTGACCAAGAATAATCATCAGAAACACCAAAAAGAATTATCAAGAAGAAGAAAAATAAGGTAAGCATTTAAAAGAATATGTATTAAGCAAACTAAATCTTATATTATTTAGAATTTTTTTTAACGAAATTAAAGAAACGTTCAAGAAAATCGAAGCATTTCCTTTCAACAATCTCATATGCAACTTTTATCAGGGACATGCCTCGATAGTTCTTGTAAGACATGATCGGCTTTCAGTAGGCGTTCCTGAAGGATTCGGAGCATTCGGAGCTGGTAGCTCAGTCATCGAGCATGCATCACCCACACTTGATAAATGATTTGGTGCAAACCTCGCACCAGAACAACTCCTTCATATCTAAAGAGCTCCTCAGATAAGCCACCATCAGAGCCAGCTGGTGGCCTTGCTGTTTTAAGCCTTTTTATAGCTTAGTTATACTGGGTGCGGGGTAACTAACCCTTGGTCGACAGGACTTTGGTTCCCTTCTTGTATCGTTTCTTCTCTCTTGTACCTTTTTCACTTTGTCTACATATTTGTATAGAACTTTGAGGCCTTATTAAGATTAATAGACTCTTCGATCTCCAATCACGACCTTCATCTCCAAACTAATAAGAGGGATCCAATGCCTAATCAGTGGAGGGAAAGTGATCTCCTTCCATTGCTCAAAGGAAAAGGTGATAAAGGAAGCTGTGACAATTGCCGTTCTATCAAGCTGATGTCTCGAAGATCGTCGAGCGGGTACTAGATAGTCGACTACGAAAAATAATAAGGCTATCTAAGGACCAGTGTGGGTTTGTCACGTGCAAATCAACCACTGATGCAATCCAAAGCATGAGGATCATAATGGAAAAGCATCGGGATGCCCTTAAAGATCTGCATATGGTGCTGGTTGATTTTGAAAAAGCTTTCGATCTTTGATATGGGTGGCGCTAAGAAAGCGACGAGTTCCAGAAGCCTACGTGCAGATGATCATGGACATGTATGATGGAGCAAAGACAAGAGTAAGATGTCCTTCCGGAGTAACTGATGAGTTCTCAATTAAAGTCGGTGTACACCAGGAAAGCGTCCGAAGTCCTTTGCTTTTCATTCTAGTCCTTGATTGTCTGCTTGAAGGAAAACTGACGGACCCGAAAGTACATCAGTTATTCTTCGCTGACGATGGGGCCATCATAAGTGAAGATCATATGTCCCTGCAGCGAGCACTTGATATATGGGTTGATGCTTTAGAGGGCAATGGGTACCGTATTAGCCAAAAGAAGGCAGAGTACCTATGCTGCCCGTTTTCTGACCCACCCAAACCAATTCCAGACACTAAATTGAATGGAAAGGTGCTTCCCAAGTGTGAAAAGTTCAAGTACCTGGGATCTATGATCAATAGCAAAGCAAACTGTGATGACGACATTAATCATCGCGTAAGCGTAGGGTGGATGGAGTTGCGAGCAAACTAGGCCATCTTCTACACAGCAGTTATGCGTCCGGCGCTTACATATGGTTCAAAATGTTGGACAGCGTATAAGAAATATGGGAGCAAATTTACGGCAGCTGAGATGAAGATGCTTCGCATGACAGCAGGAGTAACAAAGCGGGATAGAATAGGAAGTACGAAGATCCGAGAAAGCCTCCATGTAAAAGAACTTATTTCCAGAAAAATGGAGCACGACTGGCTCAGTTGGTATTGCTACGTTCAAAGGAGAGATCCTACGAACCCCGTCAAAAAGGCAATGTCAATCAACATTCCAGCGCAATAGCGAAGGAGAGGAAGGCCTAAACATTCATGAATCAGACAAATTCAACGACAAGAGCATTTATTTGGCCTCAGTGACGAAGAGATCCAAAACCGGGTGGCCTGCCGGTATATTCTGCGGTCCAATCGGCGAACCCCACAAGCGGACCATTAGGAATGCAGTAAAGAGGGAGGGTTATAACCCATCATTTCAGATTATAACTTCGCGCCTTCTTAAAAAGAAGAAGAAGACTCTTCGATCTCCTGAGGTCGCGTACGCACTGTCTGTTGAACTGCCTAGGACAAAGAGGTAAACCATGACAGCTTGAGCAACGTCCAAAGATTAGCTTACTCACGTATGAGCTGAGCACTCCGCAATACTCCCTCAGCAGCACTGGGACATCTGTTCCATCTAACAGCTCTTGACATTCTCAGCAGACAAAAAGCTGAAAGCATTAGTTCTCGCCTCAAAGCAACCTTTTAGTGGTTCCGTAATTAGATAGGCTACTCTGCCATCCTGGGGTTGTTGCGGTCAAAAATCGCGCAACAAAGAAGCTCTTTGTCTGTCCTTTTGGTCCTTTCCTTCCTATTCACTTTTTGGGCTTCCCCGTCTTTCTTTCCCACTTGTGTTCCCTCTTTTCTTCCAGTGATGGACCCTATGACCAGGTAAACCACCATCAAACCGTGTACACAGCTCAAATGTCAAAGAGCCCAACTCTAACAAGTGATGAGAGACACCGCCGAGAAAACGCTGTGAAGTACAATCACATGGTCGCTTATTAACCCGAGACTTATATCCACCCAGAGCGAAGATCATCAATGGCCGAGGGCCCATCTTGATAGATTCTGATTATGTAAGGAATGGCTCTCCCCCAAATCTGCGTGAAAGTCCACTAGGGTAATTGTTACACTTGGCGTGGTGTAGTGGTTAGTGTGTGTGCTTACTACGCCGGAGGTCTGGGTGCGAATCCTACCATCGTCACCTGAAAAAAAGACACTTTTTCACGGTCCCCACCTCCGCGAGGGTCTGACAAGCCCTGCGAGAGTATCATTTGTCTTGAAAATTTTCTCAAAGTGCCATTCGGATTCGGCAAAAAACTATAGGTCACCTTGTATGTGGAGAGATTAACACACACAGCAAACATTTTTGAGAAGTTGGCCCTGGTTCACCTCAAGCTGTTGCGCCACTCTATTTATTTATTTATTTTACTCTGCCATCCTAAAAACATCCTTGGCGCCTCTCGAAGACAAATACTTCATAATGCCCCAACTACACCTTCGAGACCACCATCTCTACTAGATTCTTTTGATCTTGCCTTCCTGGGAAATTAATCGACTTCTACGCCGTTGGATCAAAAGCTAGTGATATGATTTTTGTCCCTTTTTAACGTCCTCCTGGGTCTAGCACCTATCCAAACACATATCCGAATGGAAGCAAGACTGCCACTTAGCTTTGCTTAATAACTTAGAATCCGAAAGCACATTCAGCATGCCTCTCGAGACTCGACGATATGCTTGCAGCAATATAGCTTCTAAGAAACCTTCTTCATAGTTATCCCTCCAAGGGAAAAATGCAAACCAATTCCTTATCGGTTTGACCTTGTCTGATATACAGACGGCTCTAAAATGGAGACAGGGACCGGGTCTGGTATTCATGAAGAACTGCCCCAAGCGGACTATTCAGTTGCGTTTGGCAAAAGCTTATGCATTCTCCAGGCGGAATTCCTTGCCATCAACTAGTGTGCAAGAGTAAATTTAAGTTCCAACACAAGGGGAAGTACAATATTCATCTTCTTGGACAGTCAAGCAGCTCTCAAGGCGCTTGACTCACATGTTATCTAACCAAAGCTTGTTTACGAAACAGTCATGGCCATCCAAAAACTAGGCAAAAACAATTTAATCATCCTTTTTTACGTGACACCAGCCCACGGTGGCTTTGAGAGCAACAAATTAGCAGACTCGTTCGCCAAAGTCGGGGCAACTTTACCACTGATAGGGCCTGAACCATTCTCTGGAGTCAGTAAAAGATTTCAAGGAGTCTATAAAAAAAAACCTAGCTAGAACTGCATCCATGCGAGCTCTGAATCCATACATCTAATGACCAGGCTTGACAGGGCTTATTTAAGAATCCTCACTGGAATTTTTAGCGGTCAATGCAAAGTAAAAAACAACTCCATCCCATCGGCCTTTGATCGGACGCCACATGCGTCACAGTCCTCTCTACACATAATCATGGAATGGCCGGCCTTCTTGCATCCGATGAAAAATTTCCTCGGCGTAGAAATTACTCCTTCGGCAAACCTTGTCGATATCCCACCAGAGAAGATCCTTGTCTTCATGACTGCCTCCGGAGTAAAAAAATAGCTCTAGGATTTCATCAGGTAAGGCGAAATAGGCTCCTTAAGAGACCGCAGTGCCAAAGCCCCAAGAAGGCTCTCCCGGCAATGAATCTAACCTAGTCTCTTTTCATTTTCCTGATCATTGTAGTATTTTCTACGCGGCAATCTAGGCGCTAGAGAAAGTCTTTTCCTCGCTTAAAAGAGAAGTAACATCCGCTAAGAATAAAACTGGCGCTCAAGCAGGGACGTATAACGTAAGGGTCGTTTCTTTTCTAGTATTGTAAGGGTATTGGAACAGATATGGTAGCGGATGAGCTCCTGAGTGGGCCAACGGCAGCTCTCACATCCCCGAAGTGGGTTACTGACTCTGGTGTACCAGGCCCGCTGTCCTAGGGTTGAAGCATGGACCTGGCCCTCCAAGTTTCGGGGGTTGTGCCGCAGGGGTAACTTCCCGGCCACGTAAAAAAGTGTAGTTATGAGAGGGGAACAAGTAGCCTCGGATAACATAAACATTAATTATTCTCAATTAACAACAAGACCCGGAACGTAAAAGGACCACGATTTGAGAGTTTGCACCTGGAACGTAAGAGCGCTCTACACACCAGGTGTACCTCATAAGCTTGAGTCTGTCCTCCTGCGGTATAAGGCGGATATTACTGCAATCCAGGAGATACGATGGATAGAAACAGGTATGCTAAAATGAAAAGACCTAGACATTTACTATAGCTGCCATAAAAGTCTACACATGTTAGGATGCGGATTCGTCGTGGGGAATCGGCTGAGGTCAAAAGTCATAGACTTCAAACCGGAAAGTGATCAAAGGACTTTCCAAACCATCAGCCTAGAATGTGCTCACACTCCTACCGAAGACGCTGAAGACCCTGACAAGGAGGAATTTTAGGACCTCCTGGATAGAGCCTACGGAGCCTGTTCGGAGTACCATGTCAAAGTTGTGCTCGGAGACTTTAATGCGACGGTCAGAAAGGAGAACATCTTCGGCGGATTAGTTGGTAAGCACAGCCTCCACGAAACAACATCAGATAACGGCCACCGACTAAAAGATTTTGCAGCAGCTCGTAATACTATTGTAAGTAGCACAAGGTTTCCAAGGCTCAGGATACACAAGGCAACTTGGAGGTCTCCAGACGGTCGAACCGCCAACCAAATAGACCATGTGCTCATCGATGCAAGGCACACATATAACATTTTAAATGTGCACACTTTCCGAGGGGCAAACGTCGACTCTGACCATTTTCTTGTCGTGGCTAGATTCAGAGCTCGACTTTCCAACGAAAAGAAGCTACGAGCCGCCAAGAAAACGAAACTCAATGTTGGTCGCCTCATCTTACCTGGAGTAGCCGGAACCTACAGAGAGCGCTTGTTTGAGAGACTCCCCGCTTTGCATTCACTCTCCCCAGACGTCAACAACCAGTGGAGCCAGTACCGCGACACCATTAGAAGCTTGGCTGAATCAACTTAAGGTTTTCAGCCACCCCTAAAAAACAATCCTTGGTGTGATGATGATTGCGTGAACAGGAAAAAAGTAAAAGAAGATGCATATGCGAAGACGTTGCAGCGAAAAACAAGAGCAGCGTTCGTGGACTATCGAGCCAAGAGAAAGGAGGAGAAAAGGTTGCTGCGTAGAAAGAAGAGGGCCTACGCAATCTCCCAGCTTAAGGAGATCGAAGAGTCAAGCGATCGAAACAAGACCAGAAAGTTCTATAAAACGGCTAAGCAACTGGCTGCTGGCTTTAGAACTGGATCGCAGGCTCTTTGAAATAGCGAAGGAAACCTAATCACCGAAGCACAGGGAATAGTTGAAGTGTTTAAGCAGCATTTCCAGCATCTGCTTAATGGGCATCATGCGGAGAGAGTGGAAGAGGTACAAGAGAGAGAAGAAACAGTACCAAGAGAGAACGAGAGCCCAGTCGACCACGAGAAGTCCCACCTAGCTAGGCTTATTAAAGAAGTGAGCCTAGCTATAAAGAGGCTTAAGAACAACAAGGCCGCCGGCTCTGATGGCTTACCTGCAGAGCTATTTAAATACGCAGATGATGTTTTGGTGGGGTGCATGCACCAAATCATTAACTACTGCCCGAAGACTGGAAAATCAGTTCCATATGCCCCATCTTTAAGAAAGGTGATCCTATGTCTTGCAAGAATTATCGACGCATATCCCTGTTAAATGTCGCATACAAGATCCTGTCAAACGCTCTGTGTGAGCGTCTGAGGCCGTTCTGAGACACACTAATCGACACCTACCAGTGTGGCTTCCAGCCCGGCAGATCGACCATAGACCAGATCTTCACACAAGGCAAATCCTGGAAAAGACCAATGAATTTCAAGTCGAGACACACCATCTTTTCATCGACTTTAAGGCCAAATATTGCAGCATTTATCGTCAGGAGCTCTACCTGGCGATGACCGAATTCAAGATCCCGCCAAAACTGATCAAACTGTGCCGTGTAATATTGCAAAACACACGGTGCAAAGTACAGTTTGGGAACAGCTCCTCGGAACTGTTCCAAACATGCACTGGGTCTCGGCAAGGAGATGCATTGTCATGTGCATTCTTCAATCTTGTTCTCGAGATGATAGTGCGCAGGGTAAAGGTCACGAAAGGCACTATCTTCAACAGATCCTTGCAAATACTGGGGTACGCGGACGATATCGACATCATCGCCCGCTGCAGTCGTGCCGTGATACAGGCTTTAACGGCGATTAAAGAACAGGCGAATTTGGTTGGCCTGGAAGTAAATGAAGAAACATCCATCCGCCGCTTAGGACAAAACGTCACTGTTGATAGCAGCAACTTCGAGATAGTTAAGGAGTTCATCTACCTTGGAGTTAACATCAACTCTACAAACGACACCCTAGTGGAGATTCGTCGAAGAATAACCCTAGCAAACCGCTGCTATTTCGGTTTGGCGAAACAAATGGATTCAAAGCTCCTCTCGTGAAAGACAAAGTCTAAGCTCTACAAAACCCTTTATTCTGCCAGTTCTGCTTTATGGCGCCGAGTGCTGGACGATAAGCAAGAAGGTGAAATTATACTTGGCTCTTTCGAGAGAAAAATTCTGCGGCGAATTTACGGTCCTGTGTGCGAGGAGGGCGAATGGAGAAGAAGATACAACCGCGAACTCTATGTGCTGTACCAAGATGTGGATGTAGTTCAAAAAGCCAAAACACGAAGACTACATTGGCTCGGTCACATCGAGCGAATGGACAACAACGATCCAGCCAAAAGGGTCTTCGAATCCAAGCCCCCAGGCTCGAGACGAGCAGGAAGACCGAACCTCCGTTTTAAGGACCAAGCCATCGCGGATGCAAGAGTGCTTGGCCTGGACAATTGGAAGCAGCGTGCCCAGGATCGCAGAGGATAGAAGGCTACTGTGAACCAGGTAGAGACCCTCCATGGGTCGGGAGCCCTATAAGTAAGTAAGTAATTTATGTCGAAAGACGCAATTAGTCGATACTCTTAAACAAAGTAGAATACAGGGACTCAGTTTGAAAACTGTGAAAGCTGTCTTGGTCTTTTGCAACCGGGAAAGATCTCTATCTAGCGACAAGAAAAGTGAACAGAGATCTGATTAATAAGGAAGTTGAATCGTTTTTTTGTATCCGGGAAAGGTTTCTATTTTGTGCCAGGATGGCTTATCTCACCGAAAAGTGAAACCACTTCGTGCATCTCTTCGGGGAAAGTAAGGCTGTTGCGTTTGCAGAGTCTGGCATCAGGCTCTTTTCTCAAAAATGCCTGCTTTTAGTATCGATGTGTCTTTTATTCATGGGGTCAGAAATTTCCTTTCGAACCATTAAATTTAATTCGTTCTTGACGGCTTCAAGTTTGAAACCATCCGTATAAATGCTGTTATGCCCTAAGACTCAGTTTTATCTCCAACGCTTTTCTCGATATTCATCAACGATCTTTTGTCTGCCGCCTCTTATTCGATTCATTCTTTCGCTGATGACAGTGCCCTCAGATTTTCATACTCGTTTCCAAGAAGTCGTCCTTGCTCTTCGAACGTCCAAATGGAACGGTTACGTATGACAAAATTCATAAAATTTGGACCTAAATAGCATCTCCTCCTGGGTGGTTGTAAACAGTGTAGAATTTATTGCGTCTGAAACACAGTGCTGTCAACTGTCCCTCAAGCGGAATTAAAATCTTCAGTCTTTGTCCATGAATGGCACTTGCATCGCGTTGAAACCGAAAAGAGCTCCGTCCTCGACATGTGCAGTTGTGTGTTAATGTCAACCTTGGTTGGGATGACCATTGTGTTCGACGTCGCCAAAAACGCCGCGAAATGCTTAGATTTTTTCAAAAAGATGCAAAAAATACTTTACACCATCTGGTCTGGACAACATTTACAAAGCGTATATATGACCAAAACTTAAATATAACTCACATGTCTGGGCAAGTGCATCTAAGCCCTCCTAGCATTTGCTTCACAGGATCCAAAAACGAGCGTCAAAACTTATAGGTGTCTCAAACATTGTCAGCTCGATTGACTCCTTGGAACACCATCGCAATGTGTCATGCCTTTCATTGTTTTATCGCTTTTTATATGCAGGAGGAAGAAGGCCACGGGGGAAGGCCACATCCAGGGAAAACCGACGATCGGTCTGGGAGTCACGATTAAGAGACTTAACAAGAATAGATTTAAAATTCACCAGCCTTAGAACAGCCTGATCAAAAATTAATATGAAGAATGCTAATTAAATCTTCGTATTCTTCTTCGCCGAATATTTGGCACGAACACATTTCAAATTTTCTCACCGTCAACGTTATAACTTTAAGGCAGAGCGAAAGCGTGAATCCTAACAGTGAGTGAAAATTTAAGCAAAAATAAAAAGTATTTTCCATTTATGTGCTTGCATGTTTCGTGTTGTTTTCGGCGATCGTCAGGTGGGCTTATGCCTTCAGCCCAATGAATCCGTTGCATTCGTTACGTCGAAATACACAAATGACAACTCAGTGAAATACACACGTTCTTATGGAAAACGACGTACGTCACGAAGTTCGAAGTTCCCATATGGGAAGCGGTGCATAGAAGAATTTCGTGACGTATGTCGTTTTCCATAAGAACGTGTATATTTAACTCAGTTGTCAGTTGTGTACTTCAATGTGACGGATGCAAAGGATTCATTGGGCTGAAGGCTTAAGAAAGACTGTTGTTCACAGTGTACGATGTGTGTTGGCAATTAATGATGCTAGTTGCACGGACTGTATTTGGATGTGCCGAACACTGGTTTCTTTTAAAAATTCAATTAAACTAACTTATTTTCTGCATATTTTATGAATTTATTAATAACAGTAAACATTCCCATTAATTGTAATAAAATACAACGTTGGCCCTTCACGGTTTCCCACCACACAAAATCCAAAAAGGGGTCCAATTGCAGCTCCGTCGCGATCAATTGACATCAGACATCACGAAGACGGCTGATTATGATAACACGATTTGGGAATTTGGTACTCAAAAGATCGATCCCATAAATCAGGTGTGGAATCAGCTATGGTGAACTGTGATTTTCACATTTTGTGAGAGTCAATGTTATCAAACGAAATAGTCCATCTGCGTAGGTTAGGTTAGGTTAGGTTGATGGATTCCCTTTTGACAATAGTCACGGCTTCACTTAGACCAGCAGTTGGGTCCATTGTGTCCATTGGGAACCTTCTTAATACTTGGAACGAAAACAGAAATAGACCGCTGTTAGAAGCTCAGAGTTCCGCCCTCTTGGACCCATCCGGATTTGTATACAAATCTTAGGAGGTCCTTTAGATCTACATTATTTAGATCTTCGAGCTCGTTGAAGAAGTAGCTGCCGAGGATACTACGCCTGATGCTGTTTAGGGCTGGGCATTCGCAGAGCAGGTGACGAACAGATTCAATTTCTTCAACTGTTCTGCAGTAATCGTTATGCGGTATGCCTAGCCGCTCAGCGTGTAGACCCACAGCGCAGTGCCCCGTGAGGACTCCCGTGAGTACTCGGATGTTCCTGCGGGCTAGTCCGATCAAAAATAGTGATCTCTTTTTGCTTACCGCTGGCCATAGCTCCCTTGTGTGTCTGCACGTATCAAGTTCTGTCCAACGTAGATTGGCTCTACTCAAGGATTCAGTTTCTATCCTACGTGCTATCGAACTCAGCGGGACTCTTATGGATTTGAGGGCTAGAGATGCATTCATTCCAGACCCAAATCTCGCAAGCTTGTCCGCTTCTTTGTTTCCCGATATATCGGTGTGACCTGGCACCCAACACACAGTTACAGTGTTGCCAAGTGATAACTCGTCCAGAATTTTCCTGCATAGTTTCACAGCCCTTGACTTTACCACGTTTGATTCCAAGGCTTTAATTGCCGCTTGGCTATCAGAGTATATGGTGATGGTCTTGTTTGCGGGGCCGTATTTCTTCAGCTCGGAGGCAGCTTCGATTATGGCTGCCAGCTCCGCCTGAAAAATGCTGCAGTCGTCATTAATTCGAAAAGATTTACCTAGACCCAAATCTCTACAGAAGATGCCCGCACCGGTTTCGACGTCCATCTTCGAACCGTCGGTATATACGGCGATCTCGTCATCTCCTGTAATGGTCTTATCTTCCCATTCACCTCTTTCAGGTAGCGAATCTCCTGTTGAAGGCGAATGTCGTATGAAGGTAATCCGTGACTGGGGTATCTGTGGAGGCAGCCCATTGAGTTTCCACAGAGGCGTGTCCATAAGATCTTAAGGACCACAGTCCGGATTCCCTAAGGCGAACAGCTGTTTTAGCTGCCTTGCTACTGCAGTATATGTCCAAGGGGGTGAGGTTGAGTAGTACCTCCAGTGCCGCGGTGGGTGTGGTCCTTAGGGACCCTGTTATACCCATGCAGGCTGCCCTTTGAACTTTGGTGAGGTTAGAGAGATGACACTTTCTTTCCGTAGCCTTCCACCATACAACTGCACCGTAACTTAAGATGGGTCTAACGACCGCTATATACATCCAGTGTACCATGTTTGGTTGCAGTCCCCACATGCTTCCGAACGTTCTGCGGCAGGCGTATAGTGCCACGTATGCCCACTTGACACGATCTTCTATATTATCCCTCCAGCTGAGTTTGGAGTCTAATATGACGCCCAGGTATCTTACCGATTTGGATAACGGTAACTCCACTCCCCCCATTATTGGGTTGCTAAAGGATGGAACTGCCCTTTTCCTTGTAAACAACACAACTTCCGTCTTAGAGGGGTTTATTCCCAGTCCTCGACCCTCAACCTATTTTCCAACAATGCGAAGTGCGTAGCTGAGTCCGTCACTGAGGATTGATGGGAGTTTACCTGGGATCAGGATTGCTACATCGTCTGCGTATGCGCTCACAATGAAGCCTTCCCTCTCCAGGGTTTTCAGCAATTCGTCCATTACCAGCGGAGATAGGACACCTCCCTGCGGTGTTCCTCTGCTGACGTTTCGTCTGCTGCATACTTCGCCTAGGTAGCAGTTTATCTTTCGTGTGCTTAACATAAGCCCGATCCAGTCGCATAGGCTGCTATCTAGGTGGGCGTTTCTCAAGCTGCGCAGTATCGCGTCTGCCTCAATATTATTAAACGCCCCCTCTATGTCTACAAAGGCACCCAAAGTGTACTCCTTGTGTTCCAAGGATTTTTCTACTACTGTTACTACTCTATGTAGTGCAGTGTCAACCGATCTGCTTCTCATGTATGCATGCTGTGATTTTGATAAATAGTTATCACCAATCAGCTCTCTCACATACACGTCAATAAGCCGCTTCAGCGCCTTGAGCATAAATGAAGACAGGCTTATGGGTCGATAGTCCTTTGCCGTAGTGTGGTTTGCCTTCCCTGCCTTGGGGATGAATATCACTCGGACTTCTCTCCAAGCTTTGGGAATGTAGCACAGCTTTAGGCAGGACTTGTAGACGTTACTCAACCATGGAATGATAGTTTCCCCTGCTTTTTGGAGCATTATTGGTCGGATGTTATCCATCCCTGGTGCTTTAAAGGGATCGAAGGAGTTGATCGCCCAGGCCAGCCTTTTTACATCGGTTATAGCCCTGATCTTTTCTTCCTTCATCTTCCTCCGAGTCCATCTGCGTAAAGTGATCACAAAATTATTGTTCACAATGTTGCATTATTTTTAGGCTTGTGATCTAAGTTTTTTTTTGTATTCATGCATGCAGAATGTCAGTCTAAGTGTAGGCAAAAAAACCCAACCAACCAGAAAGTTTGAAAACTGGGAACCAGATGATTTTGACGGCGATTGATCGTGAGCTGTCAGAAGAAAATTGTGATTATTACAGTTTATGTAGACGAATTTTTGTGATTTGTGACTTCACTTGTCATAGATCGCACTAGCCGATTCCACCCCAGAGGTCGTCCAAATTCATGTCTTTAAATTCAATAAAAAAAAGTCGGTTAGGTGGCTCTGTAACGATCACCGTTGACCCTTTGACTGAAACTTTGTTCCCAAATAACCTGCTGCTTAGGGTCATTTTTGGAAATAAGCTTTCAATATTGCCCAACGTTGTTTAAGCGTAAGCCGATCTATTTTATTCCGAGGAGGTATCATACTGACTTTGTGCTGAGGTTCCGAGCGGGGAACAGCTGCGTCAGTGTCAAAAAAAAACTTTAATCAAAAAAGGAACCATAAGATAGCCCACCCTGTATAAATGTCGTGGAACTGTCCGCGTTCGGATATTTAATTGAATTGTGTAATAAATGCATAGTTTTAATAAATTTTTGGTAACAAAGACCAAAGGTGAGCGTCACCCGTTCAATTTTCGCTTAAAAAAAATACTTTTTTTTTTTATACATTTCAGTTCAATTCTTTATTGTGGAAGTTTTAATTTTAAGTACAAAATTTTTTTGTTCCTTTTTTTTACAATATTTAGCCTACTTCGTTCCAACTTTCAATTAAGTCGTTTTCTTTTAAGTACATTTACATATATATTTATATTTAATATAATGTGCTTATTGTAATTTTTAATTATCAAGTTTTTTTTTTGGTTTTGTGTTTCTATCACGCAACTAATCGTTGAATTTAGTTTTGCTATTGTAGCGGCCTAAAAGTTTATAAATCTTTCGTTTTCTCTCATCAAGCTGATATCGCATAGCAGGACTATAGGGATCAAAAGAAAGTACTCTTTTCTTTCTTCGGAAAATGCCCTCCTTTCGCATTAGTGCACATGATAAAAGAGTCTGCAAGAAAAATATATAAAAAGAATTGTTAAATTAAAGAGAACGGAATAATTTTTCTCGACAACACTAACCTCATCAATAGGAAAATCAAGGAAGTCTAGGATTTCTCTTAAAATCTTTTCCGGATTAGCTACTAAATCGTCATAATATACAACCTGTAATTCACCGTTAAACATTTGGGCCCAACCCAAATTCATGTTCTCCCAACCATTAAGTTTATTGGTAACAAATTGCTGCCAATCTGAAATTAAAATATATAAAAATAAGTTTCGTTAAAAAAAAAACTTAAAAATGAATATGATTAACGGTTTACACCGTTTAAGCCTTCAGCCCAATGATTCCGTTGAATCCGTTATGTCGAAGTACACAACTAACAACTCAGTGCAATACACACGATCTTATGGGAAGCGATGTGCGTTACAAATTTCTTCTATGGGTCGCTTCCCACAAGATCGTGTATATTTAACTCAGTTGTCAGTTGTGCATCTTAACGTGACGGATGCAACGGATTCATTGGGCTGAAGGCTTAAGGTTTGCAACTTAGTAAACTTAATAGTTTTACTTTTAACTTCTTCGTTACAATTTATTGCCTGACTTTTAGCGGTCCGTCCAAAAATGGAAAAAGGACCTCTTATGGTATCGCTACGTTGTCCGTCCGTCCGTCCAATCGCTTTATAACTTCTGAACGGTAAGTCGTAAGAAAACAAAATTTGGTGTGCGTATAAACTGTGGAAATAGTCAGAGAATCCAAAGAGAGCAATTTTTTTTAAGCACAAATAACGGTTTAATTACAGTTTGAAATTTCTTGTGAAAATGGACCTTATGTTTTTCAGTGTTTTTTCAAGAAGTTTAGTAGGCAAGAACTAGAAAAACGAAACTTAGGTTTAGGAAATACTAAGCTTTAATTAAAAAATAAAACTTTTCGAAAATATCAAAACATTTTTGAGAAATGAAGAGTCGAAAATGCATGACGTTTTTCAAAGTGTTGGAGGCCATAACTTTTGAACGGCCTATCGTTTAAAATCAATATTAAACGCACGTATAAAGCAACTCAAAGTTAACCAAGTGCTGAGATCATATTTTTCAAAAACGGTTTTAGTACTGCAGTTTTGATGCATTTTCGAAAAAAAAATTGCAAAAATGCATGAAAAAACATGTGTCCCTCCCCTTATCTCCGGTGCTGTTTAGTGGAATTCAATGAAAAAAATCACACGTATCAGAAATAATTCAAAATTTTAGGGAAAATTATAGCGGATTTTGAAATTTTAAAATCTTCTGAGATTTAACTGAAAAACATAAAAGCATTTTTGAAAACAATTTTTTAAAGTCTTCTAGTAGCTTAACGGTATAGGCGATCTTTTTCAGATTCGGTTAAAACACAAAGCTTACAAAAAGAATGAAGGCTGAGTTAAAATTTTTTTAAATTGCCGTTTTTAACCTAAGTTTTCAGAAGCCTATTTAAAAAACGAAATAAAAAAGCAGCTTGTTTCACCGTTTGCGCATAAACCGGTGGCCATAGAATTAAAAAAAAAATCCAAGGCTAGTGCTGCTGGTTGTGCTATTGGAAAAAGTCTAACGGGAACTGGAAAAAACTTCAAAATATTTGTTTTATGGATTTGAAATTTAAAAAATTATAAAAAAGGTCAAAAGAACGCATGTCTCCTCCTCTATCTCCCAAATGGTATAAAGCATAATTTTTAAATTGACGCCGGGCATATTCCATCTTCTTAAATTTTATACAAAATTAAAGCAGACTTCGAATGTTCAAAAACTTCGAAGATTTAACTGAAAAACCTGAAAACATTTTCGAAAACTATTTTTTAAAGATTTCTAGTTCCTTAACGGTTGTGACCACCTTGTTTAAATTTTGCTGAAGTGTGTAATGTTTAAAAGGCAAGCGAACTGCATCAAAAACGTTTTAAAATTGCCGTTTTCGACCTTAAGTTTTTAAGCCCATCCAAACAAGCGAAATAAAAAACCAGCATATTTTTACCGTTTTCTCAGAAATCCATGTCCGCAGAATTTGAGAAAAGTGGCAAATGCTAGCTCAGGTGGTTGTAAACCTGATCAAAGAGTCTAACGGTAATTATGGGTCTTAAATTATAGAAATCCTAAAAAAGGTCAAGAAAGAGTATGTCCTTCCCTCTATTTTCGTAACGGTAAAGCTTTTTGCCAGCCTTTTTTTAGAGTAACGAAACCCAAAAAGTAAAAAAAGGCGAACCTTTACAAATTGAAGCAAGGCCTGATAAAAAACAAACTGATTCGTAAGATGGCCAATGAATCATATAAGCGTTTTTTTGAGACGAAGACTTAAAAGACGAAGCCTTTGAACTTCTGCTCAACACCGGAACTCAGGGAATAAGATGGCGCCATGTTCAGTGTAAGTGAAGTAAGTAAGACAAGCAACATAGGTACCTCTTTTACCCCATCTCGTGTAAGGATTCGTCAGACGTTCGAACATTTTCTCACATCTTTGAGCCACCTGGCCGCAGTAATAACATAAGCCTAGATTTATTGGACAATAATTAGACAAACTCTAGGATAAAGGATTCTCATGAGCTCCTTAAATTGCCTGCGTAACAAATGCCCGGCGCGGCGTGCCTTCAAGTAATTGTTTCTTCTATTAAAACTGCTGCGAGGTCTGGGGTAGAGCATCTCTTACATCTGGGGTGGCACGGGGAGCTCTTGGTGGGAAGGGAAAACACGAACCAATCGAGCACCCGTAAACCAACTTTACGTAGCAAATGCGCTATCTTAACAACCACTAACACTAACTAGCGAGACTGATCTTAAAGAGGATCTTGGAGTCTTTGTAGCATCAATAGTCTACGGCTCCAGCCACTAACAAAATGCTACGCGAAATATATAATAATGCACAACAAAAGCACTCCGATCTACAACAGGTAATAAAACTTGTTTCAGAGAGGTGGCCACTGACCACAGAAGAGAAAATTGAGTTCAGAAGCACGGTTGCCACTTGAAAATAAAATTTATGTCCAAAGATGGAAAAAATATGACCAACTTAGGCTAAAAATGACCAAAATAATTTAAGTCCAAAATTTTTTAAACACAATAAAAATTCACCAAGTACCGCTTACTATTAAGTTAGATTAACATAAATAAATGAATTTAACGAACCATTCATATAAAGTCCTTATAAAGAGGTCAAATATAATGAGATAACGGCATAAAAGCCTTAAAAATAAAGGAACCTAAAGATTTTTAAAAACGTTAAAACAAAAATGTCTGCCCAATTTCTGCGATATGACAATTTTTTTCATTTGGCCAGCATTTCATAATTAATAGCATCAAAGTAAAGTCTATTTCTTAAATTTGTTTTAATCTGTCTTAGCTCATAAAACTTTCCTTCAGTGGCAGCTGAGCTGTACGAAAGAGACAAGAGATTGTAGATAAGAGTATTAAATTTTTTGAACCATTAGTCGTGTAACCATTTTTAAGAGATTTTTCAAACCATTCATGGACGGTTTTTCATTGCTGAGTTAGGTCCGGCTTAAACCATGATCTGTTAATCCCAACTAATCTCAACTCGGCCAGTTAATTTGCTAAAATCTTCGACTCTCGAAATGATTAACTCGTCCAGCTCTTACTTCACATAGAAAAATACAGGAAAAGAAGTTTGAGTCATTTACAGATGTCGTTTTTCGCGGAATCACGCAAAGCCACTGCCATTTCACAAAGAAAAAACATTGAAAGAAGTTAATACGGTTGACCAGACCAAATTTAGTTAAGGTACATAAGACAAAAATAAAAGTTTCTTAGATTACTTTTTTTTATGTCGTAAAAAATGACCAAATGGATAAAAGATGACCATCTGACCAAGAGTAAAAATAATGTCCAAAATTGGTCATAAATGACCAATGTGGCAACCGTGTCCAGAAGTGCAAGAGTTTTGGAACGATCGATTCAATCTCACCATTTGCGGCAGTTTCCTTACGCAGGGAAGTCGTATTTTGATTCAAGAGAAAATGCCAGGATCAATTCTAGGAAAACTCCATGAAGGCCATTTGGGTATTGTAAAATGTCATGCAAGAGCCAGGCAAAAAGTTTGTTGGCCGAACTGCAATAATGACATCGAGAGTTTCCTACAGATGTGCAACACCTGTGTGCAACAACGATCACATAGACACGAGCCGTATCATCCTTTTGAAATACCGGGGCGCCCATTGCAAAACGTTTCTCTGGACGCCTATTTTATCTGAAAGGAAAGGAGTATCTAGCATATAGCCTACATGTTGTCTCTGCATAAATAATGCACATTAGCCAACAACATGTAATTACATTAGAATGATCACGTGGTTACATACGTAGTCAAGCAGCAATGCCCGAAATTCACTAGCCCAAGTCTTCTATGCGATATTCCTAATCAGCAACAAGGCATAGCAACGAACATAGCATACGTAAGTCAAAAACTAGTGATGTGGTCGAATCTGGACAGAGAATCAATCGTGTTCACTAATCCGCTAACATTTCAACTTCACTCTACGAAAGGAGTATCTTTTGGTGACAGACAAGCTCCCACGGTATTCAGAAAGATCATTGTTGACCGTTATAAACCATCTTCATATTTGCCATGCATGGAAAATGGAGTGGTATTATCCCTGTCGAATAGCGCGAAGTATCTGGGTGTAATCCTGGACAAAAAACTGAATTGGAATCTTAACGTAGGGGAAAGAATCAAGAAGGCATATAATGCGCTTTTTATTTGCAAGAGAACGGTAGGGAAAACTTGGGGCTTAAAGCCTGCCATGGTCCACTGGTTGTATACTGTGGTGGTAAGACCCAAACTTACTTACGATGCCTTCGTTTGGTGGAAAGCAACAAACAGAAAAACAGTTTATGGAAAATTATCAGCGGTTCAAAGAACGGTATAGCCATCACAGGTGCGCTCCGTACTACACCAACGGAAGCTTTGAACACTCTGCTACACCTAACACCGCTTGATCTGCAGATAAAAAAACTTGCTGGCAATAGTGCGATACGGCTCACAAACTTAAACTATTTCAAGAGCAGCAGCTACGGACACGGCTCGATACTGTCGGACCTAATGCAAGGCAATCCAACTCTAACGGATGAAATTCCCTCCCTGGTCGACTTCGACACACCATATGAAGTCATTTATCCAGTAAGAGAGGAATGGGAAAATAGTGCAATTGTTAGACCTAATGAAATTGCAATTTATACAGATGGTTCGAAAACAGGGGAAGGAACAGGCTCCGGTATCTTCTCAAAAGACCTGGAACTAAAAGTATCCTTAGAACTACCGGATACATGCAGTGTCTTCCAATCAGAGGTTCTGGCTGTACGTAGGGTGGCCGAGCTTTTGCAGATGAGATCGATATCCAGCAGAGATATCGCCATTTACATCGATAGCCAGGCTACGCTCAAGACAATGGAATCGATCAACATCAAATCTGATATAGTCAGGGACTGTCGCACAATGCTCAAAGCATTGACACTGCGGTATAGAGGGAAACGAACAGGCTGATGAGCTTGCAAGAAGAGGAGGGATCCTTGGAAATAGTGAGGTTTCAAACGTCAAACCACCCCTCTGCGTAGTAAGAGGCACTATTGAGGAGAAATTTAAAACGATGGCCAACCAAAGGTGGTCTCGTCTGAGTGGACAAAGGGTATCTAGGGCTCTCTGGCCACGACTAGACGAAAAAGGATCGAAGGGACTATTAAAACTGAGCAGGGACAAGCTAAGAGCTTTAGTAGGAATTCTGACAGGACACTGGCTCCTGCGTAAGCACGCAAAGAGGCTCAGGCCTTCTGACACGGATATTTGTCGCTTCTGCAGTGACCTACAGGCGGTTGAGGATATAGCAAACATACTGTGCGAATGCGAGGCAATTTCGCGTATGCGCAGGAAATTTTTAGGGGAATATTTCTTCGAAAGCTTAGAAGAAGTAGACGGCACAAACTTTAAAGGCCTCCTTGGCTTTTACAGGGAAATTGGCTGTGTCACGAGGGATAATGTTTAGGTTGTTTTTGCCTTTTGAATGTTAAGTTCAACTGGTTCCCCAGGGATCGCGATGGGCCCCTTTTGGTGCCTAGTGTTTGTGTGGTCCTTTTCACCACACCCCTGTTTAACCTAACCTAACCTAACCTGGCATGCATGGAATTTCTGAACAGTTCAAAGCGACAACGGACCTCAATTTTCCTCTACAGATTTTAGAAAGTTTTCCCAACATTGGAACTTTGCACATGACACATCCAGTCCTTGATACTCGCAAAGCAATGGGCTTGCAGAAACGATGGTTGAATCTGAAAAGACAGCTGAAAAAAGTAAAGATCTAACACTGTTGCAATACCGGGCAAGACCAGCCATAAATGGACACATTTCAGCGGAGTTACAGCGAAGGCAACTTAAAGCGTTGATACCGACTTCGAGAGCTAATCTTCAACCAAAAACCATAAACACCGAAGAGAAGGAATAAAATCATGGGGTTCAAATCAGGGAGGAGTTACAATTAGGAGATAATGTCTGGATTAGAGATGAGAAGCAGTGGGGAATGATTTTACAAAGAGGGCCGCTCCCAAGATCGAATACCGTCAGCACACAGACTGCGTCACTACGTAGGAACTCCTTTTATAATCTAATCGGAACAACCGTCCCCACCTTATAAACCAGCACAAGACCAGACATGACACCCACACAAGAAGACAGCGAGAAACAACCAGTAATCCAAGATGCAGAAGAACACCACTATCACACACACACTATCTATACAAGCCGCCAAACTTTGGAACAACCTTTGGAAGAGACGAACGCAGAAGTGAAGGAAACACAAGAAATGTCACCAGGAAAGGTAGGGTCGTCTAGTAAGAAAACCAGAAAGGTGGAGATATGATATGGGAATATGCTGTCATCAGGAAAAGACACCCAACACCGACGTCTTATGGACAAAACATCACCATCGACAACTATAACCTTGAGGTTGTTAAGGACTGGTCTACCTGAGTTGTGCTATAAATTCAGACGATGACACCAGCGCTACAATCAAACGTAGGATAATTTGCCAACCGCTGTTTCCTTGGGCTAAGAAGTCAATTGAGTAGCAAAGCCCTCTCTCCAGCAACTAAAGTGTCCATTTATAAGACCCTCATCATCCTAGTCCTGCCTTACTTTGCAGAAATAAGGGCCCTGTCAAAGGCTGAGGAAACACTCTAGGCGATTTATGGTTTCGTCTGCATAGACGGAGAGTTGACGAGAAGATATATCATCGAACTGTACGATCTGTACAGCGACACCGACCTAGCCAGAAGACTCAAAATACAACGGCTACTATGGCTGGGTCATCTAGAGCGGATGGACACCAACGCCCCGACCTGGAAAACATTCTAATCGAGCCCGCAGGGACGGCGAAGGAGAAGCACCGAGACTCAGGTGGCGCGCGCAAGTGGACCTCAGCCAACTTCGCGTGCGAAACTGGAGACGGCTAGCTAGAGACAGAGCTGGCTGGCGAAGCTTGTTGACTGAGGCCCAGGTCCACCCGGATCCGTAGCGCCACTAAGTAAGATTTAAGTGGAATATGTTCCATACGATTCTCCCCAATGTAGACGTTGTCAAGTTAGTCTGCCAAAAAGGCGCTCCATGGATCCAAAATTCATTCTCGGGGTTAGGATTTTGTGTGAGCGTAAAAATGAAAGTGGTGTCTTTTTTGTCATCATTCGGTCTTTTTTTCTATATTTTTTTTGCCACTTGTTTTAAAGATATTAAAAAATAAATAATAGATACTCACATCGTCCTTTTGTGCGCTTGTACCGATCTGGAGACGCGAAACCCACATGCCCACCACTTTGCCTATTGAATTCTGCTAAAATCGCCTTATCTGGATCTCGTACAAGTAGAATAGCCTTGGAAAACGAGCTCCAGGCTCTTGGACCCCATTCGTGTGTCTTAACAACTAACACAGATTTGTTGCATACGTTTTCGGCGGGAAAGCCACTTTTCAAAAGACCATAGTCCTTATAAATACTCCCAGTAAAAATGCCTTAAAAGCAAAAGAAAAATAACAGTAAGGTGGTGCCAATTTTGTACTTCAACTCGGACTAACCTGTCGACTGTTGCAGCAAGTATCGCAGCCAAGTGTTACCACTTCCTGGAAACGATGCCAGCGCTGTCAAACCAATCGTCGAGCTGTTCTGACCTATCCTCTCCTCCTTCGGAGCCTCGGTGGTGTTTTCTTTGGTCGCCGTATTTTTATCGGTTCTTGGTCTTTCAAGCGTGACCTTCGCCCGGAATGGTGTTGACTTGGTGCTCGTCGCCGGCGGCTGACTATGTAGAAATGTTAACTCCTTGCACCAGTGTATGGTCTGCTTTCGATGAAGTCCAATGAGTTGTGTGCGGTAATTCCCGATCTGAAAAAAGGTTCAATATTAACATGATGTTCAAGTGCCTCAAAAAACCACTTGACCAAAGTAAATATCATTATTTTCATATTAGTTTTGAAGCCAAGCCCTACCCGCTTGACTCACGAGCTACAGTCAAACGCAAAATCTAGGAAATGCAATAAAATAAACAAAAATGAGGGTAAAATCAGCCACCCTACCCTCCCATTCACAATATGGACGAAAGAAGAGAGTAGAAACATTATAATGGGTTGGTGTGGTTATAAAGATAAACAGTTACTTTTAAATTAAGTTCCATGGTTTGTGTTGTATGCTACCAGGACATGGGCAGGACATCATATTATTCTCCCTTCAAGAACACAAAAGTATAGTTAGTTAAATATTTACTCACCTCTCCGAAACGCCCCATCTTTACTCGTTTTGGGTGAGGTCCCGGAACATTGGATATTGAAAGGAACAGGATACCAGCTATGTACATCACGATGGTGCATGCAACTCCAACTAGTCGCCATCCATACAGTGCCATTCCGCATTATTCTTGCAGTCTTTAATGTACGTCTACGGAACTGTTGTAATGGTGAATGGATAATGAGGTCTGTAAAAGAAATTTACCAAGTTACCATGACGAAGGTTATGTGTTTTCTTTTTTTTATTGTTCTTTGTTTGAGTGAATTTCAAATTAGGATTTTATCGATCAAATAAGATGTATGTACGTGAGTGTTATGCACGTGTAAATGGAATATATATAAGTTCCTCCTACAGGGCAAGAAAAAGTTACGTCGGTTTCCCATAATGTCTCAGACTAAAAGCAATTATGACAACGTGTATTCTTGGTATTTCACCAGAAGAAAGGGAATGGACTAGAATTCTACGAACTTGGCAAAATGAGGGAAGTGTAGCTTACGAGCAGACAAGCTAAGAATAGGATTACTAAGAACGTGAGAGGACTATACCCGACGCAGGAGGGAAGCGAAGACATAACCTACCTAATAAATTCGTCTCAGATGAGGATGAATATAAAGCCAAAGCGAGACCCACACACAGCTCATAAAAGAAAAAAATCGTCGTCACCTTATTTGTTTATCACTTTACCTCAGAGATGGAATCTCGGTGCCGAATTTTTAGGCAGCGCTAATGACTATCTTTCTCGTTAAGCGAGTCAAGGCCGAATAACAATTGAGCACTCCCTCCTCCATGTGGAGAAAGCTAGGATGTAGGCTCCGATTCAGCTTCAGAAATGTCAAGGTGGGGATAGATTGCTCAGCAGGCTCAAATACCGACTAAAACTTAGTCCAGAATTCAAAATGGGAACATATCTTCAGCAATATGAACAATTTTAACTTTTAAATTGTTTTTGCGATTTAATATATTAAAAACAAAACAAGAATTTTCCGGACCTTTTTTTTTTTTGAATACTAGGATGGACGGAGGCTAAAACTCCAAAATCTTTCAAAGATACCAATACGCCCACTATAGCAGGTATATAATACCGATGTAGCCGATATTGGTTATGCCCGATTTCCACGTGCTAAAAAACCACCCATTTATGAGAGACACTATGAAACTGCCAGAACGCACTTCATAGTAGTAAATTTTCGCTCTCTCATAATACTTCTTGACTACAACTAAGTCAACCTAACAAGTAGTTTACGCTTCCGTAGTGTTTATCGCATTGGGTAGGTTGCTGTACTACTAAGCCGTTCATTCGTGCGGCTTCACCCTACGTCGATAGATCGAAGGGTCTTGTTCTTTGTAGTCATCGCCCGTTGCTTACATCGCTAAGAGTCTCGTTGAGAGTGCGGATCATCGCATTGTTGCAATGAACATAAAGGCGAGCATTAAGCTTTCGAGCGAAGTTTGTTACTTCTTCGCCCACGATAGCTATTCCTACATCTCTGTGAATATCGCTATTCCTAATATACCATGGAGCATTCACAATTGCTCTGAGTGTCTTGCTTTGGATCATCGTGACTAACAGGTCATAGCGTGACCGCTATGCGCTATATTGTGACTAACAGGTGGAGGGCAAGAAGTATATGCGTTTGCAGTGACAGCCAAGCCGCTCTAAATGCGCTGCTCAACCCTCTTACCTCGTCCAAGATAGTGCTCGAACTCAAGAATTCGTTGAACTTAGTCGGAAGGCTAAATGCAGTGAATCTGGTTTGGGTTCCAGGTCACACTGGTATCCAGGGAAATGAGATCTCTGATGAGCTTGCCAGACTTGGCTCAGAAGAGGTTTTCTTAGGACCCGAACCTGCTTTAGGCCTGCCTGTATCTGTTGTCACGTCTGCCATTGATACTTGGGTTTCTCGTGAGCACAGGGCTCGTTGGCGTGACTGCGATGGGTGCAGACAGACTAAACGACTACGCCCGGATATCTGCGAGGGGTCAGCGTCTTTTCTTTTATCTCTTAGGAGAATCGATTGCAGACTTCTTGTAGGCGTCCTTACCGGCCACCAAGCTTTTGCTAGACACTTGAATGTGTTAGGCTTAAGCGAAACCACCACCTGTCTTGCCTGTGGAGAGGACGACGATACAGCGGAACACTTTCTCTGTAGTTGTCCTGCCCTTGCTCGCATCAGGTGGCGGATCTTTGGGGCTGACGTGGTGAGTGCCGAACACCTAAGCTCTTCATCACTGAAGCTCCTTCTCATCTTTCTTCGAAAGACGGGTAAACTAAAAACATCAATGTAAGGTGTCTGCATGGTAGTACAATGGACCAGTAGTTGTGTCTGAGTGCTCCATCGGATAGTAGCAACCTCCAACAAAAAACGTAAACGTCTTGCTTTGGAAAGTCTGCAACATGGACATGTTGCTCGGCTTGGTACAACCCCAAAGTTATATACCGTATGTCCAGGACGGCTTTAACACCTGCCTGTACAAGAGCAGTTTGTTACATATGCTTAATTTCGAAAATCTGCCGATGAGCCAATACATTTCCCTGAGCCTAATCTCGAGCTCGTCACGCTTCTTCTTTACGTGTGGTTTCCACCTTAGTTTAGCGTCCAGTGTCATCCCTAGATACTTCGCTTCATTTGCATAAGGTGAAACAGAGGTGAATTGTTAACCCTTCTGTAAGTGAAATTCACATGCGTAGACTTGTTCTCGTTAAGAGCGATTCGCCAAGTCTTCGTCCAGACACAAATTCTGTCCAATGCTCGTTGGAGGTTTCTCGTTGATGACTCGACTGATTCACCTGTTGCCAGGATGGCCGTATCGTCCGCAAACGTGGCCACGACTGTCTCGTCATCTAGAGGTATGTCTCTTATGTAGAGCAGGAACAGGGTCGGACCGAGGATGCTTCCCTGGGGTACGCCAGCCCGAATTTGCTTGAAACTCGAGTATTCACTACTACACCTAACACGAAAGAGTCTGCTTTCAAGATAATTTTCCAATCTTCTAAACATGTCTTCCGGCAAGTTTTGCCGTAGCTTATATTTCAAGCCTTCGAGCCATACCTTGTCGAAGGCTTGCGATACGTCGAGGAAAGCACTTGAACATATTGTTTTCCCTTCTAAGGCTTTTTCAATTTTATGCGTTATTCTGTAGACTTGATCTATTGTGGAATGGTTAGGTCTGAAACCGAATTGATAATCCGGGATCAAGCTTCAGCAGAATTTTCTCGAATACTTTCGATATTATCGGCAGAAGCGATATGGGGCCTATAAGATTTTTTATCATTTGCGCATTTCCCCGGTTTAGGAACCATAATGACTTCAGCAACTTTCCATTGTCTTGGAACGTATAGAAGTCTAAGAGAAGCGTTTATCATATAAAGTAGCTTGACTAATGCCTTTTTTGGTAGCTCTTTTAATATTTCGCCAGTGATCAGGTCGTAACCCGGGGCCTTATTATTTTTAAGTTTGCTAATTGTCTGTCGGAGTTCAACTAACGAAACTTTTTTCATTCTAAAGCTACCAGGTTCCCCGTTGTTGTTTAGAACGTCAGCCAACGGCGGACCGTCGAAAGGCTTGAATGTTTCTTCTAAATGTTCAGCAAACAAATTCGCTTTCTCTTTGTCTTCTCTTGCCCATTCGCCGTTAGCTTTTTTTATTGGTGCCGAGTGGATTAAAGGTTTCTTGATATACTTAACTGCTTTCCACAGCGAGTAGTTTGAGCTCCTATCCGCCGACAAGCCTTCAAGGTATTCAGTGGTCTCACGATTTTTAAGATCTTGCAACATTCCTTTCAGTTTGTTAGAGAGGTGGTTCAATAGGGTTTTGTCTGGGGGGGCCCTCGTGCCTTGCCATCTCCTACGCGCTCTTCTCTTTTCACGAATCAATTCTTCGATTTCGAGCGGATATGTTTTACGTACATGCCCGTCGGTGCTAACTGCGTTCTTTTGGGACGAATTGTTGTTCCAAGCAGCGCTCTGAATTGCTTTAATGAATTTGTCAACTGCGGTTTCTAACTCGAAAGGAGTTTTTAATGGCACATTCAAGCCAACACCCTCCTTACAGTGCTTTCTGAAAGCGTCCCAGTTCATGTTTTAGGAGCTCCTTCTATTTTCGCCAGTCTTCCACCCATCTTCAAGATAACTCCTGAGTGGTCTGAGCAAAGATCATAACGCTCTTCAATTCGCGTAAGGTATTTGGGGTACCCTTTAGCGATGAAAAAATCGACAAGGTCAGGCTTTTTATTCCTATCGGTTGGCCAATATGTTGGCTTACCCGTGGAGAAAAAGTCCACCCCACGCTTCATACTATTTTTGTACAGTAATTTGCCTCTTGTTGAATTGCATCGTGAGCCCCAAAAAGTATGCTTCGCGTTAAAGTCACCCCCAATGATAAAATTGGACCCAATAAAGTCGTACATACGATTAAGATCGTCTTCCACCAGTCTATATCCTGGCGGGAAATAACAAGATGCAATGTTGGAATCTAAGCAGTCAATTTTTACAGAAACTGAACTGATCTGCATAGAGTCTAGCTCAACTTCTGTGTTCTTGAAGTGCTTTATGCAGTTCTAAATGTAGAGGAAGGATCCTCCTCTCGAATTTTGCGAAGGGTGATGTGCGTGATAGTCATTGTAACCTTTAAGTTTGGGTGTAGACCCGTTTTTAAGGTGAGTTTCCGTAATCATGCAAATATCAATATTGTTTTTCCGTAGAAACACTTCTAGTTCGTCTATTTTATTCAGAAGGCCGTTTGCATTCCATGTTAGTATTTTAAATAACTGTTTCATATTCATGTTCTCTTGTAATTTTTTCGAGGCTTAAACTCGAGCTTGCTCAGTTTGTCAAATATAACTTTGTTGATTTTAGTCTGATCCTCAAGTTTCTCCAAGATTACAGCGAGGATCTGGGACACTGCATCTGTTGTGGGCGATCTTGCCTTGTTTTCGTTTGCCGCAACCTGTGCGTATGATTTTGGTCTGACCAGTGGTGGTTTCTCCGCTGCACTTGAACTGGCGCCGCTCTTTTGTGGAGCTTTAACGCCTTTTGTCGACGCCTCCTTTGCCAATCTTCCACTTTTGATCGGCTTTGGCGTCATTGGAGTCTTTGGCTTAGGAGTTTCAGCAGCTTTTTGACGTCCTAGGCTTTGATTCTGACCTCGAGTATTTTCCTTAAGAGGTTTTCGTCCCTTTTTCAGCTCTATGGCTACTTCGCATCCTCGATAGTTTGCGGGGTGGTTTCCGTGGCAATTGGCGCAAACTGCTGGAGCCTTTACGTCAACTTTGCACTCTGTTGACAGGTGTTTTCCGGCACATTTCACGCAACGTGGTTCTTTTTGGCAGTAGGCAATTGTGTGCCTGAATTCTTGGCATCGCTTACACTGTGGTATCAGTCTATTGCCCTTTCGCATGGGTTCGATTTTAACCCTGATGTTAAGTATCATTTTTATTTTATAAATATCGTTTATGCTCTCAGTTCTTTCAAAGGAGAGCACAAAAATTGGAAGGCCGCGTCTGATCACAGTGTCTCTTTCTCCTTCCGTGCGTTGCTTTTCCTTTTTAATAATATTGACGGCATCAATAATTTTAAGGCCTTTAGTTTTTAGGTCATTTACAACGTCTTCTTTTGTGCATGATGGGTGGAGCCCCCTTACAATGACTCGCAGTGGTTTTTCGTACTTATTTTGATAAGTATACCACTCGATTCTTTCTGCATTCAGTCTAAGAGACAGTGCGCGATAGGAATCGGCGTTGTCAACATTTACTTTCCACACGTTATTTCGGTGCGAGGTAAGCTTATAGTTTTCTGTTCTCACCGTGTTTGCAAGAAGGTTGCACAACCTCCCGAAGTCTGCTATCCCGACGATGTTTATTGCGGGAGGGAGACGAATTTTCGCTTCTGGTTTAGCCTTGTTTGAGCCAGAGGGCTTATCTTCTTTTTGTATTACTTCGGGAGAGGAATTCGCCTTTCGCTTCTTGCTAGACGTTTTCCTTGAGACTGAATCGGTCTCAAGTGCAAGTTCGTCCTCGTCCGTGAAGTATTCGACTGCTGGTCGGTTCGGTGTTACACACTCTTTCGTTACCTCACAGTCTTTCGTTGAACGAGTATTTTTCATATCCTCGTTTTCTTTTCGCAGAGAGTCAACTTCCATTTTTAGATCTTGGAAGAGTCGCTCCATTTCAGTAAGCTTAGCTCGGAGTTCATTGTTCTCCTTTTCTAAGCTCTTAATTTTTACAGAGTCCTGGTTTACCGGTAGACTGCTTTTTCCGGATATGTTCGATCTAGGTGGTGGTGATCGATTTAGTTTTGTCCTTTTCTCAAAAGGATTTATAAGCAATAAAAGGCTCTCCCCAGAATTCGTAGAGCCTGCCTCCGAAGAGGGTGGATTTTCCAGCATAGCTGGGCTGCCACCTGGGGTAATCAAATCTTTCGTTTTGTTCATTGCCATATTTTTTTTTTTTTAACTTGTCGTTTTTATGAGAAATAGGTAAGTCACTTCTATTTTCATTTTTAAATACAGCCGCCCCTTTGGAGACAGACGCCGACCAGTGAGCCGCACAATGTGTGACAGACGCTTCTGGATTTTAATTTAACCTTCAGATTCATCTATAAGTTAAAACCTTACTGCCAAAAGGTGCCCCAAAAGGGGGCACTCTTACGAGAGGCATACCTTACCTCAAGGCTATTCTAACCCCGACCTTGCAGTGGGAGTTGGTTTCAGGGGGAGTTGGGGGACACCAGAGGTACAATCTTTCAAAAGTCCAAAAGCGTGATGTCAGTGAAGCCTTCGTGAGTATTGGGACGGAAGCGGCGAATATGGGTTTAGCAGTCAATGAGAGCAAAACCAAGTATATGCTGTCATCAAGAAAAGACACCCAACACCGACGTCTTGGACAAAACATCACCATCGACAGCTATAACTTTGAGTTAGTTAGGGACTTTGTCTACCTGGGTTCCGCTATCAATTCAGACAATGACACCAGCGCTGAAATCAAACGAAGGATAACTCTTGCCAATCGCCGTTTCTTTGGGCTAAGGAGGCAATTGAGTAGCAAAGCCCTCTCTCGAGCAACTAAAGTGTCCATGTATAAGACCCGCATCATCCCAGTCCTGCTTTACGGTGCAGAAGCATGGACCCTGTCAAAGGCGGATGAAAACACTTTAGGCTGCTTCGAGAGGAAACTTCTTCGGACGATTTACGGTCGCGTCTGCATAGACGGAGAGTGGAGGAGGAGATATAACATCGAACTGTACGGGCTGTACAGCGATACCGACCTAGCCAAAAGAGTCAAAACACAACGTCTACGATGGCTGGGTCATTTAGAGCGGATGGACACCAACGCCCCGGCTCGGAAAATCTTCGAATCCACACCGCAGGGAAGGCGCGGTAGAGGAGCACCGAGACTCAGGTGGCGCACGCAATTGGAAGGGGACCGGTTTGGAGGCGGCTAGCTAGAGACAGAGCTGGCTGGCGAAGCTTGTTGGCTGAGGCCCAGGTCCACCCCGAACTGTAGCGCCACCTTAAGTAAGTAAGTAAGCTTTATTTCATCTCAAAAAGAAGATGCGATCGAATCGAAGAATAGCCCTGCCCATGTACAGCTCAAAATAGTACCTGGTCAATAAATAGGTCTGAGTTTGAGGGTTTAAATCCGCCTTTAGAAAAAAATCCATCTAGGTATCGTATTCTAAAGATTTCATTTACTTAGGCCAAATGCAGATCTAGAAACATAAGATTTGCAGACATTGAAAAAAGATTCATAGGGAATAAATTAATTAGTTTGAATTGTTGTAATTTAAAATCATTTTGCATTGTAAAAAAAATATGGAATGCATTTTCCATACAAGCCGCTTTCTAATGTGCAACGATAAGTTCGGTTAGCTTTTTAATACAGACAAAGAAAATCGTAAGATTTTAAAACAAATCTGTAGACTTTAACAAATTGATTTTGAGAACATTGAAAGGCAACCAACTCTATCAATGCAGCACTGAACCTTGCCCTAACTGGCCCGCATTCGTCTTTACCATATAAGCTTTGCATTAATAAAACATTACAACATTACAACAACGCAGGTCATTGACTTGCATGTTTCACTCCCTGGTGTTAAGTCCCCATGGATTTGCTACTCTGATTTCTTTTACACGCAACCCTAAGGGCTCCCTCTATTGATTACTTATGCTTCGAAGCACTTAGAAAATGACAGAGATTTAATAAAAGACGGTACTCACTCAGGAGGTTTGAAAATTATAGCGCGAACTCATACAGCTTGTGCACTTCTGTACATTTATGTGATTTTATACACATACACATAGAATAATA
This sequence comes from Neoascia interrupta, assembly GCA_947623515.1. NCBI lineage: Eukaryota > Metazoa > Arthropoda > Insecta > Diptera > Syrphidae > Neoascia > Neoascia interrupta. The sequence goes on from OX392463.1 coordinate 50,015,236, forward strand.
ATAAAATTTAAATATCGCTGTATTTTCAATAATAGTACTTGAAATTAAGTCCTTGTCCTTGAAAACTAACGCGCTTGTGTGGACAAAAAAAAATTGCCACATCCTTATACTCCACTATCGGTTCTCGAACACAAGTCAAACAATGCCTATATACATAGGCACTTAATCCTCCTCATATAGAATGAACAAGTGTTTTCCCATGAAAAAAGGGACTTTTGTATTCGGTTTTTTTCTCAAGGATTTCAGGCTCACTGCTTTTTAGAAAACAGCGACACATGATTCTCATTGAAATGCAGTCAGTATACGAATTTTATACACAAGAAAAACCATATTTCAAAATGCCAAAAAAGTCCTTTTGGTTGCCACACCTATCTCCTCTGGCCGGATAGTTGGCCCATCCACACTCATTAAAGAAAAACACACCCAACCCAAACACTTGAAACTTACTCACGAGCGCCAACAAGCAACAAATAGTCAAGAAAAGTTATAAATAATTCACGCAACTCACTTTATTAATAGTTTGAATTATTCATAAAACGAAAAAAAAACACAATCATGTTTCTAAAAACACAAAACACTCACTGTGTATGCATGCACTTTGTGCCGTCACTTTAGAGATGTTCCACAAAATGCTCTCGAGTAATATCCTTGCCAGATTCAGCCATATTTAGGATAATTTTTCTTTAGTTTTACCGTTTATACATAATAGAGGGGATTTTTGGGTGGAAACACACTTGAAAAAAAAAAAAAAAACACCAGAACAAAACTTTAGGAATGCAAATATTTCCACACGCTTTCGAACGTCAAAACCAAAACAGCCATCGGAAGTGAAAGAGCAGCTACACTGACGACGACGGAGCAGCTTTTTCTTGAAGGCGTGCGAAATATAAACAACTTTCCTAAAATTATTTGGCAACCATGCCTACATTGAGTTGAAAGTTTTGGGGGGTTTTAAGGGCGAACTACACGCAGGTGGGCTGGCGCATGCCTGAATATTATGTCAGAGACAATACACTACACAGCTGCTGCTTGGAGAGCGTGAGCATAGCTTTTAGCTTTCATGTGCTATTGGCAGAGATTCGCCATTCGGATGACAGTGCAGGAGCACAGTGTTGCATATGGCAATGGCAACCCATATCCTTGTGCCCATTCATGACTTTGAAGTATAAGACTAATTTCCTCGATAGGGAAATCTGGCGAAAGCTTATGGTGTTTGATGGGCAGCACTACACCAGTGATGGATGAGACTGATTTAAAATCCATTTACTACTTATGAATTGTTAATGTTGATGAGTGGGTGTTCTGTCAAATTGGAGAATGACAAACAAGTGAAACATTTTTCAAAGTCTTAACAATCGATTTATCTTGTCATATATGGGACACATTAAATTCGTAAACTTATACGAAATAATAAACAACTACAAGCCGGAATAAGCAAATCTCATAAGAATCTATACACGTGGACCAAACATACAAAGCTCGAGCCGAAGCCTGCAGGGACGATCTAGAAGGTTTCGAAGTTGAATCGACAATCATTCTTTGAGTTTTCAACTTTCTTGATCTACTTTTGGAAATAATATCGAGAGCTTTGACATTTTGAATCTTTTTGATTATCTTCCAAATATGTGAAGTAGACAAAAGATTCCGCCCACCTGACCTTGACGAAGGCAAAAATGCTGTAATTACCGTCTTCAATGCGGCTGACGATTGATTTGCTATAATCCATTCATTCGTACGGCATCCTTGGTGGAAAGTATTCCCCATGAATTATTTTATTAGTCATATCTGCGCGATCCTCAGACAAAACGAACTCTTTCTACAGCGCCAACTTCAAAGGCATGAGCAAAGCCTGACGTTAGCTATGGACGTTTAGATTTTTCTAGTCGATTTTAATACCAAGCTATGTATCTTCTGGTGAACCAGAATTATTTCGATAGACGCCGGACACTTTCATGGATGTCCGAGCTTTTCGAGGGGCCAATATTGACTCGGATCAACATATTGTTATAGCCAACGTACAGTTGCGGATATACCGGCGGCAATACGGTGAAGAAGTTTCTCGTTGTAAAGTTATAATCGTAATAGACGCGCCAGGTCCTTTTCCAACCCAACCCGGCCCCTTGAAACCTTCGCCGAAGTCCTATGCAGCCAGCATCATGTGTTGATAGCAAGTGGCAACATTGCCAAAACGCCATCCGTGACGTGGGCGCTAATTTGCTGCGTTTCACATGGCAAGCACAACGAAACCGCTGGCTGACGATGGAAGCTGGCAAGCACAGCTGAACAGGAAGCAGAGAAAGCGGCTTTGCAAAGAAAGGGGAACACCGACTTCTTAGAATGCTACTCGGCACGCTACAACAGAGAGTAGATGCTACAACAGGAATTTCTGAGGAATTCGACAGTTCTAGAAAAGATTAAAAAGGACCTACCACAGGGAATAAAGTTCGAGCTTGAAAAATGACTCTGGACGCAAAACTTAAATGGAAGGCGCACGTTAAAAAGAAACGCGGCGAGTTCGAAATCAGGTTAAGAGAAATGAATTGGTTTATTGGAAGATTTTCGAAGCAAAGCAAACAAACTGCTTTTGCTTCAGGCAAGTGCTAAAATATATCTATTTTAGAAACTTTTCAAAATAAGACACTCAGAGCAATTGTTAATGCTCCATGGTATATTAGAAATAGCGATCTACATCGAGATCTAGGAATCGCAACCGTGATTGAGAAGATAAAAAACTTTACACCCAAGCTTATAGTACTCGACTTCGCGGACATTTCAACCAATGAAATAATCCAAACTTTGGATCAGACAAATCTAACGCGGCGACTTCAACGAACGAGACCGTTGGTTTAGCGGCTTTAGACGCAACCACATAAATTGTCGGTATTGTAGGTGCTTTCGTTGGAAGGCAGCCTGCCACACGCAATTACTACAAAAGCTTGAACTACTTGTTAAAGAAACTCAGTCATAGTCTGACGGAAAATTATTTGGGAAAAAAACGGCTTTTTTTCTAAAACCGCCCCTAAAACTGGGGGAGCTCAAAACTTTGTATGGACTTAACTTAGCAAATAGTAATCTCATAAATATTTTTTTTTCGATTTGGAGTGAATTTTCCGAGAAATCGGGTTTTTAAAGATCTAACATGTTAAAAGTGGGCATGGTCGCTTTTGTGGGCGGTCTCTATATCAAAATTTGAGTTGCTAAGTCTTTGTAACTTCACCAAAAGGCATTTTGAAAGAAAATTTGAAATAGAGGTTGTCTTACATTGAAGCCAGTAGTGGGCGTGGCCATTGACGGATTTAACCAATTTTCACACTTTGTGTGTAAAAAATAAGAACCAAGATACACTCCAAGTTTGAGCGTCCTAGCTCAATCTTGAAGACCTAAAAACTTTACACATACGGACAGACGGACATAACTCAATCGATTCACCTGCCATTCTCGATCATATTCTCTAAATCTTAGAAGTCTACGGTGATTATTTCACTGTGTTACAAACTATGCATTAAAATTAATACACCCTGGGTGGGGTATTTAAATTATTCCTTAAAAGGTTTTGTTTAATTTATTTTTTAAAAGAGGCGTGGCATGCCCAACTCCCTTAACCAAAAATCAATATTAGCATTAAAAAATCCAAGTTTGCAGCTAAGATGTAGGCAAAAATGCAATTTTTTGGTTGAAATTCAATAATTTTGTAAAATCGACTTCTAAAGATGGGCGTAGCCAATAACTTTGTATGAGCCAAATGTAGAACCAAGTATTTTTTACTAATATATTGAGTAAAAACTTTCCAATTTGGAATAACTATATTGAATAAATTGCATTTGAAGATTTAATCTTTAAATCGATGCCACGCCCACTAGAAGTGGTCTGCCGCTTTCGTTTTTACTTTTTTTTATCTTATAATCGTTAGGAGATTCTTAAAAAAAGCACTGGAGGTATTTGCTCATTAAGTGCGATTTTGGGCGTGTCTGTGGGCGGATTTCAAAAATATTGACACTTGTATTGCTTCAAAATTATTTTTAATTCAAAATTTGAAAAGAAATTTTGTAAATTTCTGGCTCAAAATTTAAGGCCTACAAATTAGTGACATACGCATGAACAGACGGACGGACATGGATCATTCAACTCAGAATTCGGTCTCGATCATAATGCCCTTAAGGTCTTGGGGTCTATCGTTATTATTTCTCTATGTTACATTTTCGCCTGTATCAAACTTAATATACTCCATTCCTGTGGATATAAAGGGTAGGGTATAAAAAGCCAAAAACTAGTGGAAATTAAGCCAGCAAAATGTAAATTTATTTGGCTCAATTTGGTCATACCCACAATTGGCTTGGATGTCAGAGAACCTGAATTTTAAATTTTATTTTAAAATACCTTTTTGGTAACCAAATTTTGGTATACAGAGAATAAAGGCCAGAAACCTTAAATGAGACTAAAATTGGACCACCCACTTTATCGACCATGCCTACCTTTAAATCTTTACCTCATTTTAGGTCCTAATAAACCTAATTTCTCGGAAAATACATTCTAAATAAAAAAAAAATTATTGAAAATATTAAAGATATTACCTACCATTTCCTAAGTTTGCTACAAACAAAGCATTGAGCTCCGCCCACTTTAAGGGGCGTTTTTAGGAAAACACTGTTTTTTAAGCCTTCATATTCGCTTATAACGCATTTTTTCATGATATTAACGAAATTAGAATTAATTGATTTTAATTTTCAGCCCCCGCTAATTTTTTAGGGCGTGGCCAATAAAAAAAAACTGATCAACATACAGTATTATTGATTCAGGTTAAAAAAAAAAACTTTTAAAACTTAAAAACTTTTAAAAAAAAATTAAAAATACCCTAAAATCAGCATGTACGCTAAAATATTGGGTGTATTTTTTTTTATTTTCGTTTTTTGGCGTAATTTTAGGGATCCCAGAATCAATGAATAATTCCACAGCTCAACAAAAGGGTAAAAAAGACCTGTCAAGGATAAAAAATTCGAGCTGGAACCCTTTAGGGACGTCCAAGAGAATATTGTAGTGGAATTGCTGGCAGTGCTGAGGATTTGAAAAAAGACCGTCAAGCAGGGCCGTACGCAGGATTTAATGGATTTGAATACGAAAGATTTGAATAGATAAACTAACAACTACACCGACTTGGACGGCTTTAGAAAATACTGCAAAGAAAACATAGCTTTAAATGTACCGCTCGAAACGCCACTTGAAATAGAAGACGAATTAGATAAACTCGTGAGAGTTATTCAGAGCGCTGCTTGGAATAACACCTCTTTCGGAGCTCCGAATTATCGAACAGCGGAACAATATATCCGCGAGAAATAGAAGAGCTGATAGGCGAAAAGAGGAGAGCGCACAAAGGATGGCAACGTTCGCGAGCACCTCCGGATAAGACCATCTTGAACCACCTTTCTAACAAACTGAAGCACGAACTTCAAGACTTTAAAAGTCGCGAGACTACTGCTTACCTCGAAAGTTTGACTGCCGATAAAGGTTCGAACTACTCTCTTTGGAAAGCAGTCAAGTCCGTTAAGAAGCCTATAGCACACTCTGCGCCATTAAGAAAAGCCAACGGCGAATGGGCAAGAGAAGACAAAGAAAAATCAGATTTATTTGCAGATTACCTAGAAGAAACATTCAAACCGTTTGACGGGGAACCGTTGGTCGAGGAGCTCAATCCTTATGCGGTACAAGATAATTATAGAATAAAAACCGTGTCATTGGCTGAACTTCGTCAAACGATAAATAATCTGGAAAACAAGAAAGCCCTGGCTACGACTTAATTACTAGCGAAATTCTAAAGGAGCTACCGAAAAATGCTTTGGTCAAGCTACTCTATATCATTACCGCTTCCATGAGAATTTCATACGTTCCAAGGCAATGGAAAGTGGCCGAGGTCATAATGGTTCCGAAGCAAGGAAAATGTCCGAACGGAAAAAAGTCATGCAGACCTATTTCGCTACTCCCGATAATATCTAAGGTATTCGAGAAACCGTTGCTTAAAAGGTTGCAACCAATCATCGAAGAAAGACGATTGATTCCGGATCACCAATTCGGACTACGAAAAAAGCATTCAACAAACGACCAGGTCTATCGAATAACAAACGAAATCGAAAAAGCTCTGGAAGCGAAAAAGATATGTACTAGCGCTTTTCTCGACGTATCGCAAGCCTTCGACAAGGTGTGGCACGAAGGCCTGAAGTACAAGTTAAGGCTTAGCTTACCAGAAAAACTCTATAGAATCTAAGAGTCTTACCCTGAAGACAGAATCTTTCGCGTAAGGTACGAAAATGAGTACTCGGAATTCAAAGAGATATGCCGGTGTCCCACAAGGAAGCGTTCTCGGCCCAATATTTTTTTTGCTTTATACAAGAGACATACCCCACGATGAGGGAACAATTTTAGCTACGTTCGCTGACGACACTGCTATTCGCGCTATTGATACGACAGTTAAATTATCATCAGGGAAACTTCAGCGCGCTTTAGACAAAATATGTGACTGGACGAAGAGCTAGCGAGTCGTCCTTAACGAGACTAAGTCAACGTATGTTAACTTTACTTATAATAAGATAAACAACAAACCTTTATTCATTAACTCCCTACAAATCCCGTACTCAAATGAAGCGAAATATCTAGGAATGACTCTAGACGCAAAACTTAAATGGAAGCCGCTCGTTAAAAAGAAACGCGACGAGCTCGAAATCAAGTTAAAAGAAATGAATTGGCTTATCGGAAGATTTTCGGAACTAAGCGTATATAACAAACTGCTTTTGTATAAGCAAGTGCTAAAACCATCTTGGACGTACGGTATACAACTCTGGGGTTGTACTAAGCCAAGCAATATATCTATTTTAGAAACTTTTCAAAATAAGACACTCAGAGCAATCGTTAATGCTCCATGGTATATAAGAAAAAGCGATCTACACCGAGATCTAGGAATCGCAACCGTGTCTGACGAGGTAACAAACTTTGCTCGCAAACTTAGTACTCGTCTTCGCGGACACTGCAACAATGAAATTATCCGAACTTTGGATCAGACAAATCTTACGCGCCGACTACAACGAATGAGACCGTTAGATCTAGCAGCATAAGATGAAACCGCATAAATTGACGGTATTGTAGGTGCCTTTGTTGGAAGGCAGCCTGCCACACGCGATTACTACAGAAGCTTGAACTACTTGTTAAGGAAACTTAGTCGTAGTCTGACAGAAAATGAGAGGTTTTTTAGTGAGTAAGAATCTCACACTACTATGAGCACGCGCGGCCGGTCCTCTTAGTGCCTATGAAGGTTTTTCCTACCCACGGAAAAAAAAAACTCCCATTTATAACCGATAACTAAAAAACCTGTGTCCATAGTAGTGGGTTAAAATAGCCATTGCTAGCGCTTTTTGAATAGTCATTTTATGGATTTTAAATAAAAAATATTCGGAAAAAAGCTAAAAAAACTGAACGCCCGCCCCCATTATCTGGGTAACGGTTATATAACCGCTTATATTACCGTTATATTACCGCTTAGAAAAAAATCTCAGAAATCAACAATTTTTTGGGACCCGAATGAGAAATATAGTGGGGCTGAAAAAATATTGAACGATTTTTAAGATACGCGTAAAATTATTTAAGTTGAATTACTAAAATTGTAGGTAGTGCTAAAAATGACTATAACTTCTGAGTTGTTTCCATCTTATCAACAAAATTTTACGCAAGCATAAATTACTTATGTAGCAAGCTAAAATATGTAAAAAAAAAAAATTAAAGCAAAGAACCCAAAAGCAAAAAACTAAAAAAAAAATTATAACAGTACCTACCTTCCCTAAACTGTATGAAAGAATATTTTCAAGAATTTAAAACCCGAAAATCGGAAAAATAGTCAAAGATGTCCCTTATATCTGTTTAGCAACAGGTGCGGGCGAGTAAAGTGATATTTGTAAAAGGGAGTAATTTTTCCAGTTTTGGACGTAAAACGCTAAAAACTTTACTACAAAAAATATTTATAAAAGAAAATAATATCAATTAGCTTATTTTTGAAGACACACGATTAGGGATTGCATTAGATTTTGAAGGTTGAAGGTTTCGAAAGTTTTGAAGGTTTTGACTAGACGACTGGAACGCCAATAAGAAACGGTCTTTTAATCAGCTCATCTTTGCAATTCAATGTTTTCACACATAACATTTTTCGTGTCCTGCATAGGGAAAATCTGTATATCACGTGCAAGAACTGTTGCTCTGCTATAGGTTTTTTGGATCGCTGACCATGAATTTCGGGTCTTTTTTATCGATAAATGGGGTTTCACCCTTAAATCAGCAAAAAAATACCCCTAAATAGGGGTGCTTTTGCTTTGAACACCCCTAAATAGGGGTTACGTAATACTTTAACAAAATTTCCAGATTCGGGTTAAATTAAGGGGGTGAAAAGTACCCCTAAAAGGAGGATTTTTCTACATTGTAATGGGGGTAGTTTTTGCTGATTTAAGGGTGAAGCCATATTTTCTCGAGAAAAAGAACCCGAAATTGGATACGTGATTGGCAACCCAAAAAAACCTATAATAGAGAAAATTCCACCCTTTTAGGTTTAAAAATGGCCAAACCCATTTAGGGGTAGTTTCAACCCCTATTATTAACCGAAGTGTACATTTTTTTATAAACTTATTAATTGATTCAACTCAGAGTCAGAAAAACAGTTTTCACGCATAATTTAAGTACCCCAGGGGTACTTTTCACCCCCTTAATTTAGCCCAAATGTTGAAATTTGGTTAAAGTATTACGTAATATTCGAAATTAAAGGCGAAACCATAGTTTTTTGACACAAACTACTACCCAAAGCGCAAATATCGCAAAAACACCGGGGTATTTTTTTTGCTGATTTAAGGGTGAAGCCCCAATTTCTCGAGAAAAAAACCGAAATTCGGGATCAGTGACCCAAAAACCTATAGTAGAGCAAATCTGGTGGTGGTCGGAAGTTCTACAACCAAAGCCACAAATTAACTGGAGTATTTAGCACGGAGCTTTAACGATGTCCGATTATAACGGTTTTAAAAGTAAAATCCTTTAGACGGACGAGTCCCAATTCACAAGGGATGAGACACAAATTTTGACAATTTAAAACACGCTGCGGAAAGCAAACACAGTAATACCATGTCTCCACCGAGCACTAATCCTCGATTAATATAAATCTTTATCAAATCCTCTACAAATCACGCGATTTACCATACAAATTTAAATCCTCTCGGCAAGCGATCAAAAATAAGTCCTCAAATAAATCCCATTTACCCTATTCACAAACCTATTTTCTGCACCTTTGTAACAGTTTGAGAATCAAAAAAGGAAACTGAAACTGTCTCTGTGCGGCAGATCTGTCACAAGTACGTTTACTATTGTGACTTTTATACTATGTCTCCACCGATAATTTAAAAAGGATTAGCGGGAGACAATTAAAATAAATCCCAAAGTGGCTCCATCGGACAAATATAGGATTAATTTGACACGAAAACTCTGTTTCTGTAATTTTGGCTCTCAAAAGAGAGTGGCAATGTCATTTCCAAGGAGCGAAAATGATTTCCTGGTGTTATTGGGGTCAAGGTGTTTCAAGAAAGAATGTGTTTCCTTTAATTCTGGGTAAATAATGTCCACATTGGAGACAGACCCTTTCTATTTCTATAGAACGATTTTTTTCTTAAATTGTTGCTGCGAATTGTTCCCAAAAGTAGTATTCACATTGAATTTGGAAACACATTGTATTTGTATTACCATAAAACTCTCCATAATTGCTTCGATTTGTTTATGTACATTTTTAGCTAACAAACACTATAATAATGTAATGACATAAGTTATATACTTGAATAATACAAAATACTAAGCAATTTACTAATGCCTAAAACATTTTTGTCTTGAATCATACCTTGACCAGCAATAAGTTAACCTGACGCAAATAAATGCAGATGCTAAAGTTCACAAAAGGTCACTTGTTTTTATCGCTATACGTTCACGAATGTGACTTAAGTCACATAGTTAAATTTGTTATACATTTGTTAATATTTTTATATCGCAAACAATAACACAAACCATTGAAAGAAAAACACCAGCTTTTGGATGAACAGATGACTCTGTACTAAAGTCTATCTAACAACTTACATTATCTCCAGATACACAATACAACTGCCGTAGGTGCAACTAGTTTGTGATTCAGATAATGTGAATCCGCCGGCGTAAAACGCCCACATACGTCATCGTTAGTTTATTTATCTTTTGACTTTAGTCACAGCTTGATAAAGGGATGGATGCAGAATTAAAATTTAATTAAGGTCGTGGATGTTGATGGCAAACACTCATTACGAAGTTTGATGAAAGTTTTTTTTTACAATTCAAGACTTTAAAGGTTCGGATATGTCAAAAAGAAATATTGTAAACTGAATCCATAAAATACTTAACTTTCTGAGTAGAAAATTGCCATTACAGGCTCATTTAATCTACTTGCACCTTTGGAATCAAACAAAGTCCAACTTCATTGAGTTCAGAAGAGAAAAAAGGTCAAAGAACGAATTAGACTCAACTCAAATTGCTTCAAGCCGCGACTTCTTTGGTCGCGTATACCTACTTAGCTTACGCTTAAATTAATTTCATGGGGGTTAATTACTCTTTGTCTAGGGACGCATCCGATATACGAAGTGTAGGTATAACAGATGACATTTGATCACAGATCAAGTAAATCACTAAGAGCCAGTTTTTCAGTGCGAGATCATTGTAGATTCGGGATAAACCCCACCCATAAATATTTCACTGATTGTGCGAATGCAAACGCCTACTACGTTCTGTGCTGGAGGATACTTATAAGGGGAAAACGAAAACTATAAAACGCTCATCCTCTCATCGAACCAGAAAAAGGAAAATCTGCTTGATTTGGTTGAGTCATCCTCGAAAAACCAGCTCCGGGCAATAAAATAACACAGGATATTCAGTTCTCGTAGCATAGACGAACCAAAGCCCCAGAGTTATATAAGTTCTCCAACCTTACAAGCAAACCAAGCAAACAAACATCAGCACGCTAAAGTTGCATCTGCAGAGATGTGTCGAAAGTATAATGCAGCTTCTATTGCATCTTGGATTCTGCAGGTGCCCAAAATTAAAGGAAGCCTAATAAGAGGACTGGATATAGAGCGAGCGGTGGTATTCTTTGTGGTGTCAAACACAAACTTGAATATAAGCACTCTGTGAATGTTACAATTATTGGGGATAGGCTTATGGTTGAAATTTTAAATAGTCAATTCAAACTATATACAGGAAAAATAATAAAAAACCAGTACGTAAGTGCTACAGTGTGTACGCAGAAGTTACAGTCCGTAAAACGGACCGTTGGATACCCCATCGTATCCCACATTGTAAAATGCTGATGGCGTTGTTATTGTTTGACATTTTATAAGTAGTGCAAACTTCGAAAAGGGGCGTGGTTCAACCACCTCTAATTACAAACTATCAATTATAACGCAGATATTTCCACAGATATTTCCAGGTTACGCCTAAATATACGTAAAAATGCAACTTTTTGGTTCAAATTCAATATTTTTGAAAAATCGAATAAGGGGGCGTGGCTAAAAACTTTATCATCATCATCATCATTTTTGGATGCAGCTTATCCTTCAAAAGGGTGAGTGTGGCTAAATGGTCCTTCCATCTTTCTCGATTCTCCGCCACCAACTCAAGAAACTCCGGCGCAATCCCCAGGCGGGACTTAGAGAGGTTTTTTACCTGATCCCACCACCTGTTTCTTGGCCTACCAGTGGGGCGACGCGCTCGCATCTCGGCTAGCATGACCTGTCTAGGAAGTCTGTCAGGGGCATGCGAACAACGTGTCCAAACCATCGAAGAATCTATCGCTCCAATCGGAGAAGTAGCTGCTCAACTTTAAGATTCCTACGAATACTGACGTTTCTCACTCTATTCCTTAGGCTTAGAGTAACACTAGCAACGCACCTCTGGAATCTCATTTCCACAGCTTGTACCCGCGATCTAATTCTTTCGGTCATTACCCAAATTTCAAGACCATAGATGAGGGTCGGAACGAACACTGAACTAAAAACTGAGATCTTTGCTTTCACTTCAAGCTCAGCTTTCCTGATGACCGGCCGGCGCAGTTCCTTTACTATTGCTCCAGCTTGGTCAATTCTACAGGACAACTTAGTATCACTCCTTCCATCTTTCGTGAAAAAGACCCCGAGATACTTAAACTTCTCCACCTGTTTTAATGGAACTCCATTTATGTGCAGGGTACACTGCACAGGAGTTCGGGAAACAACCATCACTTCCGATTTGTTCACGTTTACTTTCATCCCAGCATCACCACAGACAACTGCAATCCTATCTAGTGCTCGTTGAAGTTCGTGTTTGGATGATGCAAGGATGGCCAAATCATCTGCGAAAAGCAGATGGCTCATCCTGATGCCAGCCAATTCGAAACATATCTCGCCAAGACTGCGCTTCACCATCCAGTCCATATATGCTATGAAAAGGAGCGGCGACAGAACACAGCCCTGGCGAAGTCCAACGCGCACATCAAAAGGACGGGATTTGACGCCATTTATCCGTACACAGCCTCTGCAGTTTCCATACAAAGACTGGATGGCTCTCAGAAGAGGCCCACTCAGCGCATAGTCCTGCAAAACTATCTACAGTGTACCCCGAGGGACTTGGTCATACGTTTGGCATATTCCCAGGCCTTCTCAAGAATAACCTTCAGAGTAAAAAGCTGGTCGGTTGTGCCTCTGCCAGGCCGAAAGCCGCACTGTTCTTCCCGTAACAAAGGCTCGATTACAGCTCTTCGCATATACTTTTCCCGGAAGACTCAGGAGAGATATGCCCCTACAGTTGGCGCAATCTCTCCTGCTCCCTTTTTTGAAAATGGGCACTATAACTCCCGTTTGCCAATCGCTAGGTGCCTTCCCGTTATCCCAGGCCACCTTAATGGCACTTGTTAGCCATTTAAAACCCTCTTCACCCATTGCCTTGAACATTTCTGGCCGATTTTCATCAACTCCAGCAGACCTGCCAACTTTTAGCGATCTAATCGCTTTAGTGACTTCGTCTACTGTGGGACTATTTTCCACCCTTATCTCATCAGCATTGGGAATGCCATCTTCAGTGCCCTGTTGGGGTTGAGCAATTCCGAAAAAAGCTCTCTCCACCTGCGCAAGACATCGCTCTCATTTGAAAGAAGTGTGCCGTCCTTGGATTTAACCCCTTGAATGATATTTAACTTCCTTCCTCTGAGCCGGCGAATGGTCTCCCGAAATATCTTGTTTGCAGATCTGTAATCGTGCTCCAACTTCTCGCCGAACTTTTTACACGACTGTTCCTTGGCTGTTCTGACTGCCAGATTGGAAGTCCTTCGCGCCTCATTGTACCGGGCTCGAAAAGTTGAGTTTCTACATTGGATCCACGCAATGTAGGCTCTCTTCTTCTCTCTGATGGCTTCTTGAGCTCCAGGCGTTTTAAACCAAGCAGTTCTTTTCTCACCACCAGCCGCTACCCCAAGCCGCTTCACTACACAAACATTTCCTGCAGAGGCAATGACTGCCAATAAAAACAGCTGCCATTCGTCCTCTACAATCAAAAGGTCAGTTGGAATTTGTTCAAACTTCTCCGAAACATGCTGTGCAAAACGCTCTCTAAAATCAGAGTCAGCATCCTGCAACCTTTCCCACCGTATGCGGGTCACCAGTATTGGCTTTCGCCTGGGTGGCAAAAGAATACTGTCACTGAAAAACAATTTACACAGCACTTAGTGGTGATCAGTTGACAACTCAGCTCCCCTGAAAACTCGAACATCACAAATCATTCTTTGAACACACGATGGTACAACAACGATGGAAATCAATCAGTTTAAACTGTGCTTGTAACATATGTATTTGTGAATGTCCTTACGTGGGAAAAAGGTGTTCATGATGAACAAAAAAGTCCAATAAAGTCGTTTGTCCGTAAATAGTCTCTATGAAATATTAAATGGAGCTCGTCTTGTAAATATTGTAATCGTGCTTTGATTTATCGCAATAGCTCAAATTTGAAAATGATCAAGTTTCAAAATTAGCTAAATCCGCCCACAGGCACGCCCACTACGGGCCTGTATGTGCGATCATCTCTAATTTTAGAAAATACTTTTTTTTTTAATTTTAGCTATGTTACAATGCACTAATTTTTGGTATGTAACATTACCTTGTAATTTTCTTTGAGGTTGTAGAAAAGGTTTGGCCTTTTCATTGACCACGCCCACTTTTTTAAGGGATTTTAGCGGGTATTTTGCAATCCGTCACAGGCGGACTGAAATTTTCACATACGCACTGTTGCACTTACCCACTTGTTAAAATTAAATTACTAATGAAGCTGTGCTAGGAAATACAGCCCAACCCATCCTCATTAGCGCTCATTTCCCTTTCGTTTGCCGGTGAGGTAGTCTCACCAACAGGACATGGTTCTGCTAGCTCACATATCGCGGCTACCAGTGCAACTGCAATCACTAAAACTCTAACTCCGGACATTATTGGTTTTGTGCAGTGTCGTGCAATGCTTTGAAAGCGCTCAGAAAAGGCAGAAATCCAAGTAAACCTGGCCTAATAAGGTTTAAAGAGGTCCATAAAAGACTTAGATGAGCTTAAGTCAGCTTTCACAAAATTCCCATTACACACAATTCGTATGCCACGACCGTAAAAGACTTTTGGCAGATTTCGTTAGGTTTTCGTTAACTTTTATTGGTTTAAACTAGTCCCAATCAATTGAAATTTGACATTTTTGATGAAAAACAAGGCAATCTTATACGATTTTCGAATCGTTTACTTAAGTCTATTATGGGCAAGCATTTGTCAGAACTTGAGGATTTTCGATATATTTTGGCATTTGGTTAATCCCACTTAATAGAACATTCACACCAGCACATAAATTCAAAATTTAGTGAAAAAATTTCGAAATCCCATTTTGCCGTTTATACTAAAGTTTCAGCGTTTCAATTGACAACCGGAGTCAAATTCTGAAATATCACGTGCTCCATACAGCTAAAATTATCATTATTACTTGCTTATTTTTTGTTTTAAAATACGTCCCAGAGCACTTTTATCGACTTATGTCAAACTACAAGCGTTTTGTTTGAGTATTTTCTGTCAATTGCCCTGAATTCTCTTAAAAATAAGAGAATCGGAAGTTTGAAAGGTTTTTTCCATTCGACAGACTTCTAAATGTCCAGGCGAAATTCAGCATTAAACTGAAATTCAACATTTATAAATCCTGAAAGTATATGGCGAAATGCTGAACATTTCGGGTGAAATGTTGAATTTAGCTTAAATGCTGAAATTAGGCTCGTTGTAAATGTGCTATAATTGTGGTTGTGTCTTTATTCTTTGCTGATGGGTAGGGGCGGTTCGGTATAGCTTGGATATTGTTAACCCTAATTTGATTTTGTCAAGTGGCAACCAAACAAAGGTGGTCAAAGGATAGACATGTGCACTCAAGAGGATACAAGCATCCACAGGTTTTCTAAACCCACCTCTGTCTATCAACTCCTACTCTCACCTCCCCGTGGTGAACACCGGGTGCCTAGTACCTCAACTGGAGATTGGGTTCCAACCCCTTTGGAAGGTTGATGGGGGTAGCAGACGAGAGAGGGGGGGAGGAGTGTTCCCACTAAGGCACTTCTCCTTGCATCCGGACGGCAGCGGAGGAATTCCCCAGATGGAATCAACGGTGGCGTCCATAGTTCCAGTCAGGCCGAACTACTTAGTGAACACCTTATATGGGCTACTACGACGTATTCGGAGCTCAGGCCTATAAGGAGCGGGCTATCCGGCTCTCCGTCCTTAGAGCTAAACAAAGGATCTGGTCCTCCAGGTTGGGGGTCGTGCCGTCGGGGTGACTTCCCGGCCACGTAAAGAAACACCAGTCACGAAGCAGAAACAAGCCTCGGATTCGGACGGATTTACTGTTGACGACCAATGCAAACGAGAAAAGGACAACGAGCTCCGGATCTGCACGTGGAATGTTAGGTCCCTTAACAGACCACGTGCAGCCGAGCAACTAGCGGAGGCCCTTAACGACTGCAAGGCAGACATTACTGCCATCCAAGAAATGCGGTGGGACGGGCCGGGCAAAAGAAGGATGAAAAACTGCGACATCTACTACGGCGACTGCTATCGGCATCAAAGACAGCGCCTATTTGGATGTGGTTTCGTTGTTGGAGGCAGACTTAGGCAAAAAGTCTTGAGCTTCAACCCTGTAAGCGAGCGCCTCGCGACGATCCGCATCAAGGCTAAATTCGGCAACATTAGCCTGATATGCGCACATGCCCCCACAGAGGAGAAAGATGAGGAGACCAAAGATATGTTCTACGAGCTCCTGGACAAAACTTATGAGCAGTGCCCTAGCTACGACATAAAGATTGTCCTAGGCGATTTTAATGCCAAGCTAGGAAGGGAGGGCATCTTTGGTCGAACTGTCGGAAAGCATAGCCTGCACGACACGACCTCCGATAACGGATTCAGGCTGATTGACTTTGCTGCGGGGCGACACGTTGTGGTAGCTAGTACACAGTTCCCGCATCTCAATATCCACAAAGGGACATGGAGATCTCCCGATCAATCAACCGTCAACCAGATTGACCATATTGCGATCGACGCAAGGCACTCGTCCAGTATCATGGATGTCCGAACTTTCCGAGGGGCCAACATTGACTCGGATCACTACCTTGTTGTAGCCAAGGTACGGCTGCGGATATCCCGACCAGCGCCAAGTAATGGAAATACTGTGAGGAAGTTTGACGTCGGCCGACTACAATCGCAAGAGATCGCCAGGTCCTTCTCCAACCGAGTTTCTCAAAACCTTCTACGAAGTCCTATGCAACCAGCATCAAGTATTGATAGCCAGTGGCAACACTGCCAAAATGCCATCAGAGACGCCGCCTCTGAAGTGCTGGGTTTCACACGGCGACCACAACGAAACCCCCGGTTTGACGATGAATGCCGGCAAGCACATGCAGCTAAACAGGAAGCATACAAAGCGGCGCTGCACAGAAGGACTAGAGCTGCTCGCGAGCTCTACGAGCAGAGGAGGAGAGAGGAACACCGGCTTCTCCGAAGGAAAAAGAGAGAGCACGAGAAGCGCGCGGTTGAAGAGATAGAGAGATGTTACAACAGGAATGAGGTTAGAAAGTTTTACCAAAGGATCAAAAGGTCCTGCCAAGGGTACAAACTTCGAACTGAAGCCTGTAAGGACCATCAAGGGAACATCGTTGTAGAATCGCAGTCAGTGCTGAGGATTTGGAAAGACCACTTCTGCAGACTGTATAACGGCGAGGACGAACCAAATACCGCTGTCAGGCAGAACGAACCATTCAACCCGGGCGAAGACGTTACCGACGAAGCATACGAACGATACCGCCCACCCGACCTGGAGGAGGTGAAAGCAGCTGTGTCTAAGCTAAAGTGCAACAAAGAAGCCGGAGCAGACGGCCTAGCTGCCGAACTTTTTAAATCCGCTGGCGATGAGCTGGTTAGGAGCATGCACCAGCTCATCTGCAAGATATGGTCGGAAGAAAGCATGCCCGACGAATGGAACCTCAGCATTGTTTGCCCGATCCTGAAGAAAGGAGACCCTCTGAGTTGTGCCAACTACAGAGGCATAAGTCTTCTTAACATCGCATACAAGATCTTTTCTGCTGTACTGTGTGAACGCCTGAAGCCGTTTGTCAACAATCTGATAGGCACATATCAGTGTGGCTTTAGGCCAGGAAAGTCCACCATCGATCAAATATTCACACTGCGGCAGATCTTGGAGAAAACCCAGGAATTCCAAATCGATACACACCACCTCTTCATCGATTTCAAGGCTGCGTATGACAGCATCTATAGAGACGAGCTTTATAGCGCAATAACTGGTTTTGGCATCCCTGCCAAACTCGTCAGTCTGTGCAGGATGACGATGGAAAACTCACGCTGTTCCGTCAAGGTCGGCAAAGACCTCACCGACCCCTTTGATGTCAAAAAAGGATTTAGACACGGCGACGCGCTGTCATGCGACTTCTTTAACATCATACTTGAGAGAATTGTGCAGAACTCTCGCGCCAACACCAGAGGTACAATCTTTCAAAAGTCCGTTCAACTATTTGCATACGCAGACGACATTGACATAATCGGTAGAACAAAGCGTGATGTCAGTGAAGCCTTCGTGAGTATTGGGACGGAAGCGGCGAATATGGGTTTAGCAGTCAATGAGGGCAAAACCAAGTATATGCTGTCATCAAGAAAAGACACCCAACACCGACGTCTTGGACAAAACATCACCATCGACAGCTATAACTTTGAGGTAGTTAGGGACTTTGTCTACCTGGGTTCCGCTATCAATTCAGACAATGACACCAGCGCTGAAATCAAACGAAGGATAACTCTTGCCAATCGCTGTTTCTTTGGGCTAAGAAGGCAATTGAGTAGCAAAGCCCTCTCTCGAGCAACTAAAGTGTCCATGTATAAGACCCTCATCATCCCAGTCCTGCTTTACGGTGCAGAAGCATGGACCCTGTCAAAGGCGGATGAAAACACTTTAGGCTGCTTCGAGAGGAAAATTCTTCGGACGATTTACGGTCCCGTCTGCATAGACGGAGAGTGGAGGAGGAGATATAACATCGAACTGTACGGGCTGTACAGCGATACAACGTCTACGATGGCTGGGTCATCTAGAGCGGATGGACACCAACGCCCCGGCCCGGAAAATCTTCGAATCCACACCGCAGGGACGACGCGGTAGAGGAGCACCGAGACTCAGGTGGCGCACGCAAGTGGAAGGGGACCTCAGCCAACTTCGCGTGCGAAACTGGAGACGGCTAGCTAGAGACAGAGCTGGCTGGCGAAGCTTGTTGGCTGAGGCCCAGGTCCACCCCGGACTGTAGCGCCACCTTAAGTAAGTAAGTAAGTGGCAACCAAGTTTTAAGCACTGGTTGGTAAAGTTGGGTGGATGCCCCGGTGACAGTCTTCACGGCTCAATTAGATCAACAGTTGGGTCCATTGTGTCCATTTAAGAACCTTCTAAACACCTAAAACGAAACCAAAAGAAACTTCATTCAAATCTCGAAGTGCTTTTTGGTCTTATCCAGATTTTTATATAAATCTTAGGAGTAGGAATTCGAATTTCCTACTGACATACCGAATGTCAGAAGTAAGTAGTCCTTGGCTGGAGTACCTTTGGGGCCGGTTTTTCCGTGCTGAGTTAAACCCTGTTTAAACGAAGTTCTGTTTGTCGTGAAACAAAAGGAATCACAAGTAAGCTCAGCGAACAGTTTTTCAGCGCAAGTTAACTCCGTCTGTTAAGTTGTCAAAAACTTCGACTCTCGAAATTATTGACTCTCCCCGCTCAAACTTCACATAGAAAAACACAGGAAAACAAGAGCCTTCGGCAGTTCGCCTGAGGGTAACCTTCCTAGCTGCATAAGACAACAGCAAATGCCTTTCCGCTTTTAGGCTCCCGGGAATCTCGTCAAAGGCGACAATATAGCCCCTGGCACCGTGTTTTAGCACTTCCCCACTGATTATTTCCTAAACGTACACGAATGATGTCGCCTTTAACTATACTGCCTATTTGGCAGTCATTGGATGCCTCATCCCTTTTAATCAGTGTAGCATGTAGGTAATGCGTCTGACCATCTATTCCTGCATTATGCCAGGGCGCAGGGCGCTTATACCTGTGTTTTTAAGAACATGGCTGATGATAGCTGCCCTGAGGGCCTGCTCAATCTTTAGTGTATCAATTTACAGTGTACCCTGCCCGCTCGGTTTTTTTGACCGTCCGGGCAGCGCAGTGTATCATAGATCCTTGTTTGTGTGGCAGGATAATAGTCCGTCCCGGCAGAACCGCCGTACCGGGGTAATACAATGTTTCCACCGGCTATATTTCGAGGAAAAGCGGGCGACGATTAATAATAAATCCCAAAGTGGTTCCACCAGACAAATTTAGTATTAATTTGACATGAAATTGCACGAAAAAAAAAACCGTAGTAAACATTCCAATAGAAATCGTAGTTCTGCCAGATCTGTCATACGTGGAAAATTTCAGTGTCCTTTTTTGATTCTCAAATTGTTAAAAAGATCTTCGAAATGGGAGGAAAGTGGTCCGTGAAAAGGGTGAATGAGATTTATGAGGTTTATTTTGAATAGCTCGCCGAAACGATCTAAATTTGTATGGTTAATCGCGTAATTTGTAAAGGATTTAATAAAGATTCATATTAATCGGGGATTCGTGCCTGGTGGAAACATGGTATAAGGCTTTGGTGTTTCTTTTTTCTTCTAAAGGTCTTTGCCTTTAAAAGTAGAAAGCCATTACTCAGAGAAGTCTTGGCTTCAGCCCGTCTTCTACACACAGGAGACAGTTATTTTTTACATAGTGTTATGTGGCGACAAGAAATAAAACAACTCGCAGGAGTCCCTGAATGCACCCATCGATTCGCTCTACAGACGCACCCGCTCGATTCACTAAACGAACATACCCAACTGTCATTCCAGTCATCTGACAGCAGCTGTCATATTCGAAGTTCGAATTTCGATTTCCCCTCCTTGGAATTCAGCGGAGGAGTACCAGTGGAAAATTACCAAAGGGGGTATGGAACGTACTAGAAGGTGCTTAATTTTGTATAAATACACGGGTGGCAGGCTCGTACGAGACAGTTATATTTTAAACGTTGACTTGTGAAAATCGGTTATAAAGTGAAAAGTGATTGAATTGAATTAAAGTGTTGAATTCTAAGTAGTAAAGTTGAATAACAGTGTGATTTGAATTTAAATAAGTTTTGTTTGATAAATAAAGTGTTTCATTGTGAAATCATAAAAGTGAAGTTGAGTTTTATTCGACGAACCCCAGGCCGAAAATATTACAATAGTTTACATAATCAATAGTTTAATATGTAATGTATATGAAGCATCTTTTATTATATTTCAAATGAAAACAATAAATTGCATTGGCGCTCTTTCTTTTCAAATAAATACATATAGATGGCTCAAAAACTCAGCAACTTTTACTACAAGAATATGTTGGCCATTAACAAGGTACTAACACATTCCTATGAGTGGTAGTACGTAGTTAAGTCAAAAAATAAAACTACTGGCAATTTGTTTTTATAATATATTCGCGACCAAGGATTTGGCACTCTATAGGTGCACTCTAATTGTTGGTATGATTTTGTATTTGACTAAATAGTTGCAGAAAAGAGATATGGTAATGGACTAAAATGAGAAAAATAAAAAAGGGAGACACTGTTGTGTCTACAAGGGGGAGCCATCATAAATACAGGAATTCATTATACCTTTAACATCCAGATGACGTCCAGCGTAGTTGCTGTCACTATCAACCATGTCTATGTTCGAGATTGACGTTTATTCGATAACCGATAACACTCAATAATTTTATACTTAGAAATTAAGTTCGTGAATAAAGAACCACTGAATTAGAACTCACAATGGTATTAATTGGCGACGAGGATGGGATTTTCTTTCCTGACTGTCAGTCTTTTGCATCTGTTATAAGGCGTTGTGTATGTAAGTATGTCACAGCCTATAACAAAGGTCAACATGATGACGACGCACGGCACAAATTATAGTTATTACTTTTGTATATCGATTGTTAGGTGAAGTACTTCAGACTTTTTTTACTTGTATTGTAATAAGGGTATTTGAATTTTTTTTTAAGTTTGATTAGATAATAGTTATAACATAGAGAAATAATCTTTTAATATGCTTTTTGTAGAAGGACAAACTATTTTACTCACAAATCAGATTGATAACTCACACGGAAAAACGCGAATTCGTTAATCGAAGGGAGGTCAACTTATCAACTTCGACAATCGACATCTGTTTGACAGCTTTTAGGTCTTCACATATTACAAATTTGACCACCAGATATCGCATTTTGACTTTTCCAATCGTCAATCTTTCAAAATACAATTGATAATAAGTGCAACTGCCAAATTTGAGCTACAAAATTACTACCTCTAGCTTGTTTACATACGGACTGACAAGATATGACTTAATCAATTGTAATGTCTGTATCGTTCACACCTGTAAGGGCCAGTTTTTCATTTTCTGTGCCCAACTTAGACAAGGACGCGGAACAAAACGAATCTAGAGTTAACCCAGAGGAAAGTTTTTCAGTGCTGAGTTAGCTCCGTTAGTAAAGTTATTATAATCTTTGCAGCTGGAAATTATTGAGAAGTTCGAGTCATTTTCAGATGTCATATTTCACAGAAACACGCAAAACAACAGCCATTAGAAAGTAAATTCAAAGAAGTTGATACTCTTCACCAGAGTTGATCCGTGATTAACTCACCAATTTTGGCGAATTAAACCAAGACTAATTACGGATCAAGTGGAAGGGGACCTCAGCCAACTTCGCGTGCGAAACTGGAGACGGCTAGCTAGAGACAGAGCTGGCTGGCGAAGCTTGTTGGCTGAGGCCCAGGTCCACCCCGGACTATAGCGCCACCTTAAGTAAGTAAGTAATTACGGATCAATATTTAATAAAAAATTCATTTCTGGGCTTAATCTCAGTTTAACTCGGAAAATCGGATGATCTCGCACTGAAAAACTGTCCCAAAAAGGTCCTAGGGCTGAATAGTTTACTGCGTTAAGAGCTATACATTCATAATTATTATGCTCAGCGCGCACATAGGCGCCTGGAGAGGGGGGCAAGGGGAGCACTTCTGAGCAGCAAAATGATGGTATATAGTAAATTAATTTTTCTTTTATTAAGTCAGGCCCTTATGCTTTTAACATACTGTTATGTGGCGACAAGAAATAAAACAACTCGCAGGAGTCCCTGAATGCACCCATCGATTCACTCTACAAACGCACCCGCTCGATTCACTTAACGAACATACCCAACTGTCATTCCAGTCATCTGACAACAGCTGTCATATTCGAAGTTCGAATTTCGATTTCCCCTCCTTGGAATTCAGCGGAGGAGTACCAATGGAAAATTACCAAAGGGGGTATGGAACGTACTAGAAGGTGCTTAATTTTGTATAAATACACGGGTGACAGGCTTGTACGGGACAGTTATATTTTAAACGTGGACTTGTGAAAATCGGTAATAAAGTAAAAAGTGATTGAGTTGAAATAAAGTGTTGAATTCTAAATAGTAAAGTTGAATAACAGTGTGATTTGAATTTAAATAAGTTTTGTTTGGTAAATAACGTGTTTCATTGTGAAATCATAAAAGTGAAATTGAGTTTTATTCGACGAACCCCAGGCCGAAAACTTTACAATACTTGTGCTTATGGTGTTATGATACCTCACAGTTTTCCTCATTAAAAATGTAGAAATGTCATCGGTAGGCAAAAAAGACAAATAGATAGAGCAAGAAAGGCACAGTTACAAAAGACGTGTAAGCAAACAATGCAAATAGCCGCCAAAGCCAGGAACTGCGAAGAGAATAAAATATCGCACTTATACGCTCTTCAACATGAATCAAAAACTGAGTTTTGGACAAAAAGTTTTCAAAAACTCGTTAAGCCATTCACACTCTTTAAACAAGCGCCGACTAGAATTTGTTTTCGTTTTTCATTTGTTCATTGTGAAATTTTAGCTCGTATTTTTTTTAAGGTGCGTTAAAAGGTCCATATAATATGGGAATATGTCAAGAACTTAATGTTTAAAAAAAAAAAACACTGAGGCCAAGAACACACGGCGACAAAAAACGCGCGACTAATTGCAGTCCGTCTAGAAGCACAGGCGACAGATTTGCGACAAATTTCCGAATTACGACTTTTTCAAGCCGCACGACAAACAATTAATATTTATTATTTAACTTCAAAAGAACGACGGTTTTCGTCACAATCTACCGGCATTGCCTCGAAAATGGGTATTTGTGTGCTTGAGTTACCTCAAAAAGCTTGTAAACTCTTTGTTTTTAACGATACATAATTGTATCGATAAATAATTGTTTCTTCAAAACTGACAGGAACCGCACGGAAAACTATTGCCCGTGTGCATAAGTTACTGAATAACTAGATATTCAACTTCGGACATGTAAAAACTTTGCCCACAAGCTGAAATTTATGAATTTACCCATTCTCCGACATTTGTTTACAAATGTGAGTAAATTCATGAATTCGTCATTTCCACGTAATTTCGTTTTGCAGCTTTTACATCAGCTGATCGCGTAAGGTAAATTTTTGTTGTATCTTCTTACACGTATTCACCGACACGGAAATTTAAAGCTTTAAAAAAGCTTTAAAGGCTTTATAAAAAAACGTAAACAAATGGGTGTTGGAGGGTAAGAGGGTCGCAAGTTGAATATCTAGTTATTCAGTAATTTGTGCCCGTGTGTTGATCAATTGATGTCAATCAATCAATTAATCAATCAGTTTGAAATTAAAAGACAAATTGCGATGCATGTACGGCCTCGCAATTTGAAAAAGCAATTTAAATTGACAATTCGGGGGTTGCATTGACATTCCTAATGTCATTTTGACATCTAATTGCTACGTCTGCTACGTTTTACTACTAGACCTACATTTAACTACAATAACTTCTTCATTTATGTGGCAGACGTAAAAAACGTAGGAAATCAAAAAAGTCACATTTCTGCCATCTCTGGAAAGTGGTTCGTGAAAAGGATGAATGAGATTATGAGGTGATTTATTTATATCGCCTGCCGAGGGGATTTTACATTTGGGGATTACATTTGTATGCTTAATCGCGTGATTAGTAGTGGAGGTAATAAGGATTTATATTAAACGCGGATTAGTGCCCGGTGGAAACATTGTATAAGATGGGCGCAAATTTAATAATCCAGTTATTCAGTAATTTATGTCCCAGAAGAAACCAATTTTTTCTACTAAACACCTGAACAACAACACTAGTTGAACACACCCCACACAAGTACGTTTTGCTGCGTCGGCAAAAGTCAGCGACTGTCAGAGCGGGTGCTACCATTTTATTCAATTTCTACTAAAGTACTGCAAGAAGTATTTGTTTTCTAGTGTGATTCTCCTGTGCAAATATTCAGCATTTTGTATTTAAATCTGAACCATTGCAAAAAGTGATTGACATAGCAAAACTCTGCGATAAATCAAATCAAAATATTCGAGGTCACCCGCTGCGGCATTGAAATTTCGCGTGACAGCCGCTGCACTCGGGCAACGTCGCGTCCACCCAAAACCAGCGTCGCTGTGCGTCGCCAACCTGCGAGTACTTTTTCAGCACTGATTTCAATTTTTCAGCGGCCGTGCTTATCAATTTGCTTGTTGAAGTGACGAGTCTACGCGAAATGTGCTAAACATGAATCATTTACGCTCATAAAATGAATATTTTCTTCTGTAATCAGCTCATTAGTTAATTTAAAACCAGTGCATAACATCTCAGCTGATTTAAGCAAAGCGAACGCGAATTCCCCATCGATTCAATCGCAAAACTTGTGCAAACCGAAAGCGTGAATTTGTAGATTATTGAAAGAGTGAACCAGCACAGCACACAACATGGACTTGGTCAAAGTAATCGGTAAAACATTTTGGTCAACAAATGTGTGGCTTCCGCCCAACGTTACATGGGAGGACATAGCGCCGGGATCGCGTCCAGATGTCAACCATGCCGACTACAGGGATCTGATATGGCCTCTTCCACTAGCTGCTCTTGTGATGGCGATACGTTATTGCCTTGAAAGGTATGTACACTCCTCGGTATTTATGGTGAACTACGTTGTTTCCCGCACAGTGGCGTGGTTCTTCCCCCGCAAACGGTAGTGTTGTGCTGCCTGTCCCCAAGGGAAGCCCAAGCGAATCACAACATAACCTCTTTGCTGGAAACGCCCAAACCCAGCAGAAAATGCATAAAATGAGAATTATTTTTGGAGTCATCGACGCACTCGGTTGAGGGGAAAAAAAAACAACAAACTAAATTTAAATTCCACGTTTTGTGCAACATCCAACTCCCACGCGCCCCATAAGCGGACGGGCATTGTTGTCGTCGTTGAGCCACGGGTGTAATTACGGTGCGCAAAATGTGCTGAGGCTTCTAAAGTCCACTGTGCGATGTGGTTAAAATTCTCCGCTTATCGGCTTCCAAAATCGTTCAGCTACACACGAGTGATTCGAGTGCGGAGATAGTCGTACGGGTTTTCGTGTGTAGCAGCTTTCGATGACGGAACTCTGTGTTTCGCCTTAACTAGGTCACTTTGTTGCGTGGATCTTCATTCAATTCGGCGCACATATCGAAACTGTTTATGGTTAAGTGTTGGACAGAGCTTTCAAACGATGCTGTGCCACTGACCTTAACCTCTAAGCCCATAACCATTACAACAAATTAGCGAGTTTAGTTTTCGATGGTCCATAGCAAATTGGCCACGAGATGGCAATAAAGTTTGTTGTCACCTTTTGATGGGCTCGCACAAGAGACGGGCAATCTGATGGCGCCAATGTCAACTCCAATTAGAAATGATCGTGAATTGCTCTCATAGTTTTTGTTTACCTTTCTAGCATGAAGCATAGCAGCTTTGTTTGTCATAGATAAGGGGAACATCTTGTCACTTTTACTGGTGAACTTAATATAGTAGGTGCAAAAGAACTTGTTAAAGCTCTAGGGGCTTCTTTTCCTATATAATAATCGGGTTTCAGGCTGTTCAATAAAATCCCGGAACAGAGTTGACTGTGTCCCAGTGGCTTGGTAGGAAGATAGAATTGGCGGTTCTTTGCGAATACAAAAAGCACAGCATTGAAGAGTTCTAAATGGGGCTTATCTGGTCTTCTGTAAATTCTACATTTTCCCTTGGGAGTGGTTCTACAAGGTGTTCTACAAGGTACGCCAACTTTAATGGACGTCCAACCAACTTTGGGTTTCTTTAACGACCGATCTTCAGAGCATTGATATAAGTTTAAGTGGAACTTTTAAAAGTACAGGATACCGTAAGCGTGAGCTTTGTTACGTCTCATATTTTTAAGACTAATAAGGCAGGCTTCAGGACTGGTCCTAGGTATAAATTTATTTAGATGAAATCATGCCATCGAATGTTAGTATGTATCCTTTCTGGACGAATTGGGCGAGCTCTTGATAGAGCAGACACTACTTGATCCTTGATTCCTTGCCCCTCATGTGCGACTTCAAATTGAAGTCGTTGCTGCCGCTAGGCCTTGGAAAGTGTGAGAGTTGTGAGACACATTTATCTAAATCAAAATAAAAACTGAGATTATTAGATTATTACTCGACTTATGACTTTTGAGTGCAGAACACAAAATATGTGGGACGACCTAAGCGAATGTGCATTGTGAAGGCCAAATCACTCCTTAGAATTTCAAAGGGCCCCTACAGACAGATCAAAGATATATAGTGGTGGTCAGATGAGGTGAAATTAGTGATAAGTGGTAAGAAAACGGCCTTTAAGGCATGGAAGATATTCTAACTTTTAAGACCTTGGCGGTGGTTGGACATAATTTTAAAGGTTTTTGGATATAACGCGGTATATCCCAAAACCTTTAAAATTACGGAAGAAGTTCTCCTAAAACAATAAAAATGATGGAAAGCTTTGCCTGGAATTGGAATATCGACACCGCAGCAGTCTCGCTAAGAAGAAGTGTGCCCAGGTTCAAGCAAAGAGAATGGAGGGCCTGTATCAGGAGTTAGGGCCTTCGACAAAAGACCTTGAATACGGGGGCCTCATAAGAGGAGAAATGCCCAGGGGATTCGTTCGACAAAAATCATCAACAATGCTCAGGGCCTGCTTCTGGTGGATAACGACGAAATTCTTCACAGGTGGCTGCAGTATTGTGCTGGACTTTTGAATGAACAGTCTCCCAGGCAACACTTTCCAGAAGAAACCACTCCCAACAGGGAAGAAGTACCAGACATCACTGTCGAAAAAGTTCGAACGGCCGTTAGGTTAGGTTAGGTTGGAAAGGGTTGCTTGCAACCAGTGCAAGTTCACTCGGTGGCGGCCAGATTGGCCCATTGTGATTACCCTTGTGAGGTAGGCAAACATGGTTGGAATATGTCTTACTAACTGAACCAGCCTGATCTTTTGATAAATCTTTTTAGGTCAAGTAGTGATATTCCTGCCAGGTCCTTCCAGGCTATCAAAGAACCTGACTCCTAAAAAGGTTAGTCGTCGTTCTTGGAGAGCTGGGCAGTGGCAGAGAAAGTGTTCTATAGACTCTATTTCTTCTTCATCCCTACAGCTTCTGCAGAAGTCATTGGCAAAGATTCCCATTCGTGTAGCCATGACACCAATGTTGCAGTGTCCCGTGACTACACCAACGAGTGTTCTTATGAAATTTCTTCTGAGAGATAGAAGGGTCGTTGTTCTTTTTAGGTCGAGTACTGCCCATAAGCTGTGAGTTATGATACAATCTTTAGACTGTTGCCAGCGTTCACCGGCTAGTTTGATCGTGTATTGATCTATAAGACTTTTGGCTGTGTTGAAAGGGAGATAAACTTGTCGGTCAGCCATCGTTATGTCCATATCAGAACCTTTCCTTGCCAGTTCCTCCGCCAATTCATTTCCGGCCACGCCAACGTGCCCAGGAACCCAGCAGAGTAGAACTGTGTGGAAGCTTATATCCTTTAGATAATAAGAGGTGATAAGAGGTGATCCAATGCCTTGTTAGTGCGGGGGAAATTTAGCTGCTGCCTTTGTACGAAGAAAAAGGTGTTACACGAAGCTGTGACAATAACCGTTCTATCAAGCTGATGTCCCACACAATGAAGATTCGGGTCGAGCGGGTACTAAATAGTCGCCTGCGGAAAATAATAAGGCTAACTGAGGATCAGTGTTGGTTTGTTGCGGGCAAATCAATCACTGATACAATCCAAAGTAGAAGGATCATAATGGAAAAACATCGGGATGCCCTTAAAGATCTGGTATGGTGCTGATTGATTTTGAAAAAGCTTTCGATAGACTTCCACGAGATCTGATATGGGTGGCGCTAAGAAAACGAGGAGTTCCAGAGGCCTACGTGCGGATGATCATGAACATGTATGAGGGACCAAAGACAAGAGTAAGATATCCTTCCGGAGTCACTGGTGTACATCAGGGTAGCGTCCTAAGTCGTTTGCTTTTCATTGTGGTCCTTGATTGTCTGCTTGAAGGAAAACTGGCGGACCCGAAAGTACATCAGTTATTCTTCGCTGACGACGGGGCCATCATAACTGACGATCATACATCTCTGCAGCGAACACTTGATATATGGATGGATGTTTTGGAGGGGAATGGGTACCGTATTGGACAAAAGAAGACAGAGTACCTGCGCTACCCATTCTCTGACCCACGCGAGCCAATTCCAGACATTAAATTGAATGAAATCGTGCTTCCCAAGTGAGAAAAGTTTAAGTACCTGAGATCTATGATCAATAGCAAAGCAAACTGTGATGACGAAATCAATCGTCGTGTAAGCTTAGGGTGGATGAAATGGCTTAAAAAATCCGCCACCTTCTGTAACCGAAATATGCCCCCTAAGCTGAAAGGAAGGCTCTACACAGCGGTTGTGCGTCCGGCGATCACATATGGTTCGCAAGGTTGGACAGCGTACAAGAAATATGAAAGCAAATTAACGGCAGCTGAGATGAAGATGCTTCGCATTACAGCAGGAGTAACAAAGCGAGATTGAATTAGAAGTACGAAGATCTGAGGAAGCCTCTATGAACCTATCTCCAGGAAAATGGAGCATGACCAGCTCAGTTAATATTGCCATGTTCAAAGGAGAGATTCTACGAACCCTGCCAAGAAGGCAATGTCAATCAACATTTCAGCGCAATCGCGAAAGAAAGGAAGGCATAAAAATTCCTGGATCACACAAATGCAACGACAACAGCATTTATTTATTTGGTCTCAGTGACAAAGAGATCCAAAACCGTGTGGCCTGCCGGTATATTATGAGGTCAAATCGGCGTACCCCACAAGCGGACCATTAGGAATGCAGTAGAGTGGGCGGGTTATGATCCATCACTCCAGATCATAAATTCGCGCCTAAATGAGAAAGAAGAATCACTACCCGTACCCTAAAATCATCTAACTCTTTAGATCTTTGCATCAACTTGGAGCTTGATTTTGCATAATATTATTTAATTGCTGAACATATTCCACGGTTTTTTTTTTACATTACACATATAAGCCGCTTGCTTCTCTGTTTACAAAATCCTAGTTCTAGTTCGCCACATAATCAAGCAAGTCCTCTGGTTTTGGTACAGGCTACAAGCGTTAAACTAGTTTGGAAACGGTGTTTACCACTTTAAATCCAACTCATTAAGAGAAAAAAGTCATACTTGAAAAGGTGACACTAAAATTTCTGGGGAGGAAGAACTGGTTAACTCTGAGTAACATTTTATGCCCAGGTTCTAAACAAAAGTTCTCTGACTCACCATTAATTACTTGAGATTAGGACCCCCATCCCCACCTCCCTACTGTTGTGAAATTTTGAACTTATTTAATGTTTTTGTTTATTTATAGATTTTGGATAGCACCAATTGGAAAGTCATTTGGAATCAAAAGCTCGCGACCAAAAAAGGCAGCAACAAATCCAATATTAGAAGCGTCATATGAGAAATCAAGTCGATTGGGCCATAAAACGGTAAGCTTGACTTTTATGTCCTCACTCAATGGTTTACAAATAAATGTTCCTTGACCCTCTAGGTCTTGAGTTTAATGAAACAAACAGATATGACTGAGCGTCAAATCCAGAGATGGTGGCGTCTGCGAAGAGCGCAAGACAAACCATCGACGCTGGTGAAATTTTGTGAAACTTCCTGGCGTTGCCTCTACTACACTTACAGTTTTATATTCGGTCTAATAGTATTGTGGGATAAACCATGGTTCTGGGATATCAAGAACTGCTGGTATGGTTATCCCCATCAGGTAAGTTCTTTTAACCAAAGTATTTTCAAAGGCTCTCATCCCTTGTACTTCTTGTTATTGCAGTCCATTGAAAATGATATTTGGTGGTATTACATGGTCTCGATGTCCTTTTACTGGTCCCTGACCGGCACCCAGTTCTTTGATGTGAAAAGAAAAGATTTTGTACAGATGTTCATCCATCATATGGTTACGTTATTGTTAATGGCGCTCAGTTGGGTTTGTAACCTACATCGCGTCGGGTCATTGGTACTTGTGGTGCACGATTGCGCCGATATATTCCTAGAGGTGAGTGCTTTTATTTCGTATATTTTCTCTTAAAAAAAACTAGAGCAGGTGTAATGCCTTTATGTTTGTGAATAAAAAGAATTCAACGGTTTTTTTTAAAAAAAAAACTAGTTGTACAATCGTATGCCCTGAAAGGCTGACTTCAAATAACGAAGTCAAGGCTTTAAATTGACTGATTTCTTATGACTTCTTTTATGGGAAAAAATTAAACAAATTGTTGAAAGACACGTATCGTAAGAATACAAAAGCGAAGCAACAGAAAGTAATTATCTTGCAAAATAAGCTCATTATCAGAGAAGCTGACCGCGAAAATGACAGATAACTTTAAGTTAAAATAAAATTAATCAGTGTGTGGGTATACCCTAGGCAGAATGAACAGATTAATTACTTGCATTCAAAACAGTAAACAAAACAATATTTTCTTGCAACAGAAAGTTATACTCTGAACAGATGATTTTTACTTTCAACTTATCGCGCTGCGTGTTCTTGTGAATACTAAGAGAAATGGCGTTAAATCTGGTGTAGAGGAGGCTTCTAGCATGCATTGAATCGGTCTCCACCAAAGGCTTGATAAGAATTAACTAAATGGCTACCTTCTTTTCGAAAATGCAAGATTATTCGATCATTATAAGAATTCTCTGTGATGACTGTATGTTTCTTATACATCCGCTTTTTTTGCAAAACATAGCTGAGCTGCCAATCGTTCTTTTGATTAGGTCATGTAGTATTCGCGGTATTTGATTTCTTCAAAATGACTTTAAGAATCTCTCTTGAATGTGTGTCCTTATAATGATGTTAGATGACGTTGTTACTACCTGAAAAATTGAGTGCGTAGCTTCCTTCATTACAATTCCTCCAGCTTACTGGCATCATACTAGCAAAGCCACACGATGATATGCGCGCATACATTAAAAATTTTGATCATAATTTTTTTTTTTTAGTATTCAGACGAAGCAAATGTTGCGTACATTTGAACCAAGTTCTCTCTTTGCTATTGCCCGAGGACACTACGTTAGGAAATATTGTAATCATATGGCTGAACTTGTAAACGTCAGGCAGAGGAGGAGCCAGAGCTTCCTAATAAATCCCGCTTAACAGTCCTAGGATCGGTACATATGACTCTTTTTGCGATGGCGAAATTATGACTTCGATAAAATTGTTGCCAATATGAACCCAATATTGGCAACAATTTGTCTGTCACTTACGCACAATAACTTGCGTCTACAAAAATGTATAAATTAATCATGAGTTCATGCGACAACAACATCTCGGTGTTTCAAAATCATTCACGCTTGCATGTAGGCGTTCCCGACTTTCTCATTTCGTTTGTAACTTGTTGTGAATAGCTTAATGCCACTTAATAGTCCTTGACTGTCAAGCTTCTTCCGGCAACACCTTAAGAAATCACTTTAGAAAGAACAACCGACAGAAACAAAATACTTGACCTTGTTGAATTCTTTATCGCAAAAAAGATTCCTCGTCACCTCACGAACGCAGAAGAATACTATGATCTCTGTTCGGATCAGTAGGCGAAAGTCTAGAAAAAAAGGAGAGAGGGCCTAGGCTAACTAGTAACAATACCGACTGGGATGGCTTTAGAAAATACTGCAAACGGAAATGTACCTCTGAATGTACCACTTACAAACCCGTTAGAAACAGAAGACGAAGTCGATAAACTCATTGGAATTGTTGAAAATGCTGCTTGGAACAATACTTCTTTCCGAAAGACTGGAGTATGGAAAAGCAAAACAATGTACCCGCGCGAAGTTGAAGACCTCATACGTGAAAAGAAAAAAGCGCGAAAGAGATGGCATTTGCCTCGAGCTCCTCCTGATAAAACCTGAACAGGCTATCTAACGAATTAAAATGCTAACTTCAATCAATTAATCAAACATTTTCGGTGACCGCTTATACTTAGAAGCTCCGCGGAGCGAGAGCGGCTAAATGGACCTGCCATCATTCCCGCTCCTCCGCCGCCAACTCAAGAGACACAGGCTCGATCGCCAGACGGGTCCCGAGATGTTCTTACCCGATCCCACCAAATGTTTCTTGGTCTACCAGGGGGACGACGCGCTCGCATCATACTTCAAGATTCTAAAAGTCGCGAGATAACCGATTACTTCGAAAACTTGACTGTCGATAGAAGGTCAAACTATTCACTTTGGAAAGCCGTCAAGTCCATTAAAAAGTCCATAGTACACTCGGCGGCAATAAGAAAAGCTAACGGCGTATGGGTAAAAGGCGACAAAGGGAAAGCAGATGTATTTGCGCAACATCTAAAAGAAACTTGCGAACTGTTTGACGGGGAGCCGCTGGTCGTAGATCTGTATCCCAATGCGAACCTAGAAGTAGCACTGTCTGAACTTCGTCAAACAATCCGAAATCTGAAGAATAACAAAGCTCCAGGCTATGACTTAATTACTGGGGAAATTTCAAAGGAGCTACCGAAAAGAGCGTTAGTCAAGCTTCTCTACATCATAAACGCATCAATTAGAATTTCATACGTTTTAAGGCAATGGAAAGTCGCAGAGGCTATAATGGTTCTGAAACCGGGGAAATGCCCGAACGACAAAAAATCATATGGACCAATTTCGCTTCTGCCGATTATATCTAGTCTTCGAGAAACTTGTGATCAAACGACTACAACCAATGATTGAAGAAAGACGATTGATTCCGGATCACCAATTCGGCTTTAGGGTCAAACATTCAACAATTGACCAGGTCTATCGAATAACTAATGAAATTGATAAAGCCTTAGAAGCAAAAATGTTTGATAAAGTTTGGAATGAAGGCGGAAAATTTTGCGGGAAAAAATGTCGGAACTTTTAGAGTCCTATCTAAAACGTCCTGGGTCCAACACTGTTTTTACATTTTACAAAAGACGTACCTAAAGATGAGACAACGACTGTAGGTACGTTCGCTGATGACACGGCTATCCTCGCTACGGATAAGACAGTGGAACTATCAACGGGCAAAATCCAACGCGCTTTGAACAAAATGTGCGCATGGACAAAGACCTGGCGAATTGTCCTAAACAAGACAATATCAACGCATGTAAATTTTACTTGCGTTGGGGTAAAGTAGGGTAAACAACTAACCTCTCTTTATCAACTCAATACAAATTCCGTACGCAAACGAGGCGATATATCTAGGCATGACGAAAAACTAAGTCGAGCCTCATCGCGCCTATGAAGGTAATGAACCTAACCATAAAAAAAACTGCATAGAAAGCCCGAAATCCTATGGAGCTTACGTTACTACCCGCAGAAGTCCACGTTCATTCGGAAACTTTTGTCTGTTCATAACTTCGGTGAGAGCCTTAGAAGCTATGGCGTATTCTTTTCAACACCGAATCGTGAAACTGTTGTGGAATACGGAAAAAAATTGTTTTTTTCACGTACACCTGAACGGAATCGTGTTCGTGTAAATGTTCTTTTGCAGTATTTGCGTGTACTGCACCCGTGTTGTACACCCGTAGTGTACACCACGCTGGAATTGTCGCAAACACCGAGTTTTTTTTTGACAGCTCAGTGTGCCAGTTCGGTGTTCAAAAGAATATGCCTTTGGCTGTGCGTTTTCTCCGTTCAAACATAAGATTTTCTTATCTCCTCCAGGTTCTTTCAAAGCCTCAGTACAATTTGAGAGCCAGTTTCGGATTTGAAATCTTTCCTTTGAATCTAGTTGAAGTACCTTATCAACACTGTCAAGTAAATCATCTGCCTAGTGATGTAAGGTTATGGAATCTGCTGCCCGTGGGAACTGTGAACGGCGTACTGGCATTTTTGGCAAGGACGATGTACCAAATGTAAAAACTTCCCTTACAGATATGTATCAGGCTCGGATGTAGATACCCCTTTGCCCCATAAGAATCTTTGGCAGTTGATATTTTTTCTTTACATGAACCTGGTTAAACCATTCCTGTATGTCTCCAGCCATCGCAGTCGCTCGCAAACGAAAATCATATACCAAACGTCCGTTGAAGACTGATCAGGACCTCTTAAAAGAAGACTATTTTAGTGACACAGTTTATTTATTTATTTTATTTTGAAAATTGGCTGCCGCATTCCACACTATTCCCACTTTCGCTGGCTTTTTGCGATTGATAACTACAAAGGTTGGCAAGTAACTTATCTTAGAATGGTTATTATTTACTTTAGATCCTCGAAGCTCTATTTGCAAATTTTTTCGCTGCCAGGTCTTCTATTTGCTGCTTAACCTTATCAAGCAGTAGAGGATCCTTGACCATCTTTCTATCTATATGACGTTACCGACTTAAGGCAAGACATGGGGCCTATCTCCGAAAAGGGTCCTCTGGATCTATACGACCATGGTAAGACCACTCCTCTCATATGCATCGGTTGTTTGATGGAACAGGTTTTCGCGGAAACGTGTTACTGCCTCTTTTGCCAAACTCCAAGGAACGGCATGTCTTGGCTGCACAGGGGTCTTCCCTAGTACGCCGGGCTCTGCTCTAGATGCTCTGATGAACCTCACCCTCTTGATGTATATATCTTGGGGGGCACGCTGGAAACCATTTTTCGCTTAAAGAGAGGTGGTTTTTGGTACCACGCGCATTGGAATTTTGAAGAACTTGTTCGAGAATTGTCCTTCGACCCCTGTCTTATGGACATGCCCTCTGACGCAATGACCCCAAAAATCCTTTTGCTTTCCTCAGGTAATGGAATGGCTTTGACCAGACTCTGAGCCAGGGAAAAAATGCCATCGTATTTGCACGGGTGACTCCAAAACCGGACAGGGGTCTGGTGCTGGAGTCTTTGTGGATAGCGAGAACAGTAGAATTCACTACCCCGTAGGTAAATGCGTCTGTCTTCCAAGCGGAGATTTTCGCTATCCTAATGGCTATGCGCTATATTGTGACTAACAGGTGGAGGGCGAGAAGCATATGCGTTTGCAGTGACAGCCAGGCCAGTCTAAATGCGTTGCTCAACCCACTTACCTCGTCCAAGATAGTGCTCGAACTCAAGTATTCGCTGAACTTAGTCGGATGGCTAAATGCACTGAATCTTGTTTGGGTCCAATGAAATGAGATCTCTGATGAGCTTGCCAGACTAGGCTCAGAAGAGGTTTTCTCAGGACCCGAACCTGCTTTAGGCCTGCCTGTATCTGTTGTCACGTCTGCCATTGATACTTGTCACTCGTTGGCGTGACTGCGATGGGTGCAAACAGACTAAACGACTACGCCCGGACATCTGCGAGGGGTCAGCGTCTTTTTTTCTATCTCTCAGGAGAATCGATTGCAGACTTCTTGTAGGCGTCCTTACGGGCCACCAAGCTATCGCTAAGCACTTGAAGCGGGGACCACAAAGCAGCCTCCGGCTTCGGCTTCGCCCCGTTACGATACGTGGGCTTTGAACTGGCTTTGCAATGACATTTCGCTCATGGAGAGAGAGCTTTTATTATGCAGTCACTACGTTCTCCCAGCATGCCACGATAGATTAAAAAATACGCACACACAGCCGAAATCCCTGGTAGCTTGTACTGTGAACATAATTATGTGTAACATTCATGTCCAGCTAATAAATAAATAATACGCAATTTGGCCCAAAATGTAGACACACTCAGATATTCTCCCTCACATCCGTGCATGACCAACACTTACACAAATATAGCCAAAGGCAGACTGATTGACTTGTGTGTGCGATCGAAATCAACCCCTATTTGCTTCACACTGAGCAAAATTTCAGCACATCTGAACTCGTGCTGGGCTTCTAAGCCTCATACCGTAGCATTACGTTTTCTCTTTGCGCACTCTTTCTCTTTGCAAACAACATTTTGAAGCCGAGCTTTGTTGTGTTAGGAAACACTGAAAACCTATGGCTGAACTTGTAAACGTCAAGCCGAGGCCAAGCTTAGGCTGCTTTGTGGTTCCCGCATGAATGTGCTAGGCTTGAGCGAAACCCCACCACCTGTCCTGCCTGTGGAGAGGACGACGATACAGCGGAACACTTCCTTTGTAGTTGCCCAGCCTTTGCTCGCATCAGGTGGCGGATCTTTGGTACTGACGTGGTGAGTGCCGAACACCTAAGCTCTTCATCACTGAAGCTCCTTCTCGTTTTTCTTCGAAAGACGGGTAAACTAAATACATTACAGTAAGGTGTCCGCGTGGTAGTACAATGGACCAGTAGTTGTGTCTGAGTGCTCCATCGGATAGTAGCAACCTCCGACAAATGAAAAAAACCGACTTCAGGCTTTCTTTGTTGGTTCATCAATACGCCACCATAGTAACCCTCACTTCAACTTGTTTTACTGAATTTCTGAGTGTGTCCGTTGCTAGCATTTCTTCAGGGCCTTCAATCCGCTTTATATTTGTTCACCTTGCTCAGAAGCAAAACAGTGGTAAAGTATTTCGTAAAGTTGTTTGTCGCAATCGCAGGCTTCAGAAGTGGTAAAAACTCCTAGTTTCTTAGTTGCATTGCTGTCTTCACCACTGACGCACTAGGCCCCATTAGGCAAGCGTGCAAGTGTCCTTCACACGCCCTTCTTCCTAAAGAATCTCTCTCGTTGTTCAACCCTATCAACATTTCACACATGCAGAGATATGAGAAACTAAATGCTTAAAATCCTTCTGTAAACTTTCGTCTTCAATAGGCTGTTAAGGTAATTTTTTTAGCGGTGCGTACATTTTGAACATTATGCTGTTTGTGTCATTAGGAAATTTCTACCTGCCTCAATATCTCGGTAAACTTTTAATTACTTTCTTACTCTGGCTAGATTGAATTAACGAACTTTTGGTCATCACTATCAGGTTAAATGTTGTAATTTTAATATGACTCTTTCAAGATGGGAATAATGTTACACGTTGTACTTTAGTATTTATCTTTCTATATTTACTATCAGCTAAAATGAGAGAAGATGGTTAAAAAAAATGTCGAACATCGACTGCCACCAGGTCTTTTTTATAAACAGTTTTAGTGTTGAAATAAAGATTATAAAAATTAGCGCCATTATCACATTTATATGGCTTGCAAATAAATATAAAACTCCGACGTTTATTTCATAAGAGTCATTAAAGCAGTCTTGTACTCGCTGCGATGACGTTTTTGGGGCAAATATTTTCCCAGTATATGGTGTTTTTTTTTTCTCTCATCTGACTGATTAAAAAAAAAAGATTATGCAATAAAAATTGCCAGCTAATAATAATCCGAAATCAGATAACTATCTCTATCAGGTGGATAGAGTTTGTCCTAAAAAATCAGACGAGCACCTGGTGATTCAGAAATTCAAAATTGATAAGAGTTGAAAAAGATTATAAGTTTGAATGGCTACAATAATACTTTTACTCTGTCAATTATTCAGCCATATTTAAATATAAGCAGAAGAGGTTATTAAAAATAATAAACAGACGAAAGATGTTACACGTGCGATCATCGTCTTCACACGATCAGAGATGGATTTTCTCAGCACGTGCTTGTGTCGCATCAACAAGCAGAGTGCTGAAACACATTCCAAGCACAAATTTGGTCCTCAAAAATTGGCTGTAAAAGATCGCCTTGCGAAAGCTGCTCTATTTACAGTAGACGGAATTTAAAAACCTTTTTAAAAAAAAAAAATGGTCCCGCACTTTATTTCATGTCTGTGCCAGAGTAACACATACAAATAATTAAAATGTTTGTTCCAAATCAACGATCTACAGACCAACACTGGAGACTGATAACACGCTAGAGCGATCGAAAGTGGAAACACCGGAAACAAGAGGCGATCTACCGCATACTAATTTTCTATTATTGTTTTTTTGCATGCGTATCTATTCCCCTAGTGTTTGTATACTAGACATTTATTTATATTTTGTTGTTAATCCACTGTGAATGCCGTATATGCAATAGATAGATGCTCGAGTTGAAGGTTGAAGTTATTGCGCCGCTTCAGTGATTAATAAAATAAATCAAAAACAAATAAACAGCAGAAACCAATGCACGTTAGGCACTCAACGAAACGAATTGTTATCAACTTCATATTTAATAATATTTTTTTTTTTTGTAAACAATAAAATTTGATAACATATCTTGAGCTAACGAAAAATCTCCCAGGTTATAATGTTTCAAGAATAAGTTCCACCTGGCTCGGTAGGTCAACTGGTTTGTCCTGCATCACCTTGTGCGTCGTAGGACTTTAGCCACGAGTGTGCGCTTGCGATGAGTTAGTTACATCTCCTTCCATGTCTATCAAATACCTTTCTCCTCCAGAGTTCTACATCTTAAATGTTTCTCGATCGACCTTTAACAAGTTACCTTTACAAATTACACTTAGGGGAAGTCCGACCTCCTTTTAATATTTTCATCAATCCACTGTCACTTTCCTAGTTAAGTGGTTACTTTCACTTGCTTCTGCCTCGTTATCTGGTGACATTTAAACTATGTTAAGGATGATTCGAAGGTACCTGCTCACGAATCTTCGCAGTTTTCACGTGGTGCTTTAAATTAGCTTTCAGGGGCAGTAACACAGAACTAGGGACTCAACTTTGAACGAAATATACTCAACAGTTTTTTTTTTTTTTTTTTTTTTTTTCAATTCAAAAAACTTTTTATTTTCATTTCGATAAGTTTTACAAAAAGAAGTTTAGAAAAAGTAGTATACAACATGGCTTAGAGCCGTCTGCCGTTGAATGATAGGACCGAGAAAGTTAATTCATAATTAGTGCTTATATTAGGTTTTTTTTTTTTTTATTTTTTTTTATTTTTTTTTTTTTGTTAATTTAATTTGATAGGACCGAGAAAGTTAATTCATAATTAGTGCTTATATTAGGTTTTTTTTTTTTTTTTTGTCAATTTAATTTGTAATACAAAAGAAAAGATTGCGTCTTCTTTGTCATCTATACTTATGGGCTTTTGGTTTAGCTTAAAACGGAACAAAAGGGATTTCTTCGTGGATAGATCTGATTTTGTTTTGCTGATTTAGCTCACGGAGACTGATACATGTAAGTATCTTCCAACCAAATCCGCCGTTTAGTAAGGAGCGACATTCCTGGATCGAGAGAAAGCTCTTGGCAAAAAATAATCTTCGGATCTCTTGAAGGATAGGACATAAAACTAAGAAATGGAAGGTGTCTTCGTTCTGATTGAGGTTACAGAGGTTACAAAGCGGGTTTAAGTCATTTCGGTATGGTCTGAAGTTAAGATCAAGCATTTCAGTGCGTGCCTTAAATACTAAACTAATTTCGGACGCGTTCAGCTTATCACAAAAATAGTTGGCGGTGTGTAAATCGTGAGTGAGGCTTTTGTAAAGTTTTCTTGTAAGTGATGTTCTCGCTCTGCACAAGGACTGCTGATAGAGCTTTTCGTCAATGGCTGCCAGGCAGTCATAGAATATACTTCGCCATTCGTGGCAATTTCTCTCGTCAAGATTTAATTGACAATTATGGTTAACAGCAAGCTCACGCCATTCCTTAAAAGGTGAAAAGCCCCCTTCTAGTGCGACCAAAAGAACTCTACGTTGCAAGTTATTCACAGATCTTATAATAACTTTGGACAAATAGTCGGCACTTGATTTGGCATTTCTTACAAAAACTGGAGATAAACCTGTTTCAATGTCTATTGCGTAGTTTGGCGATGATCGAGGGAGCCTGAAAATCCTTTTTACGAAGAAAGGTTGGATAGCTTCAACCTCGTCGAGCTTTCGGTGACCATAGACTTCACTTGCATACCGAAAACAGGTGTTAACTACCGCCTCAAAAACCCTGAATTTAGACCGCAAGTCAACATCTTTGTTGGAGAAAAACCTGTTCCACATAGAATTGATCGCAGTTTTAGCTGCCACCGGTCTTTCTTTAATGTAAGGACGAAGGTCTAAATTGAATTTCAGGCGGAAGCCTAGATATTTGAATTCATTCACAATTTCAATGTTGTCGTTGTCCAAGGTCCACCTTTCGCTCCTACTCAATTTGTGGTGATGTCTAAAAATCATAATTTTAGATTTTAAAACATTAATTTTTAGGTCCCAAAGATCACAATAATCTTTCAGCTTATTGATGACAAGCTGAAGAGTAAGAGGGTTGTCTGATAAGACAACAAGGTCATCGGCATATAGAAGTACCTTTATTAGAGTATCTCCAAATCTTACTCCACCTGGCAAGAAATTTATTACATCATCGATAAACAAAGCAAACAGCAGGGGACTCAAAATACAGCCTTGTGGGA
This sequence comes from Neoascia interrupta, assembly GCA_947623515.1. NCBI lineage: Eukaryota > Metazoa > Arthropoda > Insecta > Diptera > Syrphidae > Neoascia > Neoascia interrupta. Next base: position 50,056,527 of record OX392463.1, read on the forward strand.
CTCCAGAGTTTGTTAGAAATTCCGAAGATTTCTTACTTCCATCCCAAACTGAGGCAGAATTGTTAGCCAACAGTTTTTCATATAATCTTATAAATTTGGAGGATATACCTAGGTTTGACAATTTATAAAGAAGCAGATTTCTATTTACTGTGTCAAAAGCTGCTTTCAGGTCGACGAAAAAGGAGTAAAGTTTCTTTTTCTTCCCAATAAAATGACTCGCAATAGTCGTTAGGGTGAAAATTTGGTCAATTGTTGACAGGCCTGGACGAAAACCTGCTTGAAAAGCACTGAGTGCATTATTTGATTCAACGCAGCTTACAAGCCTGTGGTAAAGCATTTGAGTAAATATCTTCCTGAGTGAGCTAAGGACCGAAATACCCCTGTAATTTTCCGGGACACTTGGGTCACCTTTTTTAAAAATACCAAACATTTTTGAGCACAAGAAGCTCCCGGGAACTATTTCATCTTTAAGAATCTTATTACAGAGCTCCAAGAGGTAGCTGAGGAATTCAGCGGTCGCATTCTTGAAAAACTCTGCAGGGATTCCGTCAGGTCCAGGCGACTTTGAATTTTTCATTTTTTTTAATGCTGTTAATAACTCGGACATTACAAAAGCGTCATCTAGTTCGGGAACAACACAGTTTGGTAGCGCAAAACTTATGTGTTTTTGGCTGGGGTCTGAAGTCAATAGGTTCTTAAAGTGTGAAGCAAGGAGATCTACGCACACTACCGAAGAAGTTTTATTTTCAAGGCCGGCAACAGAACGAACGGTCTTCCAGAACGTTTTGGAGTCCTTACACAGCAGAAGCTTCGAGGCAGACCTTTTGAGACACATAGCTTTTTTGCATTGGCAAACTTCTTTGTATACCCTGTTTGATAGTACATAAAGATTTTTAAACCATCTGTTATTTGTTTTCCTAAAGAGGTTTAAGAAAGCAAACGATTTTTTCCGAAGTTTGATACATTCAGCATCATACCACACAGCCTTTGTTATACTTGAACGCGGCGCCGAGCTAGGGATTGCTGAGTCTTTTATTACATTAAAAACAGCGTTTACAGTAACCTCGATATTACCGGAGGAAACCGCCGGTAGAAAATTCACTCTTAAGCCCAGTCTCTGTCTGTATTGATCTGTTTTTGCTGAAACCCATCTAAGACCTCCACTTGTACGTTCTTGTGGCTGAGTATTGCTGACCGGTGACTTGGCCTCACACGATAGTGAAATTGGCAAATGAGACGAGAAACCAGCAGTCAAAACCTCGAAATCGTTTACTAAGTCCAGCCATTTACCTTTAGCAAGACAGTAGTCAATCACCGAGCAGCCCTGATCAGCCACAAATGTGAACTCAGCAGCTTTGTGGAGATGTTACTGGCATTTCAATTAAAAACGGAAGGAATTTGGTTAAATGCTCGAACGGGGTTAGGTAGGAAAGTGGCTTTTTACACGCACTAGGGCCAAAAAGTAGGCCCATTGTACCGCCACGTGGCTATATTACCAAGGGAGTAGGTTGGCGTGAATTCTGTGACAGCCAGCCAGTCTTTTCGATGAATTTTAGTTGCTTTTTGACCGGTGTTTTACTAAGGTCGCTCAGGTAGTCGTAGAAGTAGGAGCCTAGTATGGATTTCCTGTACGACGCGAGTACCGGGCAGCAACAGAGAAGGTTAGGTTAGGCTAGGCACCAAAAACGGGCCCATCGCGATCTCTGGGGAACCAGTTGAACTTAACATTCAAAAGGCAAAAACAACCTAAACATTATCCCTCGTGACAGAGCCAATTTTCCTGTAAAAGCCAAGGAGGCATTTAAAGTTTGTGTCGTCTTCTTCTTCTAAGCTTTCGAAGAAATATTCCCCTAAAAATTTCCTGCGCATACGCGAAATTGCCTCACATTCGCACAGAATGTGTGCTATATCCTCAACCGCCTGTAGGTCACTGCAGAAGCGACAAATATCCATGTCAGAAAGCCTGAGCCTCTTTGCGTATTTACGCAGGAGGCAGTGTCCTGTCAGAATTCCTACTAAAGCCCTTAGCTTGTCCCTGCTCAGTTTTAATAGTCCCTTCGATCCTTTTTCGTCTAGTCGTGGCCAGAGAGCTCTAGATACCCCGTGTCCAGTCAGACGAGACCATCTTTGGTTGGCCATCGTTTTAATTTTCTCCTCAATAGTTCCTCTTTCTACGCAAAGGGGTGGTTTGATATTAGAAACCTCACTATTTTCGAGGATCCCTCCTCTTCTTGCAAGCTCATCAGCCTGTTCGTTTCCCTCTATACCGCAGTGTCCTGGCACCCAGCACAGTCTCACCCGGTTCTGACTGCACAATGCTTTGAGCATTGTGCGACAGCCCCTGACTATATCAGATTTGATGTTGATCGATTCCATTGCCTTGAGCGTAGCCTGGCTATCGATGTGAATGGCGATATCTCTGCCGGATATCGATCTTATCTGCATAAGCTCGGCCGCCCTAAGTACAGCCAGAACCTCTGATTGGAAGACACTGCATGTATCCGGTAGTATTAAGGATACTTTTAGTTCCAGGTCTTTTGAGAAGATACCGGAACCTGTTCCTTCCCCTGTTTTCGAACCATCTGTATGAATTGCAATTTCATTAGGTCTGACAATTGCACTATTTTCCACATTCCTCCCTCGCTGGATAAATGACTTCATATGGTGTGTCGAAGTCGACCAGGGAGGGAATTTCATCCGTTAGAGTTGGATTGCCTTGCATTAGGTCCGACAGTATCGAGCCGTGTCCGTAGCTGCTGCCCTTGAAATAGTTTAAGTTTGTGAGCCGTATCGCACTATTGCCAGCAAGTTTTTTTATCTGTAGATCAAGCGGTGTTAGGTGTAGCAGAGTGTTCAAAGCTTCCGTTGGTGTAGTACGGAGCGCACCTGTGATGGCTATACAAGCCGTTCTTTGAACCGCTGATAATTTTCCATAAACTGTTTTTCTATTTGTTGCTTTCCACCAGACCAAGGCACCGTAAGTAAGTATGGGTCTTACCACCACAGTATACAACCAGTGGGCCATGGCAGGTTTTAAGCCCCAAGTTTTCCCTACCGTTCTCTTACAAATAAAAAGCGCATTGTATGCCTTCTTGATTCTTTCCCCTACGTTAAGATTCCAATTCGGTTTTTTGTCCAGGATTACACCCAGATACTTCGCGCTATCCGACAGGGATAATTCCACTCCATTTGGCTTGGCGAGTTTGAATTGCGGTATCTTGTACTTCCTGGTAAAAAGAACCAGTTCCGTTTTAGAGGGGTTAACACTGAGACCACAGCTTTTGGTCCAGATGCTGATCGACCTCAGAGCACCCTCCATGATTTCACTTAAGATATTTAAGTACTTTCCATGCACCATTACCACCACGTCATCTGCGTATGCCGTGGCGCTGATACCCATAGCACTTAGCTTCTTTAGAATTTTGTTTATAACCAGAACCCACAGAAGTGGAGATAAAACCCCACCCTGAGGTGTACCCCTGGTTACGGACATTCTAATCGAGCCTTGCCCAATAATTTTTCTATTTGCAAGCATGTTGCAGACCCAGTTTAGAATGCTCTGTTCAATGCTAGCGTCTACTAGAGCGCTTTCAATGGCATTACTCTCCACGTTATTGAAGGCCCCTTCAATATCGAGGAAGGCAGCCATCGTAAACTCATTAGAGTGTAGACTTCTCTCTATTTTCCCTACGACCTCATGCAAGGCCGTTTCTGTGGATTTTCCCTTCATGTATGCATGCTGCGAAGCCATAAGAAAGCCATTGCTGCATCTAGCCCTAATATGAAGTTCAAGTAGTCGTTCCAGGGTTTTAAGCACAAAGGATGAGAGACTTATCGGTCTGAAGTCCTTTGCCGCTGTATGTCCCTGTTTGCTAGCTTTAGGTATAAAAATCACTTTTACTTCCCTCCAAACGGAAGGAATGTACCCTGTTCTTAGACTGTGCCTGAGAATTTCCATCATGTTTTGAATAGCCAACTCCGGTGGTCTTTGCAGCATGATCGGGAGAATGCCGTCCGGTCCCGGAGATTTGTGCGGCTTGAAGGACTGAATTGCCCACCGTAGTTTCCTCCTGTCAATAAGAACACCTATCTCTTCTTCGGAGAGTGAGATGCCCGTTCTCTCAGATGGCCGAAGCATACCGTCTGCTAAAGTGGACCCGGGAAAGTGCGTTTCCACTATAGTTTCTAGAACTTCTTGGCTACTCACAGCCCAGGTTCCATCATTTTTCCTAAGGTAGCTGGGAGCGCAAGCTTCTTTTGAAAGCATTTTGCGCAGCCTCGAGGCCTCGTCTGTTGCTACGATAGATTCACAGTATCTTTGCCATGCAGCTTTGACTTTTTGACTTCCTAACTAAGTACTTAAACTGCTTTTTGCAATCTATATACTCGTTCCATGTGCCATCAGTTTTAAAAAGCTTCGCCCTATTGTAAAGTCTTCTAACCTCCTTCTTCTTTAAACCTATTTCCCTGTTCCACCACTTTGGTTGGGCCCTTTTATGAATACAATCGATCGGGCACGCCTCCTCGAAAGCCATGGTAAGTACCCTATTGAGATGACCGCTTGGGTATGCAGGTGCATATTTGCTACCTGCGTGTATTTGACCCAATCGGCTTTTCTGGGATTTCTTTGAAAACCACATACCCTGAACTAAAGATTCACCTTGAAGCGTATCCATCGATGATCCGACATCGACGCTTCATCAAGTACTCTCCACTCCTTTATTTCTAACCCCTCCGTATTAGAGGCAAGGGTGATATCAATCACCTCTTGTCTATTTCTTACCACGAAAGTGGGTGAATTCCCTCTATTACAAATGTTGAGGTCGAAAAATATAATAAAATCATACAAACACTCACCTCTTGCATTTATGCCGCTGCTTCCCCATTGTGAACGATGGGCATTAGCGTCGCAGCCCATCACCAGCATCCAGTCAGTTTGTGTTGCCAAGTCTCTAAGTAACAGAGAAAGTGTTGTACACTTTCTTCCTCTTCCTCATCTAGGCAGCTTCTACAGAAGTCATTTGAGAATAGACCTAGTCTTTTTGCGTGAGACCTAATAGGCAGTGTCCGGTGATAATCCCCACTGCAGTGCTAATTTTGGATCTCTTTAAGTACATCAAGCTATCTGCTCTTTTTGGATCGAGGCAAGGCCAGATTTGCTTGGAGGTTAAACAAGTGGTGCCTGTCCTCCGTCTGGCGTTAGTTTCTTGTATGCTGTGATTTTTGAGCTGTAATTTGAAGGTAGCTAGGGGAATACCTATATTACAGGAGATTTCATCTTCTGGCAGTCTAGTGGCGTTCTTAGCGAATTTATTAGCTTCACAGTTTCTTATGATGTCTCTATGACCTGGCACCCAGCACAGGCAGATGTGAAACTGTTCGGACATCTCATCAAGAGATGTGCGACAGTTGATAACTAATTATGAGTTTATAGAGATCGATGACGGGGGTTTGATGGCAGCCTTGCTATCCGTAAAGATACAGATATCGCGGGCGGATATCACGCTCCACTTTAGCCAGGACAGGGCTTCACTAATTGCCATTATTTCTGCTTGGAAGACGCTGCATTGGTTGGGTAGGCGAAGGGGCTTATTTAAGTTAAGGCACTCAGAGAATACAGCACCGTCTGTGTAAAAGTGTATGGCATTACCAAAAGGTATATTACCGCCGTACCACAGGTCTCTGTTCGGAATCCGGGTTTCCAAGTCTTTCTCTGGGAAATATGAAGGTGAAGTGTAATCCTGGTTCGTGGAGGTGAGATGCTGTTCGTTTAGAATATTGGCATGTCCGTAAACGTAATGGGGTTAATATTTCAAATCCTAAACGAGATGGAAGGCATCAGGCCGAGAAAAGTTAAACATATGCAGGCCGACCATAAAAGTTATCACAAAAAGGAAGCCACACTGTCACGAGCCATTAACGTGTCACAGAAAGACGCTCATCCTGTACGTTCGATACGTTTTTGTATGCAACATTTGGCAGGGATACGCAACGCTTCGAAAGCTCTCACAAGACATAGGATCGCCTTTCTTGAAAATGGCGCACATGGAGCTGATTTTCCAGTCATGGGGCATGCTTTGTTCCAGCCATACTTACTTAATGAGTTGGTAAATTCACCCCACCAAAACATCATCCTGCATTTAAAGAGCTTCGCAGGTAAGCCATCAGGGCCGGCGACATTTTTTTTGTTAAGCCTGTTAATTGCTGAGCTATTATCTTCAATATAGTAATGTGGTGCGACCTCCTTGAAGTCGACAGGACTTGCGTTTTCTTTTCGTACAGTTTTTTCCCTCTGTTGTAGCTCTTCCAATCTCTCTACCTGATGATCATTAAGCAGCCGCTGAAAATGTTGCTACACTTCAACAATTCCCTGCTCTTCAGTAACTAGGTTTAATTTGATATTTCGAAGAGCCTGCGTTTCGATTTTAAAGCCAGCAGCCAGTTGCTTGGCAGCTTTAAAGGATTTTCTGGTCTTGTTTCGATCGAATTGACTTTTTCGATCTCCTTGAGCTGGGAGATTGCGTGGAGCCTCTTCTTTCTTGTCTCGATATTCTTCATTGTTCGATTATCTCTGTTGTTTTACGCTAAGCAATGTCTTTATATCTTCTGCAATTTTTTTTTGCAGAAGATGTGAAGACATCTTTCCTATGCACGCAGTCAGTTTTATTTTCCTATGACGCAGTCACCATCATATACTGGCTCTACTGGTTGTTAACGTCTGGGAAGAGTGTGTGCAAAGCGGAGTGTCTTTAACTCAAGCTCTCTCTCTCTGTAAGCTCTGGCTACTCCAGGTTTGCTGATGCATGCAACATTGAGTTTCTTTTTCTTGACATCTCGCAGATTTCTTCGCGTTGGAAAGTCGGGCTTTGAATTCAACCACAACGAGAAAATTGTCAGGATCGACGTTTACCCCTTGCACATTCAAGATTGATATTTGGTTGGTAGTCCGACCTTCTGGTGACCGCTGGGTTGCCTTTAAGACACTTTGCAACTTATTAGAGTACTACGAGTAGCTGCAAAATTTATTAGTTGGTAGCCGGTTGGCCCTTGAGCACAACTTTGGCATGGGCCTTTGTCTCTAACCAGGAAGTCATAAAATTCATCCTTGTCAGGTTCTTCGGCAGGGGCGCGTTAACATGTTAATGGGCCTAAAACCCCGAAAAAGTTTTGAACCCACGGATAACCCTACCGGTGCATAACACTTTCACATCCCCGTTTCCAGCACTACTGCTGTTATGCGGCTAGTTACTCTTTATCTTTGACTCAGGGTGTTGCTGGACAGCTCCACTGAAAAACTGCGCTTTAAAGCGTCTCTTAACATAACAGGAGAAAATAGATTATCCCTACGTTGGGCGCCATTATTTTACCATCGGGCGCCATTACAGTCTTTTTATACCCGACTCAAAGTAAATTAAAGATGACTTAAATAGAGTGGCGCAACAGCTCGAGGTGAACCAGGGCCAACTTCTTAACATTGTATGCTGGTGTGTTAATTTCTTTACATGCAGGGGGACCTACAGTTTTTTGCCGAATCTTTACCGTTTTCAAGACGAATGATTTTCTCGGAGGGCTTGTCGAACCCTCGCGGAGGGGGGGAGGGGACCGTGAAAAAGAACAAGTCTTTTTTTTAGGTGACGATGGCAGGATTCGAACCCAGACTTTCGGCGTAGTAAGCACACACACTAACCACTACGCCACCCCACCCCAACCCAAAGATGACTTTATTAATTTAATTAATGGTGAATTGATTAAGCCATGTCTTTCCGTCTGCCCGTCCGTTCGTCTGTCCATATGTGTGAAATTTTTAGGTCTTTAAAATTGAGCTAGAAAGCTGAAACTTGGCTGAAACTTGGTTTTGGTTGATTGATTAAAATTGATACAATTGGCCCACAGCCACGCCCACAATTGCCTTCAATGTGAGACTACCTCTAATTCACATTTTATTTCAAAATACCTCTTGGTCAAGTTAGACATGGCCTAGGATTACAAATTAGGAAAGGACCAAAGCGCTTATCAGACAAAAATTGAACTTTTAACATGTTAGATCTGTAAAAACCTGATTTCTCGGAAAAGTCATTCCAAATCGAAAAAAAATTATTTAACAAATATTTAAGATATTAACAATACTAAATTTATTTCATACAAAACATTGAGCTCTGCCCACTTTTAGGCGGCGTTTTTAGGAAAAAAAACTTTTTTTAAGCAAAAATGTTCGCTTTTAACACATTCTCTCATCATTTTAACGAGATTAGAATTAATTTTTAGCCCAAACCCATTTTAAGGGGCGTGGCCAATACAAATAGTTGACATAGCGCATCTGATTTAAGGCCAAACAAATTTTAAATTTGGTTTTACGTGGGAAATACGGTTGGGTATTTAGAAGAGGACAGACGAACAGCACTTACCCACTTGTTTTTAAGTAATATTTTTTATTTATTTATTTTTTTTTGTTGTATATAAAAACTATACAACATCTTATTGAATTAATTTCAGGCGGCTAAACTAACAAAGTATGCGAATTTCCAAAAGCTCTGTGATTTCATATTCGCCATCTTCACTGTGATCTGGATTGTTACGCGACTTGGATTCTATCCCAGAATAATTTACAGGTAAATATAATTTCTTAAGTACTTCTCTTAAAATTACAACTAACATGATCCTTTTATCAGTTCATCGATTGAAGCACCACAAATCCTGCCTATGTTCCCTGCATACTATATTTTCAATGGTCTGCTCATCCTGCTCCTGATATTGCACATTGTCTGGACGTATTTGATTTTGAAAATCGTTGTCGATTCAGTCCAAAAGGGACTGGTAAGTTTGCACATCTTCTAACCCGCCCCCCTCCATCCGGATGCGCTTTAATTTGTGTCCCTTTTTGTCCCATTTAGATGTCCGGAGACATTAGGTCTGACAGCAGTGAGGAAATTTCCGATAGTTCAGAGAGTACAAAGCTTTTGACAAACGGTACCCCCAAAGAAAAGACTGCGAATTCAGCGAGTTTACCAAAAAGCACCATAGGTGACCACACCAATTGATGATAACATTGCTTAGAAAATGTTCAAAGTAGAAACTAAAAAAAAAAGTGTTACGTTAGGTTTTATTGTATTTTTTTTTCTACTCTCTCTCGTCAGTCACACTCTGAAGTTTTATGCTGTATTTAAAACGAACAAAAAAAAAACATTCATTCCGTATTCTTTTTTTAACTACGCCTCTTCATAGTTTTTATTCAATCTACTTATAGCAGCACTTTTTGTATTCAAGAGAAATTTAATAGTTCTAGAGCCAAAATTAATCAAAACTCAAATTTTGAAACAGAAACCAAAAAATCGTTATAAACGTTCTTTACTTGTAAAAATGAAACAAAAGCCCAACTTTCAGTCTTATGTTTATACACAAAAAAAAAACTACATACTTGTCCCATATAACCTAGAATAAATTGTTATTAATAAAATCAAGTGAATAATATTTGGACTTTTCCACTGCATAAACCCATTGCTAATCATCTGAAAAGGATGACTTTTGAACTTCTTGTGTAGCTTAAAGCAATGCATACTTAAAAAAAAAAACAAAACAAACATGAGTAATATTGAGTCGGACTTTGTAACTAAGTCTCAACATGTCCACCTTTTTGTATAACCGCTACATGGCACCTAGTTGATGTTGCACAAGCACTTTGGCAATTCGATAAGTTTTAGTTTATATAACGACACTTTAATCACATCACATGTTGGGACTTACAGTTGGAAGGATTGCCACTAATCCGCTTGCAGATAATTCTTGCAAATAATTTATTAAAACTATACAAGGACTTGGCAAAAGTCTTCCTATTTATACAGTATGTATTTGTTTTGTTAATAAAAAAAAAGCTTATTAATATTTTTGTTATTATTAATTGAATGCTTGCGAGAACCCTGTGTATTTTTTTTTTTGTTCTTTCATTTTATAAATTCCTGCAAAAGAAGCGTAAACTGAAAACCATTTCGGTATTCGATGGCAATGTAATATAAATAAAATTCCATTGTTTTTTTATAGTAACTATTAATTTTAAATATTCTACATTGTAATAAAATAAGTTGAAATATTTAATTGTTTTGGATATTTTGTTTTTGCTTTGAAATTAATCGAGGTGCAGATTAATTAAGGAAGAACTTAGTTGGACCAGAGTAACGATCAAGTTTTGACATCTGAATCATTGTGGGGACGCTCTTTAGACGCATTTTGCTGTTTGTTTGCAGAGCGATTGACATGCACATGCAATAGACGAGACTGTTTGTTCTTTTTTCAGCATCCGGGAAACGCTAAAAAATCAAGAGAAATGAGATGTACAAGGATTTATTTCTAAAAGAAAAAAATGGTGCTGGTGAAGTACGACGAGTGCTCAATTTTCTTAAATTGCGCGCGATTTAAAATTGGCGCCTTTTGTGTCACTCAATTTCTTTTACTGGACAACTCAAGGAACGGATTAACGCACAGCAACAATTTAATATACAAGAAACCGAGACGCAACAAACGTGATAAACATTATTATGTATTTTAGTAATAAAAAAGTTAAATAAATAAAAGTGGAAGAATTTTGTTTAAAATATTGTTATTCCAATCGGTAATGTTTGATTGAAAACATCAGGAAGTATACACTATACAGAATGGGGCGAAAGAACTAAAGATAGTATTGAAAAGTACGGGAGTTATTTAAACATTAATATCAAAAAGTTTGCAAAAAAAAAAAAAACTTTTATAAAAGTGCATTGGCCGGTCATTAACGGATTAAGCCCAAAATAAGGCTTATGGTAGTTTCCAACTGTCAAAACATAACTACAAAAGCATTTTTGCGCGCACACTTTACTTTTTGCCGAACATAGGCTTAACGTTGAAAGATTAAAAGTTAATCCTACAGTGTTTCCACCAACAATGGTGTTTTCATTTTTGACATTGGTGTAAAATGGCAATGTCTGGTTGGCAGTCAGCTGCTGTGCACATTTCCTGAACATGAGTTTATTCTACTCCCGGCTAACTCGGGATACTGTGTCAGATTAACCGTAGAACCACAGTGATGTAGCTGTGGCGGTAGTAGTAGCGGTAGTAAGCGCTGTCAAAAGTTAAAACACATGTATTCAGTGTATTGCGCACACAATGTGTGTCTGTGGCGGTAGCGCGTAGCTGTGGCGGTAGTAAGAGTTGGCCAACTTTTAACTTTCGTAGCGCTACACGGTTGACAGCGCTACACGGTGGACAGTTCAATACAAGTTTAGTAAACAATGGAGGAAAAGGACGTCGAAAAGTTTATTGAAATGGTTAAATCTAAAGAAATTTTATGGAATTTGTGTCATCCGTTGTACAAAAATATTAAATCTAGTTCAAATTAACTCAGAGCATCGGCCATTGTTTATAAACGAGGTTTTTGTTCGACATAGCCGCGCCACACCATTGTGTTCAATTTTTTTCCGTACTACGCCACATGGCTCCGCGGCTGTACTACGTACTACTGCTACATACCACCGCTACGGGCATTGTGGTCCCACGGTAAAAAGAAATAAGATTTTTCAAATTTAAGAAATCGCCACCGAATTTGTTACTCTACGAAACGAAATAACGCAAAAAAAATAGTAAAAGTAACTTTTTTATCAACTGCAACCAAAATTATCAACACTAAAATCCACCATTCTGTTGTAATGTGCACAACTTACCGTAGAACCACAGTGATGTAGCTGTGGCGGTAGTAAGAGCTGTCAAAAGTTAAAACACATGTATTCAGTGTATTGCGCACACAATGTGTGTCTGTGGCGGTAGCGCGTAGCTGTGGCGGTAGTAAGAGTTGAAAGCGCTACACGGTGGACAGTTCAATACAAGTTAAGTAAACAATGGAGGAATAGGACGTCGAAAAGTTTATTGAGATGGTTAAATCTAAAGAAATTTTATGGAATTTGTGTCATCCGTTGTACAAAAATATTAAATCTAGTTCAAATTAACTCAGAGTATCGGCCATTGTTTATAAACGAGGTTTTTGTTCGGCATAGCCGCGCTACACCATTGTGTTCAATTTTTTTCCGTACTACGCCACATGGCTCCGCGGCTGTACTACGTACTACTGCTACATACCACCGCTACGGGCATTGTGGTCCCACGGTTAGTGCTAAACAGTCAAAAGCTCTGCGCATCCCTTTACGTAGTATAACAAAAACTTCTGACGTGATGAGGTTTATTTGATTTGTTTCGTCGGAATACGAACAGACCAAGTAGAAATCTCTACTGTTTGCTGTTTACTCTACTGTTTAAAATTCATGCGTGGAAGAGATTTAGTACGTACCGGATTACTTATAGCGTTTTTCATTGAAAGTCGCAGGAATTGCTCTCAAAATCGAGAACTGCTCCTTTCAATAAAACATGTTTCCCAGTTTGGCGACAGAATAAATGTCACAAACGGGGTGGCAACCAACAAACACGTCCGTACATAAAATCGAAACAAATGAAATTGCTTCGATTTGGCGTTTGACAGTAGAAATGTTTGCATGTGAAAGTGAGCTCGGATCAAATCTGTCCCGACCGCATCTTACGTGTTGAGAATCAATCTAGAATTCCTCTTTTATTTTCAATGAAACATGCCAAATCGAAAAATATCAAATCTTTTTACAGACAGTGCAAATCTTTTCTTCAATGAAAAAAGCTATTAGTGTTTAGTCTCTTTGTGACGTTAAAATTCTCTTGAAGACGTTTAAATTCGTCTTGAGACTTACAGGGACTTAAAGAAAATTTGTCTTATTCGCAGATTAGCGTTCGGTGGAAACACTCTCTTACCATATTTTCACCGGACGCTAATCCGCGATTAATATAAAAATAAATAAATAGAGTGGCGCAACAGCTCGAGGTGAACCAGGGCCAACTTATCAACAATGTATGCTGTGTGTGTTAGTTTCTCTACATACAAGGGACCTACAATTTTTTGCCGAATCCGAACGGCAGTTTGAGAAGTTTTTCAGGACAAGTGATACTCTCGGAGGGCTTGTCAAACCTTCGCGGAGGTGGGGACCGTGAAAAAGAACAAGTCTTCTTTTCAGGTGACAATGGTAGGATTCGAACCAAGACCTCCGGCGTAGTAAGAACACACACTAACCACTACGCCACTGCACCCCACCCGCGATTAATATAAGTCTTCATTAAATCCTTTATAAATTACGCGAATAACCACAAAAATTTAAATCCTCTTTGCAGGCAATGAAAAATAAGTCCCCCCAAAAACCTCGTTCACCCTTTTCTCGAACCACTTTCAACTCTTTTTGAACACCTTTTTAACAATTTGAGAATCGAAAAGGACACTGAAGCTGTCCACGTTTGGCAGATGTATCAGCAATACGATTTCTATAGCGATGTTTACAACGGAAATTTTTTTTCGGTCCTGGAAAATAACATCGCCACTCTCCTTTGAGAGCTAAAATTACAGAAAAAGAGTGCTCACGCAAATCAGTCCCATATTTTTCTGGTGGATCCACTTTGGGATCTATTATTAATCGTCTCCCGTATTATTGCCAATCTTCGTATTATTGCCGGTGGTAAAATAACATAAGCAGCATTTTAGGAAGTCAGGAAAAATAAACCAAACAAACTTATAGTCGACTCTAGTTTTTAGGCTAAAATTCAACCAAAAACAAATTCTGGCAGTTGAACCAGTGGAAAAGGCTAAACAATTCAATTCACAGTGGAATGGGAAAAGTATCATCAACTCTGTCTAGTATAAAGGGATGCGCAGAACAATGGATGCTACTGTTGATGTAGATATCATTAGAACTGTCAAAAATCTTAAATGTACTCAGGAGTGCACTCTGCAACAGAATGAAGGCTATGCCACAAAGCTGCTAACCTCGAATTGTTGGCTTTCGCGGTGGTTTGTGTTTTTGTGGATTTGTTGGCTTTTTTTATAGTTTTTAATCGTTTTTCGAATGGTTTATTTTCAACGCGGTTGTAAGGCAACGGTAAAGTAAGGGGACAAAGCAAACGACACCGCAGCTTTGTGACATAACCTTGATGCATGTTAACGTTGACATTTACACTGCTGTTTGTTCTTAATCGTCCTCGATATCGACTTTGCGGACCAAAATCCCATCAATATATTTGACGTTTTGTTTTTCTATTTTTTCGGTTATTTCGCTTCGTAGATCAAAAAAATCGGTGGCAATAAAATATGAATTTAATTATTTCTGAATCTGAGTTGCTCGGGACTGGGTCCAAAAAAACTAACAAAAGGATATGCGTAGGGGACGTGATGACCAAGCATTACAATTAAACACTACAGGAGATCATTGAAAAAAATATCAAAAATGAAAGCATGTGTCAAGTTAATCTCCTCTTTTTCTGTGGAAACACTTGAAAATTGATTTTAAACTTTTTACGATAATCTCTGTTTTATGTCCGGTCGAAAAACCATATAATAAGAAATGCTGCACTAAGAAAGTTTAAATGTGTTTAAAACAAAACGTTACTCGGAAAAGTGCCCTTAAAATACCGTCTTCAAGATAATTCATTCCAAAAAGATAAGTTAAGGCAGAGAGATGCTTGTCGAAAATTGTAGTTAACAGTTTCCACCGGTTTTAAGTTGTTTTCGAAAATTACTTAAGGTAACAAGGATAATTGGATAATGTGGGGTGCCGTGGCGTAGTGGTTAGTGTGTGTGCTTACTACGCCGGAGGCCTGGGTCCGAATCCTGCCATCGTCACTTGAAAAAAAGGCTTGTTCTTTTTCACGGTCGCCACCTCCGCGAGGGTTTGACAAGCCTTCCGAGAGTATCATTTGTCTTGAAAAACTTCTCAAAGTGCCGTTCGGATTCGGCAAAAAATTGTAGGTCCCTTTGTATGTAAAAAGAAATTAACACACCAGCATACATTGTTAAGAAGTTGGCCCTGGTTCACCTCGAGCTGTTGCGCCACTCAATTTATTTTTTTTATTTTAACAAGGATAATTGAGCTCATCGTGAGAATAAGTGCAAACCACATAAAGATTGTTTAGAAAAGTCAATAGTCAAGCAGGGGTGGAATCGGCTCTAAGGTGATCTTTTAGTTCATTAAAAGCCCTAGTGCGCCATATAGCACCACAGAGCGCACTTTTTTATTAAGTTCACCTCCGCTTTTTGAGAGAGGGTCGGTCAAAGAACATCACAGAGTGTCCGTCACATAAGTGGCGCCCAACGATATCCGCTACAAATGCTTTTTCACATCAGACCAAACAGAATTATTAAAGTTTTGTTGTTTCAATAAACACGTTTATTTACAGGATGATGGAAATTAGTTAGAATTATCATTTAAATCAGTTTTTGTTTGTTACTTTAAATTATGTGTTATTATTATATCTCTTTCATTCGTTGACTTATATATCTCATGTTAAAAAAATATTTTTGTATGAAAATTAAGTAGACTAGATGGCTGTGGTGTCTTCTGCCCATATCCTTTCGCGCGTCCATAGTGCATAGTTGGCATTTTTTTGTGTGTGATTTTCATATATCACGACGTGGTCCATATGAAGGGGGGTGACTTAATTTTAACTCGGGGATCAACGTTCAACCAATTGCTAATAAATTCCTAATTGTTGTCAATAATATTTAGATCCACTCGGCCTTGTGCTATGAACGATGTGTGGTGCTGAGCAATGGTGTGCTCTCTGCTATCACTGATTGGGTTTGACCGCGTCCAGGCCGATCGGATGGCTGCCATGGGCGGCGACCGACACGAGCTTTCATCTGGGAAATGAGAGTGAATGAGTATTTGCCTTACAATGCTTGTGTGACTTTTTTACCCTTCGGCGGTGTACTTCGTGCAAGTACAAAGTACTCAAACACATATCAGCAGTGGTTAGGTCCGCTGGATTGAAGCCCAGATGGGTTTCCAAGCCGTAGATGCTGAAATGAGGGAGTTGTTTACTTAGAGGTTTTACCAAAGGCTGGTTGTAAGAAATTACCTGTAGAGAAGGCTGTCCGAAGGTCCTTCTAGCCGTCCCTCGCTCTTTCTCACACCAAACATGCGAGCACTCTTCTCCATTTGAATCGTAGACTTTGGCAGTGCTGCGGGTGCAGCATCTTCAGCTTCACTATCATGATCCTGATCGACTGCGGAGGCATCCTCCAAGTTCTGCTGTAGCATATGCTCAAAGTCAAATGCCGGTCCCGATTCCGCTGTAGTAGAAGGTCCTGGCGCGGCCACATTCTGAGGAATGGGTTTGCGTGCGGTATACACTGACCGTCCAAGAACACTGCTGGCAATATGGTGATTGCTAAATATTGAGTTCGCTATCGACGAGTACTGAGAAAAGAAATGAAATTTAAGTCATTCAACCAACGAAGATAAGGGAACAGGTTACCTCCTCCCCAATGGTTCCAAAGGAAACTAAGCTCTCGGCCATGGCCGTATTATTATCCACTTCAGTGGTCTTAGCGCGCATCAAGTCTTGAATAGCATTTCTGCGAATGCCCTTCATAAATTGTCTAGCGTCTGGTGGCATTCTCCACTCTGGGTTTGTAAGCGTAAAGTGTACAAGAGACAGCTCGGTTTTGCCATTTTCGACGGGATAGTGCTTGGGTTCTTCCTGCAACTGCGTCTTTATTTGCTTCACGGGTAGCTGCCACTCTGGGTTGCCATGCTTACGAACGTCCATTTGTGCGAAAGAACATACGTTACCCACTCCCTTAACGGTCACCGTGAAACTCCTAAAAAACTTTACTATTTCCAAAGCTTTTGGCCTAAACACAAACATGAGGATGAATGGCGTAGCCAATGGGCTGCAGATTTCGTTCAAAAGATAGGCCTGCGGAAGCGCCGTGATTAGTTAAATTATTGGCACAAGGCCGACCTTACACATCTTACCGCCTTGAATTGGAAGAAATGTCCAAACTCCTGTTGGACCTGTGTTGTGTGTGCGTAACATTTCCACTCACTTGGCAAATAGTGGACGTGAGCAAGTACTGCGGTTAAAAGCTGCTCTGGACACCAGATTCGATTTTCGTCTGGTATAAGGGTTCTAAACATAAAAATTGACGTTAAAATGTAGATCGCTTCATAGGTTTTAAGCGGCTCAATGTGGTTTACCTGCATACTACCCCGACTCCAGAGAGGACAGCAATTATTGTTAGAACGTGTTCCACTTGGAAAACATATTCGTCGTAGATGCCAAGGGCTAATATCAGCAACAGTATCCCTCCAGTTAGGAAGAGAACATTTCTGAAAAGACGCAATTAGCCAGTGGCCAATTTAGATAGGTCAATCAGAGTACTTACTTCGCTATTATGTTCATGATTGGAGAAGAGAATGAGTTGAGATATCTGTCGGCTGGTTCGTAGGCACGATTCAAACGTGCATCTAGTTCGTGCTCAAGTTCGTTGAAGTGGCGCAAATATAGTCGACCGTAATTTGACCAAGTTCGCATTCCCAAGGCGCCGGGCTCTTTTTTTAGTATCTAAATTGTGTGTGTTGTTTGTCAGGTGGATTTTAATCCTTCGCACGAAGCATACTTACATTGACGTATTGAAAGGAGAAGTAGATGCACTGCCAGAGGAATATGACGGGAGCGAGGACCAAATTCGCTATAGCTACCCACATAATTTGCTTTGATAGACGCTGCGCCAATTCGACTTGATTGCTTCGTTGGGTGTAGTCGTCTCGCAACTGCCAGTTGTTTTGAAATGGAGATCCCGGACTGCCTGTGAAAAAAAACCAAGAAAAATAGAAAAATTAGAGAAAGCGAGACATCCTTACCATAATCCAAGTCTCTAATTCAACAACTCGGTATGATATTTACCCTACACATCGATTGCAATACAAATGTGTACTGAAATACGCTGACAAAAAACTGAAAAAAATCGGTGTAAACTTATGCCGTAAACTTATAATTCGGTTTCGTTGAGATCTTCGAAGAAGAATCACCGACCTTTTCAAAAAAAGATTTACAGAATATGAGCTGCTCTCATTGTTAAAGGGGGGTTCTTACTCCCCTTAGGGCCAGTTTTTCAGTGCGAGATCATCCGAGTTTTCGAGTTAAACTGAGATTAGCCCCAGAAATTAATTTTCCAGTGAATATTGATCCCGGATTCATCTCGGCTTAAGTCGCCAAATTTGGTGAGTTAATCTAGGATCAGCTCTGGTAAACAGTATGAACTTCTTTGTGCCTGTTTTCATTTGGTTGATCCTAACCTAACCCAAATTTTATTTCTCAAAATAAAACGGTTACTCGAAATAAAACGGTTCTCAAAATAAAATAAAAAGGTTACGATCAACCAAATGAAAACAGGCACTTCTAATGTTTTTTCTGTGTGGCAGTGGCTTTGCGAGTTTTTGTGGCAAATGAGATCTGAAAATGACTTGCACTTCTTTTTCTGTGGTTTTCTATGTGAAGTGTGAACCGACAGAGTCAATAATTTCGAGAGTCGAAGATTTTGACAAATTTATTGACAGAGTTAACTTTGCACTGAAAAACTGATGGCTGGGTTAACTCTATTTTCAATTTGTTCCGGGAACAGCAGATTTTGGTGAAAGCCGGGCTTAACTCAGCACTGAAAAACTGGCCCTTAGTAAGCTCAAAGTAGGAACCGCGAAAGAAGAAACATAGAAAAATTTGTAACCAAGGCTGTCAAAAATAACCGGAAACATAAAAGCTCGCCTTAAAAACAACAAAACTTCCTCCCATTACTCTTATGTCTTTACAAAACAAAGTTGGATAGCCAACTACCTAATAGGCGGCCAAACGTACGTCGAGTTTCGAAACGTCAAATCTCAGCATAGACGGATCAAACAGGGAGTACCCCAAGGAGGCGTTCTATCGCCTATCCTACTACATCGCCAAACTACCCCTCCCGGTTTGGAGGTGCAGTAGAATAGGCGGGATGGAGATTGAAACGCGTCTCGCCAACTATAAGGCTGGATGCTTATTGTTAAACTACGCTACCCCAAGCTCGGCGGCCGGCACAACTAAGTGACACAAAACTGGCGGCATCTTCAGACCTGCCTGAGGACAATAACTGGATGTCACCTGATGTACCACAAAAATAACCTCCACACTGAAACGAAGCTACTTCCAGTTAGGGACCACAACACCATGCTCGCAGACGTGTTGTTAGCGTGCCACCTTCAAGACCACCCCAACAATTCAGTCATTATGGTACCACAACCACCTTGTGCTATACGCAAGGGACGCCTAATGCCTAACAAACATGAAGGCAGTTCATACACGGAGCGGCTTAGTTTCAACATGCAAACCTACAAGCTCTTCCATTCGAATATACACCAGTCTACCGTGTCCAACACCAGATAAAGCTTTCACGCAAACATAGTGCTTGGTGGTCGCCCATTGCACGGGAGGAGCGCAGCCTACCACGCAAGAAAAAGATCATTCTGGCCCAGTTGCCCTCTGGTTGGTGCCGTTCCTTAAAAAACTATATTGTGCCGCCTCGACCCGTCCATCCTAGACATATGTCCTGTGACATTTGACTGCGGTGATGGTCTACATGACACCATACACGAGTTCACTCTGGCTTAGTCCTTTCGACGCACGTAGCAAAGTTACTTTTCTGGGTCTAGAAACTGACCTGTCACAAATGGAGTTGTAGATGCTACAACAAAAGCAACAACAACAAAACTCAGCAATGTTATAATCAGCTAACTTATCAAGTTCAGCCCCTTATCTATAGCTCTGCTTAGTTGTTAACGCATCTAGCCTTGTTTTCGGACGCCGATAAGGAAGGCGCTCAAGTTGATTCAGAGTATCTGAATTTCGCTATTTCTTGTTTTGGTCCGACCCGTATAATTTTCGTTTTTTATTTTGATCTCAGAGTCAAAGTCTGAACAGACTCAGCCAACTTTATAGCGGTCCGTCCAACAATGGAAAAGGGATCTCTTATGGTCGCTTTGCTCTTCATACGACCGTCGGGAGCTGTTGTTACTTTTGAACGGGGAGCCGTAGGTACTCTTAAAAAATATAAAAATGGGCAAAAGAGCGTATGGCTCCCCCTGTATCTCCCAAACGGTATTGAGAAAAAATTTTATACCCCATCCCTTAGGATAGGAGGTATATTAAGCTTGTCACATAGTTTGTAACACGGTGAAATAATAATGGTAGACCCCCAAGATAAGGGCATATGATCGAGAGCGAATTCTGAATCGAACAAGCCATGTCCGTCCGTCCGTCTGTCTGTGTTTCATACGTTTTTAGGGCTTAAATTTTGAGCTAGAGTTCCTTGTCACCCGAAACAGTACAAGTGTTAAATTTTTTCAAATCCGCCTACAGACACGCCCACAATCGGTCTAAATGTGCAACTACCTCCCTAACTTTCAAAACTGTAAGACGTTCTAAAGGGCTGAAATTTGGCTTTTAGCATTTCCTAACGAATGTAAGACACGAATGTAAGGTAAACCTCCTAAAGTGGGCGTGGCATCTATTTTAAAGTTAAATTTTCAAATGCAGTTTAATCAATATTTTTGCTCAAAATTGAAAAAATGTTGCTTAGTATTTTATGTAGAAAACGCTTAGTTCTACGTTTTGTCCATACAAGAACTTTGGGCCACACCCACATTTGGGGCAGAATTGAACAGAAACCTAAAATTGTCCAGAAAAATGTAGTTTCGACTGGCCTTAAGCCTAATTTAGGAAAGCATGAAACAAAAAAAAATAGCAGATTAGGTAAATGAGACTTTATATCAGATTTCGTTCATACAAAGTTTTTAGCCACGCCTACTTTTAGGGGTCGATTTTTAAGAAATAATGAATTTCAACTAAAAAATTACATTCTTACATACATTCAGGCGTAACTTGGTAACATCTGTGTTAAAATTGATAGTTTGATTCAATTGAAATAACATTATTTCATTAACATTATCATTTCATAATGAAAAATAACATTAACATCAGCATTTTACAATGTGGGATAGGATGGGGTATTCAACGGTCCGTTTAACGGTAACCGTTACTAACTTTTGCGTACTGTAGCACTGTAGCACTTACTCACTGGTAAAATATACATTACAAGCGTAGTCCATCTTCTGAAAGTTTATACAAAACTATAGCAAGCTGCGAATATTTAAAAACTTCGACGATTTGACTCAAAAACGAAAACAAAATTTAGCAAAGTCACCAGAGAGTGGAATTGAGCTTATCGTTGCTGAGGTATCTGATGGAAGCACAAAGTGCATGCTTTCGTGTGCATACAATCCAAAGAGAAGTTTTTGATTACTGGCAGAAGCTCATATACTGGCAGAAGCTGATTTTCTGCCAGTATAGGAGCACAAAATCATACTGGATGATTTCAATACAAATCTTTTAATATCGGACTCATGTTCATCACGATTACTTGATTCAATTGCAACGTCTGCTCTTTGTGTTATAAACTCGCAGCCAACACGATATGCTCCTGATCACCCTCCAAGTCTGCTTGACCTCTTAATTGTAGCTAATAGGTCAGGTGTTCTTCTCCATGACCAATTACCCCTTAATGGGTTGTCAGATCACCATCTTATTTATTGCACATATGATCTAGACTTTTCTCACGCAGCTCTTCCCACCATGTTTGAATATCGAGATTATAAGTCAGTTGACTTGCCCTCGCTTTGTGCAGATGCGTGTTCAATGCTTTGGGATGGTTGCAAAAACTTGTCAGATATTGATTCCAAGCTTGACTATTTCCAGGGTATAATTATTGACTTGTTTGAGAAACATGTACCCTTGAAAATAGTCCGAATTCGGAATACAAATACGCCATGGTATACCACTGACGTCAAAACGGCTATAAAAAATCGACGAAAGCTATACCTGAAGTGGAGAAAAAATCCCGACACCATAAATTGGCGGAACTACTGCCAGGCTAGGAATCAAGCAACTCTGACTACGAGACTCGCTAAAAAAAACTATTTTGCCTCGAAACTCGACACGCAGCTTCCCTCGAAAAAGCTATGGGCAAACTGGATTGTGTTATTGAACCTAATGAACTTAATGATCACTTTCTTGCTAGCTCATCTGATTAAAACTGCAACATGACTTGTAACCACTCCTCAAATCTTATCTTGCCTTGCCTGTCAAAGGTCCTGGAGAAAGTTCTTGCTACGCAGATTGTTAATCATCTTGAAACGGGAAAACTATTGTCTCAATATCAGTCGGGCTTTAGAGCTAATCATAGCTGTTCTACAGCTATGGTTAAAATCTTAGACGACATAAGGATTGCGTATGACAAAGACTCTTTGACAATCCTATGCCTTCTTGACTTCTCCAAGGCTTTTGACAGAGTCAATCATAAGCTATTGTGTAGGAAACTTGAGATTTACTTTGGATTTAGTACTAGCGCTGTGTGTTTAATACAAAGCTATTTAGCGAATCGAAAGCAAAGAGTGGTGGTAAACGGAAAGCATTCCGATTTACGAAGTATTTTTGAGGGTGTCCCGCAAGGATTTATTTTGGGCCCTATTCTTTTCTGCATGATGCATAAATGATCTGCCAAGTGTCTGCGAACATGCCTTTTTCCATCTCTATGCAGACGATATTCAAATTTGTTTGTCAAGGCCAATCGGATAAACGAAGATGCAATCCATTGCTGGGCTGAACTAAACAGGCTTACTCTAAATCCAGGTAAAACTCAGGCCATAATGTTTTCCAAAAAACCCCATGATAGCGAGGACTTTCCACCCTTACTACTCAAAAACTTTAAAATTCCATTTAGCAAGTCTGTTACTAGCCTGGGATTTAAACTGACTTCTAATCTGTCCTGCAATGAGCACATAAATCATGTCATTGGTCGGATTTATGGAAGGCTTAAGAAACTATGGCAGTCCAGTTATTATACACCGATTGAAACGAGGCTACATTTAGTGAAAGCCTTACTGGTGCCAATTCTAGCATATGCTGATGTTGTTTACCCTAAAATGGACACTCTCTCTCTGAACACAAGTTGAGGGTTGCTTTCAATGATATGTCAAGGTACGTCTATGGCCTACGTCGTTTTGATCACATATCCGCGTATCAATGTAAAATATTAGGCTGCAATTTAATCGAGTATTTAAAAGCGAGAAATTGTACTTTTCTTCACAAAGTTATACAAACAAAGACGCCTGATTACTTATACCGTAAGCTCTGTTTTTGCCAATCGGCCAGAACATTTAACATCGTGTCACCGTCTTTCAACTACTTGAATTCTGCCCGCCTTTTCTTTCCTAATAGCATTCGACTATGGAATATGCTCCCTGTCAGCATCAAGCAAATTAGGGAGTTAAGATGCTTTAAAAAAGCTATCTTGAATTATTTTTCAGGTCAGCGATAATTTGAAAATAATATATAACATCGTGTCACAGTTTTCTTTCTTTCCTATTTTTCTCTTATCCATTTATTTCTCTCTGTCCCCTCCTTATTCTATCTTTTTCTTTCATCTAAATTTAAGTTCATTGTTAATTATTTGTAGTTTTGCTGTAAGTAGGTATTTAATTTGCTATTATATAATGCTAAGTTTTTCTTCCCTTTTGTAATACATCACATATTTACTGTAAAAGACGTTGTCTTACTTGTAAAACCATACGTAACGTTGACAAAGCAAGATAACTGCATAAAATATGTTTCAAAATTACAGTTTTTAACCTCATGTTTAGCCTACAAGTGCCAAGAAACCATTAGCCCATTATGAAAGGATACATTTTCTCTCCTTATCGCTTTTACCAAATCGTGTGAACATGTCTTCAGAAAATAAAATTGTTTGTTTTTTTTTTTAAATTTTCTTATCGCACTGCAGGGTTATGTTAAAAAACAACAGCAATGCCGTATATCGCGCATGCCTCTTCGCACTTGGGGCAGGCTTCGGGTTGATGGCACTCATACATGTAGGAGAAGATTCAACTGTGAAGTGGGAATTTATCAAAAGAGGGATTTACCAAGTTGTGCTTTTGGTAGGTAATTATTAAAAGGGAAATGTGCGTTAATCTTAATTAATAAGATTTTAGGAATTGAAATTTTTCCGAAGAATCTGCTTCAATAAATTGATTTGCGTTGGAAGTAGAATTATGATTTGCACTCATCTGGTGGTTGTCCTCCCCTTTTGTTGATTGGAATCTGTTGCAGTCTTTAAGTTGGTAGCCGGTATTTATTGTTCTGCTTTGTTATTTAAGTCAACATAGCTTTTGTGCCTTTAAAGTTTTGTGGGCATTCCCCGAAACAATAAATAAATGCTCTTACATAACAAAGTAAGGAAATAATAGAACCTCATACTTTCGACATCCAAAGAGAACATGTTTAAATAAAGCCTGAGTTTTAACTAAAGTATGGGACCTAATCCCAGGCACTTAAGTGCTAAGAACTACGCTTGGAAATTGATAAGTTACTTACGAAACAAAATGAAATCGATGTTGTACGTCAGTCCCCGACTTAGGGAAACAAATTCCCCTAATATCGGCACGCGAAAGCGAACAGGTAAAAGGTTTTTGTTCATCAACGCTACCATGTAATTTTTAAATCTGAAATACAAGGGGATTTTAATAAATCCAAGAGTTTTCAATAGTGTAGTCTCACCTTAAGATCCTATGGTAAATATCTAGTTCCGTGAGTTGTTCCTTATCTATACACATGTGCTGTTCTGATTGAACTTCTCTTATTTTCTTTTTTATTTCATGCCACGTTATATTGTCAAGTTCGCTCTGTAAATAAAAGAGTGATCAATGTTACCGGAGAGCAGCCTTGAACTTAAATAGCTTAAGTTGGTTATTGTTTTTCCTCAATAGTTAGCCGAATGGCTTGAAAACTTGATTGATACTTACGTCTTCGATTTGAAGCGCAGAATTGTAAAATTTCTTTATGTCCGAATATTGAGTTATGTGATAGATCATCTTGATCAGCCTGACCATGAAGAAGAGCGTGGCCAGGAACAAAATGAAGTAAGTCAGTCCCGTGAAATTCTTAATACACTGTCCCATCGGTATTATGACGTCGCTGATGGAAACTTTTGTAATATTCGTGCCTTCATTGTGCTGTGGCTTTTGATCCCTTTAATGATTATCTACAATTTAAGGACAGTTCGTACGAACAAGTGAACCTCTTACCCAAAGAGAACTGGATACTTTATACAGTGGACAGTAAAAGTCAGCAGCCAAACGACGAATCCAAACTCGCACAGCTGAAACACTTCATCCATAACAATAACAGTGAATCCATGTTTCTGATGGTAGTTGTACATCCGAGTGAAGAACGAATCCAGGTCCTCTATGTGATTCCATCGAGCTGAAAATATTACGCACTTCTTAGCACCATGCGTCGCGTCTTCGTCGTGACACCGCAGTATTCTTTTTACTGCCGCTTACCTCTACTCGTCTCGGGCACTATGTGAATCATAATACCACTCGTCCGTGGAGTATCTTCATTCTCGTTGGGGCTCTCGACATCTTCACTGTTCTCGTCACCACGAAATGGATTGCTGCCCTCGTTGAGGGATTTGTAGTTCACATCGGGATTGGCCATTAGTCGATATCCTGTAAATATACGATATGGAGTTCTTTATTTATGGCCAAAAAAAGGCAAAGTTCTGTCAATGTCATTGTGGGTACCAAAACAAGTCGATGTCGTAAAAAAATCTTTGTTTGGAAACAAAGAAACAACCTGGCGCAGTGTGGCTGTAATTTGCCAATTTACGAAGTAGCTTCGGGATTAATTACGAGTATCATTTCAAGGGCGTTTTATTTAGGAACCAAATCCGTATCGATGGCTTTCAATATATTTCTTTTTAAAACACTTTTTCAAGCTCTAATTTAACGCAAATACGCACACGAATAAAAACTTCGACTTTCTGTGGTCGAAAAAAGACGATGCTGTCATGGACGCTGCGTTCACCTCCCCACCAGGGTTAAATGTCATAACGGGGTGCGTTCGTGAGGTTGTTGTCATTTGTGAAATATCATTAGAATGGGTGAATTCAGTTCGGACTGAATGAAGATAATGAAAACAGAAACAGGCTTGCTCTTCAAGGATCTTTTATTCAGTATTTAATTTCTGCCATTAAGGAATTATTAATGTTTTATAATAACTTTTTATTTTAGACTCAAAGCTTTTATAAAATTCCTTAATAGAAATTAGTAAACCGAAAAGTACAAAACCAGTTTATGGTTACTTACTTTCAACTTAACATGGCTCTACAGTCCGTAGTAGTCCATGTGTAGCTGTCGTGCTGCTATTCAAATAAAACACAGCGAGATTCTTAGTCCGCTTATGACTTACTTTTATTAAGGCCCGTTTGCTGATACTCATCATAACTCGCTATGTTATACTTAAGTCCTTAAAGCCCAAAGGCCCAAACATAATAGACTTGAGCGGGATTAATCTTATGTCCAAATACAACGAAAATCCCACTCAAGTCCTGCCAAAAGATTGTGTTGCCCATAATACACTAAGAGCCGCGTTGTCACAAGCAACGTAAAACAGGAACAGAAACAGAATCTCATACATTAGCAACTGAAACCTAAATTCGCTGAATGCTTTTTGCGTTGCAGATGTGTGAAATTCTTTTTCTGTTTCTGCTTCTGTTTCAGTTCCTGTTCCTTGTGACACCGCATCTTAAACAAACGTGATTTTTTTACACGCGTACAAAATGACGGTTTCATCGAATGACGTCATATTTACAGTAAGGACTATCGAACAAATGTTGTAACAAACGAGTGGCATCATCATAATCATTTTCGGTGACCGCTTATCATTAGAAGGGTCGCGGAGCGAGGGCGGCTAAATGGTCCTTCCATTCTTCCCGATCCTCCGCCAGCAACTTAAGAGACACAGGCGCGATCCCCAGACGGGTCTCGGAGATGTTAGTTACCTGATCCCACCACCTGTTTCTTGGCCTACTAGGGGAAGACGAGATCGCAGCTCGGATAACATGACCTGTCTAGGAAATCTGTTTGGGCGCTTGCGAACAACGAGTCCAAACCATCGAGAAACTGATCGTTTCACTCGAAGAAGTAGCTGCTCAACATTAAGATTCCTACGTTTCTCACTCTATTCCTAAGAGGCACACCAGCAATGCACCTCAGGTATCTCATTTCGACGTCTTGTACACGCGATCTAATTCTTTCGGTCATTACCCAAATTTCATGACCATAGATGAGGCTTGGAATGAACACTGAATCAAAAACTGAGATCTTTGCTTTCATGCCAAGCTCAGCTTTCCTGATGACCGGCCGGCGCAGTTCCTTTACTATTGCTCCAGCTCGGCCAATTCTACAGGATATAACTCAGTATAACTCCTCCCATCTTTCGTGAAAAAGACCCGGAGATACTCAAACCTCTCCACCTATTTCGATGAAACTCCATTTATGTGCAGGGTACACTGCACAGGAGGTTGGGAAGCAACCATCACTTCAGATTTGCTTACGTTTACCTTCATGTTCATCCCAGCCTCACCACATATGGCCGCAAACCCATCCAGTGCTCGCTAAAGTTCCTCCTCGGACGATGCCAGGATAGCTAAATCATCTGCGAAAAGCAAATGGCTTATCCTGTCGCTGCCATTTCAGAAGATTCCTGACCAAAACTGCGGTTCATTATCCAGACCTTATATGCTATGAAAAGAAGAGGCGATAGAACACAGCCCTGCCGAAGTCCAACGCACATATCAAATCAAAAGGTGGGATTTGACGCCATTTATCCGAACACAGCTTCTGCAGTTACCATACAAAGACTGAATGGCTCTCAGAAGAGGCCCACTCAGTGCATAGTCCTGCAAAACTCTGCAGAGTTTATCCCGAGGAACCCGGTCATGTAGGCCTTTTACAAATCTACAAAATACGCGTAGACCGATTTGGCATATTCCCAGGTCTTCTCAAGAATGACCTTCAGAGTTAAAAGTTGATCGGTTGTGCCTCTGCCAGAGCCGCATTGCCCTTCCCGCAACAAAGGCTTGATTACAGCTCTGGAACGCGCTTCCTACACCTTCGCGAATACTTTTCCTGGAAGACTTAAGAGAGATACCTCTATAGTAAGAGCAATCTCTCTTGTTCCCTTTTTTGAAAATGGGCACTATAATTCCTGTTTGCCAATCGCTAGGTGCTTTCCCGCTTTCCCAGGCCATCTTAATGACACATGTTAGCCATTTAATACCTTCTTTACCTTGAGCATTTCTGGCCGAATTTCGTCAACTCCAACAGGTTTAAGTCCAAAACGCAATGTTGCGTTGCTGCGTGCGTTCGATGACAAGCAGAATAGAAACAACGGGCGCACATGGGGCCAAACGAAATGTTACTTCAAAACTTCACCCCACGTTTGACCGTAAATATCGTAGACGCATCAAAGTAGATCTACTTTCTACTTTTGCGTCCGTTGAACAACCTCATGCTCATTCATTGTGTGGTGAGTGAGTATAGTAGTTCTCTTGTCATCAATAGGTTGCGGGGACGAAAAAGGGTTGTTTTTGTTTCTTGTCTAAAATAAAGCTAGCTGCGTGCGTACGTTAATATGCGTTGTCATCCTTTTCCAAAACTTAACTTTACTTTACGTCAAACAACGCATCTAACAAATTTGCAAAACGAAATGCCGCTTTGCGTTTTGGGGTAGGAAATTAGAAAGTTTCAGCTCATACACATTAAATTTTTGTTTAAAGATATTTAAAATAATATTTGCAAAAGAACGAGCAGAAAAGATGCTTTTTAAAAACGAACCAAGTTGAATAGCAATGAATATAAAATTATTTCTGTTAATTCTATCACACATAAGTCCAAGGTGGAGCACTCGTGTCTTTTTGCAAATTGCAGGCTATCGCAAAAATTCTTTACTCAAACCTCTCTACTCTACGCAAACCTGTTTTTATTCTGACTATAAACAGAAACAACCCTTTTTTAATACTGACGACAAGAGAACTATACCACGCACTCACCACACAATGAATGAGCATTAGGTTGTTCAACGGACGCAAAAGTAGAAAGTAGATCTACTTTTGCGTTGAAGATGTGTCTACAATATTTACGGTCAAACGCGGGGTAAGGTCTTGAAGTAACATTTCGTTTTGCCCCATATGCGCCCGTTGTTTGTTCTGCTTGTCATCGAACGCACGCTGCAACGTAGCATTGCGTTTTGGACTTAAAAAAAAAAACAGGTTTGCGTAGAGTAGAGAGGTTTGATTAGAGAATGTAATGTTTTTCGGTATTATTTCAGTTTGTCGCGATAACTCGCAAGTTGTTGGTTTTAAGCATGCACAAAGACACGAGTGCACCACCCTGGATACATTTGTGATGGAACAAACAGAAATAATTTTATTTTCATTGCTGGGCAACTTGGTTTGTTTTTAAAAAGCATCTTTTCTGCTCCTTCTTTTGCAAATATCTTTCAACAAAAATTGAATGTGTTTGAGGTGATACTTTACAATTTCCTACCCAAGGCGGCATTTCGTTTTGCAAATTTGTTGCGTGCTAAGTTTGACGTACAGTATCGTAAAGTTTTGGCAACGCATGGCAAAGGCCATTAACGTACGCACGCAGCAACGCAACATTGCGATTCCAGCATTACCCACTTTTAGCGTTTTAATCACTTCACTGACTTCATCTTCTGTAGGACTATTCTCCCCCTAATCTGATTATCCAGCAATTAGATGGCAAACTATTGAGTTAAAAGGTCTATTGAGCAATTCGTTCGTTCGCTCTCATATAAACACTGAACAGTTCTTAACTGTCAAATTGTCTTTCTTTTCTTAGAGTTATCAGAGAGCACGAGGTTCGTGTTTCTTTCTTCGATCAGAGCACGATAAGAGCATGGTGTTTCCACTGCACGTTTTTGTGCCAAATCGTTATCATTGAGACAAACCAACCTTTAAAGACTTCAAAAAATGTTTCCTTTTGATTTAAATAATTACACCAACAATAATTTAGTTCCCATTTTAGTAAGTCATTCGACTAATATTTATTTAACATTCTCATATCCCTGACAGCAGTATTTCTGACTTTCAAGCCTTGGTCTCCATTCCGGTTGTTTGGTTTGGCAATATTACGACCCTGATCAAAGTCTCGTTGGATTTGTATAAATTTATAAACTTTTTCCTTATAATAATCAGATAATTTATCAATATTGATATTTTCTAGAAATTCCTTCACAGCATCATTGTGGATTTCCACCATTTTTTCTCTGATATCCATTGGCTTCTTGAATTCCTCGATGACGGACACCAAGGTGTTGGCGGTTTCGTGCGACAGATTGTCCTGAGAAAAAGAAGTTTATGAATTAAATCATCATAAATCATCATCAGTTAAATCATTAAAGCACATTGCTTGATGGTTTCTTTTAAGTCACTCCCTTTTGACGCGTTAACAATACAACAATAACAAGACATACTGACATAAGACACATCATACTTACAAACTTTATCTGTGACTCGGCTAACTCGTTCGCCGCGGGTGCATCAAAATCAAGAACCCTTGAAAATGCAAGCTGAAATTCGATGACAAAATCAAAAATGGATAAAAATTAGTTACATTGCCGTTTTAGGTCGAATTTCATTGGGAAATTTCAAACCGTACTTGCACGAAAAGAAGATTACAAATGACAACCAACATTTTACCAGTCAAATTAAACGATTAAGTCCGACTACAAACAAGCAATTTCAACGATGAAACAATACTAATTCCAGAGGCATTACGAAAATGGTTTTATAAACATCATATCGGCTGGACATACCGATCCAACCGAGTCACTTATCAGCATAGAAATTTAAATAAATTTAACAACAATTTATGTGAAAAAAAGATATGTGTCACGCATAACTGTCTACAGATAAAAATGGAATTTGGGGGAATTCCCGCAAAAAGCTGAGTCTTTGTAAGAAACATGAAGTATGAAATATTGCTCTTAACGAAAAGTCAAAAGGCCCAATCTAAAAATAACCTACCGTATTTATGGTGTAACACCAAAACCTGAAGTTTGTTGGCCTGATTTGTATTAATTCATGCCCGTAAAATAATGTTGCTCGTTCCGGTGAAGTTCGGTGTGCCAGCACTTTACGCTCCTTGCATTTGTCACCATACTGGGAAATACATTTAGAGTTAGTCTTTTTTTTATCATTATAGCAGCCCTTAAAACGTGTCAACAAATCGCGAACGGAGGCAAACCGAAGAAAGAGCAAAAAGGAAAGAAATAGAGAAATCAAAAAGCCCTAAGAAGCAGGCCCCTGCCAAAAGGGCAAACATAAAACCTGAGCTTCAAAACATCAAAATTTCCACCCTCAAGTGTTATGCCTCTACGATGTAAGGCAATGCTGGAAAGCAACCGAGAAACTGTTGCGTGTCTTGTGTAAGCGGCCAGGCTTAGGTTGCACTCAACCAGCTACAGTCGGTTGAGAAGTGCCACAAACTATGAGCTCTGCCAAGCCTGATTCCAGTGTCAGCCTGGTTTTGTGTCAGTATACAGCAAAGCGTGCAGAACTATGCAAGGCTCAGGTCAAAATCAACCTTCTTCAAGTGTCCTTGGCAAAGCTTGTCATAATAGTGCCTTATCCTAGCAACACCAGGCACCACTGCTGTGGCAAAACCTTTTCCTACCGCCTTACTCGTGGTATCAAACATGAACACTTCAAACAAAAATTCATACGAAAATACTTTTGAAGCCAGCCCCCACGCAGTCCAAACGGGCGTAAACGTAACGACAACTGACAGGACCTGAAACCAGTAAGCCGGAGAAACAGGCTGAGCATTAATGGTGATGCCTCCATCTCCCTGTGGAAAATAGACTTGGATTCGAGGACGTTATCTGCTTAGGAGGCTGCCACTGTAATCCAACCTGCCACTTTACAACCTGCTCCAGTAGTTGCAGAATGGAGCTGCTGCAGGGCAGGGAAAAAGGCACTGAAAAAGCTGAGTCCCATCCCAGTGTTCAGATTTACAAAAAATCGCATGCGAACTACACTCAGAAGCGTCTATCGACGAGTGCTCTGCAATTTTTGCGAGAGCACTCGTCGACAGTTGTTAACCTGTTTCGGAAAGATAATCCAATGAGAGTTCGGCAAATAAGCCTGGAAAGGCTTATTATGGGGGCTAGCCACCTGCTAAGGGAAGACACCCGATTCGTAAGGCCTTTAAAATAGCGCTAGGCAGATGTAGGGTACTCCACCAAGCCTTCAACCTCGAACTCGAACCCAGAGTCCAAGAGACCCAGGTCTTAGGACGGCCACTACGAAACCCCGAAGAAGGCCATAAGACAGCCTTAACCGGTGTTTAGACCTTTCAGGACTATAATGAGCCTTAGTATCATGGACCAGGGTGACGAGGAACCTGGGATAAGCTCGGATAACTGGCGCCTTCTAGAGGCACAGTTATCCTCAGACATCCTACAATATTGCCTTGCAATTCCCACGCTGGCACCACTAACCTTCATGTACGGGGGCTGTGGTATCAGGCAAGTGCCAACCTCTTCATATGCTGCAACGAAATCTAAGCTGACTATATCAAGTCAGCAGTCTCTGAGGTAGCCGCTATATGGCCCGGTGGGAAGCTAAGTGCCCTATAGAAAGCCTAAATACAGTAAGTCCGAGAACAAATGTCCACCCGAGTCCTTCCGCCTAAAGATATAACTTAAGGTGTGGCTACTTATGTCCGCCTCCAGCTTCGTACGCGAAATTGGCTGAGGTTCCTTTCACTTGCGCGAGCCGACCAAAGATATGTTATTTAAACTGAGGAGCCCGGAGTGTATTGCGCCCAAAGCAGCAAGAGTCGAAGTTTTCATACGAAGATCCACGAGAAAGACCGTTAGCCTGTTTCTAGCCTAGCCGACGAATCGGCAGACCTTTCCTAAGCGAAGCATCTTTAGAGGCAGGTAGATGGTGAGCAATCACCTGATTCGGAGGAATATGCGATACCAAAACTGTAGAGGCGTCGCATCCTTCGATTTTAGCGCTGGTGTCGTTGTCTGAATTTATAGCGGAACCCAGGTCGACAAAGTTACTAACTACCTCAAAGTTAAAGCCGTTTATGGTAATGTTTTTCAAGACGTTGGTGTTGGTAGCCTCTTTCTGATGACAGAATATATACTTCGTTTTGTCCTCATTGATCGGTTAGCCCATATTCGCCACTTTTGGCGCCCCGCGCCAATCACGTTTGACTGTGTTGGCGCGGGGCGAAGGGTCATAAGTTTATGGGCCAAAAGTCCAGAAAGAAGTCCAGTTCAGAAAACAATTGTTTAATTTAACCCACCTATGTGGGACAAAGGCTCAGAACATTTTTGGTCATAAATCCACAATCTTTTAAAGTAAATGGGCCCTAGGTTAGGTTATGTTAGGTTGAAGTGTCTGTCAGGTTCGAAGAACCCAACTCACTTAGACCTATGTGGGTCCATTGTGATAGCACGCTGATCTGGAAAAATTGCCTACTCGTTGAACCATTTTGAGCTACTAATGAAGCTTAAGAGACGTTTTGGGCCAGTCGTGCTAAGATCACTAAGATCATTATAGAAGAAGCTCGAAGGTGAAGATTTCGGTTCTTAGAGAGAGCGGGCATGTGCAGAGAAGGTGAAGAGTGGTCATTTCATCCTCCTCGTCCATGCAGCTCGTGCAAAAATCGTTAGAAAAGACACCAAGCCTTGTCGCGTAACACCGATTGTAGCACTCATGTGCGATCTAGTAAGAGCTATCAAACTCCTAGAGCGTTTAAGATCTAGCTTAGTCCAAATCTGTTTTGTTACTAGACATGTACTACCACTTGTCCATCTGAGATTTGTTCTTTCTATCGCATCCAGTTTTATCATGAGTTTGCATATCGAAATTGGAATGCCTAAGGAGCCTTTATCAGGCGAAATTGAGAGAGTAGTTCCAAGTTTGGCGAGTTCGTCAGCCTTACAGTTGCCTGGAATGTCACTATGCCCTGGCACCCAGCACAGGAGAATGTTGAAGCTCTGACATCTCCTTTAGAGACGAACGGTAGTCTAAGGCTTCTTTAGAGTTTATAGAAACCGATTCCAGGCACTTGATGGGGCCGCCGGGCTGTCAGAAAAATACGTATATCCTTGGCGGATGTAACGCTATTCTTAAGACAGCATAAGGCTTCCTTAATCGCCATGATTTCAGCTTGGAAAACACTAAAATGATCCGGAAGACGGAAAGAGAGACTAAGATTTAGTTTTTCTGGGAATACACCCCCACCTATCCCATCATTTGTCTTTGATCCATCCGTGTAGAAGTGAATCGATTCGCATTCCAGAGGCACACAGTCATCCCAAGAAGACTTTGGGGGGATAGTTGTCTGGAAGTTCTTATCAATTTGTAATTGGGGTATAGTGAAAATGGACCATAAGTCCAGAATCATTTTTGAAGGGAACTTATTTTTTTGGCGCGAGTGTTTTGCACAATTCTGAAATGATATTATAAAGAAGTCGCATGACAGCGCGTCGCCTTGTCTAAATCCTTTTTTAACACAGACTTACGAGTTTGGCAGGGTTGCAAAACTAGAAATTACGCTATATAGCCCTTCCCTATAGAAGCTTTCATACGCGATTATTAATTCGATGAAAAGTTGGTGGCTATGGATTTGCAAATCCTGGAGTTTCTTCAAGATCGATGGTGGACTTTACTGGCCTATAGCCACACATGAATATGAACCTATCAGATTGCTGATAAATAGCTTAGGCGTTCATACAGTACAGCAGATCCGATTGCTGACAAACAGCTTTAAGCGTTCACACAGTACCGGAACCTGTATGCGATGTTAAAAAGACTGATGCATCTGTATTTGGAAAAATTCAGAGTGTCTCCTTTCTTAAGCCTTCAG
Source organism: Neoascia interrupta (assembly GCA_947623515.1). Lineage (NCBI taxonomy): Eukaryota > Metazoa > Arthropoda > Insecta > Diptera > Syrphidae > Neoascia > Neoascia interrupta. The sequence continues at coordinate 50,091,239 of OX392463.1, forward strand.
CCCAATGGATCCGTTGAATCCGTTACGTCGAAGTACACAACTGACAACTCAGTGAAATACACACGTTATTATGGGAACGTACGTACGTCACGAAGTTCTTCTATGGGTCCCTTCACATAAGAACGTGTATATTTAACTCAGTTGTCAGTTGCGTACTTCTCCGTGACGGACGCAACGAATTCATTGGGCTGAAGGCTTTAAGGATCGGAAAGACAATGCTGAGTTTTCTTTTATCGGACATGCTTTCCTCAAATCATATTTTGCAGATGATCGCCAGTTGATTTAAAAGGTTCGGCAGCTAGGCCGTCAGCTCCGGCTGCTATGCTGCACTTAAGCTTAGACATAGCCAGTTTCACTTCATTCCAGATCGGGTGGATTGTATCCGGTGTTCTCATCGGTGACTTCTTCTACTTCAGGTCTTCTGGCAGGACCTTATGATCCTTTGGTAAGACTTCCGAACCTCATTCCTCTTGTTTCTTGGAGCATCTCACTATCTCTACAATCCTGGTAGACGGCCCTAAGCCAAACCAATATGACGTAAGTATAAAATCGCAATGTATGATGTACACCTTTTCGATAATTGAATAAAAGTCCTCTAAACTAAACTAACTAAACTAAACTATCTCTACAGCCGAGCTCTTCTCGCGCCCTCTCTTTTTCCTTACGAAAAGCCCGTGTGGCTGTCTCCTTCTCTGCGCGCAGAACTCGCGAGCAGGCTCTAGTCATATTGTGCAGTCATTATCGTGCTCTGTACACCATTTTTTTTATATACAATGAAATGAAAACAACCGAGGTTTAGTTCTGATTGAATTGGTCTAAAACTTTATTGAACTTTTCCATAGCATCCTGTAGAGCAGTAAGGCTGGCGTCCAAGTCGTCATTCATCTGCTGGATATCCTTCTTAATTTTTGCCACCAAAATCCTATTGTTTTCGGACATCATTTTTTCCTAAGCAAATATAAATTCAAATAAATTTAATATCCCAATGCTTAATCTACACTTACGGCAGGCAACATTCGTTCAATCTTCTCCAGTGACTCGGTTGACTCGGATATTGCTGGTGCATCACTAACAATAAAAATCCTTGCTGCTATAATCTGAAATTTTTTGTTGTTCATTAAAGTCAGCCAATTCCATTTCATAAGGGCTATTTTTCATTATATGAGAGATTTTCAAACGTACTTGCACAAAGAGGAAAGCACAGATGACCACGAAAATTTTAACACCCATTTGAAACGCTTTAGTCAGACTACAAGTAACTGCGAAGCAAGACTAACTTCCAGATGCAAGACGGAAGTCTTTTTATTATTTTCACATCAACTTGACAGACCGATCAAAGTGAATCACTTATCATAATAAATATTCAAGCATAATAATAATTATGCCCAAAAACAATGCAAAAACCAACAACAAAAAGTACATAGAGTTGTCGCGCATGAAAGTCCAGTGAGTTTAGATATAAGAGGCAAACTTTGAAAAAATTCCCGAAGAGGTATTTCCCTGTAAGCACGCGGTGTTAAAATTGACTCCAAACTGAAGTCTTCACTCCTTACATCATGTCAAATCGGTGTCAAATTTTAGTGTCAATTTTGAGTCAATTTGAAGTTAAGTGCTGTTCCTAGATTGAAAAATTGTTAACACCATTTTTTGCTGTATATTTGGTTTCAAAAATCTGACTCCATTTTGACACACTTTTTAGGTGCTAGCTTTGTTTCATTAATTTGACTCAATTTTGACACCGTTTTTTGGTTTTAGTTTGGTTTAAAAATTTGAACAAAGTTTTTACTTTGTTTTGTGAAATACTCGCTTTTTTGTAGGTTGTTCTCAAATCTGCAATGCCACTGCACGTGAAAAAAAAAACATTGCACAAAAGCCATTATCAATCCTGTGGTACATGCGATTTAAAGTAGAACACTACACTTTATTTCAAATCGCAAGAACCACAGAACTCAACACTTATGGCGTGTTCTTTTCAACACCGAATCGTAAAACTGGTGTGGAATACAGAAAAAAACTGTTCTTTTCTCGGACACCTGAACGCAATCATGCTCATGTAAATGTTCTTTTGAACATTTGACGGTGGAGGCTGGGTGTAGCTTTGATTGTGTATGTGAACTGACGTTTCGACTCAATTTTCATTCGTGATTATTTACAAAACGACTGAAAATATTTGAAATTGTTAAAAACTCAAATTTAGAACTTTCAAAATTAATTTTAAGTAAAAAGTACAAAAAACTGACGGCAACAAAATCACGCTACGAAATGAAAAAAAAAGTAAACAAAATTAAGTCAAAGCAATTCGTCACTTAACGTGATGATTGCACTGGTGCAGTATTTGTCGTTCTGTACACAATGAAACTGAGTGCACACCACGCTGGAATTGTCGCGAACACCGAGTATTATTTGACAGCTCGGTGTTGCAGTTCGGTGTTCAAAAGAATACGCCATTAATTAAACTCTGGGTTCATCATACAACGATTGAGAAAGACTTCAAATGTAAAACGACCGAACATAAAATTCGAGGAAAAAATTAATGCGTAGATGTGTGACGACCGCTGCCGATAAGTATTCGTGGTAGGATATGTGTAAGTGTGCCCATAATGAACATGAAACACAAAGATTTTTTGAGAGGCTAGAGTAATGGCATATTCTTTTGAGCACCGAACTGCCATACTCAGCTGTCAAATAATAGTCGGTGTTCGCGGCAATTCTAGCGTGATGTACACTTGCTTTTATTTTGAACAGAACGACAATTATTGATTCGGTGCAGGCATCACGTAAAATGTCAAATTGCTTTGACTTCATTTTGTTTATACTTTTTTTTGCATTTCGTTGGGTGATTTTGTTGGCGTCGGTGTTTTGTACTTTTAACATAAAATGAATTTTGTTAGCTTGAGTGTGTGATATTTAGTAACTTTTTATCGATATCATTCAATCAAAGTCGCGTTGTAAGAAATAACAAATGAAAATTGAGTGGAAACGTCACTTCACATACACTATCAAAGCTACACCCAGCCTCCACCGTCAAATACGACGGTGGCGAAAATCCGAGTTCGGTGTCGACACCAAACTAATTCGGAGTTCAAAAGAACATTAACATGAGCACGATTCCGTTCAGGTGTACGAGAAAAGAACAATTTTTTCCTCTATTCCACACCAGTTTCACGATTCGGTGTTGAAAAGAATACTCCATTAGAAACAAGTCAAATCGGTTTCAGAAAAATTGACTCGGAAATTTGCTTAGAGGGCTCATTTTGGTATTTCATTTGGTATGAAAAAATTTGATAATGTCGCCCCTTATTCCAAGGACCCCTCCGCAACTAAAATTTTTGAAGAATTTTTTAATTTTCCGGTATTATTAGCGGTCGGTCCAAAAGTGGAAAAAGGACCTCAACGTATCACTGAGTTGTTCATTTACTCGCGTTGTATCTTCTGAACGGTAATGCTAAGTTTCCACTTGTCGATTTATTGGCAAACTTTGACAGTTTTCCCCTTTGTCAATTTAAGACACGATTGGCAAAGCGTAAGCCAATTGATATGTCAATTCAAAGACACTCTATTTCTACTTGCCAATTTCTTAATATAACCTAAAAATACGTTGTTTGTCAATTACAAATCGACAAGTGGAAACTTAGCATAGTGCCTTCATCCCAATGAATCCGTTGCATCCATCACGTCGAACTACGCAACTGACAACTCAGTGAAGTACACACGTTCTTATTCGGGGAGCGATGTACGTCACGAAGTTCGTCTATGGGACGAACGTGTATATTTAACTTAGTTGTCAGTTGTGTACTTCAACGTCACGGATGCAACGGATTCATTGGGTTGCAGGCTTAAGACGCAGAAAGATAAAATGGGTAAAAAAAATACCGTGTTCGTGTTTGTGTTAAATTCTATTTGTTATTGAAAATTATTTCTGGATATATTTTATATTTTTGTGTTAACTTTTTTCTTTGTTTTTCGTACTGTTCTTTTTTTCATGCATATTTGCGATTTTTTTTTTCGAACATTCGTCAATACGGCAGTACTAAAACTTTCTTAAGTACTTCGTTGACTTTGAGTTGTTTTATTTTATACGTGGGTTCAATTTTGGCTTTGTGCACTAAGCGGTTCAAAAGTTATGGCCTCAATCACTTTGAAAAACGTCATCCATATTTAACTCTTCATTTTTTAAGAACTTTTCAATATATTCAAAAAATTGGATTTTTTCGTTAAAGTTCAGTATTTACTTACCTAAAATTTAGTTCTTCTAGTTTTTCCCTGCTAAACTTCTTAAAAAAGGATTGAAAGACAATTAATCCATTTTCCGATGAAACTTTAAACGTTAATTAAACCGTTATTTGTGCTTAAAATCACTGCCCTCGTTGGGTTCGCTGACTATTTTCGCAGTTTAAAAGCACTTAAAATGTTGTCTTTCTACGTCTTACGCCTCAGAAGTTGAACACGGACGGACGGACAAGGTAGTGATACCTACCATAAGAAGTCCTTTTTTCCATTTTTGGATGGACCGCTGAAATTGTTAGTTCGGTGCTAGAAATTTTCCTTTATGCTATTTGTTATTTTTACAGCAGAAATCGGGTTAGTGCGATTTTCGTTACTGATTGCTGGACGTGGTACTAAAAAGCACGCATTAATTGCTTAAATTTTAGCGTTCACTGCTAAAAAAATTACGCCGATTCAGAAATATTATGCAGACATCGCAAACGAAACAGCCAAAAGATTTTGGAGATCTTCTAAGGAGAGTTCTCGGAACAGGACAAATCTCGGAAATAAATACAAAAAAAGATCGCCCCGCTGAGAATATATCTCGAATCCAATGGTTCAATGTCGACTGACAACTCTAAGGCAGACAATCGCAGTAGACTTTTAAGTTTCCAACTTGCATTGGGCCGGATGTTGGCACTATAAGTCGCGTTCAAATATGCAGTTAATTGCTCACAATTACAATAATTCATGTCTGAGTTTTCAGATCCATGTTTCTGATTGGCAGCGACAGCGATGCATGCATGCGCTATTTTGTGGCATAAAAAAATTAGAGACTTTGAAGTGGGCTTTAACCAAAAATATTCGTCTCATCCCGCCTCTTTCATCAAGTAAGTTACGTAGTTTTGACTTTTAGCAATACTTACTCCTAAATTCTAAGAATAGAAGCGATTTCTCATTATCAAAAATTATAGTTCTGACGTACATCTCGCCAACTTTAGAAAACGATAAGGCAAACATGCAAAATAGGCACCGTATTAAGTCAGACTGAGATTGTTGTCAGGGAAACTCATCAACCTTTGTAGAGTTCAAAAAGATCGCCCATTATAAAAGCACTTTTTGCAAAATCACAAAAACGTTTTTTGCATTAAAACAAAAACACCAAAAGTTCAGTTCAGATAATAGTTTAGTCATTTATTGGAAACAGAATTAGTTTTTGGCGGTTTGTTTCTTGATCTGTTCTGACACATCCTTGAGAGCAGTGTTACTGGCTTCCAAGATTTGGTCTCCAATTTGCTTGAGTTGCTTGACACTTTCAGAGTCACCGATCTTTTTCAGATCCTCGACCAAGCTCTGGGTGGTTTGGGTCAATTTTTCCTAAGAAAATTCCATTTCATAAATTAAATGTACCCAATTACTTGGCTTTAACTACTTACAATGTTATTGGCTGCAGTTGGATTTTCCTTCTTCAGTTCTTGGATGGATTCATCGAGACGGGTACGAAGATTCTTAACAGCTTCGCTGTTCTCAAGCTTCTCCTTGTTCTCATCGATCTTTCAAGACACAGTCACGTTAACATGATCCCACTTATCTCTTCAGACAATTTACTTACAGTTTTCTTCAAGAGTTGGCTAGATTGGTCCAGCTTTCCAGCCAAAGTCTTGACTTCGTTAACCACCAAAGTGTTCAATTCTTCGGTGTTCTTAACGCCAAAAGCCTCGAGAGCCTTGCCTTGGATGTCACTCAGTGCGTTGCCAACCTGCGAGATCAGATCGCTAAATGGTGACTCAGGTGTCGCGGGTGCATCGCGGACAACCCTTGCTGATGCAAGCTAAAAGTTTTCGATGACAAAACGAATGTGGATTAAAGTCAGTTAAAGTGTCGGATAACATTTCCAGGAATTTTCAACGTACTTGCACGAAGAGAAGAGCACAGATGACAACGAAAGTTTTACCAGCCATTTTAAACGATTTTGTCCGACTACAAGCAGCTGCGAAACAAGACTAACTTCCAGAGGCAAGATGAAAATCGTTTTATAATCATCACATTGACTGGCCACACCGATCCAATTGACTCACTTATCAGCAGAAAAAACAAATTAAATAAATATGACAACAATTATATGCAAAGTATACATTTTTGTGTCTGCTGAAAGCATATGTAAAATTGTGTCTCGCATAAGTAAATGGACAGACAGGGTGCTACGGAAGTGCTCATATTATGCTTTACGGGTTGGCAGAATTCGGCACAGAATCTATACTATTTGCAGCGTGTCGCTATAATATAGGGCAGAAGTGCTTATATTACCAGACTGAAAAGGTGAAAAAGTTCACTTTATACTAGACGCAACGATTTGTGACGCTTTTCCGCATAGCTGTTAAGAGGCCTCATCAGATGAGAGCATGACACATGGACTATTAAATGGTAGTATTATAATATTACGGTGGGTATAGACCTTAAGACCTTTTAGGAGATAATTATCGTGACCAATAGGTAAGTCATTCATCTAGTTTAGTATTAACAACTTTTTTAATACATTTAATTACATTTTAAAGTTTTGTTCATTTATTTACGGGTCCAACAACTAAATGAAAGTATCTACATTTCAGGAAGCTCCAAAGAATATCAATATCGGAATACGAAATAGCAATAAGAATCAGGACAAAGAAAAAATGTGTTCACGGTAGCTTAATTGGTAGAGCATTACCCGCGATAGGTGAGGGGTTTAGGATCATACGCTGCCTGTGAACACGGGTTTTTCTTTCGTCATTTTGTCCGCAATTGTTTCAACTCTGTTCTACGATGAAACGTGAGAATAGAGGGGACCTGTACGACTTAATTGCTTTCATTATTGTTGTAATTTACTTCATGTTGACAAACATTGAAAAGTAGTTGGTTCGATCTGGGATCGAACACAGGACCTTCCGATTGTAAGGCCTTCATTTACCTTCGGCGTAAGCCCGTACTTAATGAGACTAGTTTACTCTATTCGAGTAACATTGACTTCTTATTAAGGAGGTCACTAAGCTTTGCTTAATACTATTGAGCCTATAGCAAGCATTTGCATGATATGCTGCCTTAATAGCATCTGGAGATGATACTTTTTAGTCTTAGACTATTGTTGTGTAAAACAATGCACTGAAAGGCCTCAATACAAATAGCCTAACAATCAGAGCTTGACATCGTACAAATAAGGTTCAGCAATGGAACCAGCTTTGGCTAGAGCTTATTTATTTCCAGGCTGATGCCATTTCGTACACCAATGCGCTATAACAAATCTCTGTTGCAATCCAAGAAGCAAAACTATATTCATCTTTTCGAAACACCAAGGAGCTCTTAAGGTGCTTGACTCAACCGTCATAAAACCTAAGCTAGTCCTGGAAACATACATGGCCATCCACAAGCTAGTCAATTTAGCCTTTCTTGACTGGATCCCATCCGATAGCGACTTATTTTTATAATAATCTAGCGGACAAGGGGGTATGTAACTTAAAATTCGTATAGCAAACCGCGAAAGCCATAAGAGGAAAAAGAGGTAAGCTCCCGATCTAATACAAACACTGTGGAGCCCACACGGTAGATGAAAACCTTGCACAAAAACACCAAAGCTAATCCCCGCAAGTGTTATGAATTTGCGGAGAAAAGCATTGAAAGAACCAAAAATTATGTAATGATTTAATTAAAACATAAAGTTTACAAATATGTTTAATATAATACAGTATGAAGACGCCAACCTGGAAGCCGCTTATTTTAAGACAGACGCTCCTAGGTTTTTGGAACAGAAAAAAATGGAAATGATGTGAGAAAGCTTGACTTGTTGGCAGGGCACAATCGCAAGAGATCGCTAGGACCTGCTCCAATCGAGTCTCTCAAAACCTTTCTACGATCTCCTAAGCAGCCGGCATTAAGTGGCAACATTGCGAAAATGCCATCAGGGATGACCGCCTCGCATATGCTGGGTTATGCACGGTAATCATAATGAGAACTGTCAATGAATGCCGGCAAGCACATGCCAACATATTCATCGACAGACCTCCTCCACAAAAAGAGGGACGATAAAAAGCGGAGCAGACCAGAGGAGGAGAGAGGAACACCGGATGCTCCGAAGGAAAAAACCAGAGTACGAGGAGCTGATGGTTGAAGAGATATAGAGAGATTCCTCAACAAAAGTAATACAAAAATTAATGTCTCCACCAACAATGAAAAGAGGGTTAGCGGAGACGATAAAAAAAAAACCCAAAGTGGCTCCACCGGCCTAACATAGGACTAATTTGACCCGAACACTCTTTTTCTGCCATTTTGACTCTCAAAAGAGAGTTGCGATGACACTTCCTAGGAGCGATTTCCGTTGTAAAAGTTTTAATAGAAAATTTCAGATACGTTTTTGTGACAGATTTATCGTACAGGAAGAGTTTTAATTTCCCTTTTTGATTCTCAAACCGTTACAAAGATGCATAAAATTGGTTTGTGAATAGGTTGAATACGATTTATGACAGGATTTATTTTTAATCGTTTGCCAAGAGGATTTATATTTGAATAGTAAATCGCGTGATTTGTAGAGGATTAACTGGAGATTTATATTAACCGCAGTTTGGTGCCCGGTGGAGACATGGTATAAGATTTGAAAATTTTACCAAGTCTGTAAGGATGTCACCAAGGATTTGAAAACACTAATTCTGCAGACAATATAATTGGCGAGGACGAACGAAATCTCGTCACGCCTAATGTACCATTTAACCTATCAGGCATAATGACCCATTTAACCTGGGCGAAGAAATTACCGACGAAGTATACGAGCTACATATACCGCCCACCCGACCTGCGGATGAAGTGAAGGTAGCAGTGTCTAAGCCTGAGTGCAACAAGTAGGTTGGAGCTGTCAAACTTTTTAAATCCGCTGGCTATGATCTGGGATTTAACTCATCTGCAAGGTATGGTCCGAGGAAAACATGCCCAACGAATGGAGCCTCAGCATTGTTTGCCCGATCCTTACGAAACTAGACCCTCTGAATTGTACCAACTACAGAAGGATCAGTCTCCTTGACATCGCTTAAAAGAATTTTTCTGCAGTACTGTGTGTGCCCGTTTGTCAGCAATCTGATATGTCCATATTAGTGTGGATTTAGGCCAGAAAAGTCTACCAACGATCAAAATATTCACACTACGGTAGATCTTGAAGAAAACCCGGGATTTCAAAGTCGATACCCACCACCTCTTCATCAGGGCGCATATGACAGATTCTTTAGAGACGAGCTATCTTACACGATTTCTACTTTTGCAGCCAAACTCGTCAGTCTGTGTAAGATGACAATGGGAAGCCCACTCATCAGATTCGGTCACGACCTCTCCGGCGGCCGGTTTTATGTCAAAACAAGTGAGTAAGTGCAATAAATCGGCTGGGACAAAGTTCTATATACCCGACCCTATACATTGTGTAACACCAAATCTTAAAGTTTTCTGGGGTCTTCGATGATTATATCACTGTGTTAAAAACTGTGAGATCCCATTAAAATGGGATAAAGGAAAAGAACAAAACATCACCATATAGACAGCTATGACTTAGAGGTAGTTAAGGACGTCTACCTCGGTTTCGTAATAAGCTCCAGACAACCACACTGGCGCTGAAATCTAACGTTGTACACTCTTTTCAATGGCTCTTTCTTTGGACTAAGAGGGCAATTGAGTAGCAAAACCCTCTTTCGAACAACTAAATTATCCACGTATCCCATATCTTCTTCCATGCGCATGGAACCTGTCAAAGGCGGATGAAAACGCTTAACGCTGCTTCGAGAGGACAAGCCCTTGGGCGATTTATATAGTCCCGTCAGCATAGACGGAGAGTGGAGGAGAAGATATAACATCGAACTGTACGGGCAGTACAGCGACACCGACCTAGACATAAGAGTCAAAATACAGCGGCTGCGAGGGTTGGGTCACCTAGAACGGTTGGACACCTAAGGGCCCAACACAGGTAGCGCACGCAAACGGAAGGGGACCTCAGCCAACTTCGCGTGTAAAACTGAAGACGGCTAGCTGGAGACAGAGCTGGCTGGTGAGCTGTTGGCTGCATTGAATAAAGAGACAAGGAATAGCTCTTTTTCACATATACAGTGTGTGAAGCACTGTAGCTTCACTGTAGTGAAGCATTTATTTTGACATTAGTCGCCCGATGTTGGGTATCGACTTGTAAGTGAATGTATCGAATGTATCACGCGAATCGGGGTACAAATTTCACCTTAACTCAGGAATGTTAAACAAAAGTAGAGCCAGCTCCCAGAAACGTATGAACCTCGGGCCGCCTCTCATGACATGCCTGGTTCAACACATAAGTAGTCCGCACTCACACAACTAAAACTGATGCTTCTTTTTTTCCCAAAAACACTACTTCTTTGTCTCTTTTTTCAATGGTTGGCTGAGTTCTAGATCCAACCCGGATCGGACTATAGCGCCATCTTCAAGTTAGCTCTTAGGTTTTTAAGTTTTTGTTCGTTTTTTGCCCACCCAGGATATTTGCCTAAGCCCGAGAAAGGCCACCCGTTTAAAATGTTCCTTGCTCCTCTATCCTTAATCCTTTTTTGCATAGCTTTGGCGTCGACTATTGTTCAATCAAAAACACGTAGGTTGAATGTGGTCGCCCCAGTGAAGGGCTCGTGCTTTGACTTTTCACAATTCATCCATTTCCTGGGATTTTTTTACTATTCCATTCCATTTTCTACATTAAGGGCCAATTTTTCAGTGTGAGATCATCCGAGTTTCCCAGTTAAACTGAGATTAACCCCAGAAATGAGTTTTTCAGTTAATCTAGATCCGGGATTAATCTCGGCTCAACTCTCCAAATTTGGTGAGTTAATCCCGGATAAATTTTGGTGGACAGTGTGAACTTCTTTGAATGTTTTTTCTGTGTAGAATGACAGTTAATAGTTAATTTGTGTATTTTTATGACAATCTGAGAACAACTCGAACTTCTTTTCCTGTGTATTTTTCAATAATTTCGAGAGTCGACGATTTTGACAACTTTGCTGACGTAATTAACTCTGCACTGAAAAACTGCTCGCTGGGTTAACTCCAGATTGTCTTTGTTACGGGATCGACAGATCTTGGTTTCAGCTGGGATTAATTCACGACTGAAAAACCGGCCCTAAAAAGGACCGAATATATTTTAACCGCTTTTGTCATGGTCCAGAACTCGATGCAGATCAGGAGTTTAAATAGATTTTAATTGAGTTGTTGGCCCATTTGATTGTCAAACTGAAACCATTGGGAAGTAAAAGTGGCTATTGATGAGGTTCTTTGACAACTTTTGCTTATCTTCTGTTGTGACGGCGCGGCGGGTGTTTTTCCTCCCTAAGTCCATCCGATCCGCACTATACCTACGTCAGAGGGTGAAAGGCCAAGTCTTAGTGAAATTACATATTCTTGTATATCCAAAGAACGAAAAGTCAAGTCGTGGTCAAATCGATCATCGAAGTCTGTAGCCTTCTGTCGAGTTATTAAAACTCAAGAGGTCACTTATAGCTCTTAGGAAATGAACTTGTGTAAAGTTGTTACGTGCATTCACAACTTACTTTGTTAAAATTTTTGCGTTGCAAAAATTTGTCAAAAGAAACAAGGTGTATAAGGAAATGGAAAGCATAAAAATGTGTTTAACTACTTTATATGTTTTGCTGTTATTTAGGTTGGGAATTATGCCCTATTATCAACCCTCTTACCTCGTCCAAGATAGTGCTCGAACTCGAGTATTCGTTGAACTTAGTCGGAATGCAAAATGCAGTGAATCTTGTTTGGGTTCCAGGTCACACTGGTATCCAAGAAAATGTGATCTCTGATAAGCTTGCCAGATTAGGCTCAGAAAGATTTTCTCAGGACCCGAATCTGCTTAGGCCTGCCTGTATCTGCTGTCACCTCTGCTATTGATACTTGGGTTTCTCGTGAGCAGAGGGCTCGTTGGCGTGACGATGGGTGCAGATAGACTAAACGACTACGCCCGGATATCTGCGAGGGGTCAGCGTCTTTTCTTCTATCTCTCAGGAGAATCGATTGCAGACTTCTTGTAGGCGTCCTTACGGGCCACCAAGCTTTCGCCAAGCACTTGAATGTGCTAGGCTTGAGCAACACCACCACATGTCCTGCCTGTGTTTGTCAACAGACAGTTTACAAGTGAGCATCTTCAAACATTTTGCTGACAAACTTGAGATTCTTTTTGTATGAAGAACATTTCATAACTTACGTATCACCCTGTACCTGAATTGAAAAAGGCAACATAAACATGTAAAATCGAAGTAAAAAAAACTATAAATTCGAGATGCAGATTACAGAGTATTTGCTTAGCACAATGCACCGGCCTATCAAGACGATGTTGTGTCTCGCCTCGATTTCCGTATTACTATTGGCTGTCTTAAGGTCAAACATCTTAATCAGCGAATAAACAAACCGAGAAGCGATATCGCCCATCGATTGTACATTTCAAAAATAAAAAACGCAAACATCCGTGGTTGCTTCTCCAATAAATAAGTCGCAACCTTTGTACTCGGAGCTCTAAGCCTAAGGTATAGGTACTTCCCGAACTTAATGATGAATCGCTTGTGAATAGGGTATAGGTACCTAACCTAGACCTATACCCAACGGACCGGAACGTGAATAGCTATGTGCAAGTCAATTTAATTTCTAACGAAGTTCATTTAATCTCTACGCACATAAAATTTCTAGAAAGGTTGCTTGGAAAGTATACATCTGCATATAGTGTTCGTCTTTATGCCACACAAGTTGATAATTTTTTGAAACATGGGACATTTAATGCTCGTTGATAACAATTTATTTTTAAAGTCTATGATTTGTTCCCTACAACAACGCTAAAAAAAATATGTCAAGACTATGAAATCTTTTCACTGATTTTTGCTGATCTCTCATACCAAAACAGTGTCGGCTCCTCCTTTGCTCTACATCAATAGGTTGTCCCTAAATCGGTGCTGACCGACGACTTAATACAAAGTGGCCAAGGTTGCTCGGGTTCAGTTGATGCAGAGGCAGGTCAAACTGATTTTGTGGCAGGGACTTGTGTTTTGCTTCAACTCCAAAGCTCGAATCTGTTACCTATGGCAAGGCGGTTTGCATTGGAAAGATCCATAGCCTTTTCACTGCGGTTGCCTTTTGACTAAGTTTTTTCCTGTAGCAAGTTAGGCCCCTCGTTGTCTTTTTTTTATTATTAAATTAAACACATTTTTCTTGTGTGAAATATTTAAAAACCTTAACAAGATATATCTAAAACCATAGATCGATCGAAAATAATACGTCTTTAAATGTTGACTTCGACAACGAATTGAGCTGGCTGGCGATGGTAGGCACCTCGAAGGTGCTGTTTGTTGTAGTTCACCTCGACAAACTGAAAAATTCATCAATTTTACTTAGTGCTATTTTTTTACCGACATTTTTTTTTTCAATCCTATTGAATAACTAAAATGCGTTGAAAACAACTGCAAGAATGAAATTGACAAAAATTTCAATTGGCAACTGTCATACAGGATACAAGCATCCACAGGTTTTCTAAACCCACCTCTGCCTATCAACTCCTACTCTCACCTCCCCGTGGTGAACACCGGGTGCCTAGTACCTCAACGGGATATTGGGTTCCAACCCCTTTGGAAGGTTGTTGGAGGTAGCAGACGAGAGAGGGGGGGAGGAGTGTTCCCACTAAGGCTTTTCTCCTTGCATCCGGACGGCAGCGGAGGAATTCCCCAGATGAAATCAACGGTGGCGTCCGGAGCTCAGGCCTGTAAGAAGCGGGCTATCCGGCTCTCCGTCCTTAGAGCTAAACAAAGGATCTGGTCCTCCAGGTTTTGGGTTGTGCCGTCAGGGTGACTTCCCGGCCACGTAAAGAAACACCAGTCACGAAGCAGAAACAAGCCTCGGATTCGGACGGATTTACTGTTGACGACCAATGCAAACGAGAAAAGGACAACGAGCTCCGGATCTGCACGTGGAATGTAAGGTCCCTTAACAGACCACGTGCAGCCGAGCAACTAGCGGAGGCCCTTAACGACTGCAAGGCAGACATTACTGCCATCCAAGAAATGTGGTGGGACGGGCCGGGCAAAAGAAGGATGAAAAACTGCGACATCTACTACGGCGACTGCTATCGGCATCAAAGACAGCGCCTATTTGGATGTGGTTTCGTTGTTGGAGGCAGACTTATGCAAAAAGTCTTGAGCTTCAACCCTGTAAGCGAGCGCCTCGCGACGATCCGCATCAAGGCTAAATTCGCCAACATTAGCCTGATATGCGCACATGCCCCCACAGAGGAGAAAGATGACGAGACCAAAGATATGTTCTACGAACTCCTGGACAAAACTTATGAGCAGTGCCCTAGCTACGACATTAAGATTGTCCTAGGCGATTTTAATGCCAAGCTAGGAAGGGAGGGCATCTTTGGTCGTACTGTCGGAAAGCATAGCCTGCACGACACGACCTCCGATAACGGATTCAGGCTGATCGACTTTGCTGTGGGGCGACACGTTGTCAACACGTTGACACGATCAATCAACCGTCAACCAGATTGACCATATTGCGATCGACGCAAGGCACTCCTCCAGTATCATGGATGTCCGAACTTTCCGAGGGGCCAACATTGACTCGGATCACTACCTTGTTGTAGCCAAGGTACGGCTGCAGATATCCCGACCAGCGCCAAGTAATGGAAATACTGTGAGGAAGTTTGACGTCGGCCGACTACAATCGCAAGAGATCGCCAGGTCCTTCTCCAACCGAGTCTTTCAAAACCTTCTACGAAGTCCTATGCAGCCAGCATCAAGTATTGATAGCCAGTGGCAACTTTGCCAAGATGCCATCAGAGACGCCGCCTCTGAAGTGCTGGGTTTAACACGGCCACCACAATGAAACCCCTGGTTTGACGATGAATGCCGGCAAGCACATGCAGCTAAACAGGAAGCATACAAAGCGGCGCTGCACAGAAGGACTAGAGCTGCTCGCGAGCTCTACGAGCAGAGGAGGAGAGAGGAACACCGGCTTCTCCGAAGGAAAAAGAGAGAGCACGAGAAACGCGCGGTTGAAGAGATAGAGAGATGTTACAACAGGAATGAGGTCAGAAAGTTTTACCAAAGGATCAAAAGGTCCTGCCAAGGGTATAAACTTCGAACTGAAGCCTGTAAGGACCATCAAGGGAACATCGTTGTAGAATCGCAGTCGGTGCTGAGGATTTGGAAAGACCACTTCTGCAGACTGTATAACGGCGAGGACGAACCAAATACCGCTGTCAGGCAGAACGAACCATTCAACTCGGGCGAAGACGTTACCGACGAAGCATACGAACGATACCGCCCACCCGACCTGGAGGAGGTGAAAGTAGCTGTGAATAAGCTCAAGTGCAACAAATGTGAGCTGGTTAGGAGCATGCACCAGCTCATCTACAAGATATGGCCGGAAGAAAGCATGCCCGACGAATGGAACCTCAGCATTGTTTGCCCGATCCTGCAGAAAGGAGACCCTCTGAGTTGTGCCAACTACAGAGGCATAAGTCTTCTTAACATCGCATACAAGATCTTTTCTGCTGTACTGTGTGAACGCCTGAAGTCGTTTGTCAACAATCTGATAGGCACATATCAGTGTATCTTTAGGCCAGGAAAGTCCACCATCGATCAAAGATTCACACTGCGACAGATCTTGGAGAAAACCCAGGAATTCCAAATCGATACACACAACCTCTTCATCGATTTCAAGGCCGCGTATGACAGCATCTATAGAGACGAGCTATATAGCGCAATGTCTAGTTTTGGCATCCCTGCCAAACTTGTCAGTCTGTGCAGGATGACGATGGAAAACTCACGCTGTTCCGTCAAGGTCGGCAAAGACCTCACCGACCCCTTTGATGTCAAAAAAGGATTTAGACAAGGCGACGCGCTGTCATGCGACTTCTTTAACATCATACTTGAGGGAATTATGCAGAACTCTCGCGCCAACACCAGAGGTACAATCTTTCAAAAGTCCGTTCAACTACTCGTATACGCAGACGACATTAACATAATCGGTAGAACAAAGCGTGATGTCAGTGAAGCCTTCGTGAGTATTGGGACGGAAGCGGGGAATATGGGTTTAGCAGTCAATGAGGGCAAAACCAAGTATATGCTGTCATCAAGAAAAGACACCCAACACCGACGTCTTGGACAAAACATCACCATCGACAGCTATAATTTTGAGGTAGCTAGGGACTTTGTCTACCTGGGATCCGCTATCAATTCAGACAATAACAGCGCTAAAATCAAACGAAGGATAACTCTTGCCAATCGCTGTTTCTTTGGGCTAAGGAGGCAATTGAGTAGCAAAGCCCTCTCTCGAGCAACTAAAGTGTTCATGCATAAGACCCTCATCATCCCAGTCCTGCTTTACGGTGCAGAAGCATCGACCCTGTCAAAGGCGGATGAAAACACTTTAGGCTGCTTCGAGAGGAAAATTTTTCGGACGATTAACGGTCCCGTCTGCATAGACGGAGAGTGGAGGAGGAGATTTAACATCGAACTGTACGGGCTGTACAGTGATACCGACCTAGCCAAAAGACAAAACACAACGTCTACGATGGCTGGGTCATCTAACGCCCAACGCCCAGGGACGGCGCGGTAGAGGAGCAACTGGAAGGGGACCTAAGCCAACTTCGCGTGCGAAACTGGAGACGGCTAGCTAGAGACAGAGCTGGCTGGCGAAGCTTGTTGGCTGAGGCCCAGGTCCACCCCGGACTGTAGCGCCACCTTAAGTAAGTAAGTAAGACTGCAAGCAAGCCCATCCAGTGCTCGCTGAAGTTCCTCCTCGGGCAATGCAAGGACTAATCTGAAAATTTTTGCAAGGCTTAATCATCTGCGAAAAATAGATGGCTCATACTGACGCCAGCCATTTCATGAAGACTGTGCTTCACCATCCATAGTGCATATACCTATGCTACGAAAGGGAGCGGGGATTGAGTGCGTATAGGTCGGGAGTGACGATCTCACGGATACTAGGTTGTTTTCAGGGAGGAAGCCCAAAACACGAAGGGTTTCATGGCTGTTTACCGTCCTATGCTTGAATTTTGGGCAAGGATTTTGTGCAATCTTGTCGCTTCCATTGAGGTCTCCATGTTGGTATAATCCATGATGCTCTTTTCGCTGCTCTAGTTTTGATTTTCCCTTTCTATTCGTTAAAGTTGTTGCGAAAAGATGCGATGATGGTCAGCTAAGCCTTATTAAAAAGTTTCCTGGTTTTTGTCCTGAGAAGTCGAAGTTCCGCGGTCCACCATGTTGCAGGGGTCCTTTGGGGGGGCCGACTTATAGGACAGGATTTTTTGAACGAGGCTAAAAGTGTCTCACTGATAAGGTTGACGGATATCTCTAACCGTGTCACACTCGAGATGTTGCCTGTTTGATTAGGCGCCATTCGTCTTGTGACGAGTTTGGAGAATTTGCTCCAGTCGGTCGAAATCAACCCCTTCCACCCCTACCCAACCAAAATCCTAAATGAATGGAGAACCAATTTTTTTCTACTTCAGGTTATATTCCCAAAAAGAAAGAAGAAACCTCCGTCAAGAAAAACCCGCACAACATGTTTTTCAACCAATTTGTATCCTTCATTGGCTAACTCTGGCTTAAGTTAACCCCTTGACAACCCAATTTCCAGTGTTTGGATAAGAACTTACAATCCAGCAGCGCAGAGTCGAAAAAAGCCGACATTTTTTTGACAAAACGAAATCTAGAATATTTTTCCTATTCGAAATCAATAGGTGCCGATCGAAATCAATTCAAAATCAGCACTGAGAAGACTGAGCTTGGTTCTGAAAAAAAAAACTTTTTACAGATACATAGATAGTTCCTTACCTACTTGAGAATGAATGTTAGATACAATCGTGCGAAATGAACGTAGGTCTTTTGTGCACGTGTTACAAACCTAAATCAGGTTCCCCACCAAGATGCAATCAACTGCGTATCAGATTACGGAGGTGTACATATGCAATTTCTATCGGCATAAGGCTAAGCTGCTACAATCTTGCTATCGATCCCGAATAAATTAAGAGTATCTGCGAGTTCCTACATCACTAGAAGTAAACTATAAAAATTATCACGTTGCAATTTACAATCATGCCTACGTAAAATAAGCAGATTGCATCATTTATTTTTCATCTCTATATAAGTACTTGCGGAGTGATTTACATCTTCGAGTTGTTGACTCTAATACATATATTTAACCAAATAGAACAACCGCAAATTACAACGTCAGTACAACATGAGTTCCAAGTGGGGTCTTGATGTTGAAATTCTCTACGAATTGTTAGCTAACGTTAAGCTTAACTTAGGTTGGTTAAAACAGGTGTATCATGCAAATGTCATTGCACAACACAAGACACCAAAACGAGCCCATCGCCATCGCTACAGCTTACGACATCGAACCTTTTTGAATCGAAAAACCTGCAAAGTCCAAAAAGGAATTTAAAGTATTTTTGATTAAAAAAAAAAGAATTTGACTAGGCAACCGATATGCATCAACAATAGCTCACGATTTTGAAATTGTGATTTAATTTCAAACCACATTTATATAATTATGACAACTTTTAAATTGTCAAAATGAGGGCTTTGGTGTCATTCTAGAAAACGACAACGGCATCATTTCAAAATTGGCACATGGAATGTTTCATCGCTAACGGAGAAGAAACGTGAACTTTGTTGAGGAGCCTAAAAAGTATCAATTCTATTCTCCTGGCATCTCCTCCACTAAATGAAAAGAGGTTCCGGAACCAGAGATTGCGCTGATGGGTGGCGCTGCTCTTCTGGTCTGGCGTCGAACATGACAAGAGTGCACAGACGGGTGTGGAGATACTAGCAAACCACCGGTTGTAGAAAAATACATGGCGTATTCTTTTGAACACCGAATTGCCACACCGAGCTGTCAAATAATACTCGGTGTTCGCAAGAATTCCAGCGTGGTGTTCACTCGGTTTCACTGTGTACAGAACGACAAATACTGCGCCGGTGCAATCACCACGTTAAGTGACGATTTGCTTTGACTTCATTTTGTTTATTTTTTTTTTTCATTTCGTAGCGTGATTTTGTTGGCGTCAGTTTTTTGTACTTTTTAAATCTAAATTTGAGTTTTTAACAATTTCAGTCGTGTTTTAAATAACCACGCATAAAAATTGAGTCGAAATGTCACTTCACATACACAATCAAAGCTACACCCAGCCTCCACCGTCAAATACGACGGTGGCGTAATTTCGAGTTCGGTTTCGACACCGAACTAATTCGGAGTTCAAAAGAACATTTACATGAGCACGATTCCGTTCAGGTGTACGAGAAAAGAACAATTTTTTTCTGTATTCCACACCAGTTTCACGACTCGGTGTTGAAAAGAATACGCCAACAGAGTTTATTCCGTTGGGCGAACGGTTGTGATCTCAAAGCATAGGTTTGAACGATCTACTTTGGTACTAAAAGTTGAGGACGAAGTCTGAATTTAGTTCTTGAACGAAGTTGATGCTGCCCTTGATAGAATGGATAGAAAGGCAGAAATGGGTAGGAATTTTGGTACGAAAAGAAGTCCTTAGAAGACTGTGTGATTGGGAGGCACGCCGACCCGGATCAATAGAGGAACGAAGGGAACTGTTGGATTTTTGTTGTGTTCAGTCTTGTCCATCTTGAACACCTTTTTCCCACACAAAAACACTCTCAAATACACTTACTACCGGCACAGTTTAAAACAGATCAATCTCTGCTAGTTTTTTATTTGTGAGACCATTTTGTGTGTCCAAAAAATTATTGGTGATTATTCGCGTTTCATTTGACAGCTCAGCTCCATTTAGCTGAGCTGTCAATTGATCACCGCCCAGTGTTGTGTAAATTGCATTTCAGCGACAATATCCCTTTGCGACCCAGACGAAAACCAAGACTGGCTCTGGTTTTCTGGCTCTGGATGCTGACCTCTCTGATTACAGGGAACGATTTACACAGAACGTTTCGGAGAAGTTTCAACAAATTTCAACTGACGTTTTAAATGTTGAGGAAGAATAGGAGTTTTTTTCATCGGCAGTCTCTGCAAGAAATGTTTGTGGAATGAAGGGGCTTGGTGTGGCGGCTGCTGGTGAAAAAAGAACAGCGTGGTTTAAAATACCTCAAGTTACAGTAGCCATCAGGGAGACGAAGAAAGCGTTTATTGACTTACGATGAGGCGCAAATAACTTCCAATCAGGCAGTCAGAACGACCAAAGAAAAGCAAGTCAACAATCTTGCAAAAGTTTGGCGAGAGGTTGGTGACAGATTGACATAAATAAGATGTTTTGGCAGGCTTTTCTCCACCTCAGCCAACGAGATAAGGACGGAGTATAGTTCCACAGTAGAAGAGGACACTTTTAAGATTAAATCGCTTAACGTTAGAAAGCTGGAGTTAAAACAATCCATTCAGAAATGCTCAAGCCAACGGGGGGAGGTATTTAATGGCTACTGCGTCATTAAGGTGGTCTGGGATAGCGAAAAAGCTTCTAGGGTGGCGAGTGGCCAACAGGAGTTACAGTAAATGAATAAAAATAAATAGAGTGGCGCAACAACTCGATGTGTACCAGGGCCAACTTCTCAACAATGTATGCTGTGTATGTTAATTTCCTACAAATTTTTCGCCGAATCCGAACTGCATTTTGAGAAGTTTTTCAAGACAAATGATACTCTCGGAGAGCTTGTCAGACCCTCGCAGAGGTGGGGACCGTGAGAAAGAACGACTCTTTTTTTCAGGTGACAATGGTAGGATTTGAACCCAGACCACCGGCGTAGTAAGCACACACATTAACCACTACGCCACGGTACCCCACTAGTATCGATACTAGGATACTAGGAGTTATAGTATCCATTATCAAAAACGGGACAGGAGAGATTCCTCTTGAGGCCAGTTTTTCAGTGCGAGATCATCCACGTTTCCGAGTTAAACCGAGATAAACCCCAGAAATTAGTTTTTCAGTGAATCTATAGGTCCGGGGTTAATCTTGGTTTAACTCGCCAAATTTGGTGACTTAATCCCGGATCAGCTCGGGAGAATAGTATGGACTTCTTTGAATGTTTTTTCTGTATAGAATGGCAGTTGATTTGCGTGTTTCCTTGAAAAATGACATATGAGAACAACAAAGACAACTTCCTTTCCTGTGTTTTTTCTATTTGAAGTGAGAGTTGGGAGAGTCGATAATTTCGAACTTTGCTGACAGGTTCAACTCTGTACTGAAAAACTGCTCGCTGGATTGACTCCCGATTCATTTTGTTACAGGATTAACAGATCTTGGTTTAAGCTGGGCTAAACTCAGCACTGAAAAAATGGGCCTAAGGGGAAGGGGTTAACCTGTCGTAAGTCTTCCGGGAAAAGTATTCACGAAGGTGTTGGAAACGCATTACAGAATTTCAATCAAGCCTTTGTTACAGGAAGAGCAATAATTCGGCTTTCCGCCTGGTAAGGGTAGAGGCACAACCGACCAGCTTTTTGCTCTTAAGGCTTGGGAACATGCCAAACTAGTCTACGCGTGTGTTTTGTATTTTTGGAAAAGACCTATGAATTTTGAGTTATCCGAGTGGTTTATGGACATATTTTTCGCATGCCGCCCGACAGACTTCCTAGACGGGTCATGCCAGCCAAGCTGCAAGCACGTCGCCTCCCTGGTAAAACAAGAAACAGGTGGTGGGATCAGGTAAAGAAAATTTCCGAGGCCTGAAATCGTGCCTGTGTTCATTGAGTTGTTGGCTGAAGAACGGGTACAAATTAAGGACCATTTGGGCGCCCTCACTTCGCGACCTTCTTAAAGGGTCGGTTAAAAAAAGTGAACCGACGCTTCTACCAAGCGGTGAAAGAAAGTGATATGACATGTGAATGTCATGGCCTTGCGGTCTCCGGAATCATGACAAAGTTCTTCATAGGCACCGACAATGTAGGATGTAGCCTGTCAGCTCATCGAGCATAGTTGGGTTCATGCGTTTGCACAGATTGAAGCAGTCCCTCATGCGGTCCATTTGTCCATGGACTTGACCTTGGTAGGGGTTCACCACCTTGCATACGAATGAAAGTGACGTGCTTGGCAAGCTACGGAATTTTCCTGCAATCCGGCTTGTCTTGAATCAACGACAGTAAACCAAACGGAGAAAAAAGAGCGGCTGGTAGCAGAATATTTTGCTCGACACTTCGACGAGGCTTGAAGCAACCAAAAGGCGGATCAGCAGCGGCAAGAATACACACTCTTGCATTGAGTGTTTTCATTTTACCTGTTTTGGCAGTACAAATGGTCTGCTGCTGTTGTCAACCATCAATGTCATTTCAAAGCTAATGCACCTGCCTCGAGAGTCATTTCCCCAGTAAGTAGGTCCTTCATTATAGCAGTGAGACCAACCTCGTCCAGTGGTTATAGGCTGTTGACTTTACTGAAATGATATCAATAGACCTCCTCGCTAAAGAAGCCGAAGGAAAAAATCGTACCGGCAGGATAATTAGGGATAATGAAGCTGAAGGATGAAGTCCGTCTAAGAAGAATCCCAGACCATTGGCAAAATAGATAAAACTCCTCCGACAAAGGCATAGATGAACGCAGAAATAGATCTAAGACCACTGGATCATAAAGAAGCCTGGGAACCTGAACTTCTACCTGACGCAGATGCTTACTGGTCGCGGTCATGAATGTTTCAGAGGCTATATCACGACAGATTTGGGCATGAAGACAATCCTTACTGGTTCAACGTGCACAAAAGTAGTTAAAACGCGGAATAATGTTTCGCTGTCTACGTTATCACGAAGAGCGGAACAAGCTACCGAACCGACTGCGGGTGAAAACTCAACCGCAGAGAACATCATACGACAGATGTTGGTCATTTAGAAAGCTTGGGAACCGGTTAGCGTAACAGTCTAGCACTACGAAAGAACAACGAAGACAGGAACGAAATACAGCGCAGGTTGCAGCCAAACGTGAATAAGCCGAATATGTAAGTCTAAAGGTTTCCCTCGCGATGTAATGCTTGACGGAAGTGCCGGCAGAATCAGAAGTAGAAAAGAAATTAGGTTTATTGGGCGGGAATCCCTCCCGAGAATCCCTGTTACTGGGTACGGGCTCAAGTTTTCCACCCTCTTACGCCAAAGATATTGACTGAGAATAGCCAGTCGGCTTGTGTCGCGCAAAAGCTAAAAATTTACCATACCAGGGTCGCCCATGATGTTGCCACGACTTTTTAAACCGTCTGATCGCTTTTCTTTGCCTCTAAAGAGCAGCAGCAGCAGCAGGACTTTCTTCACGTCCAACTGGCCATAGATTTCAGGAGTCAAAACTAGTGGTCGTCCTGCGCCAGCTCGGTGATTTTCTCAGGCATGAGGTTTGCATTCTTTTAGGTATGTTAGTGCTTTTGTGAATCTAGATATGATTCGATTACTTTCCAAGAAAGTCTCAGAATAGAGGCCAGACACCAGCTGCTTAGATCAAGAACGCATCAGTGATTGGTAAACAAACCATCGTCCACGACACATAATGGTCAAAGTTTGAGGAATGTGATCTGATCGCCGTGGTGTTGGATCTTGAATTCCTGAATTTTCTGAACTTTGACCCACGCGTCTTCAGGTGCAATCGACCGCCACAGCTTTAATGACACGACAACCATCTAAGGAGGAAAACTGGTGCTGCGGCATTAAGGGCAAAGAATTGACGGGCTGGTATATTTCGGCACCACGTTTATCGCCATATCTTCAGTTCACTTAGTTGAAATAGGCTTAGACGCCGAAACAGGCTTATTGAGCCCTCATTTTATGACGATACTCGATGTCCAAAGGCGTTCCTATCATAGAACTCCATTTCTTTGTAACTGGGAAGGATTTTTGTAAAGACGTCAGAGTGCATAGAAGCTTAGAGGATGATATTGTAAACGACTTCTGTAGAAGCTGAAGATGTGAAAGAAGAGACAGAGTCTATAGAACAGAACACTTTCTCTGCCACTGTACAGCTCTGATTAACCTTCTGACTAACCACTGACTAACCTTCTTAGGAGTCAGGTTCTTTTATGGCCTGCACGACCTGGCATAAATATCACTGATAGACCTAAAGACATGTATTAAGAGAACAGGCTGGTCCAGTTAGTTAGACTTATGTCCAACCATGTTTGTCTATCCTACAAGGGTAATCACAATGGGTCAATTTGGCCTCCGAGTGAACTTGCACCAAATGCAAACAACCCTTTAAACCTAACCTATGACATTTGTCTACAATAGTCTCATCTAACCTTCATTGAACTCTTGCAGATGATCCAAGTCAATTTTTATGATGACGATTCCCGATGAACAATTTTGTAACCAGTTGATTCACACACACAAATGTCTTCAGCCATTAAATAAACAGCTTGAAGCTCCAGTTGTAGCCCCTTTACAAGGGCAGAAGAAAGGTCAGACGGTCCATGACCATGGCTAGACTTCTGGGGCAACTTCTGTACTGTGACCCAAGACGAACAGTGAGTCCAAGAATCAGACTTTGTAGAAAGACAGCTATGAGGTAAAGGCAGCCAATTGACTATTTTTAATGGACTTTTTTTTTTCTATACTGCATTGAATTGGACGTCTTTCTCATGAGCTTAACCTCATGTATAAAAGATTTTAGTTCTTTTAAAGGAAAATGCAAAGGTACGAATATGTCTCCTTTTCTTTCTAAGCAGCTTCCTTTGACTTTTTCATTGTGCTTGATTCCTAAGGGGGTAGTTAGTTAGCCATTAACTGTTGTACGAGATAATTTAAAAGAAAAAAAATAGGGCCTGAATCGTTATATAAACGTTTAAAACCCAAAAAATACAGGTTTTTTAAGAATTGAGGCTCAATTTCTTATACTGAAGACAGTCTTCGTCCAGTAGCTTAAAATCATTATTAGACGTTACCTCATTGTAGAGCTTATAAGCCCTAGAGGCACTAGCAGGGTTCGTAAGGTAAAAAAAAAAGTTTGCATATTTATTACTTAAACATATTCCTCTAACAGCACTTAAACACTAAAATGAATCCATACTCGAAGATTTTTTTTAACGGATTACATGAAAATTACATTACTTCAATTGAAACAAACGCATCACATTACTGTGCTGGTGGAGCTTGCAGTTTCTTGATTCCGGCATCAGCTTGTTGAGCCAATTCCTTTCCCTTGTCGGCGATTTGGTCTCCGAGTTGCTTCAGACTGTCTCCGATTTTCTATAAGCAGAAATATCAAAATATTTTTCTGTATATTGACAGAGCACAGTATTCATCACACTTACCTCCATGTTTTCCTTGCTGAAGGTCTTCTCCAAGAATTGAGAGAGATTTGCCGCCAAAGCGTCGAGATTCACTTGGCCATCAGCCTTTTCCACATCCCGAGCGATACGGGCTCCAGATGAAATCTAATAAAATTTATCGTTTTTATGCAAATTCAAAAATAATTCGTTTTTGAAGGGTGATAAAATCCTACTTGGAAAACGCAGAACGCAAACAAAAAGACAAGAGCGATTTTTGCCATCTCGAAATGGGTAGGTTTACACTATCGGGAGTCGGGAATTGAACTATTTTTAAAAATTTCAAATCACTTCGAAGAAGATTCTGTTGTATAGTAAAATTGGTAAGATAACCTTTTAACACTAAAAACGTACTCGTATGTTAGTTTCCGTACTGAGATAATAGTTCTACACATGTGCCTGTGGGATGTTGTTATCAAAGTTCTGTAAATTAAGAACTCTGCCTCAGCTGTATAGATTGAAGTAGGTTTTTAAGTGCCTTGCTAATCTTGCTAATAAAAGAAATATGCAAAGACTGTGTTTTTGTTTTGTAAAAACAATGAAAAAAGTGGTTAGTCCATGTTATCATTGTATAAAATAAAATTAAATTAAATTTTTTAAAAAATAAAAAAAATAATCAGGGGTAAAAGTGTGAACCACGCACAACAAACGTCATCCTAGAGGATGAACCCTCTTTAGTTTCTAAAAATCAAGCTTTTGAATTCTTAACATCTATAGGAAGTAAGGTGTGCGATATTACTATACCACTGCCAGACTTTCATCACCGAATTCCTTTATAAGTTTTTTATTCAGACCTGGTTTTCTGTAAAATTACTTTTTAATCTTTTTTTTAGTAACTTTTCGGCGAACAACTAAAACTCGAAGAATGAACGACAAACGAAGTTACACGATAAAAATTTCACATTAATTACGATGATTAAATGACAATAACGATTAAGACGCTATTTGATCTCATTTTCTAGTACCTTCTCTCTTATCGAAAACCGTAGGGAGAGTTCTCATTTCAGCAAAACTTAACAAAAATAATAGAATAAACCGGTTTAAACATAGACCGAATCCATTCGATTTGGATGAATTTGCGCAATCAAGTGAGTTAGTGCAAGGATTCGGCTGTAACGGATTTCTAAATATCCGTCACCCAACCCGTTTTACCAAGTAACACCAAATCTAAAAGTTTTTTTACCTGAATTCATAGTCAATTATTTGTGCGACTCCAAAAATGAGGGAGGGCTAAAAAGAAAATCCTTTTACCATATTTCGTAGGAGCTATGAGGAAATGCTTTAAAAGCGGAATCGTACACAAGAACCAGTGAGTAAGTGCTACAGTTTGTACGCAGAAGTTACAGTCCGTAAAACGGACCGTTGAATACCCCATCCTATCCCACATTGTAAAATGCTGATGGCATAGTTTTTTTTTTGACATTTTATAGGTAATGCAAACTTCAAAAAGGGGCGTGATCCAACCGGTCCTAATTTAAATAGAGCGGCGTAACAGCTCGAGGTGAACCAGGGCCAACTTCTCAACAATGTATGTTGGTGTGTTAATTTCTTTACATACAAGGGGACCTACAATTTTTTGCCGAATCCGGACGGCACTTTGAGAAGTTTTTCAAGACAAATGATACTCTCGGGGGGCTTGTCAGACACTCGCGGAGGTGGTAACCGTGAAAAAGAACAAGTCTTTTTTTTTCAGGTGACGATGGCAGGTTTCAAGCCCAGACCTCCGGCGTAGTAAGCACACACACTAACCACTACGCCACGGCACCCCACGACCGTCCCTAATTACAAACTATTAATTACAAGATATTTCCACAGATATTTCCAAGTTACACTTAAATGTACGTAAGAATGCAATTTTTTTGCTCAAATTCAATATTTTTGAAAAATAGACCCATAAAAGGGGGCGTGGCTAAAAACTTTACATAAACGAAGTATGGACTGAAGTCTCGTTTACCTAATCTTCTACTTTTTTTGTTTGATGCTTTCCTAAATTAGGCTCAAGGCCAGTCGAATTTAAGTTTTTCTGGAAAATTTTAGGTTTTTCTTCAATTCTGCCTCCAAATGTGGGCGTGGCCCAAAGTCTTGTATAAACAAAATGTCGAACTAAGCGTTTTCTGCATAAAATATTAAGAAAATTTCTTTTTAATTTCGAGCAAAAATATTGAGTAAAATGTATTTGAAAATTTACCCTTAAAATAGATGCCACGCCCACTAGAGGAGGTTTACCAATTAAATTTGTCTTTTTTGTGTCTTACATTCACAAGGAGATGCTAAATGTCAAATTTCAGCCTTTTAGAACGTTTTTAAAGATCTAAAATGTTAGGGTCGATCCAATTTTCGTCTTATTAAAAGCTTCTGGCCACTATTGCTTTGCGCCAAAATTAAAGTTCGTGTACGCCTTGTCTTTTGTCAAACTTGTCCATAAAAGGCATTTTGAAGTGAAATGTGAATTAGAGGTTGTTTTGTGACACATCTTAGTACTTTGTCTGTGCAACGTAAGAACTAAGCCGTGCCTTTAGTCTCGGTTCTCAAGCTTGATCTTGTGGACCTAAGACCTTCAAACATATACAGACGGATGGACGGACGAACAAAACTTAATCAATTCACCTATCGGTATCGATCTTTTCTCTTAAAGATTTCAGAAGTCTACGGTGATTATTTCACGATGTTACAAACAATGCATTCTTATTTATATACCCTGGATCGGGTATAAAAATTGAGATTCGGACTTTGAGAAATTAAGAATTTCATAAAATGGGATGGGGTACATGTAAAAGACTCTTTTTAAAAGTGCTCTTGGTTGTTAAAGATCTTTTTTGTCGAGGTTGCTACTATCCGATGGAGCACTCAGACGCAAGTACTGGGGTGGAATCGGCTAAGATGATCTATGATAAGTGATGTCACAAATCACAAAACTTCGTCCCGATCAATCACCGTCTACCCTTAGGCTGACTTTCTGCATGTACGAATAAAAATCAGTGTTCTTACATCACAAGCCTAAGGAAAGCAACGATTCGGAACAATATTTTTGTGATCACCTTACGCAAACGGACTATTATGGTTTGATCACATTGACTGTCACAAAATGTGAAAATCACAGATCACCATAGCCGATTCCACCCTTGGTTAATTGTACTGCCATGCAGACACCTTACATAAATTAAGATAGGGCATCGCAGTGAAGAAGAGCTTAGATGTTCGGCACTCAATCGCTTCTCCTTGCGTGTTTATTGAGCAAAAGAGGAGGCAGTGCCCGATGTAAGGGACTGGGTTTGTTTAAGTTGGTGAGACTTCCACCGACCTGTCCCATTTCATAGACACCGCCGAAGGGTCGACCGGAGTGCTTGCGCCTTCAGACAGTAAAGCTTCTTGGCGCCGTCAATCGGTCAGCTGCTTCCCTTTTCCTCTTCTGATGTTGCTTATGCCTTCAGCCCAATGAATCTGTTGCGTCCGTCGCGTCGAAGTACACAACTGACAACTCAGTGAAGTACACACGTTCAACCATAAAAGTGTCCCAAGTCTTACCGTCAGCAGCAGTATATTGAGCGGCATCCTTGTTCACGCTCAGTTTGCCCACAAAGGCGAACAAAGATCCGCAAGAGTAGCTTGTTTCTTTTTTTATATAAATGAATGTTGGGGCCTCCAGACGCCATGCCCCGACCGTTGTCATAGAGACTACGGGTAGATTTTGGCAATTGTCAATACAACCTGGAGTAGAAAAACTGTAGGCTCTCTATTCATTTATGACTTTGGATGGGATGGGGTATGGTTGGAAGGGGAACAATTTCGGGGTTTGGGGTTCAACCCCGAAAACAAACTCAGCTAATTGAAGCGCCCTTGCGGACGGTTGTTACAGATACGTCTAAAAATAGGTTTAAAGTGGCCATAGTTAATGCGATGGCAAAGTGGCCATAGTTTAGTCGAAGCAAAGGTTCTGATCGAAGGTGTTAGGGTTGATGGTGATTAGCTGAAGGAGTTGAGGGCTAAGAACGTTGTCAGTTAGAAGTCGGTGGATGAAATGAAGAGAATGTCAGCTACCTCGCGTAGGTATATTTTTTCTATTTTTTAACATTTGCATCAGTCTTCATTGGTTGGCAGGATGATGGTATATGTCCAACAAATGGGATATGTCTTCTTTGACTGCTTGCTGCTTCTATTCTCTGTGTGTGAATTTGTTGGCAGGGAGTGGGAGACCATACCTGATTGGCATTCGAGGAGAGACCTAACGTAAGCCTTGTAAAGGGCTAAGGTTTTGGGTAACATAAGGATCCGAGACCGATTCCTTTGACCATCGCTTCACGAAACCAAGTGCGGAGCTAGCGCGGCTAATAATGTAGCTGATATGGCTACGGAAGTTAAGCTTGCTATCACAAAAAACTCCTAGACCGCGAATTTGAGTATACTTATCGACACTTCTTGTGTGCCATTGATAAAATAAGCTCTTGAGGTTCGAGCAGAAGTTTTGCGGGAGTAAGTATTTGCCTGAAATTTATTGACTTTTTACACCACTCTAAAAATCTTTTAAGTTCGTTTTATAGGTAGAAGGGCAAGGAAATTACCTCAAAGATTCTCATGTCAGCTCCAAAAACAGACAAATCAGAATTTACCATGACCATATTGGCATCATTGATTGAAAAAATTAAGAAAATTAATCCGAGATGACTGCCTTGTGGTTCCCCAAAGTTTGCATTAATTCAATCTGAAACCGAAGACCTGAAGACGACTCTATGTTGCCGGTCTTCCCAAGCATAATTTGATCTGCTTCGGTGATTTGATAATTTGATCATAACTGGCAAAACTAGAATGGAAGTCGAACATTTTAAGTTTAAAACTATAACTTGGTGCTCGAGCTTGTCAAAGGACTTGCTGGAAATGACGGCAATAGCATCAACTTCTTTTCCATCATCTAGGCTAGCTTAGGTTAGGTTGGGTGGCTATGCCTCCACTAGGCAGGAGCACACTTAGACCAAGGGAGGTCCATTGTGATACCACTTATAGGACCGGAGATACCAGCCCGAGGACCTAAATTACAAGTCCACCCATTCGGGTGGGAGGGGTCTAGGCAACCAGTGGCAGTGTAAACCTGTACCGAAGGTCACCAATCAATTATTGATTGGTTGAGAACTTACCCGAGAGTAATGGGGGCTGGGGGATAACCGTTACGGTGTGAACCACTGCCAGCAGGATTGAGGGGGGCCAGTGAGATACTTCCTGAAGAAAGATTGGTCTCGTAACTGCTGAACTTCAGATGGGAATTTTCCGTGAGGATCGGAGGGGCGGACTTGGTGCGGTTAAGGAAGAATAGTTTTCATGTGAGAAAAGCCCGGCAGGGGCACCCGATTTCGGTATAAGTCCGTGCCAACTGCTTCTCTGCTAGGAATCATCCTCGAGGATGGGAGGGTGCAGGGGTAACCGAACTCAGTGTAAACCCTTGAATGGGGGAGGGGAGTACTAACGCAGGAATCTGGCGTAGGGTAACCGTCTTCGGTATAAACCCGTACTCAGGCGACTCCCGTTAGAATTGGCGGGAAAGGGGACGTGGAACAGGAAGGTAAGGGTAACCGAAACAGTATGAACCCGTACCAGTGGGAATTTTGTGCCGGTGATCCCGAGAGGGTGGAGGGGTGAGAGCAACCGAAGCGGTATAAGCCCACACCGGCCCAGCCCTGTAAGGGAAGACCGGAGTATGAGGCGGAGAGAATGGCAATTACTGGAGGAATTCTACTTATTACGTTCCCGGGTGGCATGAGGGACATAAATGGTATGTCTCCCCTTTACGTCGAGTCTAACTAGATCTTTTATTTCTGTTGCTATAGATTCAGTGAGAGTTCGCCTCAAGGCTTAGAGTGCAGGTGAAATAACCGATTGCGGTAAAATCATCGTCTAACGAACACAAGAGCTTTGAGATAAATTCAGTATGGTTTCTGGTGGTGGATTTGTTTTAAGAACCCGTGTTGAAGAATGCATTTCTTGGTAAACTATACTTTCATATAGTTTAGATGTATCCAATCCGCACTTTAGTTTTGTGATCGGCCTGTATCTGGTTGCAAACACCACCCTTCTTATGTGTGCAGATCTGAAATAAGAGTCTTTCGATGAGAAATGAGAGCACTCCAGTTATGTTGGGCAAACCTTTGAACAAGGCAGTAAGACGCGGTACCAAACTATTCATACATTTTTTAAGAACTATTGCCGAGACACCGTTTACGTCTGGGCCGGGAGAATAGTTGTCTTTTAGCTCTACATATTATCTGACCACCCAATAAAGAGATCTCTCATCTATAAACCCCTTAATGTAAGTAAAGCAACCCATACGTTTGATATAAGTAAAAAAGCACAAGTGTCTCTTGAGTTGGTGACGGGGGATCGGGAACGATGGAAGGACCATTTAGCCGTTCTCGCTCCGCAAACCATCTGAGGATAAGCGGTCACCGAAAATGATGCTGATGATGATGAAAAGGCATGTTGTCAATTAATATTAAAAATAAATAATTGAATAAATGCAAGAGTTCGTCTGTGACAAACTTCTATATATCCGACCCTCCCAAGTAACATACTCTTCAGAGTTACACGCTAAAAACGTCAAAATAGCTCTTATTAGACTCTTATAACGTTCTTGACACTCTTCGAGCATAAAATCTTGTCGTAAGATTCAAAAATGATCTTGAAACGCTCTTGTTAAGGGAGTATCACCCCTGTAGTGCTTAAATCTTATAACAAGAGTATAATGGGCTCTTATAAGGCTCTTGTTATAAGACTTCTGGTAGAGTTTAAGTTTTGTAGTAAGAGCCTTATAAGAGCTTTAATCTTGTAATAAGTGCACAACTCTTGTAAAGAGAGATTGGCTCTGATAATAACATCCTTAGTCTTATTAGACAACTTCAATTCTTCGGCCATTGCCTGTAAAAGAAAGAAATCTAACTTTTTCTTCCTTAAAGGGTTTCCAAATACTTTTCACTCCAAAACAGACCGAACAGATGTATGACAGTTGCCATTTGATAATTACACATCATAATTGTTTTAGAAAATTATATTAATTACAAGTTAATCTTGGTTCAAATCCTACCATCGTCACCTGTAAAAAAAAGACTCGTTCTTTTTCCCACCTCCGCCCCACCTCGGCCCCACCTCCACGAGGACCTGACAAACCCTCCGAGAGTAACAATTGTCTTGAAAAACTTCTCAAAGTGCCGTTCGGATTCGGCAAAAAATTGTAGGCCCCTTTGTATGTGAAGAAATTAACACACACAGCATACATTGTTTAGAAATTGGCCCTGGTTCACCTCGAGCTGTTGCGCCACTATATTTATTTTTTTATTTTTATTAATTACAAGTAACTGCACCAAAGTTTAGTGCACCATAATCTAAGAAAAACCCTTTTGAAAAGTTAATAATATGGTGATGCCATAATGAGATATAAAACGCTATCGTACAAATCGATTTTCATTTTTTAAAGTATTTTGTTCTCTTTTCATCTTTATGTTCCTATGAAACAATACAAAAATTGATTTTGCAGCATTATATCTTCCTCTACAACTCTTACAACAAGAGATATAGTTTCCGTATCAGAGCTTAATAACTCTTATACTTAGGCCATTTAACGCTTGTAAGGCTCTGAGAAGACTCTTATAACACTCTACAAGAGTGAAATTCTTAGAGCTTTACTCTTACACGTAATTCTTTTAAGGCTCTTGTAGACCTTTATTCAAAACACAACGTCTACGATGGCTGGGTCATCTAGAGCGGATGGACACCAACGCCCCGGCTCGGAAAATCTTCGAATCCACACCGCAGGGACGGCGCGGTAGAGGAGCACCGAGACTCAGGTGGCGCACGCAAGTGGAAGGGGACCTCAGCCAACTTCGCGTGCGAAACTGGAGACGGCTAGCTAGAGACAGAGCTGGCTGGCGAAGCTTGTTGGCTGAGGCCCAGGTCCACCCCGGACTGTAGCGCCACCTTAAGTAAGTAAGAAGACCTTTATTAGAGCTGAAATGTAAGTTGGGCTATATACCGTGTTACACCAAATCTTAAGGTTTTTTGTCCCGAATTCATATATTATTTATATAGGCCACGCCCCCAAAAGTGGACTTGGGCTAAAAATTAAAATCAATTCATTGTAATTTCGTTAGAATCATGACAAAATGCGTTAAAACCGAAAATTATTTCGGATAAAACCCGTTTTTCGTAAAAACGCCCGTAAAAACTTTATGTGGAACAAACTTAGCAAATAGTAATATCATTTCGTGATATCTAAAATCTTTTCGAGAAATCGAGTTTTGAAAGATCAAAGATCAAAAGAAGACAGACGAAGTGTAACAGATGACATTGATTTCAGAGTAAACCACTAAGGGGTCTGATGATGAAGCTCTGGCAGTCTTCGAAACAACGTTGTCATCCAAGCCACTTTCAGTCGAAAGACTGTAACTTTAGTACTTGTTATCATTTCGATAACTGGGAATATTTCAATTTTTCAATGAGAATTTAGAAAAATGGCTTACGCCATATGGAAAATACCCAACAAACATCCATCAGTGGAGAAGCTCACAAGATCAAACATGTTTAAAGTGGGCATGGTCGATATTGTGGGCGGTTCAATTTTTGCCTTCTTAAAGTTAAAGGCCATTATTAAAAGGAAAATTTTTGAAAGGAAATTTTAAATGGAGGTTGCCTTACATTCAAGTCAGTAGTGGGCGTGGCTGTTCGTAAATATAACCAATTTTCGCACACTGTCTGAACAAAAGAATCAAGATACACTTCAAGTTTGAGCGCCCTAGCTCAATTTTAAAGACCTAAGAAGTTCACACATACGAACAAACGGGCAAACGGACATACATAGCTTAATCGAAGGTCTTTTAAGGGGCATTAAAATTAAAATAGCCTGGATCGGGCTAATAAAAACTTGCCCCTAAATGGATTAAAATTTGAGTGAACGACACGTGCGGGGCGAATACTTTCGGCATCAGCCGCCAAGTCATGGGTCTGTCATTATTTTGTGACTTAGTTTTTTTTTTTTGAATACTAGGGTGGACGGAGGCTAAAACTCCAAAATCTTTCAAAGATACCAATACGCCCTCTATAGCAGGTACATAATACCGAAGTAGCCGATATTGGTTATGCCCGATTTCCACGTGCTAAACAACCACCCATTTATGAGAGACACTATGAAACTGCCAGAAGTTAACTTAAAAAGCAGTTTACGCTTCCGTAGTGTTAATCGCATTGGATAGGTTGCTTTCCAGTGAATGCACCTACTTAGCCGTTCATTCATGCGGCTTCACCCTACGTCGCTAGATCGAAGGGTCTTGTTCTTTGTAGTCGTCGCTCGTTGTTTACATCGTTAAGAGTCTCGTTGAGAGTACGGATCATTTCATTGTTGCAATGAACATGAAGGCGAGCATTTAGCTTTCGAGCAAAGTTTGTTACTTCTTCGCTCACGGTAGCTATTCCTAAGTCTCTGTGAATATCACTAATCCTAATATACCATGGAGCATTCACAATTGCTCTGAGTGTCTTGTTTTGAAAAGTCTGCAACATGGACATGTTGCTCGGCTTGGTACAACCCCAAAGTTATATACCGTATGTCCAGGACGGCTTTAACACCTGCCTGTACAAGAGCAGTTTGTTAAATGTGCTTAATTTCGAAAATCTTCCAATAAGCCAATACATTTCCTTGAGCCTAATCTCGAGCTCGTCACGCTTCTTCTTTACGTGTGGTTTTCGCCTTAGTTTAGCGTCCAGTGTCATCCCTAGATACTTCGCTTCATTTGCATAAGGTATTTGTACAGACTTGTTCTCGTTAGGAGCGATTCGCCAAGTCTTCGTTCAGACACAAATTCTGTCCAATGCTCGTTGGAGGTTCCTCGTTGATGACTCGACTGATTCACCTGTTGCCAGGATGGCCGTATCGTCCGCAAACGTGGCCACGACTGTCTCGTCATCTAGAGGTATGTCTCTTGTGTAGAGCAGGAACAGGGTCGGACCGAGGACGCTTCCCTGGGGTACGCCAGCCCGAATTTGCTTGAAACTCGAGTATTTACTACTACACCCAACACGAAAGAGTCTGCTTTCAAGATAATTTTCCAATCTTTTAAACATGTCTTCCGGCAAGTTTTGCCGTAGCTTATATTTCAAGCCTTCGTGCCATACCTTGTCGAAGGCTTGCGATACGTCGAGGAAAGCACTTGAACATATTTTTTTCCCTTCTAAGGCTTTTTCAATTTCATGCGTTATTCTGTAGACTTGATCTATTGTGGAATGGTTAGGTCTGAAACCGAATTGATGATCCGGGATCAAGCGTCTTTCTGCAATTATTGGTTGTAATCGCTTCAGCAGAAGTTTCTCGAATACTTTCGATATTATCGGCAGAAGCGATATGGGCCTATAAGATTTTTCATCATTTGCGCATTTCCCCGGTTTCGGAACCATAATGACTTTAGCAGCTTTCCATTGTCTTGGAACGTATAGAAGTCTAAGAGAAGCGTTTATCATATAAAGTAGCTTGACTAATACCTTTTTTGGTAGCTCTTTCAATATTTCGCCAGTGATCAGGTCGTAACCCGGGGCCTTATTATTTTTAAGTTTGCTAATTGTCTGTCGGAGTTCAACTAACAAAACTTTTTTCATTCTAAAGCTATCAGGTTCCGCGTTGTTGTTTAGAACGTCAGCCAACGGCGGACCGTCAAAAGGCTTGAATGTTTCTTCTAAATCCTCTTAATGTTCAGCAAGGTTTTAAGCAAAAAGAACGTTAGTCTACCATATGTGACTTGGCCTACCTCACTTGACTTGACTTGGCACTGCTTCTGGCTCTTCAAGTGCATCTGCTATAAGATATGTTTGTACTCGTACTCTCTAAACATGGCAAAAAAGGTGCCTAGTTTTTTGATCATCTTTCAATATTTTGGTGGCTTTAAAATAAATCAAATTGGTAAGTAGGATATAATCTGTTCCTCCTTATATCCTTCTTACCAAACTTTTATTGGTTCTACATTTTTAAATAAGAAAAAATTGTATTGATAGACATGGCCGTAGGTTCTTCCTTTAAGCTCTGACCGCCAGCATCTTTGCAGACATTCGACAAAAGACGAAGATCTCTTTGGTCCTAAGAGAACGAACTTAGTGAAGGTTGTATTCCTACAACCTAACATATGGCCGGCAGGCCGACAACAGCCGGCATGTATCAACTAGAACAACTTTTTTCTTCATGATCGATTCACCAGAAACATGATCGATGATCAAGTCAGAGCATAAATTGCGTCATTCATTGCCAGCATTGTATATACACAGCTTTCAAAAGTTCCATGAACCATTAAACCCTCCTCAGATGTCAATGAATAAATACCACCAACTGATAACGTCGAGGAAATAAAAAGATTTTCAATTTATTTCAGAAGACATAATGAGTGCTCGTGGCTAATCACTTTCTCAGAGCTCAAATTTCATAAGCCGCCTCATCGTCCAAAGTGTCGATTAATAAATTGACGAAGCTTGTTTAAAGGCGCCCACAAAAATTGATTATCATGTGACATAACAAACAATAATTATAGTTAACAAAAAAAAAGTTCGAAATTTCGTGATAAGTCTTTAAATATTTTCTTTCGGTTGCATCTTATTTTCAAAATTCAATTTCACACGCATACATGTACATTGACACATTATAAAACCACTGACACAATGTTGACAGCTCATTATCGGAAATTACCAAACAATCTCTCGAAGAAGCTCACTGAACTCTGAAGCTTGTCGTTTAGCAAAGTGTCAAGGTGCTGAAATTGCGGCAACTTATTGAAGAAATTAGGGCTCGAGTTCACTTCTTCGGATGCTTCCGCGGGGCGGATTGAATTGGCGTGTCTCTTGTGACTCCTCGCGCGTGGTGCTCTGGCAGGTACTGGAGCGTTTTTAGGTTTCGCCCACCACATGGCCTTCTTGTTGGATGGCGCAGGAACATGATGGTCAAAGGAAAATAAGTTAAGAAGGCTGTTGGGAGAGAGGATCGGTGGAATCACTTTGTCTTCCAATGAGTCCTTGAACAGCTCAGTGCTATGAAATGGATGTTCGATTGTCTGGGGAATTGCCTTTATCTCGTGGGAATCTGTTGTCGTTTTGGGTTCTTCATTTGGAATCGGTGCTACAAGTGTGCTGATCTCATCTTCGTCGTGCCTAAAAAAGTTCTCCGTCTGCAGTTCGATATGGCTCATGGGAGTTGAGCTCTCCAATGGGGGATGTATCTGTCTGATGTCCTCGATCGAGTCTAAATAGTTTGGCCAATTGTCCATGAAAAGGTTATCGGATTTCAAGGCATCAGGACTTGGTGTTGTTGTTGTCGCAGAAGTCTGTTCAATTCCTCCTAAGTAAGGCATGAAAGTTGTGGTCAACAACGCCTCATTGGATAGTTCCTGAAGAATTTCTTCTTGTTCTGCTTCTTGCAGTTCTTTCGGTTGTTCCTGTGTTTCTTCTTTTGATTCCTCTGGACTTTCTTGTTTCGATTCTTGCTCAGATTGTTGTTCTGTCTCAATTTGTTCTTCCTCTGTGTAACTCTGAGAACTGTGAGTAGTATCTTCGATTGGGCTGTCCGTTGTGGTCTCCCACAATTTAAGTTCATTCGGCGAAAGTGAACGCTTAAACGGAACTGTAGACACTGGGTTCGAAACTATATCCTTTGGGGTTGTTTCTATCTCAAGAGTGGTTTTTGTGGTTACTTCCATGTGAAGTATCGGTTTTGTGGTGACTTCTGCCTCAATAGTTGGTAGCGTGGTGGCCTCGATTTCTAAACTCGTTGTTGTTGTAGTTTCAGCCTCCAAAGCCGCTTCTGTGGTTGTCTCCTCTTCAAAGCATGGTTCTGTCGTTGTTTCTGTCTCAGCGCTCACTCTTGCTTCAGTTTCTTCTATAAGGCTTGAAATTGTGGTTGTTTCAGTCTCCAGGATTCCTTCGGTTGTTGTCTCACCTGGCACCACTGGAGTAGTCGTCTGCTTTTGAATCGGAAATAACGGATGTCCTCCGGCATAGTCGGAACTTTTTGAAATAAAATTGTCAAGCGCTGTCAGATCTTCGATAGTCCTTTCTGAACTCAAGAGAACTTCGGGTGGGATCGTGAGCATCACTAGGATAAAACCGAAACTTAAGTATTGAAATGTAAAATGAATGTACGAAGTGCAGCTTACGCTTTTCAGAGCTTTCAATAGGGTATGCGACGCCGCTGTCAGCAGATCTCACAGAATCTGCATGTGCCAAAGCACACTAAAACAAGTTTTATATTAAAACAGGATACGAAATTTCAATAAAAACTCACCACCAAATATATTAAAACCAACATCGTGGTGAATACACTCAATTTGAATGTAAAACTTAAGTAGTTCTTCCTTAGATAGGCCAAAAACTTTATAATTTTTCCGTTAATCTTCTTCAACATGGTATCGAGAAGAATTGGATTGTGTTACTAAACGTTCTTTTAACATGAAAGCGCCTTTCACCCATCTGCTGTAACATTTAAGTGAGTTGTTTTTTTTTTTTAAGTTTGAATGTTTTTTGCCAATCCCAATGCACACCTGGTAATGTTTATGTTTTGTAGTCGAAAACAGAGGCAACATGGCCATACAAAGAAAAAATTGCTGACTCCTGAACTTTTTCATGGTCGCTCTTCCGTATAATGCACTGCGGTCTATGCAAGTCTTGGCTTTTGGGAAAAGAAGCTCATCAGATTCTTAGAAAACGAAGTGATGACTTCATGAAACCGAGGAGTGTTTTTCTAGTTCTAGTTGAAGCTAGCTCTCCATAGAGTGAATCCACATATTGTTCAGTGGTCAAGACTGGTGTTGCATTGGGGTTTATGTAATTTTGTCAGCATTAGCCCTCACGATCAATGATCTTTGGATCATTCACACCGGTTTGTCATTGTTTGGTTATTCCCATATAATTTGTTGTCTTGCGCAGGTGCACGCTAGACATAGGAAATGATGTATGAACTTGTCAAGTTCAAAAATTAAATACTTCATGCTTTGCGCTGTTGCTGAGACCTTGACTTCTGAGTTTAGTGACTAAAACAGTGACTAGTTCTGTAAAGCTCTACATTATAGTAACTACTGTAGTAGTAAGTAGTAAGTACTGTAGTAGTAAGTACAAAAAGTAAATTTGTCCATTAAGATAACCGGGAATTTTCGCAGCCAGAAAAAATTTCGGGACTTATTTTTGTAAATTCTGTTGGAGGTTGTTTTGAGAGTAGCCTCAGAGGTTTTTTCAAGAATGCCAATATTTTTAAGGTCTAGTGGGGATTTCTGGCAGGGCATGCGTATAGTCACTCAACTTGGATTAGTTTAACTGTGTCCGACATCAGTCTAATGGGGGCGTTTAATTAGGGTTCGATCGACCGGCAGTTCTTTTAAACAAGTAGAGCTCCATGCTCTGCAGTTGAATAAAGCGCAGTTTATAGAAGCAACCCACGGTGCCTGGACAATTCAAATATCATGATGTTTCTCTTCATTCTTGGTTGAGACGTTTTGGTTGGAGATGGCTTTTATGGCAGTATTTTGGGTAGGTACCTTGCCTCATATTTTGGGGTAAATTTTCGTTATAGATAGATCAGGAATACGTACCGCAGGGTACCTTTTTACTATAATGTCTTAAAGTGCTGGTAAGATCCATGAAGTATACCATTTCTGCAGACTGCAGAACGCCAAAGACGAATCGAATTCTGCTGTCAGGCAGAATGAATTATTCAATCTGGGCGACGAAAACACAGACGTAAAATACGTCTTAAAGTACGATACCGCCCACCCGACCTGGGTGAAGTGGAAGAAGCTTAGGCAAGCAGTCGGAGCTAACGTCGTAGCTGCCGAACTTTTCCAATCCGCTGGCGGTGATCTGGTTAGGAGCATATGCACTAGCCCTTCTGCCAGTTATGGTCTGAGGCAAGCATACCCGATGAATGAAGCCTCAGCATTGTTTGCCCGGTTCTCAAGAATAAGGAGATTCTTTGTCAACTACAGAGGCGTGAGTCTCCTTAATATCGCTTGCAAGACCTTTTCTGCTGTACTGCGAAACGTCAAGAGACAATTGTCACCAATAGGTGGATCAACATCAATTTGGCTTTAGACCAGGAAGGTCCGCCATCGATCAAATGCACACACTGCGGCAGATCAGGGAAAACAGACAGGAGTTCCCAATCGATACCCACCACCTTTTCATAAACTTCAAAGCCGCCGGCGTATGACAGCATCTTTAGAAACGAGCAATGGCAAGCTTTGACATCCCTGCGAAACTATAGACAGTTTGTGCAGGATGACGAGAGCAAACTCAAGCTGTTCCGTCAAGATCGGTGAAAGCCTTTAAAAAACTTCCGCGCCAGCGTCAGAGGCATACAATCTTTTGAAATTTCGTACAGTTCCTTCCATACTCAGAGGACGAGTATTAGGACGGATGTGACAAATATGGGCTTGTCATTGGGGGCAAAACTAAGTAGATATATTCTGTCATCGAGAGCCACCCAAAGCCGACGTCTTGAACAAAGCATCAACAGCTATAGCATTCAGCTTGTTAGGGACTTTGTCTATCTGGCCTCCGCTATACATATACTCAGGCAACGACTGTGGCCAACTAGCTATTTTTCTAGAAACTAAAGTTTCCATTATAGACACAATAGGCTCCTTTTTAAGAGACCGCATTGCTAGAACCCCAGCAAGGCTCGCGCGACAAAGTTTCCATTTATCAGACCCTCATAGCTCTAATCCTGCTTTACGGTTCAGAAGCATGGACCCTGGTCAAAGTCGCAAGTCGGCGCTGAAGAGGACACCGAGACTCAGGTGGCGCATGCAAACTGAACCGGACCTAAACCAACTTCAAAGGGACTAAACTTTAAGGGGACCTCAGCCAGCTTCGTTTACAAAACTGGAGACTGCTAGCTGTTTCTGTTTCTACAGAGCTGACTTGCGTTGCGAGGTGGTCATAGGTGAATATTAGCCTCAACCAACCATCTAAGCCAGATAGCTCTGTTTCTAGCCAGCCGTCTCCAGTTTTGCAGCCACGTTGCGTGTGGTCCCCTTGCACTAGCGTGTGTCGCGTCGCCTTAAATTTGGTGTTTGAAGATCGGTTTAGAAGATCTTCTGAGCCGAATCATTGGTGTCCCTCCTCTC
Source organism: Neoascia interrupta (assembly GCA_947623515.1). Taxonomy (NCBI): domain Eukaryota; kingdom Metazoa; phylum Arthropoda; class Insecta; order Diptera; family Syrphidae; genus Neoascia; species Neoascia interrupta. Next base: position 50,132,838 of record OX392463.1, read on the forward strand.
TAGATGGCTCAACCATCGCAACGCTGCACAGTTTGTTACGACAGCTTCTCCTCGACTCTCTGACTTTGCAGACGGGACCAAAAATCATCCGAAGGACTTTTCTCTCAAAGCAGCCTAAAGCGTTTTCTTCCGCCTTTTACAGGGTTCACATACTTCTGAACCATAAAGCAGGACTTGGATTATAGATTTTCCAAAAACTAATTATGAAAAGCTCTTGAAAGCAATGTTAAAAAAGATTTAAGTCTCTGTAGTTGTACAGTTCAGAGGGCCTCCCTTCTTGAGGATTGGGCACACAATGCTGATACTCCATTCATCGAAAATGGTTTCCTCCGAGCTCCGACCATATTTGGCAGATATAACATTGGTGCATGCTCCAGATCAAACGAGTCCGGCCACTTTTAAAAGTTAGCGCCTGTTCTGTTGTATAGCATCCCCCTAATAGGGAGTCCTTATATCTTCAGTCATGCGCTTCTCGTCCTTTTTTTATACACCATCCCATAGGATAGGAGGTATATTAAGTTTGTTTCATAGTTTGTAACCTCCAAGACCTTAAGGGCATATGATCGAGACCGAATTCTAAGTCTAATGAAACATATCCGTCCGTCTGTCTGTCTGTCGGTAGTTTTTAGGCTTTGAATTTGAGCTTGGATTTTCATCATCACGTTCCGAAACAATACAAGTAAAAAAATTTTCAAAGTCCGCCCACTGACACGCCCACTTATTAAGGAGTCCTTATCTCTTCAGTCACACGCTTCTCGTCATTTTTATACACCATCCCATAGGATAAGAGGTATATTAAGTTTGTTTCATAGTTTGTAACCTCCAAGACCTTAAGCGCATATGGTCGAGACCGAATTCTAAGTCTAATGAAACATATCCGTCCGTCCGTCTGTCTGTCTGTCGGTAGTTTTTAGGCTTTGAATTTGAGCTTCGATTTTAATACATCATCACGTTCCGAAAGAATACAAGTGTAAAAATTTTCAAAGTCCGCCCACTGACACGCCCACTTAAATTATTAGCATGAAAAATGAACATTGTCGTAGGACGCTCAAATTTGGTATGCAGTATTCTTACTTAGCGTAAGCATGCATTTGTTTGCTATCAAGCAAATCTTGCATTATATGTTAACATATTTCTGTACACCATCAACTTTATTGGAAAAATTTTCACCACGCCCACTTTTAGCGGCGTGGTTGAATAAAAACCTAATTTTTGACATAAAGATGAGCTTAACACATGCAAACCAGGCTTTTCTATAATATATTTGAACAAAGATTACAATGTTATTGAAAAGGATCGATGCCACGCCCCTTTTTACAAAAGGAGATTTTCAACTGATAAATTTAATCGAGATGGGGTATCCCTATACATCGATTCGCCTATAAGCGGATTGTAACCCGCCCACTAGTTTCGGCTGAGATCAGTGTTCCTCTTTCCTTAAGAGCATGCGCTTGCGTGTGGCAATGTGGCATTCGTTTTGGGTGTCTAATAGATAAATGCTTTATGGCATTTTTGTAAAGCTTAACTATACAGCATATTACTGCTGAGAAGATTCTGTAGTAGCACTTTTTGTTGACAATGTGGCGGAACACTTCGATTCTGAATGGCAACAAAGTTTTTAAACCTATTGCTCATAGTTTTGAAGGTTACTGTCGTTGTATTTTCGCACTTTCATACAAAGCTTTCAGATGCTTCTGCACATTTTGGAAAATATATATATATAAGCCTAACAGATCATTTGGAAAAGCTTTAAAGCCTAATATAGGGTTCTTACATCTGGAATAATTTTGCCAGGTCGGCTGTTTGCCTCTTAAAGGCCTCTTTAGATATAGGATTGGACTCTGGATTGTCTCTGTCCGAAGTTCAACCTGTGTACAGTGTCCTTATCTTTGGCTTCGAACGCTGAGGGTCAGATTTTTAGTGCGAAACCACCGAAGCTCAAAGAGATCATGGGAGATAAACGAGGTCTCCCATGTCCGAAGCTTCGGAGCTAAGCTGAAGCTATACTTAGAAACTACTTTTAAAATCAATTATGCGATCTTGTTTAACTCACCAATTTTGGTGGGTTGCCCCAGAAAGAGAGAGCAACTGGAATTTTTCAGCAACTGCTTTTCGATGTTAAATGAAAATTTCGTCTCCTGTTTCTGTGGAAAATTACATTAGCGAAATGAGTAGGGAAAGACCTTCAATTTCAAAAGAAAATTCTGACAAGGTTATGAACTGCCACGTGAGTGTTTTGGTATAATTGCTAAAAATAATAATGAATTGAAAGAAAAACTACATTCTCAAATGCTTTTTTCCCTAAAAAAATTAGTTATTTAAGATGCAACTGTTACATTTTTAAGGCACAAATTCTTTTATTCAATATTTATTTTCAAATAAAATTTAGTGTTAAAAACTCAAGATCAGAAAATACTGCTAAAACACAGGCGAAATAGAAAACCTATATTATTATTTTTTAAACTACATTATCTAGAATACAAACATCAGGAAGTATTTTCGACCTTGATTTCAAGGCTTTATGAGCTCCACCGCATACGGACTGTTCCAATCTCTTTCGAAGACACTAGTCAATTGGGTTATTATCGTAGTTTCATTATCACTTCGATCATAGTCAGTGTCGCGAACAACTAATCCGATTCCTGCCGTGTCCGTAAAATAGTCACCAGACCAATTCGATGTCCCAATGTAGGCGGTGTTGTCAGTTACCATGTACTTGTTGTGGTTGACTCTGGCAAATGGTATTTTTGCTTGATCCTCATCCGTTGGTACAATGAAACGGCGCTAAACAAAAAGGGGGAACATTTCTAAACCCTGTTCTTGGTTATATGAACTTCTTAGCTTGTCTTACAATTTGTATATCAACTCCGGTATAAGATGACGATATATCTGTGAGTGAATGTAGGAAGTAATCTTCGGAACTTCTGGAATGATTCCACCATGATATTAACATCTTGACGGAGACTTTGTTTTCAACTGCTGCTGTCCTGATTGCATCGTCAATGTAGGGCCAATACCTAGGAAGAAAAAAGAATTAAGAAAATAAAATTCAGAAAAAAACTTAGATTCACCTTTTCCCAGCCCAACATAAATTTAAATGCTAGTAAAAAGTGGTATACAGAATTTACGATAATTTCAACATTGAACCAATTTTTAAACCAAGAAAAAATCACTTATCTGAATGCCACGCCAATAAAAGTTAGAATTTTATGGGAAAAATATAATTTTATGGGACAAATTTCGCCTACAATAAGGTTTAAAGCCTTTAAGTTTTATTGTCATTCACTAAACACAAACTCCTATAAAAAGTGGGCATGGTCAAAAAGTCGAAGGACATATTTGAACCTACGTTCCAAGCCACCGCAAAACAGTGCTGCTTACGAAAAATCGGAGCTAAAATTTCGTTTTTCAAAGGGTCTATCGTGGTCGGATGAAAATAATTTCAAAATTAGGCCCTGTAAGATGAAAAATCCAGCCTTGCCCCCAAATTTCACTTCTCTGCCTTAAACTTTATACCATGTCTCCACCGGTCATTAATCAGCGATCAATATAAATCTTCATTAAATCCTCTACAAATTACCGGATATACCATACAAATTTAAATCCTCTTGGCAAACGATTAGAAATAAATCCCCTCATAAATCCTATTCACTCTATTCATAAACCAGTTTTATGCACCTTTGTAACAGTTTGAGATTTTTGTTTCTCAGGAAACTGGAACTGTCCCTGTATGACAAATCTAATACAAATACGTTTTCTATAGAAATTTTTACAACTGAAATCTTTTTTCGCTCCTAGGAAATGGCACTCTCTTTTGAGAGTCAAAATGGCAGAACAGGAGTGCTCGTGTCAAATTAATCCTATATTTGGCCGGTGGAGCCACTTTAGGATTTATTTTAAACCGCCTCCGCTATTCCTCTTTTTATTGCCGGTGGAGACATAGTATTAAAGGTAATTCTTCAAATCCCTCATGACTATTAAATGAATATTAATGACTTGGGAGCCTTCGGTTATTATATCTCTTCGAGACCATAAACCAGGGTTGGATTTAAAAAATAAAAATAAATTGCGAGTCCTCGTTGTTAATGCTGACGTTTACTTTACATCTTAGAAATTCAGGCGTAGCTACGATGGATAGATAATTCACAATAATTAAGCGACTCCTTAAAGCGTAAACGACCTTCTTGACGAAAACATTTTTAATTGCAACCAAACTCTGACGAATTTGAAATCTATACCTATAACTTAAGTTTGCCGTCACTTGCCCCAGCAGAAGGCCACAATCATAGATGCCTGAAGAGCTGTCTACAATACAATTGCGTGATTAGTAATGATAATGACTTTTTCAAGTTGATGGAAAAACTACTTCCCACACGCAGGCACAAAGAAAAACGTGATGCATTCCTTGGCTAGCCAAGGTCGCTGAGGTTAAAAGACAGAATTAAAAAGGTCAAAGGATACCTTTCAACTGGTGAAAGGGTTGCAGCTTGTAGCGTGTAAGACAACAAGGCTATCGTCGGCGTTTCTGAACTTTTTCTGAATCGCTTTGTACTGCTTTTGATAACATCGCACCTACTCTTGATACTTTTGCATCTGGTGTTTCACATAGAAATGCGAAAACATATAATACATGAGAGAGATCAAGTAGGCTGTTTTTTTTCGTGAGCTCCCTAGGTAGGACCTCCGACTGCGACAATAGAAAGCGTCCGATATATGGTTGCAGCACTTGGAAAGGAACTCTGGATTCGAAGATTATCCAGGGACGTTGAAAATTAGACGGAGATGCTTTTATGAAGTCAAATTTTTTACAGTGCGTCAAACCCTGGAGAAAACCCAGAAATTCCTAAGCAATACTCACCACCTTACATCGCTTATAAGGCCGCATATAACAGTTTTATATAGACTAGCTATATAGCGCAATGTCTTGTTTTGGCATCCCTGCCAAACTCATCAGTTTGTGTAAGTTGACAATGGGAAACTCGCGCTGTTCCCTCAAGTTTGGTAAGACCTCACCGATCCATTTGATGTCAAAAAAGGATTTGGCCAAGGCGACGCACTATTACTTTTTTAGCATCATACTTGAGAGAATTGAGCAGAACTCCCGCTCCAACACTAGAGGCACAATCTTTCAAAAGTCCCTTCAATTACTCGTAGACGCAGGCGACATTGACATGAACATTGACATTGAAGAACACAGCGCGATGTCAATAAAGCCTTCGTGATTATAGGGACGGAACACGGAAGCGGCGATATGGGATGAACAGTTAAATAAATAGAGTGACAGCTCGAAGTGAATCAGGGCCAACTTCTCATCCTGTGGGTGTTATATTCTTCACATACAAGGGGCCATACTGTTTTTTTACTGTGTTTTTGCCGCATCGAAATGGCACTTTGAGAAACTTTTCAAGGCAAAAGCTCTCGGAGGGTTTATCGGATTTTCGCGCAGGTGAAGACGGTAAACCGACTGGACCGCAAAAAGAGAGAACGAATACCGATGTCTTGGACTAAAACATCACCATAGACAGCTTTAACTTTGATGTAGTTTAGTTAGGGACTTTGTCCCTAAATAAATTAAGACAATGATAACTCTGGATACTTGCTGCTTCTTTGGGCTAAGGAGCGACAATTAAGTAGCAAAGCCCTCTCTCGAGCAAGTAAAGTGTCTATTGACAAAACCCTCACCTTCATGCCTCATCATCCCAATTTTGCTTTACGGTCCAGAAGCATGGACCCTGTCAAGGGTGGAAAAAAAACGCTCAAAGTTGTTTCGCGAGGAAAATCCACTCATGATTTAAGTCCCATCTGCATAGACAGAAAGTGGTGGTGTCTCTGCACAAACTCTACGGGCTGTGCAGAGACACCGACCCAGCCAGAATAGTCAGAATGAAAAAAACGCTGGCGATGGCTGGATCATCAAGTGCAGATGAACACCACCGCCCCGCGCTGGAAAATCTTCGAGTCCACCCGCAAGAGCAGCACAGTTAAAGAGCACCGAAACTCAGTTGGCGCAGCAAGTCAAAGGAAGCCTCAGCCAACTTCACGCTAAATACTGGATACTGCTATCTAGAAACAGAGCTGGCTGGCGAAGCTCGTTTGTTGAGGCCCAGGTCCACCCCGAACTGTAAGTACTTAAAGCCATTAAAGTATGGACAAAGTAGGTCTGCAATGTATTTGTCTTCATTTCGATCTTGTATACTTCATGATAGATAGCTCATGCGGGCCTGATCCGAAGGGCGATCGCTGATGCTTAACGTGTAAATTTGCCTACTATCATCATTTCCTCGAACGTAGTGGCCGGGAGCGCATGAAAATTTATAACTCACCTTTAACATTGCCCCAACAGGGCACTGAAGATGACATTCCCACTGCTAAACGAGATAAGGGCGGAGAATAGTCCCACAGACCCACAGTAGACGAAGTAACTGAATCGATTAAATCGCTAAAAGGTGGCAAGTCTGCTGGAGTTGATGTAATCCGCTCAGAATTTGCTCAAGGCAATGGGTGAACAAGGTGTTAAATGACCAACACGTGTCATTAAGGTGGCCTGGGATAGCAAGAAGGCACCTAGCGATTGGCAAACAGGATATTACTCCTAAGCCCATTTTCAAAATGGAAACAGGAGGGATTGCTCCAACTGTTGGCGTATATCTCTCTTAAGTCTTCCGGGAATAGTATTCGCGAAGGTGCTGGAAACGTATTCCAGAGCTGTTATCTCGAGCCTTTGTTACGGGAAAAACAGTGCGGCTTTCGGCCTGGCCACTAGCAAAGGAACAGCGCCAGCCGGTCATCAGGAAAGCTGTGCTTTGAGTTAAAGCAAAGAACTCAGATTTTAATTCAGTGTTCGTTTCAACCCTCATCTAAGGTCATGGAATTTGAGTAATGACCGAAAGAATAAGATCGCGGGTACAAGCTGCCGAAATGAGATTCCTGAGGTGCGTTGCTGGTGTTACTCTCTAAGGGATAGAGTGAGAAACGTCAGTATTCCTGGGAATCTTAATGTTGAGCAGCTACTTCTCCTAGAGGAACGATCGATTCTTCAATGGTTTGGACTAGTTGTTCACATGCCCCCGACAGACCTCCTAGAGAGGTCATACTAGCCGAGATGCGAGCGCGTCACCCCCTGGCCCCGGGTAGGCCAAGAAACAGGTGGTGGGAACAGGTAAAGAACATCTCCGAGTCCCGCCTGGGGATTGCGGCTGCGTCTCTTGAATTGGGGGCGGAAGATCGAGAACGATGGAAAACCATTTAGCCACCCTCGCTCCGCGATCCTTGTAATGAATAGGCGGCCTATTAGAAAATGATGATGAGGATGATCTTTAGCATTTGTCAGTCTTTTTATTGTAAATCGCAGGTTATCTAATGCGCATGGAAGGAGCTCCAGTTTTTTGTCAATTTCGAACAATTGAGAGGTCTCTAATGACAAATGATGGGCTTATGGGATGGGAGGGTATGTCAAACCCTCAGAGACGTGAAACCGACAAAAAAAAACCTTTATTGAGCCGGTCGGGATTCGAATAGGGGGCCACGCTCACAAACTTGTGGATCTATTCGAAACTATTGGAAAAAAAGGTGCCGGACATCGCTAATGGACATGGCCCTGTTTTTCGTGCATTTTTCGCGTGTACTTTAAAAAACCTGACATACTGCAGAAAAACTAGCAGGAAAGTTGAAGGTCTTAAAATTTTCTACAAATTCACTTTACAAAAAACACTCGTTCTAGTACTTACTTAACTTTCGGCGTGTAAATAAGAAGTGGAAAATAGTCCATCACTGCGATATGCACGAATTTTTCCGCATGGAGTATAACATTCACTATAGCATCCAGGTCATTTGTTCTTCCTCTGGCGTTAAGTGGTGGTGGCGAGTTCTAAAAACAATACACAAAAACTTAAAGCAAACAACTCTACAACACACATTTTCATCTTACCGAAAAGAAAGTCTTAAAGCTGTAATCGTCGTTGAATTTCACCTCAATCGGAGAGTTCATGTTGAACTTGGTCGAATACTCATCGGGCCAGTGGAAAGGAACATGGGAATTATTGCGACCCAAGAACCAATAAGCCTCAAAAATCTTAGACACGTCTTTCGTTAGGCACGTGCAATTAGTAACTAATACGCCGAGCTCTTTGACCTGTGTCAACGATCTCCAGTCCATGTTCGCACTGCCCAAATAGAAGTGCTGCCCGTCGACCACCCACAGTTTTGTGTGCAAGACTCCACCGCCAATAAGCCGTGGAAAATTTACCGACCGCACCTCTGCCGCTTTGCGCTTTGTTAGAAGCTCAGTGTCTAAATTCGGTTGATTCTGGGTTGGATTACTTTGTGCTACGCGGATGCGATATTTCTTTCGCATTCCATCGGTGAGGAGTTGTTGGAAGATCTTTTCGCCTTGCCACGCGGATGAATGGTTGAATACGTCGGCGCCTCGAAGGGTCCAATACAGCGACCCTATGTCTAGAGACTCATTGGCCAAGTTGAGTAATATAGACCAAGCGTCGTAGGTTGACAAAAGTTTCGGTCCCTTCTGCGAGAAGTTAAGTCCTTCGGGAATACTCTCCACTAGCTGTATTCTAGAAACCCACATTCAGTACAAAATCTTGCATGCAAACGTTTAAACGTTAATTGAGCTTACCGGCACATGTCGGTGCAAATAAAGCCTGTTCCGTTGTGCTTGGCATGGAGTGACCTATCATTCGAATGTTCAACCAATGGAAGCAAGACAACTAATACTATGAGGAAAAATATTACTGTGATTGGTATGCACGATGGCTTGCACCATCTACCGTTATTCCACCTGTTAAAAGTTTTATTAAGAGATTTTTTTAAAATCTTCAGGACATTTACACATACGAATCATGCTGAGCTTCCGATCGAAGCATCTGATTGTGATCCCATAGCTCGAAGTCATCGTCTGCTGATGGAGGCTTCGATTCCAAAACAGTCTATAAGTAAAATTAGACATAATAGAATAGTAAGAACCCTAAGAAGCTTAAAATTGTAGAAATAAGATATTTTACCAATCGACATATTACTTTTTTTTTAAAAAAACAGTATCCAGCGACATTTCCAAAAATCAAACACAAACAATAGTGTCCGTTGAAGGACAAAAATGTCCTTCGAAACGCCTCACCATATTCCCTAATATTTCTTGAAATGCACCCATTGACACGCCCACTTTACTTATAAGAACGAAAAATGAGAATTATCGTAGGACGCTGAAATTTTGTATACAGTATCCTAGCGTAGATGTGTTATGGTATTTGTATATGCAAGATATTTGCTTGTACTCAAGAACATCTTGCGTTATATGCTAGTGAGCGGATTGTGATCCACCAACTCGCTATAGTTTTTCTTAAAATTTTAGAAAACAGACTGTGCCCGTTATTTTATCAAAAATTGGGAGAAAGAAAGGGGGCCATACGTTTTTTTTTACCTTTTTTGTATTCTTTAAATTTAAAATCCATAAAACAAATACTTAAATTTGTTTGCTTTTTATACCCTACAGGCTATGAATTTTTATACCCTGTAGCTCGATCCCAAAGGAAGAGCCTTTTGTTTGTGGACAAAGACTTGAAGGGACATGTCGGGAAATCTAACGAGGACTATGAAGACTGCCATGGTGGACTGGGGTATGGCACTAGGAACTCTTTTGGTAAAAATATCCTAAACGTTTGCAAGTCATACGGTCTTATCGTGCTTAATACCATGTTCGTCAAGGAAAGCAGGCACCCGATCACTTACAGCAACGGTGGGAATGAGACCCAGATTGACTATCATTTGGCTCACAGTCCAAACCGCAGGTCAAAGATTGTATAGTGATTTTAGGTGAGACGATTACAACCGTCATTTTTATGGAACCGTCAAAAAAGAAAATTAAGCATGCAAAGCTATCTGGGAGAATCAACTGGTACAATTTGGATAAAGCAAAAGGCGAAGCATTTTAAAACACAATGCAAAATTACATCTGTAACATCATTGACGAAAACGAAGATGCAGAGTGCAGAGCACAAGATATGTGGGATGACCTACAGCGAACGTGCATAGAAAAGGCCAAATCACTCCTAGGGACTTCAAAAGGCCACTGCAAACAGGTGAAATGAAACATGGTGGCGGTCAGATGAGTTGAAACTAGTGATCAGTGAAAAGAAAGCGGCATTCAAGGCATGGAAGAAGTGCTCCTCGAACAACAGAAATGAAATGATTCGCCTGGAATTGAAATATAAGCACCTCAAGAGTCTTGCTAAGAAGAAGTGTGCCCAGGTTCAAGCAAAGAGAATGGAGAGCCTGTATCAGAAATCGGATGAAGTTTCCTCTTCCGCTGCTAAAACACATCAGGCCACACAGGATCTTTGAAAAAACACCTTGAATAAAGGGGCTAAAATCTTCAAAATTGCTGCTCAGAGGAGGAGAAACGCCCAGGAGTTTCGTTCGCCAAAGTTAATCAACAATGCTCAGGGAGAGCTTCTTGTGGATGACGACAAAATTATTCACAGGTGGCAGCAGTTTTGTGAGGGACTTTTGAACGAACAGTTTCCCAGAGAAGAAGTACCAGACATCACAGTCGACGAGGTTGGGAAGGTTAAGTACTACAAAAAGCGAAAAGCGGCTGGGCCAGATCTGATACCCTCAGAGTTCTGGAAGAAAATAGGAGACAGCGGGTCCACAAGGCTCACGACCTTCATCTCCGAACTAATGAGAGGGAATCCAACGCCTAATCAGTGGACGGAAAGTTATCTCCTTCCTTTGTTTAAAGGAAAAGATGATACACGAAGCTGTGACAATAACCACTCTATCAAGCTGATGTCTCACACAATGAAGATCGTCGAGCGGGTACTAGATAGTCGACTACGAAAAATAATAAGGCTATCTAAGGACCAGTGTGGGTTTGTCACGGGCAAATCAACCACTGACGCAATCCAAAGCATAAGGATCATAATGGAAAAACAACGGGATGCCCTCAAAGATCTGCACATGGTGCTGGTTGATTTTGAAAAAGCTTTCGATGGACTACCACGAGATGTGATATGCGAATGACATGACCATGGACATGTATGATGGAGCAAAGACAAGAGTACGATGTCCTTCCGGAGTCACTGATGAGTTCTCAATTAAAGTCGGTGTACACCAGAGAAGCGTCCTTAGTCCATGGCGATGGGGCCATCATAAGTGAAGGTCATATATACCTGCAGCGAGCACTTGATGCATAGGTGGAAGATGCTTCGCATGACAGCAGGAGTAACAAAGCGAGAAAGAATAGGTAAGAAGTACAAAGATCCGAGGAAGCCTCCATGTAAAAGGACCTATCTCCAGAAAAATGGAGCAGGACCGGCTCAGTTGGTATTGCCATGTTCAAAGGAGAGATCCTGCGAACCCTGTAAAATCAACAATCAGCATTCTAGCGCAATCGCGAAGGAGTGGAAGGCCTAAACATTCATGGATCACACAAATGCAACGACAACAGCATTTATTTGGCCTCAGTGATGAAGAGGTCCAAAACCGGGTGGCCTGCCGGTATATTTTGAGGTCGGCGTACCCTACAAGCGGAGCATTAGGAATGCATTAGAGAGAGAGGGAAAAAAAGAAAGAAAAAGGGTATGAATTTTTCTATATGAACTTGTTTGTTTTGCTTTGAACTGGCCTGGCCTTTCGCGAGTTACGAAACAGTTTTTGACATTACATGCGAGTTGGGATACATTTAGTCTTATCAGTTTTAACTTAAAATGAGTATTATTCAATAAATATATATATGAAATTTGACAAAAAATTATATAAAAAATTTTGTAAATATTATATTTTTCCCACTTTTGTGGGCGTGGCTTTAAGAATGTTGATATTTGTAGTTAAAAAGGGGGGAAAATGCATAAGCAACCACCTGGCATAAGGAGATTCAAAAAAAATTTACATCCTGGCCATTTCTAGGCCGTGGCAGTTTATTTTTTAGGTAGATTAGGATATTTCGCAATCCATCGCAGATGGACGGAAGTTTTACCATACTTAATACTTTTTATAGCTGTTTTTGAAATTTCATATAGATTTATTTAAAAAAAACGTAATTTTAAGTAAAACCTGGGGTGGAATCGGCTAAGGTGATCTGTGATAAGTGATGTCACTAATCACAGAAAATCCTCTGCGTAGACTGTGATCATCACAATTTTCTGGTGACAGCTCTCGATCTCGATCAATCACCGTTAAAATCAACTGGTCCCCAGTTTTCAAACTTTCTGGTTAGTTGGTGTTTTCGCCTACACTTAGGCTGACTTTCAGCATGCACGAATAAAACAAGGTGCTCTTACATCGCAAGCCCAAGTAAAGCAACCATTCGGAACAATATTTTTGTGATCACCTTACGCAGACGGATTATTTTGTTTGATCACATTGACTGTCACTAAATGCGTAAATCACAGATCACCTCACCATAGCCGATTCCATCCCTGCTTAAAAAGAGAAAATGGCTCTGGCACGGGCTACATTTTTCTTAAATCAATTCTTTTTAAATTCCAAAACTGTATTTCAATAGTAACATATAGCTTAAATGTAAAAATGGAGGGGGCCGCACATACATACGAACAATCGACTTATACCTTCAGACTTAAGGCCCGACCATAATAGACTTTGATGAGCTTAAGTCGGCTTTCCGAATTGTCCCATTACACGCGATTCGTATGCCACGACTATAATAGCCTTTTACCATGTCTCCACCGAGCACCAATTGTCGATTCTTTAAATCCTTCCTTAAATCCTCTACAAATCACGCGATTTACCATACAAATTTAAATCCTATCGGCAAGCGATTAAAAATAAATCCTCTCATAAATCCCATTCACCCTATTCACAAACCTATTTTCTGCACCTTTGTAACAGTTTGAGAATCAAAAAAGGAAACTGACCCTGTACGAAAAATCTGTCACAAGTACGTTTTCTATTGTGACTTTTCACTGAGGAAATTAGATTTGCTCCTTGGAAATGACATCGCCACTCTCTTTTGAGAGCCAAAATAACAGAAACAGAGTTTTCGTGTCAAATAAATCCTATATTTGTCCGATAGAGCCACTTTGGGATTTATTTTAATCGTCTCCCGCTAATCTTCTTTTAATTATTGGTGGAGACATAGTATTATGCTGGGTTTCGCACGGTTTTCGTTAACTTTTGTTGGCTTAAAGTTTTGTTTTTGCTTGTCATTAGTTCACTCATTGTCAAGCCCATATTTATTTTTAAACGTGCTTCAAAAAATCCGTGAACGAAGGTAATATACCAAGAATTGTACGCTGATCTCAAAAGCTTAAACACATTTTAGATCTGACAATCGGTTTCGGAGATATTTACATCCAAAGTTGAAGAATAAGTGACATAATTTTCAAATTTGATTTTAAATTTTCAAGGCAATGTGATACTCGAGACGTTCACAGTGAAATCTCATAAGACTTTCAAACCGTTTGCAACGTAAGATTAATTCCGCTCAAGTCTATTATGTTTGGGCCTTTAGGCTCTTACGTTTCAAATAAATTAATTATCTTTCCTAACGATCTCGATTATATTTCTAAAAGGTCTTAGGCACCTACCGTCTTTACCATACCAATTAAAAAGGTCTTTTGAAATAATATTTAAATTTGGGGTTTTCTTAAATTCAAGTCAATTGTAGGCGTGGCTGTGAGCGGATCTTACAAATTTTCATACTTTATATCCAAAATGAGAGCTTCAAGCTTCAGCTTTCTAGCTCAATTCTCATAGGTACGGACAGACGGACGGACATGGCTTAATTAATTCATCTGTCGGTCTCGATCATATCTCTAGGGCTCTACGTTCGTTATTTCACTATGTCACAATTATGCATAAAAATTAATATTCCCTGCCTATTTTATAAGCAAAATTTTAAGTCATGCTCGTAATTTGAGCCAAAATTAAGTATAAAAAAATTAATTTTCTTTCAAAAGAAGAAAGAGAAATAAAATTTAGAACATTCGGAAAACCCGACTTTATTCTAAATTTGTTTGCAAAAAAGTTCATGCCAATTTTTAGAAGTAGATTTAAGAATCGTTGGATACCCCCACCCCAATTGACCACTGTCAAACTCCGAATTGCGTCATAAACCTTGATGGTTCAATTTTAGTTTCTATTAACTTTAATTATATTTTGAATTTTTCAGCTAAGATTCTCCTTCCTTAAAAAGGGGGCGGGGCATCAACCCCTTTTCAATTACATTAGTTTATTTGCTCATATTTTCAATCAGAATCGGTATTCACGTGTTGATTGCATTGTTATTATTAAAAATTTGATTTATATTAAAAAACGCCCCCAAAAGCAGACGTGGCAAAAATTTTTTCATTTGAGTTGATAGCTTACGTACATATCTAAACATTTTTTAAGTGCAATTTTTTGGTTTTAAAACAAATATATCGAATAACAAGTAAGTAAGTATAAGTGTTCCTCTGTAACGAACTTCTAAATATCCGATCATCTTTAGGTCTGACCACTTTTTGATCTGTTTCAAATACTGAATGTCAAACATTTGTATTGGCCACGCCCCTAAAAAAGGGCGTAGGCTGAAAATTAAAATCAATTAACTCTAATTTCGTTGGAATCACGAGAAAATGCGTTAAAAGCCAATATTTACACTTAAAACAACATTTTTTTTTCAAAAACGCCCCCTAAAAGTGGGCGGAGCTCAATTCTTTGTATGCAACGAACTAAGCGAATGGTTATATCTTTAATATTTGTCGTATAATTTTTTTTTTTCAATTTAGAATGAATTTCCCGAGAAATCAGGTTTTCAAAGATTTCAGATTTTAAAAATGGGCATGGTCAATAGAGTGGGCGGTTCAATTTTTGTCTAATTAAAGGCTTCTGGTCGATATTGCTCTTCGCCAAAATTTGAGTTCATATGTTTTGTCTATCTTGACCAAAAGGCATTTTGAAATAAAATGTAGATTTGAGGTTGTCTGACATTCAAGCCAATTGTGGGCGTTGCTGTGGGCGGATCTTCTCAATTTTCATATTTTGTCTGTACAAAATGAGAACCAAGCAACGCTGCAAGTTTCAGTTTCCACATTTTGTTCAAAAAAAACTTTGGGCCCCGCCCACATTTGGAGGCAAAATTGAAGAAAAACCTAAAATTTTCCAGAAAAACTTAATTTCGACTGCCCTTGAGCCTAATTTAGGAAAGCATGAAACAAAAAAAGTAGTTTTTAGCCACGCCCCCTTTTAGGAGTTGATTTTTCAAAAATATTGCATTTGAACCCAAAAATTTTCTTTTTACGTACATTTAAGTGTAACCTGGAAATATCTGTAGAAATATCTTATAATTAATAGTTTGTAATGAGGGGCGGTCCACGCCCATTTTCAAAGTTTGCATTACTTATAAAATGTCAAAAAAAACAACTATGCCATCAGCAACTTATTCCATGCCATCAGTATTCAACGGTCCGTTTTACGGACTGTAACTTCTGCGTACAAACTGTAGCACTTACCCACTGGTTTGTAATGTGAATTTCAAAACACTTAAGCGAGGATATCGCATACCAAATTTCAGCTTTCTGCAACAACTTAAATTTTTCATGCTTATAAGTAAAGTAAGCGGATTTCAAAACTTTTTACACGTGTACTCCTTCAGGAATAAAGCAACAGGTATCAATTTTCAAGTTCCTAGCTCAAAATTTAAGACCTAAAAACTACCTACACACAAACGGACGGACGGACGAACATGGCTCGAATTTTCATTCGACTTACAATTCGATCTCTTTCATATGCCCTTAAGGTCTTGTTACAAACTATAATTCAAACTTAATATACCCCCTATCCTATGGGATGGGGTATAAAGAATGAAAATCGGGTATACCTCGATGCTTTAAAGACGGACCCTAGATGTAACAGTCTCACTGTCCCTCTTGCTCAGTAATAAACCCAAATGATTATAGCATCATAAAAATTAAACAGATTTTTTCTTCACCCTTAATCTTTAAAATTTCTTAATAGGCCCTACATGCAGACCAATAGGAATGCAGTAGAGTGGGAGGGTTATGATCCATCATTTCAGATCACAACATCGCGCTTTAAAGAAGGAAGAAGAACTTTCTTAATAGGCCCCAGATTCTTGTGTGCCCAAGAGGCTCGGAACAGTCTAAAGACGACCCTTTCCTTAGGACGGGTAAACTGTGATTATTTCACTGGGTTACAAATTTTACACGTCGAATTAATATACCGTGGGAAGGGTGCAAAATATGATCGTATAGCTTGTAAAGTTTTTTCCGTAAAAAAAACTATTGAAGAAATAAATATTTTTAAAATGCTGTGTTTTTAATTCTTTGTTTAATCAATATTAAATTAAAATATATTGTAAATATAGAATGATTTTTTATACCTATAAAGGAATTTGCTCTTCGCGAAATTTAACTATTTTGTTTTTTGGTGGCTTTAAGAAACTTTTACACTTGACTTTATTTTCAGGTTCCAACTTATTTATCACCAAAAACTGACTACTCGCCCTTTTTCCTAGACTCAAACCGAGCAATGATCGTGTTTTTTCTCTGAACACGCTTAATGTTCATATTCAACTTTGACTTTCTCACCACACCCATTTGAGCACACGAGAAAACACCAAGAATGCGTGTGCGTGCCGGCGAAAACAATTCCAATAACTTTTCACCACTCGTTCACATGAGTAATACGAGCAAAAATAAATGCTTCGTTGCGTATTTGTGAATGATAAAATTACTTACATTTCGCGAATTCTTTTCACTTAAATTGAAGTTAAACTTCATTTTCTGAATTGGATGTAGAAGACTGAAGAATTCCCAGTTTAAAAGTCGGACATAAGGAAATATATGTATTTTGACTATCGACACTTCACTTTATTTTATTTTATTGACACTATCGAGATCGAGAATCACTTTTTGATTCGCCCTTCTCGGATTCTACGACAAAACTAAAAAGGGGGAAAAGTAGTGCTTGCAGTTAGGGCGATGTTGTTTTGTGCGGTGCTTTCTAGACTAGGATTTTACTTAGCTAAGCAGTTAAGCCCGTTCAACGTTACACTCTAGTACCGAATGAAAGTGTCTCAAATGTGTCCTAATCGTTGTCTAAAAATAACACTCAATACCATATCCATACGTTGGACAACAGATATCAAGATTTCCCTGCCGTCAAACTCTATTCAGAATGTTTACATGCGAACAACAACCAACAATGGATTGTGGAATTTTACATTTAATACTTGTTTAGTTTTTAATTGCTCTCATCGGAGTCCTTACCTTAGCCCACCTGGGAGTGAGGTAGCCTTTGCTGATGTAGACAGAGTCTATACAAAAACCACACCGATTACGGTAGATAACATTTTATCCGCAGTTTGCGGGGGTAAAAGTTTTATTTCTTACATAGTCGATTTGTTTTGACAGCTCGATATCTGTTTTTGTTATCCCAGCCAGAGTTTCTGAAATTTTAATTTTTTTTTTCTGATAAACCCTTCTCTACATATAAGAATCTGCCACCAAAAAATTATCAATAATTCAACAATAAGGTCCTCAAATATTAAAAGAAAACAACGCACGCAAACATGGTTATAAGAGGTTGGGCCAAAGTTTCACCTGATAAGTAAAATTTACATTGATTGAAGTTCAAGTCCGTCCATTTGTAAGTGCATTCTTGTCAAAACCGAATACGTTCAAAATCCAGCGAACTCTATTGTAGTCTATTTACACTAAGTTATTTGACGTTCGATAGTAGAGAAAGGGTGAATCAACAGATGATGTGGGAACTGGCTGATAACTATTGTCTTGTTTATATGTCGCGCATTGACACCACTTATCATTCTTTTAAAAAAAACAATCTTTGATTTCGATCTTTGGGTGATCGTTTACAATATAATTTGTGGTAGTTACACTAACCGAAGCTAAAACTTTCAATAACCTTGGCATTGATTTGATGTTAAATATGTGTTAAATTTTATGAAAACCCCCAACTACATTCTGTATCCCAGAAAGTTCGGCTCAATTTCAAATCACCCATGTATCTCGAAAATGTCGTATCACATGACATTTTTCGAGTTTGGGCGATTTTTTTTTGTGCAATTTAACACTGAGCCGTTAAGGGACAGTTTTCCAATGCTGAGCAGGGCCCAGCCTCAACCAAGATCTGTTACTCTAGGAACAAAACGAATCTAAAGTTAGCCCACGGAGCAGTTTTTCAATGCAGAGTTAACTCCGTCAGTAAAGTTGTCAAAATCTTCGAAAAATTCTCGAAATTATTGGCTCTTCCAGCTGTCACTTCACATAGCAAAAACACAGAAAAAAAAGTTCGAGCCATTTTCAGACGTCATTTCCACAGAAACACGCAGGTCACCGCCATTTCACACAGAAAAAGCATTCACAGAAGATCATATTGTTTACCTGAATTGATCCGGGCTTAAGCCGGGACAAATCTCGAATCAATATTCACTGAATAATTCATTTCTGGGATTAACCTCAGTTCAACTCAAAAACTCGATCTCGCACTGGAAAACTGGCTATAAGTCACCTTTATTTCAACAATTCAAAATTCCAACGGATAGGGTATTACACATTTTGCTGCAGACGCACTTTTGCGATGTCCTTTTGTTTTTTTTTTTATTCTTTTTAGCGTGCATAGACCATATAAAACTATTTTGATCAACAAGATAGCAAAGCTATCAAGGTCGCATTTTTACACCATATGCAGCGTACGTATGTCTTGTTGTATTTACCCTTATGTGGAATATATGCTAATGTGGCAACTGCAGCAGTAAACCATATTCCTTGTTCTTGTTTCAAGTTTTGAACTAGAGTGGACACTCCAAAGGAAACACAATCGATAAAGGAATTTCCCATAGTTTATTTCACTGTGGTGGTAGTTCTAAGTTCTTGTCTGAAGGGATCTATGAATCTTAAGTTAAGAATTAGGTTCCACAAGGATTCAGTCTGCAAGTAAGAGAACACTTTAACTAAACTTAGTAGTACCACTAAGTACGATGTTCTAGGCAAAAAACCGGTAGGTTAATTTTTATTTTTATTTTAAAGATCTACTTAAAAATATCTCTGCACTTTAGGGTAGCTCGTCCTCGTCCCCAATAAAGCGGCTCCCTATAGGTGGGAAATGGAATAGGCAGGTAGGGTGCCTTAATGTAAACTGCCCGCAACCGATGGAAGCAACACGAAAGTCTAGGAGCGGTCTTCTTTTCTAACCGGCTTACTAGACGCTTCTGTTCCATAGGTTAGAGTCATCAGACAAAAGAAAAGAACGTTTAGAAATAGGTAGGGACTCCGAGCCAGAAGTCATAGAAGAATACTGCTGGTAAAAGCAGTTTTGAAAGGTGTTGTTGCTAGGATGATTGTCAGAATGGTTAAAGCTTTTTCGTAGAGAAGAAAAGTGCGCTTAATATTTTGAAAAAGCAAAACTGACCAGCCTTATAAGCCGATTCATAAGAAGCATGTACCGACGATATTTTTTCCATACGGAAGAAGCTATAACCAGGTCCAATAGGTTACACTTTCGAACTGGCGGTGCGGAACTATGGAAAACTAACCTTTTTTTAAGAGTTATTTAGGCTGAGTACTTCTTCCTTTTCTTTGCAATAAATGGAGATGTGTTTCGGTTCTTTCAAGCCATTACCCAAATAAGGACACCCGTAAAAAGTTCAAGCAAGCCAGAAATGTCAGTAGGTAATGCTCTGATCCGTCCAAGTTCCTGCTGTACATGACCATATTCTCCATTGGTATACCTACTCTCAAACTCGTTCAACTCCTTCCTCAAAGACGTTCTGTCAGTCACAGAAAGTTAAACTCGTTATCTGCTGCCAAATGATCACTGGTAGAGGAGGTATTTTACATCTTCTTTCGCTTCAGGATCATGACAGCCTCAGCAAATCTAGTTGATGTTAATGATTCTTAATTTTGCTGAATGTTTTCCCAGCAAGTTGTGGCCTGTTATCATTCTTGTAAGCTATGGCCTTCTGAGTGCTATACGCCTTTTTTGATTTGCTGCATGAACTCCCATAAACGCCTTTGCATTACCGCAGTTCTGCAGATTTTCCTATTTGTTTGGACTATTTTCTGAATGATGTAAGCTCTTTTTTCTGTCTGCAAAGAAAGCCGAGGATAAGCCCTTTTGTCCGCTGTAGTAATATCTGCATAAATATGAACCATGATTCGCTAGCTCGTTAGCATGTTTATCCTGATGAAGTCATTATGGCCGGGTACCCAAACAATGCGAACATTATTCTCACTGTATAGAGAGAAGTTTTAAGCGGCAGCGATATCTTTATGAAGAGATCTAAGAGATCTACAGGGACAGGCGCGATTGTCTCTAGTCCCACCTCACGGTTAGACGTTGGAGTATAGATCTTAGAGCATTTGCCAGTAATGAGGCAAGCCATTCTTTGTACCTTACCTTAGTTTAGCTTTGAGATTTTATTACTTGGCTATTTGCTGGCGACCAAAAACAAAATCCAAAGACCCCATTTGGGGTCCTTTCCCATACAAGTGGGGTCCATTCGGGGCCTCCCACCTGCTTTCCACGCAAATTCGGTGGTGCCTGTATTTAAAGCTGTAGCTATACGCTTTTTTGACTCTTTCTTTTACGTTTAGATTCCAGCTGAGGTTAGTCGAAGATGATATCTAATTAGCTCTTTGAGGTAGATATAGTTGAACAACTGATTCTTGGAGTGTTGGCAGCTCCACATCCGAAATCGACCTATACTCTTTGTGAAGAGATCAAGCTCTGTTTTGACGGGTTGACGCTAACGCGACATGATAGCACGATCCAGTCGCGGCCACACGTCATTTCTACAGTAGCTTGAACTACTTGTTAAGGAAACTTAGTCGCTGTCTGTCGGAAAATTGGGGGTTTTGATCCGGTCCATCGGCTCAGTCCATTTATTGCATCTTGCAGCAGATCAACAAATGTAAGGAAGCATTTGCAAGTTGGCATAATGTAATGGATTTTACTAAAAATTTCTGAGCTTCATTAAATATGTGATGTAGTAAAGAGGTGAAAGCTCTCCACCTTGCGGAGTTCCTCGGGTGGTAGTGATTGGCATTCTTTTTTTGAACAGTCACCTAGCTTAGAATACATTTTTCAACCTTTCAGCATTGCGACTACAACCGTTTACCACCTTGGTGGCTCCAGTATCTTTAAGCGCAATCTCAGTGACTTCGGTGGTTTCATTGTTAAATGCACTCTCAATACCAAGAAACTCTGCAAGGGTGCAAATATACTCGTTTGCAACGGCTTATCAAAGTTGTCAGCTCTTCAGATAAAGCCTATCTAGTCGCAGATAACTTTACTATCGCAAAGTTATACGCTTACTGGCTTGTGCGATATTTCTGCCGACACTTGAGATATAATAGCATTTATTCAGCCCGTTGCGAAAAAGGACGATTCCTCTTCTCCGAACAGTAACCGACCAACGAATGACAAACATTTCTTCTGTCGCACCCATAAAATCCAATTCTTTTCAAGCTTATCTGAACCGTCAACGGGGATTATTCTGTCAATCGTGGAAATTGATCCCTTCATCAATTCTTGTCAAGGTTATGAAAACGCTAAAAAAGTAGCTCATGACCTGTAATACGGTTTTACGGAGCAAAAGGTACACTAGAGATCTGATCCTCCTTTCTCACTGAAATGTAAAAGCGCCCCTTGCATCTTCTTGGTGAAAGCAAGGCTATTGCGTCGATATTTTGAAAGCAATCTACAGGGTCTGACATCAGGCTTTCCTGTGCATGCTGGCTCATCAGAGGGCTCAGTTTCAGCATGAAAGCATGGGTGTTCGTGACTAGAGTAGAATTAAATGCTTCTAAAAACTATGCTGGTTACTGTCTCACAAGGGAAAAAAAACTCCATTCATTGTCCATGAATAGCAGAACTGCATTATTTAAACCGACATGACTCAAATGATGACCTATTATGTTAGAAAGACATACTTATACTTGTTTATAGGGCTCACCACCCATTTAGGGTCTCTATACCTGGTTCACAGAAGCTTTCCATCTTCCGCGACCCTAGGCACACCATTTTCAGTTGTCGAAATGCCAGAGCTTTGGCATCCGCAAGGGCTTGGTTCTTTGAACGTAGGTGCGGTCTACCTTGGGATTCGAGCTCGGGGACCCCGTGCACGGTAGTCTGACACACTAACCGCTGTATTTCTAGCGTAAAACATGTGCGGCGTAGACTATCAAGGCAAGGTCATATAACGGTATTAAAAGAAGAGGGCGCACGCAATCTCTAAAGACCAGAAAGCTCTATAAATTAGCAAAGCAACTATTTGAAATACCGAAAAAAGCCTATAGCCGCCGAGGCACATGTAATTGGCTAGAGCAGAAGAAATAGAAGAGAGAGTAGTATCGAACAGAGAAACGATACAAAGAAAAAAACGGAAGTCCGGTCAACCGAGCACAAGCTCCACCACCCAGTACCTACCTATTGAAGAAGTATGCTTAATTATAGAAAGGTTAAGAATAAGAACAAAGAGTCTGCCGTTTCTCACATGTTAACCTGGTGAGCTATTTAAACACGCAGGGTATGTATTGGTGGGTGCATGCACAATTCAAGTATGGGTAAGAGAGAGCATGCCTGGTGACTGTGACTGGACTATCAGCTCCTTATGTCCCACCTACAGTAAGGCAATCCCATACGCCTTACAAGAACAATCGGAGCATATTCCTGCTTAACGTCATATAAAAGATCCCATCAAATGTACAGTGCGACGTTTGTGGGAGCGTTTAAACCAGTTCTGCGACATACATGCCATGATCAGATTTTTACTCAAGAAAAATTTTTTTGGAGAGATTCATGAGTCGAGGCACTCATCTTTTAATCGACTTTAAGGCCGCATATGAAAGAATTTTTCGTCAGGAGCTCTACTTGGCGATGGCTGAATTGAAAATCCTTTTAAAACTAATCAAACCGGTTCTAGTAAGATTATAAAAGAAACGTTGCAACGTGCAATAATTGGAGAGTAGCTCATCGGAACTGTTTTAAATGCGCACCGGTTTTCGAGGAGGGTGACACAAGGAAATAAAACTTTAACGAGGGTTTAGCAAAAAAAACTCCATCCACCGCAAACAAGAAAACGTCCTTGGTAGAATAAGCTAAGGGGTAGTTACGGACTACGTATATTTAACAACAGCTCCGCAAATGGCATAGTGAAGATTCTCAAAAGACTTAATTAGTCTTAGGAGGGAAACAGGAGGAATTCCTATCAATTAGGTTACATTTAAATCTCTATAAATATAAAACCTTGAAACCGCGAGTGTAGGTAAAAGAAGAAATGCTCGGTTTTTCGAGGGAACGATTCTATGGCGAATAATGTTCTTGTGTACTATTGGGTGGCTTGAGGGTGGTTTTACACATTGGCTGTGCCGAAATTCAAATTTATCTAAAAACCAGTGAGTAAGTGCTACAGTGTGTACGCAGAAGTTACAGTCCGTAAAACGGACCGTTGAATACATCGGTCCGTTTTACGGACCATCAATCCTATCCCACATTGTAAAATGCTGATGGCATAGTTATTTTTTGACATTTTATAAGTAATGCAAACTTCGAAAGGGGCGTGGCCCAACCGCCCCTAATTACAAACTATGAATTATAAGATATTTCCAAAGATATTTCCAAAATACACTTAAATGTACGTAAAAAAGCAATTTTTGGGTTCAAATTTAATATTTAATATTTTTAATATATATATATAAATATTTAATATTTAAATAATATTTGAAAAATCGACCCCTAAAAGGGGGCGGGGCTAAAAACTTCATATGAACGAAATCTGGATTGAAGTCTCGTTTACCTAATCTGCTATTTTTTTTGTTTCATTTTTGTTCCATGCTTTCCTTAATTAGGCTCAAGGCTAGTCGAAATTACGTTTTTCAGGCAAATTTTAGGTTTTTCTTCAATTCTGCCTCCAAATATGGGCGTGGCCCAAAGCCTTGTATAAACAAAATGTGGAACTAAGCGTTTTCCAAATAAAATATTAAGCAATTTTTTTTCAATTTCGAGCAAAAATATTGAGTAAACTGCATTTGAAAATTTACCCTTAAAATAGATGGTTTACCAACCAAATTTGTCTTTTTTGTGTCTTACATTCATTAGGAGATGCTAAGTGTCAAATTTCAGCCTTTTAGAACGTCTTGCAGCTTTGGAAACTCTGGAGGTAGTTGCACATTTAGACCGATTGTGGGCGTGTCTTTGGGCGGATTTCAAAAATGTTTACACTTGTTCTGCTTCGCATGACTTGGACCTAACGTACGAAGTTTCAGCACCCTAGCTCAAAATTTAAGGCCTAAGAACATGTGACATACAGACTGACGGACGGACGGACGGACGGACATGGCTCATTCGATTCAGTATTCGGTCTCGATCATATGCCCTTAAGGTCTTGGGGGTCTACCATTATTATTTTACCGTGTTACAAACTATGTGACAAACTTAATATACCTCCTATCCTATGGGATGGGGTATAAAAAAGCTAGAACACGACGAATATTAACATTGGTTCAGGCTCACAAACCATCGCGGATGCCAAAAGGGCTTCGTCTAGATTAGAGAATTGTGCCCAGGTTAAGCGTAGAAGGGAAATTTGTGTTGCTACCTTTGTCTAGGACCCTTAAAAGTTCTACAGACTATTTGAGTAAGGTAATAGCAATCTAGTCAGCGGCTTTTGAAGAAATAAAGAAACACCTGCCTACGTTATGTTCCCTTCCAATTGTATTTCATGTCAACGGCTGTATTGTCCTTTTGCCTTGATACAACATTGGGTCAATTGGACACGTGAACATGTAGTCCAAATTAATAATCGCCCCTTTATTAAGTTGTTAAATGGTAAACTTTAAGTAGTAACCTTGGAGCGTAAATTGTTTATTGTAATTTATTAACACGTCACAGCTAACCTAGAGTAGGTGTAGGAGAATTCAATTTGAATAATTATGTGAAGAATCGTCCTCCACCTTGACTAAAGGAACTGCGCTGTTCAATACATTTGATTATTATACATGGGTACCTACCTACCTGCGAATACCACGAAATGACGTGATTCAAACAAATTCATTTAATAAAAGCTTTCTCTGTCGACAAAGGCATGTTGATAACGTCATCAACGGCTTATTGTTAAGTCTATCAATGAGTAGTTTCGGCGTAAAATTTAGTTCAAAGAGTTTCCATTGTCTGTGACACAAATACATAGTTAATACAGCTCAACTAGTACAAGTACCTACTCGACGTAATTCATAAGTAGTGTCCTTGATTGATTACGAGTTTTGGATCAAAAAGTGATTAAGCACCCAGGTTGGTATACCATCACCTACCTACCAAACTTCTATCAGGCAAATAACCTCATCACCAGTCAAAACAAAACAACAACAAATTGAACAAAACCTTCACCTGTCCAGTTCATCGATTGATAAGACATACACACGCGAGATTTAACATTCAACATTTTGTGCGTTACCCACCGACAGCCTTTGTTTGTAGTTTATGAGTAGCCTCCTTGCACTGCCTCCCCGACTAAGTCGGCGCCCCGACGACGAGCCACTAGGACCCACATGATAAGTACGCCCACTGGTCCCCCTGCCCGAAGGAGGAATCAGCACGGAATGTGAATCATCGGCACTTGTCTCGGAAGTATTTAGATTGTTGACGTTAATATTCGTTATATCCCGACCGATATTTATGTTATTCGTATTATTCACTTGCACCAGAATGCTACAGGTCTGAGAGGCAATTTGAAAAAGTCCCTCCTGCAGATTGTGTTGCGCATTTTGCTTGCCACTGACAAAATCCCAAAAGGATGTCATATCACTTGTTGCACGTTTCACTTTCAATTAGCAGGCCTTTAGCATTGCACTAGGAAAAATTTGTTCCATTATTTGGGGCTCTTTGCCGCAAGTTATCCCATTTTACGTGCTACCGTGTGAAAAGCTGAAAAATACTGAAATGTCCTTTTTTCCCATGGGTTTTGTTTAGCAAGTTTATGGAAAAGCTATAGCTGAGTGTGACGACGCTTCTTTGAAGCTCTAAGGCCTTAAAGCTTGGAAAAGTTTTCCAACGAAGGATATTTGTATGTACCTAACTACCTACATAAATGGTCTAAGCAAGGGATACCTATGAAAAATGTGTGTATAGTCTCAATTATCAGCACAGTATGGTGTATGTACATGTGTACGAGTGTGCATGGCGTTGTAACCAAGTATTTACGTTCAAAAACTAATAGAAGCAGTTTAACATCCCAATAAAGCAAGCAAGTTTTTAGTATATACCTGTGACATGCAAATCAAAGGAAGTAATACGTCACTAGTGACACGCAAGATATACGAGGCAGAAAACCCCTCCTAAGGATACATGCATAGTTTCAGAGAAAATTATTGCTATCTTTTTAAACTTTTCCAATGTCATCGCAATGGGAGTGTTCTAATCAATGCCAGTAATAGCAACTAGTGAAATAATGATGGTACATCCCCTAGATCTTAAGGCTATATGACCCGTGAAAAGGCGGGTAGTGCCCTTACTTTGAAGTATTCGGGGAACAAGTTCAATGTATTGACATACAGCGAGCCTATGAATCTAAGGCTTACTAAGGCTATCACCGCATACGACGCAACTAGGACATTGCGTCGTAGTACCTTACATCAGCACCGTCTATTACAGAAATGTCGATCACCAGCCTATTTCAGTCAAGTTTTGCAATGGCTCGCCCTGCATAAGACGAAGGGTCATTTAACTGAGATCTGAGACCTTTTTTGTCACATTAAAATTCATATATGGCCACTTTTTAACCCCAGAAATATTCGGTCAGTTTTTACCAGTTATCAATTTATAGGTATACTCCTATCGCCAAATAAGTTGAGTTAACCCCGGATCAAACTCTGGAGATCGAACTTCTTTTCCTGGGGTGGGATCGGCTAGGGTGATCTGTGATAAATGATGTCACAAATCCCAAAAATTCGTCTGCGTAAGCTATAATCATCACAATTCTCTTGTGACAGCTCTTGATCAATCACTGTCAAAATCAGCTGGTCCCCAGTTTTCAAACTTTTGGTTTTTTTGTCTACACTAAGGCTGACCTTCTGCATGCATGAATTAAAAAAAAGGAGTTCCTACATTACAAGCCTAAATAAAGCAACTATTCGGAACAATATTTTTGTGATCACCTTACGCAGACGGATTATTTTGTTTGATCACATTGACTGTCACAAAATGTGAAAATCACAGTTCACCTTAGCCGATTCCACGCCTGTTTTTTCTATATCACAGTTGGAAGAGTCAATTATTTCGATAGTCGAAGATTTCGATAACTTTAATAACGGAGTTGAACCCTGCACTAAAAAAAACTGCTGGCTGAATTAACTACACATTCGTTTTATTCCGGCGGCGTAAACAGATTTGGTTTAACCCTGACTTAACTATGCTTAAAAAAGATAACCCTATTCTGCAAGTGATAATAGACAGGATAGTGCCAACTTTAAGTTGTGAAGTTAAAGTGTGACACTTTCCACTATAAAGGTTGGTGGGAGTGAGCGCCAAGCCTCAATAAAGGTTTACGTGGAAACTCTGGTAATATAGATCGATCTAAGCCAGTGCTGGAACAGCGTAGTGGAACGTCACTTGGATAACACTTGAAATTGTTGATGAAGCTAAGAAGAATCGGTGTTTCTAGTATCTCTACAACGAAGAGAAGAGGCTCTGTAACTTTGGTTGATGGGTGGAAACTCTACGGCCTTCTAGAATTAAGTGGTTGCTTTTCTTTATATGAAGACAGTCATGGACTTCTTTCTCCTGGAATGGAATACTTCAATACTCTCTTCTTTATGGAACTTGGTTATTGGAATTTGGAAGAGTGACGTGGGTGAAAAAACAATACAAGAGAGTTGAATTTTTCACGATCACCTCCTTTCCGCCTAAAAATGAATTCAGAAATACTGATTGTATTGGTTTCTTTGTGATACTAGAGGTTAAATCGAGGCTGAAGACAGCATTGACAGCATTGATAACACAGATTTCACATTGTTAAACTTTACGCTGTTTAGAGACCCCCATGATTCTGCTTAGGTCATAGTTTAAAGAGTTTGACATACTTGGTTCTACGTTCAAATAGCGGAGCAAGGAACCGGAAACGCGACTGTATATCGTATATAGTATGACAGTAAAATAAAGGTTACTGTCATCGGAAAAGGATTGGATTGGATGAGGCAGAAGAAGACAGCAAACAGAACCCTGGGGAACTCCTAATGTTATGAACAGCAGACTTGAAGCCATCTAAAGCAACTTGAACATAATGTTTTGAACCAATTGTTAGAACACTAGAAAAGAGATTCGCAATTGGACGTTAGCTAGAGGTAGAGGGTGAAGAAGAATTCTGTTGTGTGAGAATATCAGAAGTCATAGCTGCTTCATTGAAACAGGAAAAAAAATGTAGGTATCTCATCTGGATGTTATTTTCACGTAACGTGGAAGTGAGTAATCCTCTTTTAGTTTGGCCAAACTTAACCATAATAAAATAAATTTGCTGGATAGTCATCAGAAAAGCTGCGCTTGGATCGAAGGTGAAGATTTAAGTTCAATCCTCATCTGAGGTCTGAAATTACGACTATGAGCGTAAGAATCAGATGGCGGAAAAGAGAAAGAACTCTGAGCTATGTTGCTGGTGTTACTATTAAGGATGAAAAGAGAAACGTCCGTGCAGAGTCGATGTCGAGAAACGATCAATACTACGATGGTTTGGAGAGAGCTGCTCGTGTGCCCTTCGACAGAATTTTAAGACAGGTCATGAGTGCTGGGATACAAAAAGAGCTCTTCCCCGGTTGGCCAAGAATGAGAATGTTAGACAAGCTGAAAAATTTCTTTTGATGGACGCGCCTGAAGATGTCGAGTTGGTGGCGGAGGATTGAGTAAAGTGGAAGGGCCACTATGCCACTCTTTTATTACGGCTCTCGTAGGGATCTAGCGGAACCAAAGGAAGATTATTAAAGAAAAAAAACTTATTAATGGCTGGCTTACAAAATAAATAAAGTAATTCAGTTTTGTCCATACAAAGCGTTTGTGGCTTTTTTTAGTGCAAAAGTCTTCTTTCACGAAAAGCGTCTAAATCAGTATCTACAGGGCTTTTATCAGTAAAGTGAATAAAACACTTCTTCCTTCCCAGGTTATAAACAAAGCTCATTTCTCTTATATGTCTCTTCTAAATATATGGTTTGTATTAAAAATCAATTGCAAGAATACGCCTCTGGCTTTGGAAATTGTTACAATAGTTGTTCCTTAATTTATAGAGAAATCGGGCAAATTGCAAAAATGAATATTATGCCCGTGCCCTTACCTTTTCCATGTCATCATCATCATCATTTTCGGATGCCGCTTATCTTTTAAAAGGGTCGCGGAGCGAGGGTGGCTAAATGGTCCTTCCATCTTTCTCGATCCTCCGCCACCAACTCAAGAGACTCCGGCGCAATCCCCAGGCGGGACTCAGAGAGGTTCCTTACCTGATCCCACCACCTGTTCTTTGGCCTACCAGGGGTTACCTACGCGCTCGCATCTCGGCTAGCACGACCTGTCTAGGAAGTCTGTCAGGGGGCATGCGAACAACGTGTCCAAACCATCGAAGAATCAATCGCTCCACTCGGAGAAGTAGCTGCTCAACATTTAGATTCCCACGAATATTGACGTTTCTCACTCTATCCCTTAGAGTAACACCAGCAACGTACCTCAGGAATCTCATTTCGGCAGTTTGTACTCGCGATCTAATTCTTTCGGTCATTACCCAAAATTCATGACCATAGATGAGGGTCGGAACGAACACTGAATTAAAAACTGAGATCTTTGCTTTCACTCCAAGCTCAGCTTTTCGATGACCGGCCAGCGCAGTTCCTTTACTATTGCTCCAGCTTGGCCAATTCTACAGGACAACTCAGTTTCACTCCTCCCATCTTTCGTGAAAAAGACCCCGAGATACTTAAACTTCTCCACCTGTTTTAATGGAACTCCATTTATGTGCAGGGTACACTGCACAGGAGTTCGGGAAACAACTATCACTTCCGATTTGTTCACGTTAATTTTCATCCCAGCATCACCACAGACGGCTGCAAACTTATCCAATGCTCGTTGAACTTTCTCTTTGGATGATGCAAGGATGGCCAAATCATCTGGGAAAAGCTGATGGCTCATCCTGATGCCAGCCGATTCGAAACATTGCTCGCCAACACTGCGCTTCACCATCCAGTCCATATATGCTATGAAAAGGAGCGGCGACAGAGCACAGCCCTGGCGAAGTCCAACGCGCACATCAAAATGACGGGATTTGACGCCATTTATCCCTACACAGCTTTTGCAGTTTCCATACAACGACTGGATGACTCTCAGAAGAAGCCCACTCAGCGCATAGTCCTGCAAAACTCTCCACAGTGTATCCCGAGGGACCCGGTCATACGCCTTTTCCAGTACAAAACACGCATAGACCGGTTTGGCATATTCCCAGGCCTTTTCAAGAATAACCTTCAGAGTAAAAAGCTTGTCGGTTGTGCCTCTGCCAGGCCGAAAGCCGCACTGTTTTTCGCGTAACAAAGGCTCGATTACAGCTCTGGAACGCGTTTCCAACACCTTCGCGAATACTTTTCCTGGAAGACTCAAGAGAGATATGTCCCTATAGATGTGCCCCAACAACAAACGAAAACAGCCTCGGATATTTACTGATCCTGGTAGTCCAGGGTACCCATTGGAGCTAGGCCTGAGGGGTGTCAGCATGCGAGCGCTTGGTGGTCGGAAGATCCCGCTCGGCATCCGACCGGGTTTAACCCGAAGAAGTTACGAGCAGCCCATCAATGGTGCCGCTATCCATTACGGTGGGCGGAGGGAGACAGCGCCAAGTCAAAATGAGGGCTTAGGTGGAAACTCTACAAATCGACAACTTTTCCATGTCCACTCAGCAAAATGAATTTATATTCGATGGCTTGGTAGAATTTTTGGACGTAGAAGAAGAGAATAGGGCCAGAATTTGTCGGACGTAGAGGTAGTGCAGTCTGTGCGTGTAGTGATGAATCGTATGTAGATCCTTTTCCAGAGATAACATGGTACATATCATCGGCAGTCGAAATATTATCTGAAATAGGTGCCTTATAGCTTTTTGCCGTCTTCCAAATACTAGGCTCCCTATCTTGTGCTGCGTAGCACATTGTTGGCATTATGACTGCAGCTTTTGTCTTTCCTAAAATTCCTTCCAAGATACTTTTGATTATACGTTTCATTTCCTTTAGTATCACTTCTAATTATTTTTTAACGATGCCTTGGGTTGGTTAACCCTTGGTATTTGTAATCATTTAATACCTCCCGATCCATTTAGTCGTATTGAATTGAAAGTTCCATAAACAAAACAGCAGCATTCTTCCAGATTAGTTTGGGGTTTCCGACATCGCTAGGTCGAGGGGTCTTGTTCTTTGTAGTCGTTGCTCGTTGTTTGTCTCGTTAAGAGTACGGATAATTTCATTGTTGCAATGAAAATGAAGAAAGGCACTTAGCTTCCGAGCAAAGTTTGTTACTTCTTCGCTCACAGTAGCTATTCCTAAATGTTGGAGCATTCACAATTGCTCTTAGTGTCTTGTTTTGGAAAGTCTGCAACATGGACATGTTTCTCGGCTTGGTACAACCCCAAAGTTGTATCCCGTATGTCCAGGAGGGCCTTAATACCTGCCTGTACAAGAGCAGTTTGTTATATATGCTTAGTTTTGAAAATTTTCCTATAAGGCAATACATTTCTCTGAGTCTTATTTCGACTTCGTCACGCTTCTTCTTCACGTGTGGCTTCCACCTGAGTTTAGCATCTAAAGTCATTCCTAGATATTTCGCTTCGTTTGCATAGGGAATTTTTACAGAGTTTATGAATAGAGGTATATTCTTCACCTTTTTGTACGTAAAACTGACATGGGTTGACTTGTTCTCGTTAAGGACGATTCGCCAAGTCTTCGTCCAGACGCAAATTTTGTCCAAAGCTCTTTGGAGGCTTCTCTTTGACGACTCGACTGATTCACCTGTTGCCAGTATGGCCATGTAGTCCGCAAACGTGGCCATAACTGTCGCCTTTAGTGTTGAGTAAGAACTTCATCAAGAATCCTTTAATGGATAGACCACCCGGAAGAAATGAGACGAGACCATCAAAGAATAGATAAGTTTCTTTCAAAAGACACCCTTGCTTTGCCCCGAACTCGTTTGGAACAAGCTGTACAAATTTATCCCATCCCAAATGGGAATGGAGTCGAAAGCTCACAAAGAAAGCGTAGAGTTTTCTACCTCTATCCAAATTAATATGGGTGTTTTTGTACGAGTTGTTTTTTGTCCCATCTGCATAGATGGAGAGTGGAAGAAGAGATATAAATGCGGACTGTATGGGCTGTACAGCGGCACCAACGTAGCCATACAACGGCCGCGATGGGTGGGATATCTGCTTGATCGTATACACATTAACACTGCGGCTCGAATAATCTTTGAATAGTCGGATAATCAGTTTGCACTGAGACTCAGGTGGCCTACGCAAGTGAAAAGGGACCTCAACAGAGCTGATTGGCGAAGCTTATTGGTTGAGCCTGGACCTCAGAAAATGTTACCAATATCAGTTGCTTGAAATTCGGTTATTCGTATGTCTCTCGGTCAATTCTGAATTTATTTAATTCAATTTTTTTTTCTCGCTAAAGAACGAGGCAACTCCAGTCGCGTCAAGATTAGTGGAAACGTAGTTAGGCAATTGACCCGACAGATACTCTTCATTGAGGAGTCATAGCGGGTGTACCACGATATCTCGAAAACCATAATCTCGAAAGCAAAAATCTCAAAAGCTAAAATCTCGAATGCCTAAAATCTCGAAAAATGAATGGCTTATTCTTTTGAACGCCGAACTGCCACACCGAGCTGTCAAATAATACTCGGTGTTAGCGACAATTCCAGCGTGGTGTACACTCGGTGTACAGAATGACAAATACTGCACCGATGCAGTCATCACGTTAAGTTCTATCAAGTGTCAAATCGCTTCGACTTCAATTTGTTTACTTTATTTTCATTTCGTAGCGTGATTTCTTTGGCGTCGGTTTTTTTTTACATTTTACTTAAAATGAATTTTGATAGCTTCAGTCGCGTTGCAAAAAATAACGAATAAAAATTGAGTCGAAACGTCGCACATACACAATCAACAAAGCTACACCCAGCCTCCACCGTCAAATACGACGGTGGCGAAAATTCGCGTTCGGTGTCGACACCCAACTGTTTCGGAGTTTAAAAGAACGCTTACATGAGCATGATTCCGTTCAGGCGTACGAGAAAAGAACAAGTTTTTTCTGTATTCCACACCAGTTTCACGATTCGGTGTTGAAAAGAATACGCCATAAATCTCAAACAAAAAAAACTAGAATTACAAAAATCTCGAATTAATGTACCCACAATTTTGAAAACTGACGACGGTTTTCCACGAAATATGGCCAAACAGTGAAATATGAAATATGGGGTGGAATGCTGTCCCCGCTCCCGTGCAATCCCCCTGCTTGACTTTTTTTTTACCTCCCCTTAGGTTTCACTAACTTAAGACTAAAAAGAAAAATCTCGAAAAACTTTTTAGCATTCGAGATTTTTTCGATATTTCGGAATTTTTGTTTATTCGAAATTTTGACAGATGCCAAAACAATATCCTGGAATATTTAAAGTATAAAGCCGCGTTATCGCAAGGAACAGAAACAGAAGAAGAAAAGCAGTCAGCGGATTTAGGTTTCAGTTGAAATGTATGAGATTCTGTTTCTGTTCCTGTTTTACGTTGCTTGTGACAACGCGGCTTAACTGTTAAAATGAATTTTAAATACACCACTCACCCGTTACTTAGTTTAACCACTACTACTACCCCATTTTGTGTGATAGGCATTCGTCTGAAATTCGATAATAATGTCCCACATTATTTTAAGCAATCAATCCTCTTCTTTTCCTTTTAGCTAGATCTCTTTTTTTGTAAGCGATGCCAGAAAGATTGCATTTGTCATGTAAAAAAAACCCTCCGCCTTTTTTATAAGTCCTATAAATTAATGAAAATATAATTATTAAAATCGAGAACACGTTACTTAGATTGCATGCTCCAATTTTCACCGAACTTTGTCATGTTAAAGATCGAGTTATCCTCTTAAGTCAGCCCTTTTCGTTCTTTGTTCCTGTCACTCCTATGCTTTGCTCGATAAAGTTTTCAATCAGAATCGTAACCGCAGCGCGGAAGGATATTGTTTTAGTTGTGCTTTTGATACCCTTATTCTGAGCTGAATATTGATCAAAATCCCCTTCGTAAAAATCCATCTCTTGAAAAAGAGGGAGAAAGTTCATACTCTTCTTCATTCAGCTCTTTATGCATCTTCCATGTAGTTTGTGAAGGTATGACTGGGAATTCATCAAAGTTTTTCTTTACTTGTGTATAATTCTGATACCTTAGATACACAGATAAATCAAATCATGATTGCTCCTTTGTTGATAGGAAATGGCAAAGCATTTGGTCGAATTTCATGCTAAGTATATTTTATTTTCTATTTTGTTTTGTACTTTCTTAATAACTATATGCCTATCCTCACTTACCACAGCGTAAATTTGTTTCAAAAATCGTAAACAAAATTCAAATGGCTGATGCTCATCAAAACGTCCACACTCACGGACATTGCAGCTAGTTTCTTGTAAAACTCAACTCGGCAATCGGATTTTTTCGACATCATCCCCGCAATTAGAAAACTAACATGATCTAGATCATGTTGCCTTATGTTATTCTGTTCTGCTTTTGTAATTGAATCATTGACCGCATGCAGATACTTTAGGAAAAATTCCATCAAACTTGTGGCGAACATGTGATTTTGTAAGCATTTAAAGTACGTTCTTAGGCCATCCTCATCCAGAGTGCAGGTTTCATACATGGAAGTGATAAATTTTCCACTCACTGATCCGCTCTCTAAACGCAAGCAAAGTTCTCTCTGAATAATGAGGCACTTCATTGCGAAATAATTTAGCGAATCGTTTACCCTCACGATCCAAGCGAGGACATCGAAGTCCACGTTGTCTACAATTCGCCCAATGGCCAGCTCAATGTCTTCAGCAGATCCCAGCTCAAAAGTAGTAAAAATCAGGAATTTCGCTTCTCTCTCCACTCGGTCTTCGGTGAGCTCGGAACGACGTTGTTCTCTGACCTTCGATAAGACTTGTGTGTACTGATGCGTATCGAGAAAGTCCAGAAAAAAGTCTTGAATGACAAGGATGTGATCTGGACCAGTAACGGTCATAAGTAGCCGCTCGCAGACATCCGAAAGCAAAGTACCAGCGTGAAATTTCTCCAACAAGGGATTCAGTTCGTTCTTCGGTATCAAACGACATTCTTGCAGTTCCTGCTCCAAAGATTGCCCATGAATTTGCAGGTTACCATAGAGGAAGAGTGCAGCTCTAAGTAGAACTTTCACTTTGGACGCATCAGGCTCTGAATACGGATCAAACTGCATCCAGGATAGTACACGTGCAAATTGATTAGAAAGTTCGACGACATTCGAATTTGGGTGGACATCGAGTTCTGCCAGAAAATCGTCCGTTTCCATTTGGTCTGTGGAAGAAGGATTGAAGCATATTGAATTCGATATGGTAAGTTAGTGGAAAGTCTAAATCTTGAGGAAGACCTGAAAAAGGAGCAGAAGGTCTTAGGTAGGTGGCCCACGAATTCTCCCAAATATCGAAAGAAGCTCAGAGAACTAATCGATCGAGACCACAACAGAATGTTCTATAAAAAGACGGAGATACTGGTTCCTGAACTGAACCAGACCGAAAACTCTGGGAAATGGTCGAGGCAGGCAACCTATTCACCGGAGCGCACTAAACCAACCAAGTTCAATCACCATTTTTAAAGAAGTGGATAAGGGTAGCCATATGTTAGTATCAAAAGAAGCTTGCTCGAGGACAGGACTATCAACTTCATGTCTCATCTTCGAGGAAGGCAATCACAACGCTTGCAAGAAATGTTTATCCTTCTTAAAATCTGGATTCGCTTTAGGGTAGGAATAGGATTTTGGAGGAAGAGTACTTTTTCTTTCTTGCGCGACGTTGTGATCTGAAGTGATGGATCACAATCCGCCAATTTAACCTCAGAATATACCGGCAGGTCACCGGTTTTGGATCTCTTCATCGCTAAGGCCAAATAAATGCTGTTGTCATTGCATTTGCGTGGTCCATGAATGTTTAGGCCTTCATCTCTTTCGCGATTGCTCTGGAAAGTTGATTGACATTGGCTTTTTGACAGATTTTGTAGCATCTCCTTTGAACGTGGCAATACCAACTGAGCCGGTCGTGCTCCATTTTCCTGAAAATAGGTTCTTTAGCATAAAGGCTTCCTTGGATCCTCGTAATTCTTATTCTATCTCGCTTTGTTAGTTACTCCTGCTGTCATGCGAAGCATCTTCATCTCAGCTGCCGTTAATTTGCTCTCATATTTCTTATACGCTGTGGCTGTCCAACATTGTGAACCATATGAGAGCGCCGGACGCACAACTGCGGTGTAGAGCTCTCCTTTCAGCTTAGAAGGCATTTTTCGGTCACCGAAGATGACCGTTTTCTCGCCACTATGCTTACGCGATGATTGATGTCGTCATCACAGTTTGCTTTGCTATTGATCATAGATCCCAGGTACTAAAATTTTTCACACTTGGGAAGCACACTTCCATTCAGTTTAATGTCTAATATCGGCTTGGATGGGCAAGAATTAGTTGATCTTGAATTTAAACGAGAGAAACATCCGATCAACGCTTGAGACACATAATTTCTGTTGGTCCCAAGTTTGAAAGAACAACTTCACACCACCTTAGTGCAAAAACCCTAGGAAACAGCCGGCCCTCGAGCCGGTATTTAAGTTGCGGCATCAAACGCTTTTTCAGGATGTAATACTTATTTAGAATTTTTGGGTCAAATAGGTAAGTCAAAAATCCATCAGAGTTGTTGACCAAAGCAATTGCACCCGACTGCAGTTGTTTCTTCACAATTTGAGTAAACAACTAAGTCGGGGGTGTGCGCCTTTTTAACAAAAATTAATCAAGGGCAATGAAAAAAGTCAGTTTCGGTACGCAAATACCACTTACTTGACTTAAAAATGTTTTTGTATAAACTATAATCTATTTGTAGTTAGATCCTAAATGAAATGCATTTAATTTTCAAAAACAAAAATATTCAAAATAAGAGGTAAATAAAAGCCAGAAGACAAGACTTGTCATCGAAATGTTGACCGAAGTTGACGAGAAACAAAATAGAAACGAAACAAGTGAAATCTAGTTTCTGTCATCCTGTCATAAATTTTCTCTTAAATTTTTTTGTGCATAAATAGGAGGGTTCACATTATCGAACATACTGAACCGACTGCGTTGGTTCGATCAGCAACGAGAGAGTAAATTATATTTCGCATGACACCTGTTGTAATGAATTTTTTTTACGTGAAGGTTACGTCACGAAAATCTTTGAACAACATGAAACTACAAAAACTGCATCAAGCCTACACGTTTCAGGTAAGCGAAATTCATGATTTCTTTTAAATCTCGGCTTCCGTGTAGTTTTTAAGGAATGCTTAAGAGCAGCCACTGATTTTATTGCAACGTATAATAAAAAAATTCACTTGATAAAAAAGTCACACTTCAACACAAGATTCGGAAACACCATTTTTTTTTTGAAGAAGCAATTTTAGAAGAAACAAAATCATAATACCTTAAATAGTTGTTAATCCAGGAGCTCCACTTGCAATGGGTTTGAAAATGACATTTGCAACTTAAATTTAATATTTTCGGCTTCATTACCAGTTATTTTTTAATTGCAATTGCCATGTTCATTTCCATTGCATTGGGCATTGACAGTGGAGCCACAGCGTAAGCTATGACTTTTGCAACCAAAACTGAAAATCGTTACCTGTTACGCAACCTTCTATAATTATGTTATAAATTTTTATATTTTCTTATATTTTTGTAACATATTATTATGCTATTTTTAATATGAATTATCGAAATACTTTTTTGAATTATTGGATTGATTTAATGTTTATATCTATCGAAACTATGTAGCTTTCCTAAATGTTTTTTCTTCGAAGATAGTGCGGCGAATTTTAAGCTTTTGTACTAAAGAGAATTCAATTTTAAAATTTGATTTTCAATTTTCAAGGCAATGTGATACTCGAGACGCACACAGTGAAATCTCATAAGATCTTCAAATCGTTTGCTTGAGTCTATTCTGGGCAACACAAACTTTTGGCAAAACTTCAGTGAGATTCGTTGTATTTCGACATAAGATTAATCCCGCTCAAGTCTATTATGTTTGGACCTTAACATTGGTGCGGAAACCCGGGAGTTAGTACCTAATAATATTGCCAACTGCTCAAACTCGTCAAATAATACTTTTTTTCCCAGCCTATGGCGTACAACAATACAAGCGGTTATGCTGAAATCTGGGTCCTTATTGCGCAAGCACGACGATATCGTTTTCATTATCGCTTTCGATAGCGATTGATGAGCTTCATTCGACTTTCCAAAATGTCCCACTAAACGTGATTGGGACATAATAGCCTTTTGCTCGACTTCGTACAGTTTTCGTCAACTTGTTTTGGCTCAAAGTTTTGATTTTGCTTGTCATTCGTTTATTAATTGCCATATTAACGCCCATATTTTTTTTAACGTGCTTAAAAAGATACATGAAAAAAAGGAATACACCAAGAACTGCACGCTGGCCTCTAAAGTTTAAACACATTTTAGATCGGACAGCTGGTTTCGGAAATATAAACAAATTTGGTTTAAAATTCTCAAGGCAACTTGATACTCGAGACGTGTACAGTGACATCTCATGACTTTCAAATCGTTTGCTCAAGTCTATTATAGGCACCACAATCTATTGGCAGAACTAGAGTGGGATTTTTGCAGCATTTCGATATTAGTTTAATCCAGCTTAAGTCTATTATAGTTGGGCCTTTAGCTTCGCGTAAGTATAAAATATCACTACCGTCCAGTCGGTAGCGAATTGACGATTGACTGTTTGCTTCGCGTAAGGACACTATCTGTCAAATACTATCGTCGACGGCGATTGCTCGATCGCAAAATAGGTATCGTTTCCCGTGTATATTGCATTAAATAAATAAATTGAGGTCAAACGAAGGGTAACTCTTGCCAATCGCTGTTTCTTTGGGACAAGAAGGCAATTGAGTAGCAAAGCCCTCTCTCGAGCAACTAAAATGTCCATGCATAAGACCCTCATCATCCCAGTCTTGCTTTACGGTGCAGAAGCATGGACCCTGTCAAAGGCGGATAAAAGCACTTTAGGCTGCTTCGAGAGGAAAATTCTTCGGACGATGAGTGGAGGAGGTTGAGAACTTTAAAAAAAAAAAAACACAAAAAATTCGAAAAAATTAATGAAATATTAATTTGAATCGATAGTTTGAACCTTGCAATTTAATGTTTAAAGATAATTTCATGCAAATGTTGACCGCGGCTGCGTCTCAGGTAGCCCATCCGCTGAGTCCAATTTTGGCATACTCTTTCACACATATCGGCCGGTATCTCACGAATGAATGCATGGATGTTGGCTTCCAGTGCGTCAATCGAAGCGGGCTTGTCCCTATAGACATTAGCCTTGACATACCCCCACAAAAAATAATCTAATGGTGTCAAATCGCACGATCTAGGCGGCCAATTGACCGGCCCGAAACGTGAAATTAACTGTTCACCAAACTCGCCTCGCAATGCCGACCATAAAATGGAAGCAGCGCGCGATGAACATTTCGAACCGAGCACGAATTTTGATAGTAAAATTCAATAATTTGCAAGCGTTGTTCATTTGTAAGACGATTCATGGTTAAATTGCAAACCAAAGTGAAACTGTTTGACAGTGACACAAGGTACTAAACACACGTCAGCTGTCAAAACCAGTGTTGCCAAAACCAAACCAGCTAAAAAATCACCCGTTATAACATCGAACTGTACGGGCTGTTAATCGCCACCGACCTAGCCAAAGAGTCAAAACACAACGTCTACGATGGCTGGGTCATCTAGAGCTGATGGACACCAATGCCCCGGCCCGGAAAATTTTCGAATCCACACCGCAGGGACGGCGCGGTAGAGAAGTACCGAGACTCAGGTCGCGCACGCAAGTGGAAGGGGACCTCAGCCAACTTCGCGTGCGAAACTGGAGACGGTTAGCTACAGACAGAGCTGGCTGGCGAAGCTTGTTGGCTGAGGCCCAGGTCCACCCCGGACTGTAGCGCCACCTTAAGTAAGTAAGTAAGTAAGTAAATTGATTGATGTGGGTTTAGTTCTAAAACGTAACATCATATATATATTCCAAATTATTAAAAAAAAAATTTAAGAAATGTACTGGCGAAGTTTATTTGTTTTTATTGAAAGTCAAAATGAATAAAGTTAAAATAAATTCAATACATCCCAACCCGGTCATCACTTAAGCTTAGATTAGACTGTCACAGACAGATAAGATCTGTCACAAGTACGTTTTCCATTGTGATTTTTACAGTGGAAATCGTTTTTCGCTTCTAGGAAATGACATCGCATCTCTTTTGAGATCCAAAATGACAGAAAAAGAGTGTTCGTCTTAAATTAAGCCTATATTTGTCAGGTGGAGCCATTTTGAAATTTATTTTTAATCGTCTCCCGTTAATCTTCTTGTAATTGCCAGTGGAGACATAGTATTAAACTATTACAAAGGTGTAGAAAATAGGTTTGTGAATGGGGTGAATCGATTTTATGATGGGTTATCTTTTTTACCGCTTGCCGAGGTTAAATCCCCTCCTTTTGTATACTTGACCACTTGATCTGTAGAGGATTTTATTAAGATTTGTATTAATCGCAGGCCGGTGGGGACACCGTATGAAGAGAAGTAGATTTTTAAGTACATACATGCTGAGAAAATTGAAATTTGTGTTGTTGTAAATCTCGTGATTTCTAGGTGATTGGTTGAAACTTTGTGGCAATTATGGATGATTGTTTGGTGGAGACATAGTGTAACTCTATATGTTAATTTTGTAAAAACAGACAGAATAAAAGTCAGCTAATTTGATAGTAGAGCTGGCTTCGACAATATGGCCGCTATCAACTATCAAAACCCGAAAGCCCCATGCGAAAACTCATTGCTTACATGCTTTTCTATGTTACCCCTTTTACGTAGAGCTTACCCATTTAATGTAACTAAGAGCACGCGGCATTGTTCAGTGGCGTTAATGTTCCTCTTAATAGAGTCACAATCGTCCACATTTAAATGCTAAAAAAGCAATTGGTTTATTTTTCTTCTAATTCACTGAATACTGATCTCTTAATTCTTTGGTTTTTAGTGCGAGATCTTCTGAGACACTGCGGTTTTAGGGATAAACCTATGGTACACTCCTGAATTAAATGTTCAGTAATGTTTAATCACTAAATTTACCGAAAAGTACCTAACCAATGCATAAGTTATTTCGATTCGAGCAAAAAAACTACGACATGTAACTTCTGTGCTCCTCCCGAAAGCTATAAAAAGGGTAATTTACCCATACTCTGGCATTTGATAACAAATGTAAGCAAATTCCTTACTTTATGCTTTACTTTACTGCTGATTAAGCGAGCTTTCATGACTTGGCTGAGTAAAGGTTAGATTGGACTGAATACCAAGAGACATATTTTCCATCATTTTTACTGGCATTACGCATCATGCAGTGTGATCGTGATTTTTCTGAAGTCCTAAAAATGCCTACCTGTCAGAATGAGACAAAATGCCTGCATTTGTGACAGCTAAAAATGCCAACTAAGGCATTCAATGTAATCGACTATTTAAGCAAATCACAGCATTCTTCACGTAAGGCCAACAAATGCTTAATAATGCTTCTCGCGTAAAATTACACAGCTTGGCAATCTGTGAAAATGCCGGACATTTTGAAAAACTTACGGTTCGCGTGTGAGTGTGGCGACAGAAAAAAACCGGGTTTTTTGCATCAAACATTTACGTGCTGGTTCAAGATGAGAAAAATAAAAATATTAAAATATAAAAGGGGTGATTTGATTTTCTCAGGCATTTTGTGTAATAAGCACAACAGCTGGCATTTAGGTTATTCAAGAACAGCTGACTTGCTTACAAGCATTTACTCAGTGACACATTCCAGTAAGAGTGGCATGCAGTCTAATACTAAAACTCTGTTCCTGTCATTTTGGCTCCCAAAAGAAAGTGGCGATGTCATTT
Organism: Neoascia interrupta; assembly: GCA_947623515.1. Taxonomy (NCBI): domain Eukaryota; kingdom Metazoa; phylum Arthropoda; class Insecta; order Diptera; family Syrphidae; genus Neoascia; species Neoascia interrupta. The sequence continues at coordinate 50,175,045 of OX392463.1, forward strand.
CCCAGCAGCGAAAAACAATTTCTGCTGCAAAAATCACATAAGAAAACGTACTTGTGACAGATCTATCGTACAGGGACAGTTTCAGTTTCCTTTTTTTATACTCAAACCTTTAAAAAGGTGCATAAAATAGGTTTGTGAATAGGGTGAATGGGATTTATGAGAGGATTTGCTTTTAATCGCTTGACGAGAGGATTTAAATTTGTATGGTAAATCGCATGATTTGTAGAGGATTTAGTAAAGGTTTATATTAATCGCGGATTAGTACCCGATGGAGACATGCTTTACAAAGGCCTCAAAGGCTTTATAAAGAAAATGTAAACAAATATGTGTTGGAGGGCAAAAGAGACGATAGTTGACTATCTAGTTGTTCAGTATTTTATGGTTCAGGGTAAAAGTGTTCGGGGCACACTCGCAATGCACTTCGAACACACCCAATTTTTGTTTATTTTGTTTTGTTTCGGTCCGGTCCGGTGCCACATCTTAAGAGAGCACTTCGTCAACTCTCTTCGCTCAGTCCTGTCAATTTTCCAACTGATCTCCATCTTCCATCGATCACCGCATGGTAGAGCCACTGTCGCTGGATTCAGATAAAAAGTAAAGAATTCCCGATCGGTTTTCGTGGTCGATCGGTGGCATAAAACTAAAAAAAATCTAATTTTAAACACATTCCCCGCAACATAAAACTGCCATAATCCACCGTAAACAACGCTTAACGAAACAAATTCAAGTAAATAATACTCCAAGTGTCATAAACAAGTGAATTCAACAACATTTTTACCCCCGGAACGTGTAGAAAACCCAAGACCGTGCTTTTGTTCATGCTTTGTTCCGTCTTATTTTTGTAGTGCCAAAACAAGTTTTAATTTACACCTTTAACGTATGTGTGTGGCTGACTGGCGAAGCCTGTAGCAGCAGCACCCAAAATAAAACACGAGTCTCAGTGCACCTAAAAAATCTTTTTTAATTTTCGAATAATATAATATTGGCGCCGATCTGGACCACGGGCTAATGGAGAAAAACTATTGGCTTTAAGAGGGAACACCGTCCACGCACAAGAAGATATGGATACCGAACTACCTGTTCTGGCTGGATTCTTGAACGTTCCAACCCAATCGGGATTCTCGCTGAACCGGATATCGAAAAAGGTTTGTCCTAAGGTTGATCCTCGTTTAAGGGTGTAACATTGTAAAACATCTGCCCATAAATAGACGATTAGTCGGTCGAGTTGAGAAGCTTGTCTGGCCTAGTGTCGGCGTATTACACAACTCAGCGTCAAGTGTGTTTATTGTTATTCGGGGGCTCTTGCGTAAATTATCCATTGGTGGGGGGCGGACTTGGTTCAAAATATTGTGCTATTCCCGAGCACTTTGCCATACATATCGAAATGTTGGGGCGATTCCTGCAAGTGTCGTTGTGCAAATTAATTCAACTGTTTTGTGTTGTTTTTTTTTTCATTTGAAAAAACACTTGAAATTCTTGTTTGTTATACAAATATTTAAAGTTCTACATCTTGTAGAGCTAATACAAGTCGGCTGGGTTGGTCTCCTCACTTTCACAGAACAGCGTCACAAATCCTATAACAAATTGGTTCTTCTGCGATAACTGGTCGTTGTTTATCTCCAGCAACGATATTAACTCTGTGATAATGTTTGTTCGTCTCTTCTGTAGACACATTTCTAGGTATATCTTGGATATAGCAAACTAAACACGACCTGAAATCTAATAATACCTGCCTTAACTGCAGCTGGTCGCAATAATTTATTAAGCCAAAATTTGCGAACCCATTTAACGAGTTGCTTTCTTTAAATCTTCAAAGTTTTTAGGAGTTAATTGAGCTTGCTCCTGGGTGGTCTGCAATGGACAGGGTTAGTATTGTTTACTAGAGGGTATCGAGTGAACTTTCTTAACTCCTCCAACACTTAAGGACGTTGGGTTTTGATTCTCGTAAAAAAATTAAGCTAAAAACTAAATTGGCAACAGGAATATTGAAAGGAATATCAAACGAAATAGGTGTCAAGCATTAACACAGATCGGGACCTAATCATCTGTTTCCAATATGTTGTCATATTTTAGGACGACCTAAGTAACTCCCTAACTTCCAAAAGAAATGGGTTTGAAAATTCTTAGGTCTCAAAGGTTCAAATGCCTCCCCCAAGTGCTATTGCAGTTACAGCGCTTCACACATTCGAGGGCGAATAATTTAAATAATTACACTGCGGCAGATCTTGCAGAAAACCCAGGTATTCCAAATCGTTACCCACCACATTTTTATCGATTTTAAGGTCGCGATTGACAGCATCTATGGAGACGGGTTCTATAGTCTCCATGGATGCTGTCAAAAGATGGATCAAAATAGACTTAGACAAGCCGACGCGCTGTCATTTGACTTCTTTAACATCATACTTGAGAGAATTGTGCAGAACTCCCGCGCCAACACCAGAGGCACAATCTTTCAAAAGTCCGTTCAACTACTCGCATACGCAGACCACATTGACATAATCGGAAGTACCAAGCATGATTTCAGTGAAGCCTTCGTGAGTATTAGGACGGGAGCAACGAATATGGGTTAAGCAGTCAACAAGGGCAAAACCAAGTATGTGCTGTCATCAAGAAAAGACACCCAACACCGACGTCTTGGACAAAAATCACCATCGAAATGACGAGCTAAATTTGAGGTAGTTAGGGACTTTATTTACCTGGGTTCCGCTATAAATTCAGACAATGACACCAGCGCTGAAATCAAAAGAAGGATAACTCTTGCCAATCGCTTTTATTTGGGCTTAATGATAATAATGCTACGGCCCCTGTCAAAAGCCGATGAATACACTTCAGGCTGCTTCAAAGGAAAATTCTTCGGACGATTTTTAATGCCGTCTGCATAGACAGAGAGTGGAGGAGAATAAACAATTTTGATGAGGCTAAAGTTCTTGCCCGCGAGCCGCATTATATCCCTCGCTTAGCTCGGGAGGCTATTAAAATAAAACGACATAAAAATTTTAATAAGGACGACAGTTTTAAACTCTCGAAAACTTGGGATCCCATAATTAACACCACACGGTCGATCTCAAACAGGCTTGCGACACCAAGGGATATCTACCGCATAACCGAGAGAACAATTCACCGCCTACGCACCGCTACATCCTGCGTAGCGTAAATCGCCAATAGCAGCTTCAGTCAGTTTCCCGGTAACCACGCTCAATGAAACTTGAGCGAAACTTTGGGGGTGAGTACGTAAAAGCTCATTTTAATTAATTAACACGCGGTAATATCCGAAAAACATTTAAAATGTCTTCGCCACCGCGAAAACCTCAAAAGTAATACCGACTTCAGTCATCTAGAGCGGATGACGCCCCGGCCCGGAAAATCTTCAAATCCACCTCGAAGGGACAGCGTGGTAGAGGAGCACCGAAACTCAGGTTGTGCGCGCATGTGGATCTCAGCTAACTTCGCGTGCGAAGCTAGAGACGACTAGCTGAAAACAGAGCTGGCTGGCGAAGCTTGGTGGGTGAGGCCCAGGTACCCACCCCAGACTGTAGTGCCACCTTAAGTAAATAAGAATTGATTAGAAACAAACAAAAAGTCATGTTGGGTCGCCCTGAATGCAGCGTGGGGTAAATTTGTCTCTTTTTTTGGGAAATAGCCTCACTGGGTTAACATTAGGAAGTTGTCACATAAAAAAAAGGCCATAAACTTACGCAATTTGCTTTTTCTCTGCCTAATGGCCATGGACAAAACTCTTACAACGAGACAAGGAAGGAGCTAAAACTATCGAGTAAAGGATGACGTTGTGTTTTTTTAGTTATCTGTTACGAAATAAGGCAACTCAACCTCAAATTATCTATTGTTCGGTGATTGTAAGAATAGCTTAAAGCTAGGATAGTCTTAAATTACCCTATGAAGTTGATAAAGTTGTCTTCCGACCCGTAGAGTGGTTCTGCTTTGTTTGCAGTTGCCTTCCATCCACGGTTCTGCTGCTTTTATAAATCTAGACCCTCTCTTTTTCGCTATGGTTTTCGATCCTTAAAACGTAGGTTGAGTCTTTGTGACGGACTCTATTTTTTTGAAGGATTGGAAGATCCTCTAGACTAGACTTGGGATGGCATCGGCTAAGGTGATCTATGATAAGTGATGTCACAAATCACAAGAATTCGTCTGCATAAACTGTGATCATCACAATTTTCTTGTGACAGTTCCCGTTCTATCACCGTCAAAATCAGCTGGTAACCAGTTTTCAAACTTTCTGGTAAGGTGGTGTTTTTGCCTACCCTAAGGCTGACTCTCTGCATGTACGAATAAAAATCAGTGTTCTGATCACTTAGACTGTCACAAAATGTGAAAACCACAGATCACCATAGCCGATTCCACCACTTACTTTACTTACTTAAGGTGGCGCTACAGTCCGGGGTGGACCTGGGCCTCAGCCAACAAGCTTCGCCAGCCAGCTCTGTCTCGAGCTAGCCGTCTCCAGTTTCGCACGCGAAGTTGGCTCCCCTTCCACTTGTGTGCGCCACCTGAGTCTCGGTGCTCCTCTACCGCGCCGTCCCTGCGGTGTGGATTCGAAGATTTTCCGGGCCGGGGCGTTGGTGTCCATCCACTCTAGATGACCCAGCCATCGTAGACGTTGTGTTTTGATTCTTTTGGCTAGGTCGGTATTGCTGTACAGCCCGTACAGTTCGATGTTATATCTCCTCCTCCACTCTACGTCTATGCAGACGGGACCGTAAATCGTCCGAAGAATTTTCCTCTCGAAGCAGCCTAAAGTGTTTTCATCCGCCTTTGACAGGGTCCATGCTTCTGCAGAACTGGGATGATGAGGGTCTTATACATGGACACTTTAGTTGCTCGAGAGAGGGCTTTGCTACTCAATTGCCTTCTTAGCCCAAGGAAACAGCGATTGGCAAGAGTTATCCTTCGTTTGATTTCAGCGCTGGTCTCATTGTCTGAATTGATAGCGGAACCCAGGTAGACAAAGTCCTTAACTACCTCAAAGTTATAGCTTTGGTGATGTCGATGGTGATGTTTTGTCCAAGACGTCGGTGTTGGGTGTCTTTTCTTGATGACAGCATATACTTGGTTTTGCCCTCGTTGACTGCTAAACCCATATTCACCGCTTCCGTCCCAATACTCACGAAGGCTTCACTGACATCACGCTTTGTTCTACCGATTATGTCAATGTCGTCTGCAAGTAGTTGAACGGACTTTTGAAAGATTGTACCTCTAGTGTTAAAGTTCTGCACAATTCTCTCAAGTATGATGTTAAAGAAGTCGCATGATAGCGCGTCGCCTTGTCTAAATCCTTTTCTGACATCAAAAGGGTTGGTGAGGTCTTTGTCGACCTTGACGGAACAGCGTGAATTTTCCATTGTCATCCTGCACAGACTGATGAATTTGGCAGGGATGCCAATCTATAGATGCTGTCATACGCGGCCTTGAAATCGATGAAGACTTAAACGAAAAAATCCAAGAGTTTGATGACGTGTTCCAAAGTGTTTGAGGACATACATTTTTAACCGCTTAATGCACAAAGCCAATATTGAACACACGTAAAAAGCAACTCAAAGTAAACGAAGTGCTAAAGTCATATTTTTCAAAATTGTTGTTTCCAACCTCAAGTTTTTAAGCCCATTTAAACAGACGAAATAAAAAACAGCAAACAATGTTTTGCCGTTTTCTATGAAAAAATTTATATCCCCAGAATTCAAGAAAAGTGGAAAGTGCTAGCGCAGGTTGCTGTAAAATTGAATAAAAGTCTAACGGTAATTGAAAAAAAAAAATAAATATATGTTTTATGCATTTTAAATTTAAAAAAATGGCAGAAAAGGCCAAGAAAACGTATGTTCTTCCCTCGAGGCAATTTTTTTTAATAAATAACGGACGCAGTCCATCTTTTTTATTAAATAATAATAAATTATAACCGTTTTGTAATACTAAATAGTTTCCTAGATTTGCTTAAAAACACTCAAAACTACTGGACCGTTTATTATGCATCAACGAAATTCTACTCCATCTCAACCACATGAACGTTAGCCCGTTAACAGAATATACACTGCTCGTCATTAGATTAGAAGCAGTCATTTTTGAAAAGTTAACTCCTTATTTCTCCCAAACGATTATGGTAAGTGATAGACTATTCTGTTGACAACAAAATACAAAAAGTGCATATACAATAGATTTAGCTAACGGCACTTAGAATACAAATCGTATAATGAGTAAAGAATAATGCGGAAAAAATCGGTTCATTAGATTAGAAGCAGGGAACAAATCAACGTTTCTTGGATAGTGAATACATTTTTTTCCGTTCAACCGGTACATTTCTTAATGTGATTTATCTATATTGAGTGTTAATAAAAATGGGCAAGAAAAAACGGTCAACAGAGGAGAAAGGGCAATTAACAGATGTTTATTCCTCTGAAGGTCTTTTATACCGTGTTATGGCCTGAAAAATAAAGCAAACTGATCGTTCTTTCAGCAGTTATTTAAAAAATCACTCGTCTTAGTGATATAAACACACAATATAAAAGAAACGCTTCTTTTGCCTTGACACTTCGCAAAGCGCGATTTAACATTAGAAAAGCTCCAAATGCAGCTTTATCTGCAACTAAGATGAAGGAAAAAGCTAATTTAAAGGCCAGCTTATCCACTATTCTTTGTAAATTCGCCGTCCCAAATACTTAAAGCACCTGAAACTTAAGAAAAAACCAGCACTTAATGACGCAGGGAGGAGAGGCTTGTGTTCCGTAAAAGATCACACGGGCTGGGATATGCAAAATGCAAACAGCACAAAAGATTGGTGGAAGTTTTTTTTGGACTTAAAAAAAACTGCTTCTTTCCTTATCTAGGTTAAGCCCTTTTTCGTCGGAAAAAATAACTTTTTACCAATCATTTGTGCTCATTGCATTTTGCATATCCCAGCTCGTATGATCTTTTATGATCACACGAGCTGGGATATGCATGGTGTATGTTTTCATACTAGGCGGTCTTTTTTTTTACTGAACACAAAGATTTTTCACCGAGTTGATTAGTTGTTTCGTAACAATTGATCTTCTGCGTGGCTCGGTTCCTTGCCGGTTCCTCCTCACGTTTGCGTCCTTTTATATTTAAGCTTTCCAAATCATCGTTAATTTTTTTTTTTATTCCTTTATTTTGCAGAAAAGTTGTCAACGTTACTGCTTGCTGTTCAAGTCCAGCCGACATGGTATCGAACGACTCGAAATATGCGAGACGAAAGACGACAAGAATCCGAAAATCATAACCCTCGAGAACTGTGTGAAGATCACACAGGAACCCCCTCCTGCCAATCAGATACAGATTGTCAAAATGACTGGTACACTCACGCTGAATACACTTACAGATGAGGACCTCAAGGAATGGCTGAATGCCCTGCAATCGGTAGCGTTCCGCGACAAAGGCGGAACACTGAGCCGAGGCACTGTTATTGAAGAAGACAACGACCTCTACTGCAGTTCATACGGAGATGGTCTGTTTATAGTGAAACTAATTCCGTCCGAAACATCGATACGCTGCAATTTAGAGCCCAAAACCTACATGTTACACTTAACTGCCACGGAACTTCAACTGAAGTCCGCCGAAGACCTTAGCAACATTATAGCCAAGTGGCCATATAGATTTATTCGCAAATACGGCTATCGCGATGGGAAATTCACCTTTGAGGCTGGCAGAAAATGCAGCACAGGTGAAGGTGTGTTCACGCTGGACCACACAAACCCCCAAGAAGTGTTCCGTTGCATGTCATCCAAGATGAAATCGATGAAAAAACTTATCAGCGGCGAAAGTCTTAATAGCATCGACTGCGGTGATAATCAGTTAAGTGCTGCGCTGTCCATGGAGCCGGGATCGAGAAGTCCCCTGCCACCGTCGCCTCAGAATCCAAACGGTGGCGAATTTGAGTTGAATTCAACGCACAGCGTCATCTCATTACGAAGTTTCCTTCCATCAACTGACTCGTTGAACAATATTTCCTTCAATTCGACCAGTTCATCCGCAACGATAACTCCGCCATCGGGTAAAAGCATTCCAAACAAACCGCCCCGGAAACTGCTCCCGCTCAGCATAGAAAAACCGCAGACATCACAACTATCATCCACACCAACCACACCGTTATCCGCTTCACTGTCGTTGCCATCCAACGAACTTAAGGCCATGTCCAACAGCGCCCAACAGCAGCAGCAAAATTGTGATAAATTCAAAGTATTCCAAAACTACGAACCAGTTTCAATAACCACTTCAGTTGACCCCAACAAGAACGGTGGATCGACAGTCATCCTTAAACCGTCTTCGCCAGACCTGGTTAAGAGCATTGCCAGCGTTTCGTCGTCCCCGCCGGACCTGCCTGTGCGCAACGAAAGCTCTCAGATCAGCAAAACAGCCGAGCGCGATTACGAAAGCATCGAAACCATTACCGACGCCTGGAAGACACTTGGCCTCGGCGAGGTCAAGCACACCGAACGAACGCACACCCCCGACGATGACTTGATCGATTTCGCGTGGCAGAGATCCCAGTCGCAACGCCATAAAGCCGCTCCCAAAGACACCTGCACAAAAATCATCGACATCGATGACAACGAAGCAGAATCCACGTACGACCGCCTGGACTTCTTATCGCCTAACAACAATACGTCCAGTGGCTACAAGACCATTGTGACTGTTTCGAATCCCCGCAAGCCAGCCAGCATTCCCGTGCCTAACGAATACGAACTTATCGCTAGTCCCGATACGAATCCATGCCGAGTAGCCGACGACAGCTACCTGGGCTATGGCGTCCTTCGTAAGCCCAGCATACCGGGACCACAGGTCGCCAACACGTCACAATCGAAAACGGCAAACGTATCGACGACCATGCTCAACGATCATTCAGAGATGACCCTGGACCACAGAAACTACAATGGACTCAGTTACACGATCGTCAGCAAACCGAAACGTGTCTAACACAGTGGCAGCCCCGTACTTCACAACGAATTCGCGTTTAAGGATTACAGCAAAAAATGTCCTGCTCACTTTTTTTCCACTTTACAGACTAAAGAACATTTGAAAGTATTCGATGGACAACACTATTTGGAGGACTTTTGGTTCAGAATCGAGTCACTCTGTTAATAGTTCTCGTTTGCCATACTTACATTTTTTTGTACTCAATTCTTAATTGATTAAGTTTTTATCTAAGTTTCGAAGAAATGTTTGTCTTTTTTTACATAAAAATACATGCATGTATTTAAATTGTGTACGCATGATTATGTATATACATAAGCTCAGTCAAAATAAAATTTATATTGAGAATAGACCTTTGGAAACTCCTGTTCGTAGGACTCAGTGGGTGCGATACTGGATGGTAAAGAAGACTACTCTTCACGCTACATGGCGTACTCTAAGCCATGTGCATCAATGGCTATCTGCTCAATAACCAAGCAAGGACTGTAATAGATCTGGGTGAGTCAATTTTGAATTTTACTTTCTAAGATTTAAGCAATATAAAAAATAAAGAAAAAACCCCACATTTCTTTGAGGGATAGTAATAAGAAGAAAAGGAGTTCCTAGATTTGTTGCGGGTTAAGTGGTACATTTGAAAGTCCTGTGATTATCCTGGAAAAAGCATCGTGCAAGTTTGTCGTGCTTGTCGTTGTATCTAACGATTTCTGTAACCAAAAACACAGTAGAGTCTTACATTGTACTGTCAGCCTTTAGCTCTTTGCTACGACATTTACCAACTAAAGCGGTGATATCGCCTCGTGGTATTGCCCTTAGAGTCATCAGGGATGACTTCCTCCTCGACTGCAAGGACCTCAGATTGGAAAACATTGCAACAGTCGAGAAATCTCATTGAATTTTTCTAAATATGGGTCTTCAGAATAAAAGGAGCCGTTCTGGTTGTCGTTTTTGACCCATTTGTGTAAAAATCTTTTCAAAAATTTCTAAGGAGTTTCTCCGATTACCAAAGCCTAATTGAAGGCCTCATTGAAGTTGAAGATGTAGAGAGGGTGTTAATTCCTTGCAGGCTATATAGAATCTGTAGATTTCCCAATTTTGGGGACACGAGCGACGGCTGTCGCTCTCATAAGACCAAATCCCCATCGAGTGCCTCCAGATTCTAGAGGCAGTCACTTTTACATTTACTCTTATTTCAAACGTTTTGATTGGCTAACTTTCGTTTATGCAGGTCAACCAGCCGTTTCACCGGCATTTTACTTTCATCCCAGCATCACCACAGACGGCTGCAAACCTATCCAGTGCTTGTTGAAGTTTCTTTGGATGATGCAAGGATGGCCAAATCATCTGCAAAAAGCCAATTCGAAACATTGCTCGCCAAGACTGCGCTTCACCATCCAGTCCATATATGCTATGAAAAGGAGCGGCGACAGAACACAGCCCTGGCGAAGTCCAACGCGCACATCAAAAGGACGGTATTTGACGCCATTTATCCGTACACAGCTTCTGCAGTTTCCATACAAAGACTGGATGGCTCTCAGAAGAGGCCCACTCAGCGCATAGTCCTGCAAAACTCTCCAGAGTGTTTCCCGAGGGACTCGGTCATACGCCTTTTCCAGATCTACAAAACACGCATAGACCGGTTTGGCATATTCCCAGGCCTTCTCAAGAATAACCTTCAGAGTAAAAGGCTGGTCGGTTGTGCCTCTGCCAGGCCGAAAGCCGCACTGTTCTTCCCGTAACAAGGGCTCGATTACAGCTCTGGAACGCGTTTCCAACACCTTCGCGAATACTTTTCCCGGAAGACTCAAGAGAGATATGCCCTTATAGTCGGCATTTCTGGCCTAGCTCCAAAGGGTGCCCTGGATTACCAGGATCAGCAAATATCAGAGGCTGTTTTCGTTTTCTTTTCATGGTTGGGGGGGTGCATTTTATATCTAGCTGCCAGATTTAAATTCGGCCGATCCTAACCCGGACAACAGACGCCGACCAGGAAGCCGCTCGTTCCCAAACAGGCGCTCCTGGATTTCTGTTATTTGAAGTTCACGCGTCCCTCTGGGATCAGACGCTGACCAACAAGCCGCACACTATGTAACAGGCGTCTGTTTTATGGCTGGATTTTATTTAAACCTTCGGGTTCATCTTTTTCAGTTATAACTTTACTGCCAAGGGTGGCCCCACAAGGAGTTTATACTCCTGGACAGCATCACTTTTGCCTGAAAATTACTTTCTGCAGTGGATTTCTGTCGGCTCTTACGACAGGCACACCTTACCTCAAGGCTATTCTTAAACCCGACTTTGCAGGGTGCATGCATTTTTCGATGGTTTTGGACACATTGTTCGCATGCCCCCTGACAGACTTCCTAGACAGATCATGCTAGCCGAGATGCGAGCGCGTCGCCCCCCTGGTAGGCCAAGAAACAGGTGGTGGGATCAGGTAAAGAACCTCTCTGAGTCCCGCCTGGGGATTGCGCCGGAGTCTCTTGAGTTGGTGGCGGAGGATCGAGAAAGATGGAAGGACCATTTAGCCACCCTCGCTCCGCGACCCTTTTAAAGGATAAGCGGCATTTCGAAAATGATGATGATGATGAACCAGCCGTTTCAACGTGGTCACCGGGAAACTGCTTTGAAAGTGCTATCGCTAAGATCGGCTGCGTAGACGTTTCTGACTCATCTTGTTGTTGTAGTTGGGATGAAGGTGGTTGAGAGCAAACCTTACTAACTACATCACCGGGTGCTTCTAGGACGATTGGGAGTGGGCTTGTGATGTTAATCATTGGGTCCCAAACTATCATCACGTTTGGTTCATTTCACGTGGCGTTTTATTTCAATCGCTTCGCGGACCAATCGAGGGATCTAGTGTGTTTCACGAGCTAAGATCTTGGCTTGATCAAAATGGATCCAGTGGTGTTCATCTGGATTGTCCAAGCTATGCTCGCACATTGCAGGTTTTTCCCGTTGTTTTTTAGTTAGGGGTTGCAATACTCCTTCTGGTTTGCCCTACATAAGACGACCCACAGCTACAGGGGACTGCATAAACGCCCGGCGTTTGAAGTGGAAATTAATCTTTCGGTGACGTAAGGTAACTTCTCACCTTTTTTGGCAGTAGACATATGGATTTTATCCCATATTTCTCGAGTACTTTTCCTGCTCGGTCTGTAACACCTTTGGCGTATGGGAAGAAAGCTTTCTTGCTTTCGTCCCTTTCTCTTGGCAAATCTGGCTTCCATATTCTTTGCCTTTTCGTATAGCCGTTTGCTTTAAGTACGTCGCTGACCAGGACAAGTTTAGCGGAAAGATGGTCGTTATCATTAATTTTTTTGGACGCGCTGAACCAGTGTCGAGACAACGAATCTTAGGTTTGCCGGGTGGTGGTGAGAAGTAGGCAGCATGTAAGCACCTGTTTGTGTGTGTGTTTTTGCGAAAAACTGTGTGTCCCAAAGTCCCGTCGGGTTTCCTTAAAACTCTCACATCAAAAACGCGATTGAATTATCCTTTTCTTTTTCCATCGTAAACTTGATTTTTGGATTTTGCGAGCTCAGATATTCTAGGAAACTCGTGATGTTGGAGATATTTAATATACAGAAAGTATCATCCACGTACCTCAGCCAGATTTTCGGCTTATTTTCGAAGTTTCTAAGGGCTTTTGCTTCAAAATATTCCGTCCACAAGTCTGCCACAAGAGGGGCTAGGGGTAAACCCATAGCAACGCCATCTACTTATAGATAGAACTGCTTGTTGTAGCAAAAATGTGCTGATGTTAGGCAAAACTCTAAGAGTGGCAAGTATTTGTCGTTCACGGACAACATCGAGAACTTCCTGTATTGGAACATTTGTGAATAGTGATTCCACGTCAAAACTCACCTTGACCTCATCAGCGTCGAGTCTTAAGCCACTTAAAATGGAGACAAAGTGAGAGAAATCCTTTATATGGTGTTCCGTTGACCCAGTTTAAGGTTTAAACACTTCCCCTTTAATGCTTTGAAAGAAAGTTTCTTTATTAAGCTCAGTTTGTTAAACATTATTTGATTAACCAGAATTTGAGTGATTGAATCGCAAACGACTGTGGTTTATTCCACGTGGAGTAACTTGAGCGAACGATCTTTGACCATCAAGTGTCGATTTTCCCAATGAACTTGGATGGGCAACGTTTTTTATTTTTAATTTTTCTTTCTCTTAATAATATATCGTACCATTGGTTGACTTAAGGAGGGTTTTGGCTTTGATTGGAACCTTATTTTCAATATTCTAAGAAACTTGATCATCATCATCAAAAGCCTGTTATGTCCACGGTCGAACGTAGGCCTTTTCTAAGGTTTTCCATCGGGTTCTGTGTTACGCTGTGTGAATCCAGTGTCGAGTTATTTTTCTGATGTCGTCGCACCATCGGTATGGTGGTCTTTCTTTATTTCTAAACTCTTCTCTTGGTCTCCATTCCATCAATCTTTTTGTCCATCTATTGTCGAGCTATGTGTCCAGCCCATCTCCACTTTGCTGTTGTAATAAGTGTTGTTATATCTATCACTCTTGTTCTCCTGCGTACTCGGTCTCTTCTGTTAATGTTTAACATTGCCCTCCTAATCGCTCTTTGTGCCACCAACTTCTCAATAGTGTGTCCTGTTAGGGTTAAAGTTTTCACCCGTAAGTTACTACATTTATTACGCATTGGTCGTATACTTTCTTTTTTTTTAAATTTATGGGGATATAACTTTTGTTTAATTAAAAGTATAAACATACAAGACCACTATAAGTATTGCTTGTTGCTTATTTGTGGGGTGTCATATTGTTAAAACTAAATAAAATTAAAAATTTTCGAAAACAACATTTTTGGTAGTCCCCAGTACATAGCGTACGGTGCACATAAAATGTGCAGAAAACCAACAATTGGCATTTCAACGATGCATTGCGGCTCTTATCATCAGCGGCCTCGGCAATACTTCCTCAAAGTCAAGATTTTCGCTCGAGACTAAGTTTGGCATAAATTTTGTTTTGACAAAGTTTATGTTTAGGCTGACCTTTCTTTGATGATTAAAGTTCTTCTATCATTACTTGGGCATCCTCGAGATTGTCGGTCATTATCAAGATGTCGTCTGCAAAACGACCTCCTTTTAATCCATTTGGTGTCCCAATGTTGGTGTTTAAAAGCGTATTCCAGAACGGCTTGAACCCAAGAGTTTGGGTAATATGGTATCTCCTTGCCGTAAACACTTCTCTATTCGGTATTTGCCGGTTTTTCGTGCCTTACAACGCATCCTGTAGCTGTGTCGTATATGTGTTGAAGTATTTGGATGTAAGAAGCTTTGTACCGTTTTTGTAATTCTATGCCGATTTCGCAACCTAGGTAGCTCGTTAGATGACTTCCCTTACAATTGACGCAAACCACTTGGGCCTGACTGCTAACATCCCAAAATTTTAAGAGATGTTGAACAGCGCATTTTACGAATCTCGGTTCCTTCTAGCAGCATGCTTGTGTGTGTCGGAAACATTGACATGTTGTTATAGCAGCGACTATTCTGTTTGGGACGGGTCAGTTTCTGGCCCAGAAATGTGGCCGCGTGTCGATAGGTTTAAGCCAGAGTGCACTCACGCTGGTCGGTGGGATCTGTTGCGCGGTTGAAAATGTGCCTGGTGTCACGTGCACCATCGCCGCAGTCAGGGCATGTCTAGATGGCGATGCTTCTCCAGACAGAGATCAAACGAGAACGAGTTAGGAGATATTGGGACAAAATCCCTTTGTAGGTCCACGGTCTTTCGCTCCTATCAAGTAGAGCACACTTGAAAAAAAAAAAAGCCAAGGTAGGACATAGGTGTGAGACTTGCATAGAGCTCTTCAGTTTTATCTGCTAGACATAAAATCAAACCCTTATTGTTAGGTTTCTAAAAAATAAATAACAATTCAAGTTTATTACTAACTTATCCAACAATTTTGGCCATTTTGCGAAAGACCAGTTATAGATTGACAATTCTACATCTTATTAGACCTTGTCGCAAATATTAGATGCAGGATTTTAGGACCTAGAAACAGAGTAGCTGTTAAATTATCATGTTTTTATGTATTCATCTTTCATACCATCTGTTAGCTCTCCTTCAAAATGAATTCACCATCTTTGTCTGGTGAAACTCGCGTGACAGTTTCGCCTTTTTCCGCAAGTATGTCTTCAATATTCTTCTTTCCATTGAGATCGGTAAACCAATTTAGATTGTCGGCGATTAGGTGATGGTTGGAACAGCCCTTACAGGTCACAATGACAACACCCTTATTGTACGCGATTTTAGAAATTGTCTCCATACTTCGGGTATTGCACACTTTGCAAGTGTACACCAATTGCAGTTTACCTTCTAATTGAGCCAAGGGAACCGAACTCGAGCCAATAACATCCTTGTTGCTGGAGCAAAACCTTGTGTTGTTAACTATAGTCGCTCGAAACCTGGGCACAGAGAGAAATGTGGGATTCCTAGGGGCAACAGTTGGTCCTGTAGTTCTATATTCTCTTACACGGCAACGAACTGAATTAAGTAGGCTTTGGTTAAAAACTTTTCGTATATTATTCATTGTTTTCAAAATTTTGAAACAAGTGTGACGGCAAAGCAGGCACTTTTATGAAACGCACATGCACATGTCAAAATACCAGACATTACAAACATTCTAGATGCAAGGGACGTTTCGCGGGTGAGTGCATTCAGACAAATAAAAGTTTATAAAACGAATGATGACTGTAGCACATTTCAGGTATTGACAATTGGAAAAGTCTCAATGCGATTCCTGGTGGTCAAATTTGGAATATGTAGAGACCTATAACACAGTTCTCGAAGTTAACAATCGATGAACGAATGCACGTTTTTCCATGTCAGTTATCAACCTGGTTTGTGAACAAAATAGTCTTTCTCTCCACAATAAGTAAATTAGATTAATTTATATTAGAGTAAATTAGATTAATACCTTTCCTAAAACAATGGATTTTCGTACTCGTTTGACAGATGGGATGGCATAAGTTTACCGTAGTTCCAAGTGGAATGTATAAGAATTTTTTATCTCAATGTATGGATTTGGGTGTCCTGATTCCGAACATGCTATTGTAGGTCTCGATTAGTTTAGATTTTATAAGCCAAAGAAGTTCAAATTGAGTGCAACTTTAACATACCCGTAAATGGCCAAAAGCGCCTGCCAGACAACTGGCACCTACTCTTAGCAGAGCGACGAGGTCGTGTGAGCTGCTAAACCCTGCTTTCCCCCTGGAGTTGAAATACTTTAAACCCGCGAAGCGGGCCACACAAACATTGTTGTCTCCAAAAGCAATTTTTTTTACAGCGAATCTTGTCAGATTTTTATAACACACTCTTAAGCCGCGTTGTCACAAGCTACATAAAACATGAACAGAAACAGAATCCCATACATAAAACCGCGTTGTCACAAGCAGCAGGAACAGAAACAGAAACAGAATTTCATACATTAACAACGCAAAAAGCATTCAGCGAATTTAGGTTTCAGTCGCTAATGAATGGGATTCTGTTTCTGTTCCTGTTTTACGTTGCTTGTGACAGCGCGGTTTAAGCAACTGAAAACTTAATTCGCTGAATGCTTTTTGCGTTGCTAATGCATGAAATTCTGTTTCTGTTCCTTGTGAATTTCATATATTAGCAACGCAAAAAGCATTCAGCGAATAAAGGTTTCAGTTGCTTATGTATGGGATTCTTTTTCTGTTCCTGTTTTATGTGCTTGTGACAACGCGGCTTTAGGCAGAAATTAAAAGTCTAAGATGAGGTACTTTTTTATGGAAAAATTGAAACTTTGAATAGATATAACTTTTAAACTAAATGATACCGACAATTTTTAATAACATATTCGTAATCAAGACACTGAAATACATATATAAGCATAAAAATAACAACTAAAGACGGGTTATCACAAGCAACGGGAACAGAAACAGAATTTCATACATTAGCAAAGCAAAAAGCATTCAGCGAATTTAGGCTTCGGTTGCTAGTGTATGAGATTCTGTTTTTGTTCCTGTGTTACGTTGCTTGTGACAACGCGGCTTAAAATCCACTTGGAGCTAAACTTTGTTCCGATGGGATGACAACAACAGCCAGCCGTTGACGTGTATAGGTCCTCACATACTCCAAAATTGACCGCCAAGGGCTAAGCCTTCAATCGTCAATACGGAATCAAATCATTTTTAAAGTGGGCTTTTCATTGCCTTCAGTGTCACATTCAAAACCAGGAGAAAATCGTAAAAGATTTGAAATTTCATAATGACTGACTGCATTGTTTTCGGTTTGAAAAGTATGTTTTTTTATTTGTATAGAAGCCGTTGAAGCCGAAAAAATTGATTAGATTAATTAGATTAAATTATAGTAGATTTATGGCAATGATCAATATTTATATGGAAATAAATCATATATAGCCATTCGCAACTCAATATTGCTAATCAAATTTCGAAAGCATCTTAGCTAGCAACGAAACAGTCAATGTATAAATTTCTATCAATAAATTGCTTTTTCCATTGCAAGTGGAGATCCTGGGTTAAGGCTAGTATGGTCATCGCGAAAATTTTTTGCAGAGGCATTCTCAAGCCATTTCATCTGTAAAAATATAATACTCAGGGTATACTCAGGGTGAATAAAACATCTGTCAAGGGCATGTGTCATGGCAAAAGCAGTTTTTTTTGCTAAAAATATTGATATTTTCATCATTTTCAACATTTGAAACAACCCCTGACTACTAAAACTGCAACAATCAACCAAAAAATGTACTCATCTGTCGCTTCGTTTACTTTTTTTTGTAAATTTTGCACGAGATAAAATATAACGGACAACTATTTTGTGTGAAAAAATATGCGAAGACTTTCGGCCAGCCCATCTATAAGAATTTTCAATGCCAGCTGCGTACGGCCTGGCCAAACTGGTTACAAAATGTTTGCTCCGTACAGATTTTTATATAGTAGCAAACTTTTTTTCGCGATCACCATACACTAGACTTTATAGTGTCAAAAAGAGTATACTTTCTTTTTGACAGCTTAATCCCTGGACGCGAAAACAAACGAGATCGTGATCGTGAGCATAAATTACTAAATAACTAGATATTTAAAATGCGCTCCTCTTGCCCACCAACACCCATTGGCTTACGATTTTTGTAAAGCCTTTAATGCTTACATAAAGCTTATACCATGTCTCCACCGAGCACTAATCCGCGATTAATATAAATCGTTATTAAATCCTCCACAAATCACGAGATTTACCATACAAATTTAAATCCTCTCGGAAAGTGATTTTAACTAAATCCTCTCATAAATCCCATTTACCCTATTCACAAACCTATTTTCTGCACCTTTGTAACAGTTTGAGAATGAAAAAAGGAAACTGAAACCAACATATCTGTCACAAATACATTTTCTGTTGTGATTTTTACAGAGGAAATCGTTTTTCGCTCCTGGGAAATGACATCGCCCCTCGCTTTTGAGAGCCAAAATGATAGAAAAAGAGTTTTCGTGTCAAATTAATCCTATGTTTTTCCTATGGAACCACTTTGGGATTTATTTTAAGTCATCTTCCGCTAATCTTCTTTTAGATTAGGTGTCGGTGGAGATATTGTATTAAATTTCCTTGTCGGTAAATATGTGTGAAAACTGAAAAGATGCAATAAAAATTTACCTAACGCAATCAGCCGATGTAAAATCTCCAAAAAGGAACTGCGTGGAGTTGAAGTGTTGTCACATTTCTAAACAAATGTCAGAGTATGGGTAAATTAATCAATTTCAGCTTGTGGGCAAAGCTTTAACATGCCTGAAGTTGAATATCTAGAGATTCAGTAATTTGTGAAGACGTTGCTCTTCTGTATTCTTTATAATATATTGCATTATTTTTGCCTGGTGTTTGTCAAATAAAACTCAACTTCTCTTTTTCAATTTATTACACACTGAAACACTGTATTTATCAAGCACTGCTTGTTTAATTAATTTAACTTCATCACCTAGGTTAGACTGCATGCCATTTTGGCATATTTGACGTATCTATGAAGAAAAATGCTGCAAATATTTTTATTCTTTCGTCAAATACGCCAAAATGGCAGGCAGTTTAATATAAGCTTTAGTGTAGAAAAGAAAAAACAAAATGCTTGTTGTTTTTATCTTTATACAGATTTCCATTACTTCCTCTTTCAGACTAAACAATTTTTTATTGCTGAACTCAACTGGTAGCTTGAACGCGAGAAACAAACAGAAACGTCACAACAAATTTTGCCGGGAGTCGAATTCTTCCACAAAAAGTTGGCTAGAAATATTTTTGTTATTTATTTCATTTAATCCAAGCTTCTTGAATTATTTCAAAGATCTCAATAAACACGAAAAATAGTCGCAGTAAGAATGCAAGTAACATCCACTAAAGAGTCACTGTCACAAGCTCTTCAGAGTCGGATCATACCGAACCAGGAGTACTTGCTGCAAGGGTCCATTTTAGATTCGGCAGTGGATCACTTACTAAACAGGTAGTTCTAGCTTAATTTAATAAAAAAAACTCACTCACATGTGAATGCCTTAGGTTAAAAGGTCTCTGCGACAATGTGGACGCCGGCTACGAACAGTTTCACGATCTAGAAGTCTGCCTTAGCTTGCGCCCACAGAATCAAGTGCAACCGTTGCTCCTTCGAGTACGTCGAGCTCTGGATATGGACAAAAACACTCCTTTTCAACTGCGTTACATAGGCCAACCTGAGCTGGACCGTGTGCGTCCAACCCTGGTACGCTCCAGCATTGATGTCGGCTGCACATCGACCGTTCTAGAGTTCCTTACAGAACTGGGCTGTCGTATTGACTTTGAATATGTTTCCAGAGGTAAGTAAGAACGGATTTTTTTTTTTTTGCCTAGGGCTGATTTCTTATTAGATGCACTTATCTGCTAGGTTACATGTTCCGAAGAGGCCGAATGAAGATAACCGTGGCGAAAATCATAAAAATTACCCCGGGCAAACAGGAGATGAATGAACCCATCTCTCAGAGCTATTTAGTAGAACTTTCCGTTTTGGCTCCTAACGGGCAAGATGCTATTGGTGACGAGATGCGAGCATTTGCTGAGCAGCTCAAACCGTTGGTGCAGCTGGAGAAAATAGACTATAAGCGACTGGGTACACTTCCCTAGTATTAAAAGAAGTTCTGTACATCTAAGTGTGGTGTGTCCCTCGCCTAAAAGAGTTGCGTGTGTGGAAATGTAAGGATTGCGTTATTTTTAAAAACAATCTAGCTATATTCCTTGTGCTTTTCAAAGTCAAAAAAGCAAACTTTGTTGTTTAAAAAGATCATAAATCTATGCGTGAGCACTTTTATACTGACTGCTAAACGCTTGCTTCGAAATTCCCGTACACCAAACCTACCTGAGATTTGTTTTAAATTATCAAAAGCTTCCTGTTTCTGTGTAAGTATTTGCTATTAGAGCTATCAAGAACGTCACATGGAGGGAGAAGGTTGAAAACTACACCGAATAAGAGGAACTAAGCCGTTGTTCCGTATTTTTTTACCGAGCTTTTTGAACAGAGCGCAAAACTCGCTGATACACGTCTGTTAGAAAAACAGTCAAAAGTTAACAAGCAACGGAAAGGACTAGGTATTAAGAAGTTAAGTGAGCTGAATGATGGCCTGATCTGAGTTAGAAGGGAATCTGGGCTACGTCTTTGAATAGGCTTAAATGCTCGAGCCCTTTTTGGACGAGTACAAGTTGAAGATTTAAAGATGAATGAACAATCAGATGACCTCGCTTCTGAATCAAGCTTGATGAATGAGCTTGACATGCTCTTAGCACGAGAGGCTCTATCTCCAACAGATCCCTGCAAATATTGGGGTACGCGGGCAATTTTGAGATATCCATCACGTGAAAGAAGCTGTGATAGGGTGAATGGAGGAGAAGCTACAGCGGAGAACTCTATGCGCTGTACTAAGATGAGGATGTAGTTAAAAAAAAGACAAAATAGATGGCTTCATTGTTTCGATCACATCGAGTGGATGGGTAACAACGCCATTCTATTAATCTTTGAGCTTACGCCCCAGGCTGAAGTTAACGTAGAAGACCGAATCCTGCTTAGAGAACAAGCCATCCGGATGACCGCTTGGTTGTACAGACCAGTGGATGGCGAGTGCCTAGTATCGCCAGAGACACAAGGATGACGACAGTCAACATGCACGACTCGTAAGCCCGCTAAGAAACTACCTTAGGAAGCGGTCGATAGGTCATGTACACGCCTTTGAACATAGAAGCGAAAAAGAAGATCCCATTGGAGAACTTCTTTAATGACCGCATTCTCCAATTGTAGGCCGAAAAATCATCAGCAACCCTTTTTACAACCTGGGTAAGGGAAGTAAAGTCAGTTCTAAATGTCAACGTATCAGGACGTCGTATCCCAAATACGAATCAACCAAAACTTTTTGGCGTTACCTTCGACAGCATGCTGACCGATTTCGCCACCCTCAGAAGTCGAAACAATATTCTTAAGTCCATAGCTGGCAGCTCCTGAGGGATGGAGAAAGAAATGCTTCTAGCCACCTACAAGGCTATGGGACACTCTGTGTTAAGCTACGCTGCCCCAATCTGGACGGCGCAATTAAGTTACACAAACTGGCGGTATCTTCAAACCTGTCCAAATTCGGCAATGAGGATGTCACCTAATGCCCCAACAAGATCACCCCCACACCGAGACGAAGCTGCTGCTATTAAGCGACCACAACACCATGCTCTTAAAACAGTTCCCGCTAGCGTGCCACCTCCAAGATCACCCCAACCTCTCAGTCACCATAGTACCACTCCCAACATACAAACATAAAATCAGTTCATACACACGGCGACCTGATTTCAACATTCAAACTGGCAAGGGATCCCTATAGAGTATTCAACAGCCGACCGTGTTCAGCACCAGAGAACGCAGTCGCGCAAACACAGTACTTGGTGGTTTTCCACCACCCAACGCACCGGAAGAGCGCAGCCTACCAGGCAAGACAAGGACCACTCTAGCCCAGTTGCGCTCTGGTTGGTGCCGCTCCCTCAACTACATGAGCCGCCTCCACCCGTTCATCCTAGACTGCGTAGATGGTTCACATGACACCAAACACATTTTTAATTGCGCAGCAAATCTAACCAACTTGCGGACGAGTGTACTCTGGCTTAAACCTATCGACGTGGCTTTTTTCCTGGGCCTTGAAACTGACCTACAACAACAACAACCCCATTACCGAGACATTAAAAAATTGGACATAATCATGGAATCACTTGCAATGTCTTCTTTGGTTGCCTGCGATCGTCGGTGGCTCCGGCTCTCCTAGTACGTTGCACGGAGGGGGAACTTTTCCCTGTGCTTGCGTTTCGAAAAATCAAACCAGTCTAGGAACCACCTGATAGGATTTTTATCCTTAAAACTCTTCTTAACCTGACTCCGCGGCACAAAAACGTTCTGTGCGCGGGAATTTCTCTTCGTTCTTTTTAAGAGCGACAACATTTATATAGAGACGAGCTGTAAGAGTCATGTCACCTCTTGATTTACCTGCGCCACGCTGCTCCATCAGGATTGGGAACAATATCATAAAGCCCTTCACTTTCAAAAGAGGATTCCTCAAGGTGATACCCTGGAAAAGATTTGAGTAGCACAGTTAAGGAGTCTGGGGCTAATTGCACACGTGGGGTGCCGTGGCGTAGTGGTTGGTGTGTGTGCTTACTTCGCTGGAGGTCTGGGTTCGAATACTGCGACCGTCACCTGAAAGAAAGACTTGTTCTTTTTCACGATCCCCACCTCCGCGAGGGTCTGGCAAGCCCTTCGAGAGTATCATTTGTCATGAAAAACTTCTCAAAGTGCCGTTCGGATTCGGCAAAAAATTGTAGGTAAAGAAATTAACACGCCAGCATGCATTGTTGAGAAGTTGGCCCTGGTTCACCTCGAGCTGTTGCGCCACTCTATTATTTATTAATAATTGCACACGCCAATGAAGTAGTTGGAAAAAACTTCGCGGGCTGTATACCCGCTCTGTCCAAGCTCTTATTTAGAGCTAAGGCTGAAAAATTCTTCCCAAAGATATTTTGACGCACTTTTTTCGACGGGACATGGGGAAGCCGATATAACGACAAACGTCAGAAGCTATACTGTGACACTGATCTAGTAAAGAAACTTCGTTTTGGGCGTCTAATATGGTACAATGTGTCCAACGTATCACGTTTACGCAGATTATAGAAATCTATCGTGAAAGGACAGTGCAACAGAAGACTACGCCATCTGAGGTGGCGCTATAAAGTTAAGAATGATCTTCGCCATCTGAGAACCCGCAACTGGAGGCCATAGCCTCTAATTGGCTTCACTGGAAGCAAGTTTTGACTGAGGCCGAGGTTTAACTCAACGTACTATACCACAAAAACAAGAAGAATACGGCTGTTCGATAATTGGCTTTACTTGCCGTTGCAACAGTAGGTAAACATATCCAGGCAATGGATTTCTCTTCAAATTAAGCCGTAACCTAGGCTGGCTACCATTCATCACATTAGCCTGGCCAAGAATTAAACAGAATCGGTTTGTCTCACTTGTTGCGAAATTGTTGAATTTGCAATGTCGAAAATCAAACTATCAGGTCTAAGAACGGAATCACAGATCGCGGAGTAATGCTGAACATTTCACTCCATGTTTTGCTTACAAGCAATTTACAAATACAATTATTTTCTCTTAAATCCTTAATTTTGTGCTTTTATACGGAGGAAAGGAGAATGTCGTCAGCGTTGGACTCTTAGACCCATCAGCGGCTTTTGAAACATTTCAAATGAGGCCCCTTTCGTTAAAGCCTTGGTTTCCATCGATGAAATGCTTAAAAATTAAGAGAAACGGATGAATTAGCTATTCTAAAAGGAACAACAGCGGCCAGTGGTTAGATTTGTTGGTGTCTGTGCTGATGCATGAATTAACTTGGGTAATTGGAATTGATGGTTGTTTCGCCAGCCCCTGTGACCGGAGTCTAATTTAAACAAGTGGAGATATAAGTATGCTCGGGACTTTTTCACGAAAAGAGTCGCACAAATCAAGCCAGATCCGGATAGATTCCGGCAAATCATCAGAAAACAATTTTTTTATAATTAGCTCTTGATCAGTGGAGGGAAAGTTATCTTCTTCCTTTGTTCAAAGAAAAGGTCATACACGAAGCTGTGACGCTAACCGTTCTGTCAAGCTTCCACACAATCAAGATCGTCGAGCGGGTACTAGATAGTCAACTGGCAAATCAATCACTGATTCAATCCAAAGATTAAGGATCATAATGGAAAAACATCATGATGCCTCGTGATGCATCGTGATCGAAAGACTACCGCGAGATTTGATATGGGTGGCGCTACGAAAACGAGGAGTTCCACAAGCCTACGTCCGGATGATCGCTAACATGTATGAGGGAGCAAAGAAAAGAGTAAGAAGCCCTTTCGGAGCCACTAATGAGTTCCCAATTAAAGCCGATGTATACAAGGGAAACGTCTTAAGTCCTTTGCTTTTCATTGTAGTCCTTTATTGTCTGCTTAAGGAAAAATGACTTACCCCAAAAAACATAAGTTATTCTTCGCTGACGGTGGGTCCATCAAAAGAGAAGATCATACATCCCTTGTTGTATGGGATGTTTTGGAGAAGAGTGGGTATCGTATTAGCCAAAAAAGACAGAGTACCTTGTGAGAAATCTCCGATATCTTCTGTGACAACAAAATGCTGAAAGGAAGCCTCTACACCGCAGTCGTGCGTGTGGCGCTCACATATGGTTCACAATAATGGACAGCGTATAAGAAATTTGACAGCAAATTAAAGGTAGCTGAGATGAAAATGCTTCGCATGGCAGCAGGAGTAACAATGCTGGATAGAATAAGAATTAAGAAGATCCGAGGAAGCCTCCACGTAAAAGAACCCATCTTCAGAAACATGGAACACGACCGGCTCAGTTGGTATTGCCATGCTCAAAGGAGAGATCCTACGGACCCTGTCAAAAAAGCAATGTCATTCAAAATTCCAACACAATCTCGAAAAAGAGGAATGCCTTAACATTCATGGATCGCACAAATGTAACAGCATTTAATTGAACTCAGTGATGAAGTGATCCAAAACCGGGTCGCCTGCCGGTATATTCTGAGATCCAATCGGCGTAACCTACAAGCGAACCAATAGAAATGCAGGAAGAGTGGGAGGTTAATGATATCTAATTTTTCTTCAAGAAAAGCAAAATCTCTCGATCGGGGGGTTATGACTACCCTTAAATGCGTGGCACATCACGAGCGAATTAGAAGAAAAGAGTTAGAAGATAGAGGATAAAAGGAGTTCTCGATCCAACTGACTCTGATGAGCTATTATGGAACATGAAAACCCTGCACAGAAACACCAAAGCTTTCCCCCGCAGGTGTTGTGCCTTTACGAAAAATGGCCATGATATAACCAGCAGAGTATCCAGGCAAAACATCTGGCATACATATAATTGTTGTTCATCCCATATGCATGTTAGAAGAGAAGAAGGTATTAAATATTCGGCCTAACCTACCATGAATAGCAGACGCCGACCAGAAAGCCACTTATTTTGGGACAGACGCTCCTGCGTATTTCGTTTAATACTGCTCGGTTATTTTCCACCAGTACCCACCATATCTGGTGAGCGTTTCCCTATCTGATACCTGAGTTTGATCCACATCTATAGTAATAAAATGTTTTGTAAAATCGTTATGAAATTTCCAATGTGAGAATCTCCAGGTTGAGCTACTGCTCCTGCTTCTCAGATCGGAATGATCAAAACCTAGATGGGTTTTGAATACTGCCCGTGTGTAGAAGAATAACGATGAAACGTCTCTTACTTCGTGGCAACCTCAAAACCAGTGATCCTATATATAACAAAAGCACTTGGATTGCAACTATCACCTCATGCAGCTCCTATCCGGACTACGGATACGGAGCATTCCACAAATCGAATTGGACAAGAAAGCCCACGGAAATAATGAGCACAGTCAACTCTTGGTCATTATTTCCGTGAGTGAGGCTTAACTCGTAGGTATATACCGGCTGCCATGTCAAGACCGGGCATAAATTCTTACTTCAAACAAACTAGGTTTTATAGTAACGTTAAAAAAGTTTAACCGCGAGAAAATATTTAGCTTTTTACTTGCCTTTTAACATTCATTAATTTTTCCCTTTATATAAAAATTATGTGTGAAATTTTAACTCTTGTTTCTAGAAGCAGTCATCACCATATCTAATAGAGCGCTTTTTATTTTGAGTTGGAGGTGAACACTAGAAAGAATTACATTGTCCATTCTTCCAGAACTTAGCCAGGTAACGTTAGACTTTTCATTTATTCGTTGCTGTGCGATATTTTAATAAAGGCTTCAATATTTTTCAAGATTCAGAGAAAACCGTAAGAAAATTATTGAAGAACTTGATGCTCTAGGCATGTGGATTAAGTGAACCGTACAGATTCTCAAAAAATCAAAAGGTAAGTATTCATTCAATTAAATTTTGTAGAATAAGGCTTACATGAAATGAGTGCAATGCTCCTGAGCTTCTTAGAGTATTTCGAGCGTCTTAATGCTTCTTAAACCAAGAAAAGAGGTTCGCTCTTGTGGATTTTTAGTGGAAAGCACGAAGTTTGCTAATACTATATGGAATCTATTATTACATTAATATTATTTTAGAAATTATTTTAAGTTTTTACTGAAACGATATATTGACCTCATGACTTTGTATAGTCCTTGAGTCTGGGGGCTCCATCAATCTGTTTGCAGAGACCCCTTGTGCGAAACTTCAGAGCGAGGGGCCCAAAGCAGCCGAAAACTTGCGTTTTATGACTCTAAAAAAAGTGGTCTTACGAGGGTAGTACAAAAGTTGTATCCCTATTCTCCCAAGCAGAACAAACCATTCAAGATGACCTTTACTTTTTTTTCTCTGTTTTCTTCTCACTGTTAAGAAAATTGATCGGTCTAATTGGGGAATCTAAACTGCCGGTAAAGCCTTTTAGAAAAATTTATGAGTTGGTAATAAACTCAGGAGTTCTTTGAAATGTTCTGGAAGTTTCTTAACTGAATTGTCCGATATTATTTTTGAATCACCTATTCATCTCATATTCTATCTGCTTTTTAGTCCTCGCATTTTTAAGTTCGCAGAAAATTCTGGAGAGACTTAGACTTTCGAAATTCCCCAAAAAAATTGAAATCATTCAGATAGAAAAATAATTTATAGGTAAGAGTTAGATTATTTATTAGGGCCGTTTTTCAGTACAAAATTTACTCCAGACTAAACCAAGATCTGTTAATTTCTTAATAAAATTAATCACGTGTTAACTTAGGGCGCAATTTGAGGAATTCTTCGACGGTGGAAAAGAAAGACAAGAAATGAATTTTTACTGGAACCGCATCACATTCAATCCGCCATTTCATGCGCGATCCGCTTCGGATTGGGTTATTAAGTCCAAAACGCAATGCTGCGTTGCTGCGTGCGTTCGATGATAAGCAGGGTAGAAACAACGGGCGCA
This sequence comes from Neoascia interrupta, assembly GCA_947623515.1. Taxonomy (NCBI): domain Eukaryota; kingdom Metazoa; phylum Arthropoda; class Insecta; order Diptera; family Syrphidae; genus Neoascia; species Neoascia interrupta. Next base: position 50,202,476 of record OX392463.1, read on the forward strand.
TATGGGGCAAAACGAAATGTTTGAAGTAACTTCACCTCGCGTTTGACCGTAAATATCGTAGACGCATCTTCAACGCAAAAGTAGATCTACTTTCTACTTTTGCGTCCGTTGAACAACTACACGCGCATTCATTGTGTGGTGAGTGCATATAGTTCTCTTGTCGTCAGTAGTAAAAAGGGTTGCTTCTGTTTATAGTCAGAATAAAAACAGGTTTGCGTAGAGTAGAGAGGTTTGAGTTAAGAATATGATGTTTTTCGGTATTATTTCTGTTTTAAATTTTTCGCGATAACTTGCAATGTGTTGGTTTTAAGCATGCAAAAGACACGAGTGCACCACCTTGGATTTATTTGTGATGGAATTAACAGAAATAATTTTATTTTCATTGCTATCCAACTTGGTTCGTTTTTAAAAAGCATCTTTTCTGCTCGTTCTTTTGCAAATATCGTTTTAAATATTGAATGTGTATGAGTTGATAATTTCCAATTTCCTACCCCAAAACGCAAAGCGGCATTTCGTTTTGCAAATTTGTAAGTTGCGTTGTTTGACTTAAAGTATCGTTAAGTTTTGGAAAAGGATGACAACGCATATTTACGTACGCACGCAGCAACGCAGCATTGCGATTCTAGCTTTATGCAATACGAACAGAATAGCATATTGGTGCTCCCCAGTTTCCAGTTGTCAAAGTGACCAAGCCTTCCAAGTAAATACAAAAATCACTTTGGTTGCATTCACTTTGATTTCTAAACAGGAAAAAATCAAATAAATCTATCTAATACCGTGGGGTGCCGTGGCGTAGTGGTTAGTGTGCGTGCTTACCAAGTCGGCGGCCTGGGTTCGAATCCTGCCATCGTCACCTGAAAAAAAGACTTGTTCTTTTTCACGGTCCCCACCTCCGCGAAGGTCTAACAAGCCCTCCGAGAGTATCATTTGAATTGCCCCTTTCACACTGCGAAAATAATCCAGATTTTGTTGATTTTTCGATCAGTTGAACATCAACTTTCCAATTTTTCACTGTTGTAACAAGTTAAACAGATTCAAATAAGTAAAACACAATAGTGGATTACTAAAGAAGCACTGGAGAATACATGAAAATCACCGCCCAATTAAATAGTATGAAAAAAAACGAAAATATTTCTCCTTTTTATTTTATAAACAAACTTCATCGGCTGTCATGTCTTCTTTTGATTGAATTAAAAAAGTGTGTTTGCTTTTATTTTCCTATGATTCCCACAAAATCGAATACAATCTATTACATTTGTGTTCGATTTTGTCGGAATCTAGATTCTGAATTCTACAAATGTATGGGTAAGATTGTATGTAATAATCTAATAGATTTTAATTAGATTTGGGACTTTTTTACTCTGAATCTAGATTCTGGCTCGGTGTGAAAACCATATAAACTTCTATTTAATATGTTTCAATTTACTTGCGATCTTGTTGGCTTTGAATCTGCCACCAAATTGCCTACCGCATTGGATAATTGGGCGAGTTCAGGGGAAAGCAACCAAATTCGACTTCGCTTTGCACAATTGGGCGCATTCGCACGGAAAAGCGAGCCAATCGCATATGATAAATCGAGATGCGATGACATTTGCCATTCGCTTCGCATATCGTAGTCGGCCGCTTAGAAAATATTGTACGAAACTCTCAAGGTGACATCAGAAACACAATTTACTTGAATTCTTCGCATTAACTTGCGTACGCCAATGACATACTGAATTGAAAGACCCTAGATAGTGGCCTAGATAGTTTAAGTGGTGAAGGTGGGCGAAACCAAACGTATTGTTTTGAACAGCGACGTTTTGACCCCTTAAGCACCTCCTCATGAATAAAGCGAATGATAACTTTTGCCAATTGCTGGTTTGTTGGACTGAGTAGTAAAGACCTTTATTCGAACGTAAAAGCTAACCTTTTGTAAGACATTAATCCACCCAGTCCTGCTCTATGGCATTGGCGCATTCGCACTGCGAAAATGACTTAGGGGCATAGTTTTATCCACCCAAACTTAAACTTTCCCCAAACCTATACGGTGCCCAGTTTGAAAAATGCAATATGCCCCCAATTCATATTTAGCTAGGCAAAATAGAGCCTTTTAACATAACCAGAATGAACAGCCAATTGAGCTTTTTTTCCAGATTTTAGTTTCCTAAACATTCGGGATGGACTCCGGCACCCATTATATCAGGTGAGCGTTGCCGTATTCGCCAACCCGGGGAGGCGCTCAGTCGAACATCGTAAGAAGTTTGGTCTCATTTTAGTTGACGGAACGTGAAGCAGACGATTTAATAACAAGCATTGTGAGGGATACAGCGTCATTGGCCTAGTGAAAAAACTACACATTGGGCGACTGACATGTAGACGCGAGAACTTTTAGAGCGGGGACCAACGCTGTTTCATTATATTCCAGGGACACGCTGCCTTTAAGAACGCAACTGAAGGCAGTTAGCTAGAGACTGTGCTATGCTAACTGAAAGTGGCGCTCCACTGTAAGGTGTTTGCTCGCCTGTAGAGTGTCCATATGTAGGAGGGATGGATTTTGTGATACACCCTTATGCGTTTAGCCAGTTTGATCCGGAGATAAAGTTCATTACCCTCTTTAGATCGAGTCGCGCTAGATCTTTTAGGTCATCAAAGAAGTATTCGCCTAAAGTTTTCCTTCTCAGTGCTGATAGGGCGGGACAGTTGCACAGAAGATGAACCATGGTCTCTTCTTCCTCTTCATCCTTGCAACTTCTGCAGAAATCGTTGAAGGGAGCCAGAAGACGGCATGTCGCCCTACCAGACAGTGGCCTGTGAGGGCCCCAACTATCTTTCTAAGATTCAGCCTATTGAAGGAGATGAGTCTCTTTGTTTTCCTACGATCGAGCTCTGGCCAGATTTGTTTGGAGGAGAGACATGTGCTGATGTTATTCCACCTATTGTTTGCCATTGTGATGGCTTCGAGGTCCAGGTGGAACTTTATCGAGTTTATGGGTGCTGCCGGTTCCGTTGTACGAGTCGGGTTGGCATTAGCACCTTCTCTAGCTAGTTCGTCGGCTCTGCAGTTGCCTGGAATATCCCTGTGGCCAGGAACCCAGCACAGGCATACGTCGGACAGGGATACCTGACAGGAATCTCGTTGAGAGATTCGCGGTATTGCTTTACCAACTTGGATCGTATCGTTGGCGATTCCAAGGCTTTTATTGCAGCTTGGCTGTCTATATAGAAAAGAATAGCGCTGCAGTCTACTGAGTTAATTGAAAACCAGGCCGCGGCTTCACGAACGGCTGTGACTTCTGCTTGAAACACACTGCAGTTATCTGGCAGGCGCTTGGAGTTACATAGGTCTAGAGTACTGGAAAAGACTCCTGATCCTACTCCAAGTGCTGTTTTCGATCCGTCAGTTTAGATTTCTATTGCAGATGCATTTAAGACCTCACAAGACTCCCAGGCGGCTCTGCTTGGAAATTTGGTCTTGAATTTGACATTGAAGTCGAGGTATGGGACAACGTAGTCCGAGTTGCAAGGGATGGTGTCGTGGTCATTCAGGATGCTAGCATGTCCCATGTTGTCACGAGTCAGTTGCGAGGATTCCCTAAGCCTAAGTGCTGCTTAGTGGGGTGCCGTGGCGTAGTGGTTAGTGTGTGTGCTTACTACGCCGGAGGCCTGGGTTCGAATCCTGCAATCGTCACCTGAAAAAAAAGACTTGTTCTTTTTCACGGTCCCCACCTCCGCGAGGGTTTGACAAGCCCTCCGAGAGTATCATTTGTCTTGAAAAACTTCTCAAAGTGCCGTTCGGATTCGGCAAAAAATTGTAGGTCCCTTTGTATGTAAAAACAAATTAACACACCAGCATACATTGTTGAGAAGTTGGCCCTGGTTCACCTCGAGCTGTTGCGGCACTCTATTTATTTATTTATTTTTTTATTTAAGTGCTGCTTTCGCTGCCATCCCTTTACCGAAGATGCCAACGGGAAGAAGATGGAGCATTGTGTCGAGCGCAGCCGAGGGAGTTGTTCTAAGAGCACCTGTGATGTAAATACAGGATAGTCTTTGAACTTTCACTAATATAGCAATGTTGCTGCTATTGTCTGGTCCCTTCCACCAGACTAATACTCCGTACATAAATATCGGCCTAACGATTGCCGTGTATATCCAGTGCACAATCCTGGGTTGGAGTCCCCAGTTTGGGCCTAGGATTTTCCTGCAGGAACACAGGGCAATAGAGGCCTTCCTTGCACGGTCTTGAATATTCCAGGTATCTAGCGTGATCTGCGAGTGACAGTTCAACGCCTTTCAGTGTTGGTGTATAGTTATGGAAGGTATTTTATACTTTCTTGTGAACAGTACTATTTCAGTCTTTGCTGGGCTTACTCCGAGACCGACGCTATCTATCCACCTAGCTAATTTGTTAAGGGCAAATTGCATTATGTCCCTAATAGTGGGGAGGAACTTGCCTGTTACCGCTATCGAAATATCGTCAGCATAAGCTATAACTTTGAGGCCGTTTTCCTCTAGGATCAAGAGTAGTTCGTTAACTACGAGGAGCCATAGTAGTGGTGATAATACCCCGCCCTGTGGGGTTCCTCTGCACACGGACCTGTCAGCTGGACAACTCCCCAACTCGGCATGGACGAGCCTGCTTTTAAGCATTTCCTCGATCCAATTGCAGAGATAGTTGTCAACCTTCAGCTTAAGGAGTGCAGCTGTAATAAGGAGTGCAGCTCCTTCAATGTCAAGGAATGATACTAGAGTGAAATCCCTGCTCTCAAAGGATTTCTCAATAACCAACGAGTGTAGGGCCGTCTCTATCGATTTTCCCTTGCGATACGCATGTTGGGACCACGAGAGAAGACTGCTGTCTATGTTGGTTCTGATGTGGGCGTCGATCAGCCTCTCTAGGGCTTTTAATAAGAAAGAAGAAAGGCTGAATGGGCGAAAGTCTTTAGGAGCTGCATGGGAGATCCTACCAGCTTCTCGTATGAACACCAACTTGGCCTTCCTCCAGGATTTGGGTGTATAGCCAAGGCTTAGGCAACTCCTAAAAATAGTGTGGAGCCAAGGACTCAGTAGTCCGAGACCTTGTCGGAGTTCCACTGGTAGTATGCCATCGAGTCCAGGTGATTTGTACGGAAGGAAGCTGTGCACTGCCCACTGTATCTTCTTGGGTGTGACAACATCTTCGGGGGTACAGTGTATTGAACTCTATCGTGGCTTATTTCAGAGTATATTGTCTCTGATTTGCTGCCAGGAAAGTGGGTGTCCATGAGAAGGTCCAAAGTTTCCTTGCTGGACATTGTCCAGTTACCATCTGGCTTTTTAATGTAGCTAGGAGTGACTGGGGATTTGGAAAGGATTTTTCTAATCCGGGATGAATCACTGGTTTCACAGAAGAGATGCCAAGAGGAACGTTGTTATTTCCTTATCTCCGTCTTAAATTTCCTCGTACTGCTTTTATACAGGTCCCAGTCGACTGGGTCCATGGAGCGTTTTGCTTGATTAAAGAGTTTCCTGCTCTCTCTTCGATTCCTACTAATTTCAGCGTTCCATCAGTTTTTTTTCCCCGAGTTTCCTGAGTCTTCATCATGACTTGTGTTTTTTAATGTAGTCGAAGTTTCACACAGGCTTCTACTTCGAACCTAGTACCGCAGGCTCAACTGAGTTTTCAGTAAATCGTGTAAGGTAGATTCTGCCATCTACTAAAAACCCGTTTTCTGAAAATAATGTGCCCCACCTAGCTTAAGACTGTTTTCCCAATTAACTCCTGAGGAAGGCATGCATGGGGCCTTAGCTTCATCACCACACTGTAAAACTTTGCAAAATTTTGATATTCAAAATGAGTCAAGCAATTAAACGCATTAAATTCATATTTAAATTTCGTCAAAAGCCGAACACTGGAAAAATTATTAATGAAATTCGAAAGGTGTTTGTAACGACAACCCATTTGAGTCCCATAAAAATCTACATCAGGTGTCAGTCATGATATGTCACCATTTTTGGACTCACTGGTGTTTTGTTCAAATCGCTTCTCCTTCGTTTCTTGTTTTGTGTCGAGTTCAGCGTTCACACCTTTTGCAGCGAAATCACCGACTTAATTATGTATTTAACAGCTAATATACCATGCGTGCCTCGTTTTTTACGCCGCAGCTTTACACAAAATCTGCAGGTGCACATCAGAATGGCCACACTCTGCCTATGGCCACGACATTAAAGTGTCGCCAGTCGTTGGCCATTAATCTTCGATCAGGGATCTTTTGATCGTATGCATATCTTCTGTGATTCGTTAGAATCTCGCAGAGAAACACCTTTAAATTAAAAAAAAGAGAATAATAATTGTGCAAATTGATCACAATGAAGAAGAACTAGGTAAAGCCACACAGGTAGCACGACACAGGTGGGTCGAACGGCGCAGTACGGCGGCCGGCGCGCACACAATCCACTTCGCACAAATTGTGCACGGTTTCTAAATATTTGGGAATTTCCCGATTTGTGTCGAAACATATGGGAAATTCCAGATTGTGTACAGCTAGTTGTATTTACGATGGGAAAATCCAGGATTTCCGAAACGTTGTGTTAATCCCTGTTTGCAGGGCAGTAATCGTTTAACAGGTTCGCCTTAGAAATTAAAGCGATCCAATGTAGACTTCTGAGAAGCGTATACATTTGGTTCCCCGGATAAGGTGCACTGATAACCTGTCAGTTGGTTTTGTTAGGGCAATTCAGGTGCATCTCAATAAAGATCATAAGACACAAAAAAAATCTTAATTATGCTCAGTGCTGAATAAATAGAAGTTCAACAGCAGGGAAGGATACCTACAATACATTTCCATATGTGCCATCAAGTGCTGTTGCCTCAGGCTGGATAAAATAACAGGCCCTGCAGGCTCTCTCAACGTTTAGTTATTAATTAGTTCCTTACAAAACTTTTGTTTCAAGGATAATCAATAATACAGTACATTCGAGTTCGTGGGCTCAAATGCCGAACGAGGCGTTTTGTAAGTTGTCATGTTGACAAACCCCCCATGCTGTATAACATTTGTCAGTTCAGGCTTATAATAACTTCGTCGGCGTGCGTTCGGAATTAGTAAAAACTTTTAGTCTCTTTCATATGTGCCAAGAATGAAAAAAACACCGTGCAGAGCCTGGCTAGACTCTGATAGATTAAAGGCTGTTGCGCAATAGTAAAAATGGAAAAAGAATCATTTTCTGCAAACCAGTTTCTTTTCGGACCTTTCCTTTAAAACTGCCTTCTCAAAAACACATTCTCTTGGAGTGATTGAATCCCTTTATAATGTTATGAATAACTTTAACAAATAAACGTCTTTCTACAAAAAAGATCTCTTACAAATCTACAAGAGACAGAACTCGACGAGCTATGTAAAACATCGCAAGTAGTTATGCCTGTGCTGCTTAAATGCCAGCAGACACAGCCGGTGAATTGGATTTAGTGATCGATGCTACATTCAAAATCCTGAACACAGAAGGATAACATACATCCTTTTACTCACGGAGATTTACCCCGGGAAGCACCTGTACAATGTAAAATCAGTCTTAACCCAACAAATACCTGCTCCTCCATCACACTTACACCAGGCTCGTTGTGATGCCAACTCGATCATCTTCAAATGAGCCAATTGAGCTGGTTATGGAGAGTTGTAAGGTTCTGTTGCTTTCTGAAGGAGAGCAAAATTGATTCCTGATTCCTAATGCAGCCCGAAGAAATCATTGGAGTGCGCTCCCGAGTCAAGTTGCGTGCTTGCCTATGTTGTAAGTGCCTAGTGATGAGACCTACTAGAGCAGTTATGCGCGATCTGTTAAGAAAGGTTCATTTTTGTTGTAAAATCCCGACAAAATCCGGGCCATTAAAGTTCTCCCACGGCTCCGTTTCCCGGAGATTTGGCAAACTCCTAGAGAGTATCATTTGTCATGAGAGGCATCTCAGTTCGTTGTTCGGGATCGTCGGTCATACACATCGGTTGTGTATAACTTATGATAGCGCTACTCGCCTGGATGGACTTGAGCTTCAACCAACAAGCTTCGCAAGACAGCTCTGTGTCTAGCTAGCCGTCTCCAGTTTCGCACGCGAAGTTGGCTGAGGTCCCCCTCCACTTGCGTGCGCCACCTGAGTTTCGGTGCTTCTCCACTGCGCCGTCCCTGCGGGGTGGATTCGAAGATTTTCCGGGCCGGGGCGTTGGTGTCCATCCGCTCTAGATGACCCAGCTATCATAGACATTGTGTTTTGATTCTACTGGCTAGGGTCTCCCTGTACAGCCCGTACAGTTCGATGTAATATCTCCTTCTCCACTCTCAAGCTATGCAGACGGGACCGTAAATCGTCCGAAGAATTTCCCTCTTGAAGCAGCCTAAAGTGTTTTCATAAGCCTTTGACAGGGTCCATGCTTCTGCACCGTAAAGCAGGACTGGGATGATGAGGGTCTTATACATGGACACTTTAATTGCTTGGGAGAGGGCTTTGCTACTCAATTGCCTTCTTAGCCCAAAGAAACAGCGATTGGCAAAAGTTTTCCTTCGTTTTATTTCAGCGCTGATGCCATTGTCTGAATTGACAGCGGAACCCAGGTAGACAAAGTCCTTAACCACCTCAAAGTAATAGCTGTCGATGGTGATGTTTTGTCCAAGACGTCGGTGTTGGGTGTCTTTTCTGATGACAGCATATACTTGGTTTTGCCTTCGTTGACAGCTAAGCCCATATTTACCGCTTCCGTCCCAATACTCACGAAGGTTTCACTGACACAGTGAAGCCTTCACTTCACGCTTTTTTCTTCCGATTATGTCAATGTCGTCTGCGTCTTTCGTCGTCTGTGAATAGTTAAACGGACTCTTGAAAGATTGTACCTCTGGTGTTGGTGCGGTAGTTCTGCACAATTCTCACAAGTATGATATTAAAGAAGTCGCGTGACAGTGCGTCGCCTTGTCTTAATCTTTTGACATCAAAGTTGGTGAGGTCTTTGTCGACCTTGACGGAACAGCGTGAATTTTTTATCGTCATCCTGAACAGACTGATGAATTTGGCAGGGATGCAAACTGAACATTGCGCTATATAGCTCGTCTCTATAGATGCTCGACTTGGAATTCCTGGGTTTTCTCCAAGATCTGCCTCAGTGTGAATATTTGATCGATGGTGGACTTTCCTGGCCTAAAGCCACACTCATCTGATAGGCACATTCAGATTGTTGACAAACGGCTTCAGGCATTCTCACAATACAGCAGAAAAGATCTTGTATGCGATGTTAAGAAGACTGAAACTGTAGTTGGCACAACTCAGAGGGTCTCCTTTCCTCAGTATCGGGCAAACAATGCTGAGGTTCTATTCGTCGGCCATGCTTTCTTCCGACCATATCTTGCAGATGAGCTGGTGCATGCTCCTGACCAGCCCATCGCCAGCAGATTTAAAAAGTTTGGCAGCTAGGCCGCCTGCTCCGGCTGCACTTGAGCTAGACGCAGTTACTTTCACCTCCTCCAGGTCGGGTGGATCGTTCGTATGCTTCATCGGTAACGTCTTCGCCCGGGTTGAATGGTTCCTTCTGCCTGACAGCGGTATTTGGTTCGTCTTCGCCGTTATACAGTCTGCAGAAGTGGTGTTTCTAAATCCTCAGCACCGACTGCGATCTTACAACGATGTTCCCTTGATGGTCCTTACAGGCTTCAGTTCGAACTTTATACCCTTGGCAGGACCTTTTGATCCTCGGGTAAACTTTCTAACCTCATTCCTGATGTAACATTTCTCTATCTTTTACACCGCGCGCTGCTCGTGCTCTCTCATTTTCCTTCGGAGAAGCCGGTGATCCTCTCTCCTCCTCTGCTCGTAGAGCTCGCGAGCAGCTTTCCGGTGTTTCTCTACTGCGCCATCGAATTCAAAGATTCAAAGATACGAATATTTCCTGGGCCATTCGTTGGTGTCCATCCGATCTAGGTGACCCAGTCTCAGTGCTCTCAGTAGATAACTGGCTAGAGGAGCACGAGACTGAGCCGCTGTATTCTGACCCCTTTGGCTAGGTCGGTGTACAGACCATACAGTTCGATTTTATACCACCTCTTCCAACCCCCGTCGATGCAGATAGGTACAATAATCGCCGATAAATTTCCCTTTGGAAGCAGACATTCTCCGCAGCTTAAGGCACCTTAATGACAACAGAAAAGATCTTGTATGCCTCTGTACTTGGCGCAATTCAGGACCCCTTCCTAAACCAACGCTTAGGTTGCATTCCTCGGGCATGCTCTGCTCTGACCATATTTTGCAGATGAGTTGTTGCATGCTCCTGATCAAGCCCCAGCCGAGTTGAAGTGTAAAAACCTGTAAGCTCCCACAACTTTGTTACACTTACACAGATGCTTTCACTACATCCCGGACGGATGGGCACTTTTCCGATATTAATCGGCACCTTATTTGCCTACATTAAATTGCGGAAGCTTCTTCACTCCGGTGTGCCCTCGCCGTTTTACAGTCTGTAGTTTCCCCAAAACACTATATTCCCTAGATTGTCCTACAGGCTTCGCCTAGAATTTTATACCCTTGATAGGTCCCTTGAACACTTTCGAGATTCATTCATGTGTATCGCAGTTTTCCATCCTCCTTTTGCTCGGCACATCCCAGCGCATCTCTTCGATGGCAGTGATATCTGCCCTGCAGGCATTTAAGGCCTCCGCTATTGGCTCGGCTGCATGTGGTCTTTTAAGGGATCTTACATGACATATGCTGATCCGAAGCTCATTGTCTTTGTTTCGTTTGTCAACACTCAAAACGTCTGATTCCGAGACTTGTTGTTCCTTCGAAACTATACTTCTATTTACGTGGGCGGGAAATACCCTAACGACAGCCTCTTATAACTCCCAAGACGAAAAGCAGGACAAACCGTTTCTTATAAGTCTGAGCTCCAATATCCCAGGTTTTCACTAAATAAAACGACCAAACTGTGGACGCCACCGTTGATTTCATTTGGAGAATCCCTCGATAATTCTAAAGTCCCTCGATAAGCATTTAAATTGTTGAACCGTCCTTGCATCATTGTTGGTCAGATTACATACAAATAAGAAAGCGCATAAACTGGATCTCGCAACACATTTTGAATTAAGAGGAAGCGAACTCTATTCTCTGCCCTTTTCTGAGGATATTCTACCCTCTGTCATAAAAGTGCTCATTCTTAGGTTTAGGTGTTCGGAAATCTCGTAACAACTGGCACCAGAAGCCTTTAGAACGCCTCATTAGAAGTTTAAATGTATTCCCTTAAATTTGTCAGATTACTTTGACACACGATGTGTCATTAGCGACTTTCTGTCGGTCAAAAAATGCTTGTGTCTGATCTGCTTAGCTAGCCTTAACCCCTGCTGCCAATGCCTATGAAATTCATAATCGACCTTTTAGGGTCGGGGGGATGAGAAAATTTTAACAGATTCGCGTTTAATGCACGTTGCTTACTAAAGGATACCCGCAGCTAAGCCCTGTACCAACCTCCTCGAGAAAAAGCATCCGCTATATAAGACCGCTACAAAAGATTTCCCACCCTCAGTTTGTGCCTCAATAAAAATGGAAAGTTTAGGTTTTCCCAAAAAAAAGTGAGAAAACATTTTTTTTCTTAGCTTAGTGCAGACATATAATAAAATGCATAGGATCATCTGTATTTAGCTTAAGTCTATCTCAAGCTAATCGAAATATAATATTTAATAAAACCTTAAACCCTTAGAAGCAATGTCGCATGACCGCTGTAACCTCTCGTTCCTACCTATAAAAGAGTCCGAGCCTTTATTTGCCTCAAGCGCGCGCAAAAAAAGTGCGCAGTTTGGAAACGCGGGTGATAAGATCATATTCGTACCGACCGCTAGTCCAGGTGTAAAAAACAACTGTAAAATTCCTGTAAAATTTATCACTGACGTATCAATAACTTCCATTTGTTCGTAGTTGTGAAATATGTTCGTAAGTCATCTCGAATAATATGAAGCACAAGGCTTTTGTTAACTGAACAATCGAAACCTACATGAAACTTGATCGGTTAAAAGAATCTAATATCAGAAGCTAGATATTATATATCTAAATAAAAGATGTAAAGACTGATTTTCAAAATTCGTAAAAGGAACTTAAAGTTTTTGGCCTTTCTAATTTGGGCATTGGAGCCATTTGTAGCATGCCGGGCTACTAAGCGTGACGTCCTGGGTTCGAATCTCCACCGCGGCAATAAAACTTCTGGGTTCCCCGCAAGGTCTGCCCAAAAAAGTTCCAAGAGCAGATTCTTATTGTCATTGGGGGTTTCTTAATCAGCCATGTGTGTAAAAACACCTAAAGCGCACACTGCATGGATGATGGTGAAATTTCAGTAGCGAAAAAGGTTAGGTTAATTGAATGGATCGATGAGGACAAATGTTATTTAATATTTTCGTCCCAAATGAAAAAAAACTTTGCATAGTATATTATGTAGGAGACACACAGTCCTGCACTTTGTCATACTTTGTCAAACCTCATACAACGCTTTGGACCATACCTATACTTGGAGGTAGAATTAAAGAAAATCATGATTTCACTCTTTAGGCTTTTAGCCAAACTTAGCGAAAAATAGAAAATAAAATTCAAGGTACGCCAGATTCTATGCTAGATTTTGTTTAAACAAAGTGACAACCCCCATTTTAGAAGTTGATTCGACAAAATTATTGAATTTGAATAAAAAAATAAGATTTCCGCACACATTTTAGCCGCCGACTTGGGTTTTTCTATGCTTAATTATTTTCTTGTTATTGGGGCTGGTCCAATAATTGTCCCACGCCCAAAAAAGGGACAGTCAAGTATCCTCCGACCGGAGCAGTCCGCCGACTTTTTATACCCCATCCCAAAGGATAGGAGGTATATTAAGTTTGCCACATAGTTTGTAACACGGTGAAATAATAATGGTAGACCCCCAAGACCTTAAGGGCATATGATTAAGACCGAATTCTGAATCGAATGAGCCATGTCCGTCCGTCCGTCTGTACGTTACATGCTTTTAGGCCTTAAATTTTGAGCTAAGGTGCTGAAACGTAGGGTCCGCGTCATGCGAAGCAATACAAGTGTAAACATTTTTGAAATCCGTCCAAAGACACGCCCACAATCGGTCTAAATGTGCAACTACCTCCAGAGTTTTCAAAACTGTAAAACGTTCTAAATGGCTGAAATTTAACATTTAGCATCTCCTAATAAATGTAGGACAAAACAAAGAAAAATTTAATTGGTAAACCTTCTCTAGTGGGCGTGGCATCTATTTTAATAGCAAATTTTCAACTGCAGTTTACTCAATATTTTTGCTCAAAATTAAAAAAAAATTACTTAATATTTTATGTAGAAAACGCGTAGTTCTACATTTTGTTTATACAAGACTTTGGGACACGCCGTTATTTGAAGGCAGAATTGAAGAAAAACCTAAAATTTGCCTGAAAAACTTAATTTCGACTAGCCTTGAGCCTAATTTAGGAAAGCATGAAACAAAAAAAGTAGCAGGTTAGGTAAAGGAGACTTCAGTCTAGATTTCGATCGTATAAAGTTTTTAGCCAGTTTTTAGTTTTTAGTTAGTTTTTTAAGGGTCGATTTTTCAAAAATATTGAATTTGGACCAAAAAATTGCATTTTTACGCACATTTAAGTGTAATTTGGATACATATGTGGTTTCTCATTAGGGGCGGTTGCACCACGCCCCTTTTCGAAGTTTGCATTACTTATAAAATGTCAAAAAATAACTATGCCATCAGCATTTTACAATGTGGGATAGGATGGGGTATTCAACGGTTCGTTTTACGGACTGTAACTTCTGCGTACACACTGTAGCACTTATAAATAAATAGAGTGGCGCAACAGCTCGAGGTGAACCAGGGCCAACTTCTCAACCATGTATGCTGGTGTGTTAGTTTCTTTACATACAAGGGGACCTACAATTTTTTGCCGAATCCGAACGGCTTTTTGAGAAGTTTTTCAAGACAAATAATACTCTCGGAGGGCTTGTCAGACCCTCGCGGAGGTGGGGACCGTGAAAAAGAACAAGTCTTTTTTTCAGGTGATGATGGCAGGATTCGAACCCAGACCTCCGGCGTAGTAAGCACACACAATAACCACTACGCCACGGCACCCCACTGTAGCACTTACTCACTGCTTTTTTGAAGGCTTATCGTACAATTATCGCTTAATTTAAATATAAAATTTTCTTAGTATATTTGTGACTTTATGTTTTTCTTTTATTGAATAATTCCGACTTTATATTATTTTTTGCTTTGCTTGCTTTGTTTTGCTTTTATAATATTTATATAATATTTCCAGTGCAATTTTAAGAAGATATATGGATTAGATCTGTGTATTTTTACGAGTTTTAAAATGCTGCCATTGCGGTGTAAGTTAATAATGGGTGCCCCCTTTGACTATTTGCTCGATTTTCGTGTTTCAAATTCTTGGAAATATTCTTTCATTAATTTTAAGGTAGTTACTGCTTCATTTTTATACCCGACCCAGGGTATATTAAGTTTGCTGTATAGTTTGTAACGCGGTGAAATAATCACCGTACACCCCTGAGACCTTTTAGAGATATAAATGAGACCGACAGGAGAATCGTTTAAGCCATGTCCGTCCGTCCGTCCGTATGGAAACAACTTTTAGGCCTTAAATTTTAAGCTAGACAGCTGAAAATTTGTAAGTGGACTAGAAGTCCATTGGACCAGATCAAGTTTAAAAATTAGTTGAATCCGCTTACAGACACGCCCACTACAGGCCTGTATGTGCGACCATCTCCAATTTTAAAAAATACTTTTTTCACACTTTAGCTATGTTAAAATGGTGCTAGCACACTGATTTCTAGTATGTGACACTGCTTTGTAATCGTCTTTGAGGTAGCAGAAAAAGTTTGGCGTTTACATTGAACACGCCCACTTTTTAAGGAATTTTAACTTAAAATGACTGTTTTTCAATAAATATACATATATAAAATTTGATAAAAAATTATATAACAAAAGTTTTAGGTATTAGCATTTTCTTTATTTTTTGTATATACCATATATATCTCCGCCCACTTTTGTGGGCGTGGTTTGGAAGAAAGTGATTTTTTCGTTAAAATGACGGGGTTTTAGTCCAAAATGTATGCAACCACCTAGCGTTAAGCATTCAACAGTTATATTTTTACATCCCGCCCACTTTGGAGGCATGGCAGGTTTCTTTTTGGTAGGGTCGGGTGTTTTGCAATCCGTCGCAGACGGACTGAAGCTTTTTCATACGCACTGTTGCACTTTCCCACTTGTTTTTATTTCAATTCAATTCAATTCAATTCAAAAAACTTTTTGTTTTCATTTCGATAAGTTTTACAAAAAGAAGTTTACAAAAAGTAGTATACAACATGGCTTAGAGCCGTCTGCCGTTGAATGATAGGACCGAGAAAGTTAATTAATAATTAGTGCTTATATTAGGTTTTTTTTTTTTTTGGTTAATTTAATTTGTAATACAAAAGAAAAGATTGTGACTTCTTTGTCATCTATACTTATGGGCTTTTGGTTTAGCTTAAAACGGAACAAAAGGGATTTCTTCGTGGATAGATCTGATTTTGCTTTGCTGATTTAGCTCACGGAGACTGATACAAATTACGAAAAGCAATTGCTTCTTTTAGATAGCATGTAAGTATCTTCCAACCAAATCCGCCGTTTAGTAAGGAGCGACATTCCTGGATCGAGAGAAAGCTCTTGGCAAAAAATAATCTTCGGATCTCTTGAAGGATAGGACATAAAGCTAGGAAATGGAAGGTGTCTTCGTTCTGATTGAGGTTACAGAGGTTACAAAGCGGGTTTAAGTCATTTCGGTATGGTCTGAAGTTAAGATCAAGCATTTCAGTGCGTGCCTTAAATACTAAACTAATTTCGGACGCGTTCAGCTTATCACAAAAATAGTTGGCGGTGTGTAAATCGTGAGTGAGGCTTTATAGAGTTCTCTTGTAAGTGATGTTCTCGCTCTGCACAAGGATTGCTGATAGAGCTTTTCGTCAATGGCTGCCAGGCAGTTATAGAATATACTTCGCCATTCGTGGCAATTTCTCTCGTCAAGATTTAATTGACAATTATGGTTGCCAGCAAGCTCACGCCATTCCTTAAATGGTGAAAAGTCTCCTTCTAGTGCAACCAAAAGAACTCTACGTTGCAAGTTATTCACAGATCTTATAATAACTTTGGACAAATAGTCGGCACTTGATTTGGCATTTCTTACAAAAACTGGAGATAAACCTGTTTCAATGTCTATTGCGTAGTTTGGCGATGATCGAGGGAGCCTGAAAATCCTTTTTACGAAGAAACGTTGGATAGCTTCAACCTCGTCGAGCTTTCGGTGACCATAGACTTCACTTGCATAACGAAAGCAGGTGTTAACTACCGCCTCAAAAACCCTGAATTTAGACCGCAAGTCAACATATTTGTTGGAGAAAAACCTGTTCCACATCAATTGATCGCAGTTTTAGCTGCCACCGATCTTTCTTTAATGTAAGGACGAAGGTCTAAATTGAATTTCAGGCGGAAGCCTAGATATTTGAATTCATTCACAATTTCAATGTTGTCGTTGTCCAAGGTCCACCTTTCGCTCCTACTCAATTTGTGGTGATGTCTAAAAATCATAATTTTAGATTTTAAAACATTAATTTTAGGTCCCAAAGATCACAATAATCTTTCAGCTTATTTATGATAAGCTGAAGAGTAAGAGGGTTATCTGATAAGACAACAAGATCATCGACATATAGAAGTACCTTATGGGACTCCAGAGTTAGTAAGAAATTCCGAAGATTTCTTACTTCCATCCCAAACTGAGGCAGAATTGTTAGCCAACAGTTTTTCATATAATCTAATAAATTTTGAGGATATACCTAGGTTTGACAATTTATGAAGAAGTAGATTTCTATTTACTGTGTCAAAAGCTGCTTTCAGGTCGACGAAAAAGGAGTAAAGTTTCTTTTTCTTCCCAATAAAATGACTCGCAATAGTCGTTAGGGTGAAAATTTGGTTAATTGTTGACAGGCCTGGACGAAAACCTGCTTGAAAAGCACTGAGTGCATTATTTGATTCAACCCAGCTTACAAGCCTGTGGTAAAGCATTTGAGTAAATATCTTCCTGAGTGAGCTTAGGACTGAAATACCCCTGTAATTTCCCGGGACACTCGGGTCACCTTTTTTAAAAATATCAAACATTTTTGAGCACAAGAAGCTTCCGGGAACTATTTCATCTTGAAGAATCTTATTACAGAGCTCCAAGAGGTAGCTGAGGAATTCAGCGGTCGCATTCTTGAAAAACTCTGCAGGGATTCCGTCAGGTCCAGGCGACTTTGAATTTTTCATTTTTTTTAATGCTGTTAATAACTCCGACATTACAAAAGCGTCATCTAGTTCGGGAACAACACAGTTTGGTAGCGCAAAACTTATGTGTTTTTGGCTGGGGTCCGAAGTCAATAGGTTCTTAAAGTGTGAAGCAAGGAGATCTACGCACACTATCGAAGAAGTTTTATTTTCAAGGCCGGCAACAGAACGAACGGTCTTCCAGAACGTTTTGGAGTCCTTACACAGCAGAAGCTTCGAGGCAGACCTTTTGATACACATAGCTTTTTTGCATTGGCAAACTTCTTTGTATACCCTGTTTGATAGTACATAAAGATTTTTAAGCCATCTGTTATTTGTTTTCCTAAAGAGGTGTAAGAAACCAAACGATTTTTTCCGAAGTTTGATACATTCAGCATTCAGCATCATACCACACAGCCTTTGTTATACTTGAACGCGGCGCCGAGCTAGGGATTGCTGAGTCTTTTATTACATTACATTGTTTTTATTTGAAATCCATAAAATGACTATATCGAATCTTTTTTGTATGTGTACCTTTTTTTAAGTTCTCATGTACCATGCGCTAGCAAAGGCTATTTTTCCCCCCAATACTCTGGACACAGGTTTTTTAGTTATCGATTATAAATGCGACTTTTTTCATTGGCGTTTTAAACCGTCCAAGAAAATTTGAAGTTAGAAATGTCACTTTTGAAAGATCTTAAAAATCTTAGAAATGCCGTCATACGTTGTATATACATTGTTCTCCCCTTAACATAGAACAACATTTTTTTACAATATTTTTTTCGAAAATACGTCAAAACCGCAGTTTTAAAAAGGTTTAACCAAAATTTGATTTAAGCCTTTGCTTAAGCTGGAGTTGCTTTTTATGTTTTTCCATTCAAAAAATTAACATAATCTTTTAATACTTTTAAAAATATTTGCAAAAATACGAAATTATTATGAATACTTAATGCCTGTTCAGTGTACGCTTAATTTTTGTTCTTTCTGGCTGTGAAGCTTTTTAAGATGAGCGCCAAACGCTTTTTACGTTTTTTACCATCCAAATTCAAACTGTAATTGAACCGTTATGGGTGTATACAAAAAATTGCCCTCGTATGCGTTCTCATTTTTCTTTATACATTTTTCTTCTACAATTTATAAGTGTACAAAATTTTATCTTTCTGCGACTCACCGATCAGAAGTTACGGGTGCGGAGGCGCGGACAAACGGAGAACTGACATCGAAGCGGTATCATAAGAGGTCCTTTTCCTTCCCATTTTTGGACGGACCCCTAAAAATACGTTACAAAACATTGTAGAGAATAAACTATTTATTTTTTTTAGTTAACCAATGATTTATGAATGGCAACGGGAAGGGACTGGAAAACAAAAAGATAACAATGGAAATGAGAATAGAAATAGGAGTAGCGTAAATGGCGATCCGTTACAGACGGACTGAAGTTATTAAATATAATCTGTTGCACTTACTCACTGTTTATCTGTTTAACTCACTGACTGAAAATAATACTTCTTGCTATTCGATACGGACAATTCCACTCCGTTTAATGTAGGGAGCTTTAATTGGGGTATCTGTAACCTACTGGCAATAATAATCAGTTTCGTTTTCAAAGTGTTGACACTGAGCAGCTCTTTGCTCAGCTAATTATCATTTTCAGAGCAGCCTTCATGATTTCTCTTAAGAGGTTTAAGTACTTACTCTTCTAGGGTTGCTGGTCCCCAATTAGGCGCCTCCCCAGGCGGCGGATAGGGGAATGCTCATCAGATATAGTGGCTAAAACCAAACCAAACAGTGGCCAAAACCAGCAACGAACGAAAAATCCAGAAGCGTCTGTCTCAAAATGAGTGGCTTCCTGGTCGGCATCTGTTACCCAGGCTAGGGTCGGCAGAATATAAAGCACCTTTTTCTCTTCCAATATGCAAATAGAATGGACAACAATTAGATGCATGCCAGTTGTTTTTATGAAATATTCTGCTGGTTATGCTATTGCTTTTTCTCCGTAAAGGCATAACACTTGCGGGCGTATGCTTTGGTGTTTCTGTGCAGAGGTTTCAAGCTTGGCTCATCAGCGTTTTTTGTTGGATCGAGAATTACTTTCTTCTTCTTTCTTTTCTATCCCCAAATTCTTTCCGCTCGCGATGTGCTACGCATTTAAAGGGCAGTCATAACCCCTTAATCACGAGCATATATATATAAAAAAAACTTTCTCTGTACCATCACGACTACGTCATTTGCGTTTGCTGTGCCAATAACACCGGCGGCGGCACATAACTTTTTAAGAATATTATTGATAATTCCAGGGGAAAACCTTCATCTTGAGGTGTTACCCTCGGTAAAGACATTTTTCTACTCACAAGCATGCTGCAAGCCCAATTCATGATGGCCTGTTCGTTCATTACTAGCGCTTACTAGAGCACTTTTAATGGCACTGCACTCCACGTTACTAAAGGCTCCTTCAATATTAAGGAATGCAGCCATCTAGGGTTCCCAGCTCGGAATGAGATCACATCTGGACATTCAACCGAAATTCCTTCGAAATTAGAAATTATTCGAAATTAGAAAATCCTGACACAGAGGTTTTAGGGGGTAACATGCCCTCAACATATGTATAATATATATTTGATTTTATATTATTTTTCTAATGCAAATCTGACTTTCAGTGGGAAATCACTTCACAAAGAAGAAGTTAAAATTTAAATTAAAACTGTTTCGCAGTGATTAAAATTTTTAACGTTATAAAATCGTAAAAAGGTTCATAAGTCGGAGTGTACAGTAGCCCTAAACTATTAGTCTGTTTGAAAGCGTAGACGTGGCCTCGGGTTTTATGTCTAAGCGGAATCAGAGTGAAGTTCGTCTAGGTTGGTTGACAAGTCTGGCGAAATTGGTTTTAAGAATATGGTTTTAAGCCTCAACCATAATAGATATAAGTGGAATTAACCTAATGTCGAAATACATCGAAAATCCCGCTCAAGTTCTGCCAAATGATTACGGTGCCCATGATAGACTTCAGCAAACGTTTCGGAAATCTTATGAAATTTGTCTGATCTAACCAGCTGTCAAATTTCCGTGCTGAACCTCTCACTTGAGTGGGTCTAAACTTAAGGGAGCAAAAGGTAACGAAGACATAACGAAACAGAGCAAACGGTTATTATGGGACGTTTCGGAGAGCCGACTTAAGCCCATCTAAGTCTATTATGGTTAGGCTTTTAGTTTTCAGAAAGGCTTCAAGGATGAAGCATTCCCAGTTGCCACTCCCCTGGGATATTCTTGAAAATGGAAGACGAAAAACTCAATTCGATACTATAAATTTTTCATTGAACTGATCGATTTTGAAAAATAGGTTTTGCCGAGAGTCAAACTCTTGACTGGACAAATTACTTTTTAGCGGGACTCTGGACATCGCTAAAGATATCTGGACAATCCCGGCGAGTTCCGGCCGTCTGGCAACCATACAGTCATCGCGTACTCACCAAAGTGTATACTCCTTTCCATTTTCCCTACCACCTCGTGCATGGCGGATTAAACAGATTTGCCTTGCATCTTGTATACATGCTGTGACTCAATCAAAAGTCATTTCTGCATCTATTCCAAAAGTGTAGTTCCAGCAGTCGTTGCATAGTTTGAAAGATAAAGTATGACAGACTTATTGGTTTAAAAACTTTCGCTGCTCTATGGCCCATTTTTGTTAGATTGAAAATTTTTTTTTTCTCCAAGCTAAAAGTATATTACCCTATTCTTAGACTGCGTTTGGGAATTCCCAAAATTTTTTGGATTGTTGTCGAACGGGCTTTTTAGATAGAATGCCATTCGGACAAGAAGTTTTGTTCGGCTTAAAAGAACCCTTAGTTTTTTTTTGAAAGAACAGCGTCTTCATGAAGAAAGATATTAATGTTCTTAGTTCGATGAAATTGGACCCAGAAAAATGATTTTGCACCAATCTCTTGGCAATCTCTTGCCTCTTGGCAACTCTCAGCCCAGGTTCCATCATTTTTCCTAAGCTTGGATCACACGTTTCTTTTAAAACCATTTTGCGTTGCCCCGAGGTCTGGCCTGTAAGAGCAATAGATTCGCAGTATTTTTGCTATGAAGCAATTTTCGACTTTCTAACTAAAACTAACTACTTAAATTGCTTAGATTACCACTGTTCCATGTTGTTTTCCCTTTAGAAAAGCGTCGCCCCATTACAGAGTGTTTTATAAACTCTTTCGTCTTTAAGCCTATATTCTTACTTTACGATTTTAGTTCGGTCTTTAAGAGCTACCTAAGTAGCCTTACCTTACTCTTTGTAATAATAAAAATCAAAATCGTACCATAAAGATTCATTAACTGAAGCAAAAGCCCGAGGTCAAACCCTTAGACTTTCCGTAGTATGGTAGCTGCAATGAATGTGGAGGTGATTTATTGGTGTGAACAAAATCTTGTGATACTTATTTATTTATTTCGCCTTCAAAGAACAAGCTTTCTTAGGTATAAGATTACAAATTTATAGTTATAAAGAGAGAGAAAGAGAGAGAGAGAGAGAAAAAAAAAACTAAGAAAATTAGGAAAAACAAAAATAGAGCCATAAAAATCCTGATGGGATACCGTCAAGTAAAATTCTTTTTAGAGAACTAATCGGTTGGTTAAGATCAATCAAATGTAGATTTGCTCTGTAAGCGAGCATTAATCCATTAATAGACGAGGCGCGACCGTAGTAACAATATCATTAACAAATAAGATAAACAACAGGGGACCGATGTGGCTGCCTTGTGGTACACCAGAGGTGACGAAAATTTTGTTCGAGACTACGTTTCGGAATAAAACAAACTGATACCGATCTTTCAAAAAGGAAGAAAGCCATCGTAAGAAATAAGAGGGAAAACCGAGTCTATCAAGTTTGTAAAGTAGGAGTTTGTGGTCAACACGATCGAAGGCTTTACTGAAGTCAGTATAAATGGCATCAACTTGATTGCCTTTACCAATTTCGGTAATTAAAAAGTTCGAAAACAAAAGGAGATTAGTAACAGTGGAACGCTTCTTCACAAAGCCGTGTTGATTGTTGCAAATCAAGGATTTACAATGAAAATACAGACGTTCCGTGATTAAAATGTCAAATAGCTTGGGAACACTAGATTGTTTAAAAATGCCCCTATAATTCTCAATCTTGTTTTTCCTACCGGATTTGAAAATGGGAACTATAAAGGAATTTTTCGAGACAGCTGGAAACGTGCTAGTTTTTAATGATTTGTTAAATATGAAAGAGATGATTTTGTGCAAAGGAGCAGCACAATTTTTGAGGAAAGAGGCAGGTAATCCATCGGGTCCAGGACTAAAGCTTGATTTTAAGGTTTCCAAGCCATTTAAGACATCCTCTTCTGAAATTTCCATTGAGCTGAAGATGGGGGTATGTGAAGCCCCAAGAAAGTCAAAAAACTGTTCACCAATCGTTGATTCATGCTTAGGGTAAACAGATTGAAAGAATGAACGAAAATGGTTACAAATAGAAGTAGGGCAATCAATGGTAAGCTCACCATTGAACAAGAAAGATGAGGGGTAGCCATCAGTTTTACTTTTGGACTTTATGAAATTCCAGAATTTCTCGGGTCTAGACTTAAGACTTTCCTGAATGACGCTTAGGTACTCCTGATACGCGATACAAAGGGAAGAATTGAACTGAAATTTTAGACTTCTGTATATCATATAATCCTCATGCGCCAAAATAGACCGCCACTTTCTATAGGCTCTGTTTTTCAAACCCTTTAAGTGACGAGTTAAGTCATTGTCCCATGGACAGGAGTTTCCTACGCTTACTTTCAGAAAAAATTACGTTGTTAAGGACCTGGTAAAAAGCATTGATTAGGTCATTAATTTCAAGTGACCTAATACTGGCTCCAATCAAAATTATTAAGCTCGTTAACATAACGAGCGTTTTTAAAATCAAAATTAAATGAATGAAAATTATTGACACCAATTGAGTAATAATTGCAAAAAATATTTAAAGACGGGTGAGGTGCATCTTCTGGAATAAGTGGTGTGTAGCAGCGGCACAGGTAACTTTCATGATAATTGTTGGTAAAGATGAGGTCCAGACTACGGTTGAGGGGGTTTTTTACGTGGTTTATCTGAAGAAGGCCAAGTGAATGGAATGTGTCGGCTATCACTGACCCAATTGTTGATAAATTGGTAGAGTTCAGATAAGTGCAGTCTTGGTCGCCTGAGACCCATTAAATATGAGGTTGGTTGAAGTCGCCGAAAACATAAATTATATCCGGTGCTGAAGAAAGACTGACGATATATCTCACGGCATCTAAGTATCTCGTCACAGTATTAAGCTGGGTACTAGGTGGTATATAGAGGCAAACAAAATATGCCGTAGAGGATGAGCAAAGATCAAATTTGCTGCAGCAAATCTCAATATCAGCAAAGTCACTGAGGTCGACATCCTCAGGTTTGAGGTGTTTGTGAATGGCTACGAGCGCACCTCCTAATCGTTTAAAGGCGCTGTTGTCAGGTGACCGATCACAGCGATTTACCGCAAAGTAGGGGGGAAGATAACGGCATTACTGAAATTTACATCAAGTCCCGTCTCAGTTATGGCAATAACATCATGGGAACAGCCATAGACACTCAGCAAAAGATTTGTACATTTAGTCCGCAGTCCTCTCACGTTCTGGTAATAAAGACTGAATTCCTTAAGTTTTTTGAAGAGGTAGCTTTGGAGGCAGGCTTGTTGGTGAACTCTTTCACGAGAATGTCTTTAGGCCGAAAATTGGGATCCAGCAGTTTGATCCCTGAAGATAAAGGAGCAAGAATTTTAAAGGAAGCCGATAAGCGTCCAGTTAAGTTTTCAGCAGTTAGGCTACGGCATCTGATGGTATTAACATCGATACCCTTGCTGCCGATGTACTTAACGATCGGCAGCAAGGGTAATACACAATATACACAAGTGTGATACACAATATTTCACCAAAGTGCCTTGGTAGCACTTCTATCCGTCCCATACCGCAGTAGACCTGACTAACGCTTTGGTGTAGCGGGGCTTACGATTGAGGCACACATTCTCAATTTATAAATAAAAATATCCAATCAATGTTTATATTATTTGAGGCTAATTGGAAACCTTTTATGATTATTATTTTTTATGAGGTCAAAAAGTTACTCTCAAAGCACAATCCTCTCAGGTGCACGTAAAAGCTCCGGTTTTCCAGAGCCAATGACCTATTTCTGGGATCTGAGAGCTGCCATTGACCCTCTTAAGGGGTTATTCGCCACCACCTAAATTTAAGTATCCGAAGTATTCTGAAAATTTGCGCAAGGCATGTGGATCAAATCAATCAGGTAGACTATGTATCGTTGTCCTGCCAATTTATTCATTGGCTGTATGCCTTGCACTGCCAGGTATTTCAAGCTCAACTATTTGGTGTAGTTAGTCGTGGGACAATGACCCTTCTATCTCTCAGTAGAAATTTCATAAGAACACTCGTTGGTGTAGTCACGGGACACTGCACCATTGGTGTCATGGCTACACGAATGCGAATCTTTGCCAACGACTTCTGCAGAAGCCGTAGTGATGAAGAAGAAATAGAGTCTATAGAACACTTTCTTTGCCACTGCCCAACACTTTCTTTGCTCTCCAAGAACGACGACTAACCTTTTTAGGAGTCAGGTTCTTTGATAGCCTGGACGACCTGGCAGGAATATCACTACTAAACCTAAAAAGATTTATTAAAAGATCAAACTGGTTCAGTTATTAAGACATATGTCCAACCATGTTTGTCTATCTTACAAGGGTAATCACAATGGACCAATCTGGGCACCGAGTGAACTTGTACTAATTGCAAACACCCCTCTCCAACCTAACCTAACCACCAGCCACATAAGTGACTTAAAAATTTTGCCAAACCTTTTTTTTTAAAGTTTCTTTGTTACCGTTCATCCAACTCCAAGCAATCTGAGATTTACTCAAAGCCTTTTCGAGTATATAAACTCAACGTTTTAGTGGATTTCTGGAAAAAAAATTGTCCCAAAAGTCCTCCGAATTTTCAAATAAAATCCAAAATTTTAATTTTAGTTCAAATATATTGTATATTATTATTTAGATTTCATTTTTATACAAAAATACTGTTCTACATTTATTCCGTTAATATATATATATATATAAAATAGTTTGCCTATATATAAAAAAGTTTCTTTTATATAATTGACAGAAATATTATTTTAATATTTTATTCATTTTAAATTTAATTGTTTTTGTTTTTTTTTTGCATATTTAAAATTTCTTTTGATTGATTTAGTATCACAAAATTCAGAATTTATTTTATCATCTTTCATTATTTTTCCATTTAATTATAGATCTGATAGGTTTGATATAAATTTACTTAGTTAACAATAACAATGTTTAGTGTAAAGCTATATTATGTGTTTATGTGTGGGTTGTTTCATTATTATTAATTTGTTTTAAGGTTTCTTTCTATGAAAGTTCAATTCTTCGCACACTCGAGTTAAAAAATAAGAGAAACGGTTAAGTTTTTGTTTTTTAATTTAAATTAATTTTTAATTTAACTCTAAGAATAGAAAATAATTTATGGCAATCTTTTTATGTTTTGTTTGTTTGTTTTTCTTTTTCAATAAAGCCTCAATGATATTTTGTGTATATAATAGTTATTTAGTCCGCGTTTAAACATTTGTGATATGATGAAGTAATTTAACTTAAAAAAACCTATATACGAAAACTTAATGATAATTTGATTTAAATTTAATTCATAACAGTAAGAATATTGCTGTATGTACAATACAAACGAAACAAAGTATAATTTTATTGAGTCTATCGATTTCAAATCGATTCGACGACTAAACGTAGAGAGCAATGCTCTGCCTGATGCCAGGCTCTTGGTCCAACCACCGCTGCACGTGGTTGATGTTGGCGTTGGGTGGGAGTGGGATACAGCCGCCGGCAGTCGCTGTCGATATCAGGTGCTTCTCCGGGAGGTCACCGTTGATGTTATGCACTTTGAGGTCGAAACTGTAGGTGGTGTGTTGGGGCGCGCTGCCATAGGGGTGGTGGTCTCCCCCATTCGACGACGCCGAATCGGAGTAGATGGACGACGAAGATTCGTAGCCGGATACGGGGGATCCCTTGGGGCAGCGGAAGCCAGCTGATGTGGCTGGCACCGTTGGGGTGGGTTGAAAGCTAGGACTCCCGGCGGGAAATGGATACGCATCGACCGGAGGCGACTGAAAGTTGCTGCCGCGACTGCTGCACTGGCTGATGGGCGGTGATAGGCAAGCAGTGTGATGGCTCCAGATGATGGGGTCCTTTTGGCGGCATATCTTGGTGGTGTCGGGGTCTTTGTCGGCATTGTCATCGCCCAGGAGGTAGGGCTTGAAGAGTTTGAACGTTTTTGCAGGCTCGTGGTGTGGCTTGTCATTGTCCTTTTCGTCGGGATGCTGGTCCCCGTCGGTGGCCGAAAGTTTGGTGTGCTTTTCGGCCGACACTGTTTCTGGGTCGGTGGTTGCGGTCGGCATCAGAACCTTGCGCTTCCTCAGAGTCAAATCCACAACCGTCGGCGATTCCGAGAAATCCGAATCGACCACATTCAACTGCGAATCATCATTATCATCATCATCGCCGTCGTCGTCTTCGTTGTGGTGGTGTTGCCCGTCCTCCTTTGGTATCGGTTCGCGCTTGGGGCTCACAATGAATGCGCCCCTCTTGCCGTCGTCCGATTGCAGCGCGTCGTGGAGCCGCTTTGTGCCCAATGACAAATCGATTGGCGCTATCATCGCCGCTGCCGCTGCCGCCGCCGGATGCATGTGCAGGGGCATGTAGTAGTGGAAGCCTTCGAATGCACGATGCAGTTGCGTCCTGCTATGGACGTACTCATTTTCATTCATATAACGATTCTCTGCCGTCGTCTGGTAGTCACGTAACTCGACGTCGATTCGGTTTTCTTCCGCCCGACCGAGAGACAGCGCAACAGCGGGGGTAGTTGCCGCAGTGTCTGTGCATGAGAGAGCAACAGCTGTCATTGGTGCCGGGGGTGAGGAGGCTGCCGCCACCGACGGCGACGACGACGACAACGATGGAGACGAAGACGACGATGAAGAATTGGGTAAAGCAGGCAGACTTGCTGACGGCATGAACGGACGTCGCTCACTCGCTGGCGCTTGTAGTTGTGCCACTTGATTGTATGGGTGATGCAGATGATGGTGGTGGTGCTGCTGTTGTTCCATGTGTAGGTGGTGGTAATGGCTTTTCAAATTGGCCACATGCAAGTGTGTATGCGGATGTGGTGTAATTATTGGCACCGACACTGGCACACTTGTCAGCAGAGCAGGTGGTGTGTGAATACCCATACCGTCGAGGTGCTGCTGCTGCTGCTGATGATGATGATGATGATGGTAGGCCGCCGCATGTAGTTGTGCGCCTCCCGCTGGCCCCCCAATTACTGGGGACAACGACGATGATGTTGGTGCGTGTAGGCTTTTCACTGTGGTCGACAAGAACGCCGTGGACGAGGGCGACGGCGATGATAATGGTGCCACTGCACCTACTTCTACATTAGCTGCTGCCGCCAACACCCCTTGGGTTGGTGGTTTCGTCGATGTTGGTGGAATCGCTATGGAAGTCGCAGCGACGCTGTGTCTGGTTGTGTCCAAGGACAGCCGATTATTAATGGCTTTATACTGTTGATTATGGTGAGCATGGGCATGATGATGATGATGATGATGCTGATGATGATTACTATTATTCGTGTGTATTGACGAAGACGCCGATGTTGATGGCAGCGTTGACGTTGTTACAATTGGCATTTGATGGGTGATGTTATGAAACTGATGTTTCACATTATTCGCACTGATATTGGCCACCGACGAGCGCAGATTCGACTCGCACTGCAGCCACTTTTGAATTTGGCGCCTATGGATGTTATATTTCCGGGCCGTGGCCCTTTGGTTGCCCTTGCAATCGCTGTCGTTGCGATACGACTCGAGCACTTGCAACTTGAATTGCGGCGTGAAAATTCGCCTCGAACCCATTTTTGCACTCACCGAGGAGTTTTGGTTCACTGGTGATTGCTGTGGTGTTGCTGTTGCTGGCGTTGGCACTTGAGAATTATTACCGCTAATTGATTTCGTAACAACCATTGATGATGGTCGGCAGCTAATATCCGTTTCACGTTTGATCTTCGAAAATGGCGCTAGCGTTATCGACGGCAAATCGCTGCCCGATGAATTCGCCGCAGCCGACGACGACGGTGTTGCTGGCACTGTTGACTTGTTGCTGCAGTTGTAGTAAATGTTATTGTTGTTCACGTTAATGCTACTATTATTGTTGGTGGTGTTAACTAATTTGCTTTCATTATCACTTTTCATTGTCATTGAACTGGATTTGTTTGTCATACTTTTACAATTACTATTTTTTGTATATATTGCAAGTTACAAAACTTATCTATGCAGGTATTACAGGGTGTTTCATTTATATTTTTCTTTTGTACATTAAGATTTTTTTATGATATGCAATTTATTGTAAAATATCTCGCTTTTTATTGGCTATTTTTAGGCACTTTTGATACGAACACCAATCACACATCACATCCGAGTGGAATTATAATGTAGATTTCTTTTAAAAACCCGTCACACACTTTGTCGTTGTCGTCTAGTTTGTGGCACCACGAGTCTAATAAAACACACAAGTGTCGTGTGGGGGGAAAACTAGGTAGGTAGGTGACGAACTGTCAGAAAAGTATCTCTCTCGCATAAAAACAAAACACACAACCGATTAAAAGAAAATCAAGACGAAAAAATCACTTCTCGAACGGAGTAAAATCAATAAATCGAACTCAAAAGTTATTCACACTATCAGCGGTTACAGCGGGTATATCTATTTTAGCTGTCAAGCGTTGTTCTAATGTCCGTTCTAATTTTGGGAGAGTTGTTCTTGCCGTTGTGACACCTTTCCAACTAACTTAGAATTAATAACAACGAATAATAATATAATGGGTTTGACGGTGCTTCGATTTGCTACGAAATACACGATTTGCCTCTCCCTTTCATCGCTGACTGCTAAATACTGAACACTTGAGCGGATTGTATCTCAACGAACACCGCCGAACGAAACCTCAGAGACTGACTGTCGTCGTCTGATGGTGACGGCCGTGTATGGGTAACAATACGTGTATCTATGTGAAAAATAAAGAAGAAGAAATAAGAAAAAAAAAAACACCCGCAAACACACACCCTTTTGTAGAGCGCGCCTGAGTCCGCCGGACAGACAGACAGCCAGGCAGAGCAACGGTGTGTTGTACTTGTACGCGCGATGCATGGACGAAAGAATTTTCGTTCGGTGTGCTTCAGATTCAGATTCGGAGATACATTGTGTTACTTTTTCCTCCACCCTTGCGCCCGTGTAAGTTTAACTTGTTCGCTCGTCTCGTCGGCTGTCGGCAGCATTCTTAACCCATTGCATCTGTGTTCATGCGAGAGATATCCGTGTGAAAAAATTATACATATTTACACACAGATACTCACACTCAACACATTTGTGCAGTGGCAGAGAGAGAGAGCGACTCGTTTTTTTTTTTTTCTTTTTTGTTATTCTTTCTGTTCTTGTTCCGTATCGGAATGTCAACGGGGTGCAAGGTGTAGGGACGTCGTCAGTTGGTTTGGGTTTTTTTCTTTCTGGTGCACATGCAGTGCACTGCATTCGAAACGACGACGACGACGACGACGACAAAAAGCAGCAACAACAACAATTCCTTTATGAACTCACGACCACTTTACCAATTCGAATATAACTTGGTGGTGTGGTGCCTTTGAAAAAAAAAAAATAAACCTCAAAACCTGACGCATACACGAAACCGATGGCATTTTTCTACTCAGTCACGCCTACGGTATTGCTATTGATATTCGTTCGGTTGAAAGAAAAAGCAAGATAAGTACAAAAAGCAGAAAAAAAAAGAATTAAACAAGTTTAGATTTTATTTCGCCCAGTGTTGTCACATTTCATCTGTCAACTGGATTCGATTGCGGGTCATAGATAGTGCGGCTATATAGCCCCGCACACTTGTGAGCCGTTGAGACTGCTCACCTTTTCTTGCCCTCCACTGGTACCTATCAACCTAAGCCGGCATTTTTGACGAAAAGAACTACAAACCTACCTCCTCAGCCAAACGTGTAGGGTATCCATACATTCAAGAAACTGCCCCCCTACACACAAATGAATTGAAAAAAAAATCTTTCTTTTTTCTTATTCTTCGTAAAAAAAAACCTGGCAACATCGCACTGATCAGGGCAGACAGAATGTCGCCAGTTTGTGCGCTTGTACCAGACACCACGTCGCAATTATACTCTGCCTTCATATCTAAAATTTCAAAGAAAGCAGAAAACGAACATAAAAATGCATTTTGTTGGATATAATAACAAAAAAAGGGAGAAAAAAAACAGACAATTCAACAGAAATAAAAGAATACAAAAGGAATAGGAAAAAAATATCGTCCATACATGCGAGAGAGAAATATACGAAATGTATAAATTGAAATGGAAAACACTTCATTTTGGATTTTCGACCGATTTAATCGAGTCATGGCTGCATGTTAGAATAGGAAAAGGTTTTTCGGCCATTGTCCAAGATTCTAGAACATATTTTATTCTTATCTTTCGGTTCGACACGAGAGGTGATTTGTTAGGGTTACATAATGTCGACGATTGACTGTTATGGGCTGGCGTTGAGCAGGGTGGTGAAATTTGATGTGGATGACATTGCGTGAAGGTATACCTCACCCATACCTACCTGCTTGCTAGGTATACCGAATCAGAAAAGGAAGAAGTTCACATTTTACAAGCTTCTAGATAACTCACTTAGAAGTTTTAATAAAGCTTCTTTGACTATTGGGTTTAACTAGGATATCAAAAAGTCATCTTTGACAGGAACGACTTTGACATGGAGAACTCGCTTTGAAGTTTAACTTGACACCTTTGGCGTGTTGCTTTCAGTGAAGCACACTTCGCACGCTGGCTTAGACTAAATAAAAAAAACGTGATTTGCAGGACTTTTAACAAGATACTTCCTATCCACGCTTGATACATATGCTTTAACAAGCCTTGATTTAAGGGATAACACTATGACAGTCATGTTGTAACAATATGACAGCATCATCGCAATAATGCTGCGATGATGCTGTCATAGAAGTCTTGGGATAACACTATGACAGCATTTTCGCAATATGTTTTGGTGACTATTTTTCAATAAATGTGTTAAATCCTATACATGTTGGCCTGACCAATCTTTTGTCATTGGTGTGAGTTGGCCGGCATATTGTAAAGGTCTCAATTTAGCCCATTTTCGAGGAATTTCTTCCGACCACTAACATGAATTTTTAGTTCAATGGTTAAGTGCAATGCTTTAAGGTGGAGTTCTGTCTCCCCTTTTATGGTACATGGTTGTAGATTCTCTGCTATCGGCTCTCAACCTTCCTGGAACCTAAACACAAGCCTACGCGGATGACGTCGACGTTTCTGCCAGCTCATAACTAGGTACTGTGTGCTCTCAGGCGCAGAGATCCCTAGACTTAATCAATGACTGATGCATTAGGGATGGGCTTTTAGTGAATCCTCTTGAGACTACGATTGTTCTCTTTACGAGAAGAAGGAATACCACTTGTCTGACTCGATTCGTGCTTAATGGTGTCATTATCCCGATATCCTATGAAGTCAAATATTTGGGAGTAATCCTAAAACTTCTTTGGTTTATGCATGTTGAATCCAAATCCACTCCTGTCATATGCATTGGTTGTTTGCTGGAACAGGCTTTTACAGAAACGTGCTACGGCCTCTTTAGCCAAACTTCCAAAAACGGTTTGTATGGGCTGCACAGGGGCGCCCCCTAGCTCGCCAGGCTCTGCTCTAGTTGCTCAGATGAACCTTGAGTGCGATGGGTGAAGACAGACTTAACGACTCTGCCCGGACATTTGTAAAAGGTCTGCGTCTTTCCTTCTATCTCTCAGGGGAATTGACTGCAGACTTTTTACGTCCTAAGCGCCCACCAAGCTTTTGCTAACTTCAATCTGTTAGGCTTGGGCGAAACCACCACTTGTCTTGCCTGTGGAGAGGACGACGATGTTACCATTCCGATAATTGAGAATGTCTCAACTTTTCAATGAGAATTTAGAAAATGGCTTACGCCATATGGAAAATACCCAACAAAACAAACATTCATGACATGTTCAGTGGTGAAGCTCGCATAATTTATTATTTTTCGTACCTATACGAAAATTTTTTCCTTAGGCATACAATTTTTTCGCCATTATTATAATGTTTGGAGAATTGCAAATTGTTGGAATTTTTCAATTTTCAATATTAAATTTAATTTTGTATGGCTTTGCCAAGGGGGCCGCTTCCCAATATAAGCAACAATACGTTCGGTTGGCTTTTTAATAATTAATAATTTTTCCCCAATGAAATTTCACTTCGATTGACATAGTATTTTCTTGAATTGGTTAGGTTACAAGAAAAGGAAAAAGGAGAAGAGAGTTTTTACGGATCCATTTATTATATATGCTCTAACAGGGCCCTTAATTGATTAGTAATTCTCGAAAAAACAAAGAGAGTGGATGATGGGTGCTTTTGTCCGCTGTAGTTATACATTTGAGCCATATTTCGCTAGTTCGTCAGCTTTTTATTCCCAATAAAGTCACTAGCCCTGGTACCCAAACTATGCGGACATTATTCTGACTGCTAAGAGCCCTCAGTTCTGAGTGACAGAGCCCTACTACATGAGATTTTACTGTCGGTGTTGCATGCGCCCGATCCTGAAGAAAGGAGACCCTCTGAGTTGTGCCAACTACAGAGGCATCAGTCTTCTTAACATCGCATACAAGATCTTTTCTGCTGCACTGTGTGTCAACAATCTGATAGGCACATATCAGTGTGGCTTTAGGCCAGGAAAGTCCACCATCGATCAAATATTTACACTGCGGCAGACCTTGGAGAAAACCCAGGAATTCCAAATCGATACACACCTTCATTTCAAGGCCGCGTATGACAGCATCTATAGAGACGAGCTATATAGCGCAATGTCTAGTTTTGGCATCCCTGCCAAACTCGTCAGTCTGTGCAGGATGACGATGGAAAACTCACGCTGTTCCGTCAAGGTCGGCAAAGACCTCACCGACCCCTTTGATGTCAAAAAAGGATTTAGACAAGGCGACGCGCTGTCATGCGACTTCTTTAACATAATACTTGAGAGAATTGTGCAGAACTCTCGCGCCAACACCAGAGGTACAATCTTTCAAAAGTCCGTTCAACTACTCGCATACGCAGACGACATTGACGTAATCGGTAGAACAAAGCGTGATGTCAGTGAAACCTTCGTGAGTATTGGGATGGAAGCGGCGAATATGGGTTTAGCAGTCAATGAGGGCAAAACCAAGTATATGCTGTCATCAAGAAAAGACACCCAACACCGACGTCTTGGGTGTCTTTTCTTGATGACAGCATATCAAAGCATCACCATCGACAGCTATAACCTTGAGGTAGTTAGGGACTTTGCCTACCTGGGTTCCGCTATCAATTCAGACAATGACACCAGAGCTGATATCAAACGAAGGATAACTCTTGCTAATCGCTGTTTCTTTGGGCTAAGAAGGCAATTGAGTAGCAAAGGCCTCTCTCGAGCAGCGAAAGTGTCCATGTATAAGACCCTCATCATCCCAGTCCTGCATTACGGTGCAGAAGCATAGACCCTGTCAAAGGCGTAAAAAAAACGCTTAAGGCTGCTTCGAGAGGAAAATTCTTTGGACGATTTACGGTCCCGTCTGCATAGACGGAGAGTGGAGAACAAGATATAACATCGAACTGTACGGGCTGTACAGCGATACCGACCTAGCCAAAAGAGTCAAAACACAATGTCTACGATAGCTGGGTCATCTAGAGCAGATGGACACCAACCGAACAGATGGCCCGGAAAATCTTCGAATCCACACCGCAGGCACGGCGCGTTAGAGGAGCGCCGAGACTCAGGTGGCGCACGCAAGTGAAAGGGGACCTCAGCCAACTTCGCGTGCGAAACTGAAGACGGCTAGCTAGAGACAGAGCTGGCTGGCGAAGCTTGTTGGCTGAGGTCCAGTTCCACCCGGACTGCAGTGCCACCTTAAGTAAGTAAGTAAGTTGCATGCGCCTTAATGGCTGCTCGGCTGCCTACGTAAATGGAAATATCCTCATTCTATATCCAATACGCTGGCCTTTTCGGTGGCCATAAGTGTTGCTAGAATTTCTGCTTGGTGGATGAAGTACGAGTTCAGCAGTCTTCGGCTTATTAGGATACCAAATTTGTCAAAACATACAACACCAGCTTCAACACCCTCACTTGATTTGGAACCATCTGATGTATAGATCGCTACCTCAGAGTTGGTTAAAACATTATTAAGCTTCCAGTCTTCTCTGCTGGGAATATGAATGAAGCAATCTTGATTACAGATAAGGTGTGATGTAGTCTGTTATTTCTACACAGCATCTTTGTGTAGAGCAGCATCATTGTAGGATAGAGCTATGAGTTGTTGGTCGCATACGCCAATTGCCTGTAACTTGAAGTCTTAGAGCGCTTTTTGCGGCGCTTTCTTTTATGAAGAGATCTAAAGGCGCAATATTTAGGATCGTCTTTAGCCCCATAGTAGGCGTGGATCTCAGAGCACCTGTAACGACGAGACAAGCCAATCCTTGTACCTAAGTAAGAGCTTTGATATTTTTCTGCTTGGCTATAGCTGGCCACCAGACAAAAGCATCCATACGTAGGTATAATTCTTACTATAGCTGTGTAGAAGCAGTTTGATATTTTTGGGGAAAGGCAAAATTTTTTCCTGTATATTCGGTTGCACGTATATAGGGCTGTGTATCTATGCTTTTTAAACTCTTTCTTCTGTGTTTCGATTCCAGCTTAGCTTACTGTCTAGGATGATACCCAAATATTTGGCACTTTTAGATAGCTGAAGAGCTGGTCCTTCGAGTGTTGGCAGCTTTTCAACCGGTACCGACCTCCTGTTTGTAAAGAGGACAAGCTCTGTTTTTGCCGGCTTGACTCTAAGGCCATATGGCCCGGTCCATCGGCTTTGTCTATTAAGCGCATCTTGCATCAGATCAACAAGTGTTTGCAGGAATTCGCACTATGAGCACAAGGTCATCGGCATCAGCGATGGGCTTTACCGGTGAATTGCTGAGCTTCTGCTTTACCCTAAAAAGCCGCGATCTGATGCTGGCCTATTAAAAATGGTTGCATTTGTGCATTATAAGCAATGGCGGTGCAATTTGCATGTAGAGCTGCCTGAATGTGTTGTGTTCAAGAAAGTAAAAAGCAGCCTGTCAATGTGTTTTGCCGGACATGATCCATGCGTTAATTTTTTACGCTGTCAGAAAACTAGCTGTCGAAGCCTCTTGAGGTTTCTTATTATCAGTTATTATCAATTATAATTCTTAGAAAGATTTTCGTAATAAATGCTATTGATTGGCATCAGATAGATAGATTAGGTTAGGTTGAAGTAACTGTCGGATGTAAGAAAACCGACGCACTTACGCCTGAAGTCCCATTGTGGTGCTTCGTAGATCTAGATAGAAATATCTATTTTGTGCTTTATCTGATCGCTATACACCTTATTTTTTGCAAAAGTTTATTAAAATACAAGAAACGGAAAAGTTCGCCCATTTTATTCACAATTGCCTCGCTGAATAAGCTGTGCTCTTTCTTTCTCACCTTTTCTCGTCGACAAATTAGTTCCGCGAGATGTTGCTCAATAGCATTATTCTTTGAAGATCTTTTACCCATTTAGAATACCGTTGATTCATTTCATTCCAATTTTTTGAGCATTTCTAATAGTAAAGTAGCAACTTGCTAATGTAGCAAGTAAAAATGTTTGTGGGGTAATATGTATTTGAAAAGTTGCAAATAAATTGTGCGAGCAGTCTCCATTCCATTTGGTG
The DNA here is from genome assembly GCA_947623515.1 of Neoascia interrupta. Taxonomy (NCBI): domain Eukaryota; kingdom Metazoa; phylum Arthropoda; class Insecta; order Diptera; family Syrphidae; genus Neoascia; species Neoascia interrupta. The sequence goes on from OX392463.1 coordinate 50,238,718, forward strand.
TTTTACAACAGGCGTGACAGCTCTATCGCCAGTTGGGCACCTGTCACGCCCTGCCCAAAACACAGATTTCACTTGATTAAACGCATGACTTAATGAAAAGTAATAAAAAACAAGTAAGTAAGTGCAAGAGTTCGTCTATAACGAACTTCTAAATACCCGACCCTCTTGAGCCATTAACACCAAATTTAAAATTGTTTGGTCTGTTTCATATACTGAACGTCAATTATTTATATTAGCCACGCCCCTAAAACAAGGCGTAGACTGGAAATTAAAATCAATTAACTCTAATTTCGTTGGAATCACGAGAAAATGCGATAAAAGCGAATATTTATACTTGAAAAAAAAAACTGTTTTTTTCCAAAAACGCCCCGTAAAAGTGGGCGGAGCTCAATGCTTTGTATGCAACAAACTTAGCAAATGGTTATATTTTAAATATTTGTCGTACAATTTTTTTTTCAATTTAGAATGAATTTCCCGAGAAATCAGGTTTTTAAAGATTTCAGATCTTAAAAGTGGGCATGGTCAATAGAGTGGGCGGTCCAATTTTTGTCTAATTAAAGGCTTCTGGTCGATACTGCTCTCCACCAAAATTTGAGTTCATATGTTTTGTCTATCTTGACCAAAAGGCATTTTTAAATAAAATGTAAATTTGAGGTTGTCTGACATTCAAGCCAATTGTGGGCGTTCTCAATTTTCATAATTTGTCTGTACAAAATGAGAACCAAGCAACGCTGCAAGTTTCAGTTTTCTCGCTCCATTTCAAAGACCTCAAAACTGCATACATACGGACAGACGGACAGACGGACGGACATGGCTTAATCGACTTACCTGTCTTATCTTATATATCTAAAAGGTCTTAGGGGTCTACGGTGATTATTTCACTGTGTTACAAACTATGCAGTAAAATTAATATACCCTCCGGTATAATAAAATGTGAAGTGTACAGCTCAACAAGTCTTCGGCCTGTTGTGAAACACCAAATGGGGTGGAGCTCATTTCTACACACTTAAAAGTCAACAAAATTGCAACGAAATCGAAAATTTTTAAGTGTCTTTGTGCTTATTTCGAAATCTCTAAAATGGGTGATTCCCGGCGTAGGTTGTATGCCGCACTTGTTCTCTTCGGTGACACTTAACCTGCAAATAACAGTTTATGATTACACTTAAAATGCCTGAACACATCGCAAGCAAATATGATAATAGGTTTCGGGACTGTGAAAAGGAGTTTCCTATGCTGCTGTTTAAATTCAGCTTGGAATAAGAGAAAAACTAAGAACCTCTGTAAGAAAAAATACCGAGAGAAATCATCATTTTCCGTGATGCTTTTTATAAAGAAGGTCCGAGAAAAAGAGAGCTGGTTCCACTTATATCGATCATTTGCAACGAATCATTTGCAAGTCGCGAAGCTCAGGTGGGCCCGGGAAAATTTTTGAGCCCAGTCCAGATACCTCATTCTTAGCTCACCAACGATGATTCTTTCTTATAAGACTTCATTCTTGACCCGTCTAGAAAAAAGTACAGCAGAATTCCATTGATCATTCAAAAATGTAATTAATTTAAATATAAAATCTTTGTTTTGCGCAAACTAGACTTTCAGTTAAGGCCTGGCGGCAGCGCAGCTCTATCAACATAGCTCTTAGTACAGGCCCTTCAATCTTTCGAGTAAAAAAGCCGAATATACTTCAATTTTTTCACTTCCAATGGGCCTCTATTTATATACAATTAGCGTTTTACTGGTGTTCGGGACACAACCATTATCTCCAATTTGCTCTCGTTACAATTCCATACAGGAAACATCACAAACGGCAACATTTACATCGTCACATCTTTTACAAGAAAGAAATCTTGGCGAAGTTCAACCGCTACAGTAAAATTTTGAAGTAAAACCTTTTCACCAATACATAGCTTCTGCAGTTTTTATGGCACCTAAAAGAGGGCGGCTTTGTCCATATTTGAAACTTTGTTCTATGTCTTTCGCCCACATTTCTTTTTTTCAACAGTCAATGACTTTCATATCACACCGTCTAGGCGACCGACGCGACCATGTGAGCTTCGCCGGTCATAATGGTGAATTTTTTACTGACTTGCTATGTAGGACTCCAGTACCATGGAGCGTCCCTGTGATCCTCGGCAGGCTGCTGCCAATTGCTCAGACCAAGCGCTCTGGCATCCCTAATAACTTGGCCCTTAATATGAAGGCTCGGTCTTCCTGGTCGTCTCAAGCCTGGGGGCTTGAATTCAAAGACCATCTTGGCTGGAGCGTCATTGTCCATCCGCTCGATGTGACCGTGCCAATATAGTCTTCGTGTTATGGCTTTTAGAACCACATCCACATCTTAGGTTAAATTAGGTTAGGTTAGGTAGGGTTGCTGGCAGCAAAAGCCACCAGCTCGCATAGGCCTACGAGGGTCCTTAGCGTCACCCCATGGAGACAACCTGTAAGGAATGAAGATTTTAATTTAACTATGATACTAAGTCAGTTGAAGTATCCGGAGCTTTGAAGAGAAACTTGTCCCAGCCGGACACCCTGCTGAAATTAACAATATTCGCCACCGCTGTACTTGCAAGCTCGTTCAGTTCCTCGAAGAAGTATTGGCCCAGAAGTCGAAAACGCTGTCTGCTGCCACTTGGACACTGGCAGAGGAGGTGTTTCACATCTTCTTCCGCTTCTGGACCATGACATCCCCTGCAAATCTAGTTGGTGTTAGTGATTCCCAGTTTTTCTGAGTGTTTTCCCAACAGGTTATGGCCTGTTACCACTCTTGTGGCTATGGCCAGTGATGGCCTTTTTAATGCTATAAGCTTTTTTGATTTGCTGTCATCTATAGATGGCCATAGCGCCTTGTATGGTTGCAGCTCTGTAAATTTTCCCATCTGTTTTGGGCTATATTGTGTATATCGCAGACATTTCGCCTGTTACAGAGGAGAGCGGAGGATGGGTCCTTATGTCCGCTGTAGTAATACATAGATGTGAGCCATATTTTGCGAGCTCGTCAGCCTCATTCCCGATAAAGTCACTATGGCCTGGTACCCAAACAATGCGGCCATTATTCTGTCTGCTTAGAGCCCTAGGTTAGGTTGGGTTGTTGGGCTGATGGAGCGAGGTCACCCGCCCCTCATCGCACTTAGGTCTATTTAGACCCATTGTGATACCCAATGGGGGATAATCCTAGTTGTGTGGTTGTTCCGCTTCCTTCTTACGCCGTGTTGAGTTCCTGGAGCCACCTTGTTGATTTAACATACCTGGAAAGAGATGTTAGTGGTGCGTTTGAAAGTTCTGAGATGTCGTGGAAGAAGTAGCTTCCTAAAGTTCTTTTCTCCAACTGACTTACACTGGGACAGTGGCACAGAAAGTGAGGTGTGTCCTCGCAGCAATCCGTATCGCCACATCCTCTGCAGATGTCGTCATTGTCGAGATTTGGTTTCATAGCATGGTGTCTCAAAAGATTGTGGCTAGTAAGTATACCTACTAGTAACGACAGAGTCTTGTCTTCCAGTTGCTCTGGATGAGCGCGTTAGTTCGGGACTTATCATTTTAAGGCCACATTTGTCTTGAGATTTGACAGGTGGACAAGGATGTCCATCTTGAAGAGCCCTAGACATCCACGTTTTGGTACAACACATAAAGTTCGCGGTTATATATCTTCTCCCTCATTCACCCTCCTCGCACGCAGGACCTTTCTTTAAGGTACTTACATCAGCTAGCTTCAATTCATCATCGAAGATGTTCAAAACGGCATCTAGACTGGCCCAAAAGAAAAAATTGTGTTTAAGACCTGCATTTCTTATACCAGAATCAACCGGTAAGCCACGGCTTTTTTATGGACCTTTCTTGAAACGCACGCCAGCCGTTGAAAATACAAAAAAGCTAAACAATCTGCTAAATTAATGTTTTGTTGTTCCGAGTTTGGGCTCGGAAGCGCGGCTTTAAGCAGCGCTCCATCGGAGTGATTCATAGCTTTGCAAACGCTGTCATTAATTTCAAACGGTGCGTCTCAAAATTGCCTGGCAACGCCGTCCAAAGCCAGAGCATTTAACTATAACCTGAAATTCGCAAAACACGAATCTTTTCGGACCGTAAAGTCTGCCATCAGACTATGGAATTAGTGTCTATAAAAATTCTAAAGTAGTCGTTGACTGCCGATACCCGATAGTCTCTGAAAGAGAAGTCTGAGCCGTTCTCATCTGTTAACTCATAGCCAGGGCACGACACAGCGACAGTCGAGAGAGTTGCAATTCTAACTGAATTGCTTTTTTATACATACAAACTCATCATCATCATCATCATTTTCGGATGCCGCTTATTCTTTAAAAGGGTCGCGGAGCGAGGGTGCTAAATGGTCCTTCCATCTTTCTCGATCCTCCGCCACCAACTCAAGAGAATCCGGCGCAATCCCCAGGCGGGACTCAGAGAGGTTCTTTACCTGATCCCACCACCTGTTCCTTGGCCTACCAGGGGGGCGACGCGCTCTCATCTCGGCTAGCATGACCTGTCTAGGAAGTCTGTCAGGGGGCATGCGAACAACGTGTCCAAACCATCGAAGAATCGATCGCTCCACTCGGAGAAGTAGCTGCTCAACATTAAGATTTTTACGAATACTGACGTTTCTCACTCTGTCCCTTAGAGTAACACCAGCAACGCACCTCAGGAATCTAATTTCGGCAGCTTGTACCCGCGATCTAATTCTTTCGGTCATTACCCAAAATTCATGATCATAGATGAGGGTCGGAACGAACACTGAATTAAAAACTGAGATCTTTGCTTTCACTAAAGCTCAGCTTTCCTGATGACCGGCCGGCGCAGTTCCTCCTCCCATCTTTCGTAAAAAAGACCCCGAGATACTTAAACTTCTTCACCTGTTTTAATGGAACTCCATTTATGTGCAGGGTACATTGCACAGGAGTTCGGGAAACAACCATCACTTCCGATTTGTTCACGTTTACTTTCATCCCAGCATCACCACAGATGGCTGCAAACCTGTCCAGTGCTCGTTGAAGTTCCTCTTTGGATGATGCAAGGATGGCCAAATCATCTGCGAAAAGCAGATGCCTCATCCTGATGCCAGCCAATTCGAAACATTGCCCGCCAAGACTGCGCTTCACCATCCATATATGCTATGAAAAGGAGCGGCGACAGAACACAGCCCTGGCGAAGTCCAACGCGCACATCACACATGGCACAGCTGTGCTTGTACCATGTGTATTTGTGAATGTCTCTGTGTGGGAAAAAGGTGTTCATGATGGACAAGCCATATGCACAGCGAAAGTCCAACAACTTCCCTCCGTTCCTGTTTTTATCCGGGTCACCGTGCCTCCCGATCACACTCCTCCAAGTACTGTCGTCTGTACCCACATGTGCATTGCAGTCACCCATCAGGAGAAGGAAGTCCACTTCTGCCACTCTGTCCAGGGCAGCATCAATTTCGCTCAAGAAGGATTCATACTCTGACTCTCGATTTGGTGCATAAACCTGAGCCAGAGCCAGAGTCGATCGTTCAAGCTTAAGCTTTAAGATCAAAATCCTTCCCCCTAACGGAATGACATCGAATACATTTTCTGACAATCGGGGGCTTGTGAGTATCCCCACACCCGCCTGTGCAGTCATGTGACTTGGGACGCCAGACCAGAAGAGCTTCCACCCATCTTTCCGAAGTCTTTGGTTCCAGAACCCTTCCACTTAGTTGAGGAGATGCCAGTTGCATCGAGCTGATACTTTTTGGCCTCCTCAACCAGTTCAAGTTCCTTCCGCGTTAGCGACGAGACATTCCACGTGCCAATTTTGAGTTGGTGCCGTTCTCGATTTGTAGAGTTTCCACCTAAGCCCGCATTTTGACTTCGCGCTGGATAGCGGCACTATTGACGGGCTGCTCGTAACTTCTTCGAGTTAAACCCGGTTGGATGCCGAGCGGGACCTTCCGACCACCAAGCGCTCGCATGCTGACACCCCTCAGGCCTAGCTCCAAAGGGTGCCCTGGATTACCAGGATCAGCAAATATCCGAGGCTGTTTTCGTCTTCTTTTCACGGTTGGGGGGGGGGGATGCATTTTATACCTAGCTGCCAGGTTTGAATTCGGCCGATCCTAACCCGGACAACAGACGCCGCCCAGGAAGCCGCTCGTCCCGAAACAGACGCTCCTGGATTTCTGTTCTTTGAAGTTCTCTGGGATCAGACGCTGACCAACGAGCCGCACAATATGTAACAAACGCGGCTGGATTTTATTTAAACCTTCGGGTTCATCTTTTACAGCTGTAACTTTACTGCCAAGGGTGGCCCCACAAGGAGTTTGGCATAGTAAAGTACATACAAACTCATGCCATAAAAATGGATGCAATAGGCAGAACAAAGCTTAATTGAAATAAGGTAACACATATCTGAGATCTGACGAAATAGATTTAGCAAACGCTCCTAGAGTTTGATAGCCCTTGAGCTGAAAAGCCTCCTAAGGTTTTTATACAAATCCAAGTGAACGGTACGTCAAGCAGCTTCTTTTTATATCCTATCCCATAAGAAAGGAAGTATTTTGAGTTTGTCCCATTGCTTGTCACATGGTCAAATAATAATGGTCGACTCCCAAGACCTTAGGGCCATTTGATCGAGACCGAATTGTAAGTGGTATAAGCCTTTTCCTTCCATCCGTCTGTATGTCACGTGTTTTAAGGCTTTCAATTTTGAGCTAGCGAACTAAACTTTCGTAAATAAGCTCCTTGTTATGCATTTTCAAATCCGCCCACAATCGGTCTTAATGCGTAACTACCTTAAGTGCTTCCAAAACTTTAAGACTTCGTTAGAGCCTGCTATTGAAGATTTAGCATCTCCTGGTGATCCTTAGATATACAAAAGAAAGTAGGGTAAGACAAAAGCAACTTTTACTTCTTGGTGTTGTTTCAAAGCCTGGCCACGGGCGAAACTTTCTAGATCCATGTTTAGGCTTTTTTAGAGGTAAAAACTAGCTAAAACGTCATCTCCATAAATGTTTTTTAGTACAAAAAAAACCTTCTTGGCTACTGTGAACCTGTCTTTCCTCCTGTATAATTTTCAAGCTTGGTTCATAAAGAACGTAAGAGCTCAATAAATTCGTCGTTTTAACGGTTAAACGTCTTCCACATATCATAACAACAGATCCTTGGTGCTTATAATATATTTCCTGAGCACAAGAACCCCATCCTCTTGAATTGTTATTGCCAGAGCAATATAAGCCAGCATTTTAAATTTAAGGGCATAAGATGCAATTTATGAACGGTGATAATACCAGGTGTTGTTTTTTTTAAGCCAGGTGTTGTTTTCTCAAATAAATTCAAACATATAAAACCTAAGCACACCTACGCGCATATCTATATGGTCGTAGAAGTTACTTGAATCAACAAAAAATTAGCAAATAAAAACAAGTCATCGCCTTCTCACCAAAGATGACGAAACTCATTCAAAATTCAAAATTTATTTAATTTTTTTTTTGTTAATTGTTTGTGGAAAAAAAACCAAGTTTTGGAATTTTATCTAGGCCGCGCCTGTTCGTCCAACTAATAGTTCTCTGGTCTGACCAAACCAAAAGCCCATTAAATCGTATAAATAAAATGTTAAAACAAATCATTTCGATCTGACTTTTTGTGTGTGCCTAAAGGTGAAAATATTAGCACTTAAGTCGCAAAACTAGGCACTAATCAATTTGTTTTTGTATCCATGCCAAGAATAAATTTTCGTTATGTAAACATCGACAAAATGTTTAGCTAAGGGTACATGTAGATGGATTGGATGTGCTCAACATGTACCTACCTACCTTACCTACTCTCTGCCGTACTGTCGACAGAATGTCTAGGAGGGTCGTGTTCGTTGGTTGTGAGTGAATCAGTATTGTGGCTTCTGATTTTGCTTGCAACAGGTATCCGAAACAGTTCAATAACTTCCGAGCAATAAAAGTAAATTTGTTTATGGGTTTTTCCCAAATACTTTATTATATGACCTTTTAGGGATTATAGATGCCCAAATATTATTGAAATCGGACTCTTTGCCAACAGGTAGACATAATACAGCCTAAGGTGTACACTAGGTTAAGGAACCGCAAAATGAGGAGTATAAAACATTTTATTGGTTTATTGTCCTTTGTATACATCTTTATTAGGATCATATTACTTCTTTTTTTAGCGTGAACCATGTAATGTTGAATGTATACTTAAGAAGTTTGTGCATTTTCCAACGCATATAAACGGTTCTCTGGCGCAATCACAATGAACCTCCATCTGTGAGACTGATTTCGGCAATAGTTGAGACTTGAGATTGTTTCGTGGGCCTTTAATTATGATTCATGGGAGAGGCATATCAAGATTCAAAACATATATTAAAATTTACGTATTGTGAAGCAACACTAAACCCTGCAGTTTTCCTGCTCAGGATACTAAAATTTTGTCTGACAACATCAAAAAATCATTTTGTTCTTCAGGCTAAATAAGCACTTTTTATACCCGACTCAGGGTAAATTGAGTTTGAAGCATAGTTTGTAACGCAGTGAAATAATCACCGTAGACCCAAAGACCTTTTAGAGATATGAATATGAGACCGACAGGAGAATCGATTAAGCCATGTCCGTCCGTCCGTATGTAAACAACTTTTAGGCCTTAATTTTTAAGCTAGAGGAACTTAACTGGAAGTCCAGTGGTTAGTTGGATCCGCCCACAAACACGCCCACAAACACGCCCACTGTATGTGCGCCCATCTCTAATTCTAGAAAATACTTTTTTCACACTTTAGCTATGAAAAAATTGTGCTAGCAGACTGATATTTAGTCCGTAGTTATGTGACACTGCTTTGTAATTATCTTTGAGGCAGCAGAAAAAGTTTGGCGTTTGCATTGACCACGCCCACTTTTTTAGGATTTTTTTTACTTAAAATGACTGTTTTTCAATAAATATATATGAAATTTGACAAAAAATTATGTTACAAAAGTTGTATAATAACATTTTCTCACTTTCTTGTGTGTATTATATATGTCTCTACCCACTTTTGTGGGCGTGGCTTTAAAAAACTGATTTTTTAAATTAAAATTACGGGGTTTTAGTCAAAAATGTATGCAACCACCTAGCGTAAAGCATTCAACACTTAAGGGGGGACCACAAAGCAGCTTCAGGCTTCGGCTTGGCCCCGTTACGATACGTGGGCTTTGAACCGGCTTTGCAAGGACATTTCGCTCATGGAAAGAGAGATTTTATTGTTGCCACGATAATGTAAAAAATACGCACACACAGCCGAAAGCCCTGGTAGCTAGTGCTGTGTACATAATTATGTGAAACATTCATGTCCAACACATGAAGACACGATACACTCAGATATTCTGCGTCATATCCGTGTATGGCCAACACACAAATGCAGACTGATTGACTTCGTGTGTGCGATCGAAATCAACCCCCATTTGCTTCACACGAAACAAAAGTTCAGCTTCTCTGAGCTCGTGCTGGGCTTCTGAGTCTCATTACGTAGTATTACGTTTTCTCTTTGCGCACTCTTTCTCTTTGCAAACAATATTTTGAAGCCGAGCTTCATTGTGTTAGGAAACACGGAAATCGTATGGCTGAACTTTTAAACGTTAAGCTGAGGCCAAGCCCAGGCTGCTTTGTGGTTCCCGCATTATATTTTTACGTCCCGCCCACTTTTTGGAGGCGTGGCAGTTTTCTTTTGGGTAGGGTGGGGTATTTTGCAATCCGTCGCAGACGAACTGAAGCTTTTCAATGCGCACTGTTGCACTTTCCCACTGGTTTGTGTTTGGTTAAACAAAAATGTGGGGTTAGGTTGAGTTCACCTGAACCGAAAGGACAGATTTTAAGATCGCAACTAGAATAAACAGGCGGAAGTAATAAGTTTTGGTATGGAACTGTCGAAAAGAAATACTTCGCCAGCCAGCTCTGTCTATAGCGTGAGTCTCGGTGCTCCTAAACGGCGCCGTCCCTGTGGGGTGGATTCAAAGATTTTCCGAGCCCGGGTAATGGTCTCCGTTCGCCCTTATTTGACCCAGTCATCACAGCCGTTGAATTTCGACTCTTTTGGCTAGGTCCGTGTCGCTGTAAAGCCCGTACGGTGCAATGTTATATCACCTTTTCCACTGTCCGTCTATGCAGACTATAAAACGTCGATGCGGGACCATAAAACGTCAGAAAAATAGAGGCACTAGAGGCTTGATTCCACTATTGCCAAGAGGAAATCCTCTGATCCTCCTTAGTCGTGCTCTGGTCAGATCTTGTTTTGACCAAAAACATGAGCTTATATTATTCCAGACACTATTCATCTAATACCAGGGAGGGTACCCTTCTGGGGTGGCTGGTGCCCAATGGGGTGCCTCTCCAGGTGGTGGATAGGGGAACGCTCAAAAGATATGGTGGGTACCGGTATGGAAAATATCTGGGGTGGGCCAAAAACAGCAACAAACAAGAAATCCAGGGTCTGTCTCAAAATGAGCGGCTTCCTGTTCGGCGTGCGTGTATCAGATTTGGCAGAATATTGGACTGCTTTTTCTCTTCCAACGCACAAGTAGAATAGACCACAAATAGATGTATGCCAAATATTGATTGTGCTTATAAGTGCTTTTCTCCGTAAAGGCATAACACTTGCGGGGTAAACTTTGATGTTTCTCTGCAGGCTTAAATATGCCTGACTCATTAGCGTTTATGTTGGATCGATAAATACTTTTCTGTTCTTTCTCTTCCATTCTAAACTTCTTTCGTGAAGTGCTTTACATTTTAAGGATAGTCAGGGGGTTATGAGTATAACTCTATGATCTCGAGGTAACTATAAAATAGGTGCTTTTGCACTCAGTGGTATTCTAATGAGTGGCAACAAACGATATGTCGGGCAGAATTTTCCCACTTAGTTGCATTATAGGCCTAGACTTCGCCATCCGACTCCATGGCAGCCATTACTGCTTTAAAACCGGGTCTCTTTAGTTCCGCGGCAACTTGGATTATGACTTTTAACACCCCTTGATAAACACTGCAGTCATCGGTTATCTTGAAGGATTTGCTATATCCCTGAGCTTCGCAGATGATGTCTACGCCATCAGAGACCATAGTCCAGATTCTCATAAGCGGACAGTTGTTTTAGCTGAATTGTTACTTACTAAATTGCTCTACCTTGAGGTGAACCTGGCCTCAACCGGCAAGCTTTCCCAGCCACCTCTATCTCTAGCTAGCCCTCTTCAGTTTTGCACGTGTAGTTGGCAAGTCTGCTCTCAGTTGTGTCGCAGTGTTCCTCCATTGCTCTATCCCTGCGTAGTGAATTCGAAGATTTTCCTGAAAGATTCGAAGAATTTCTGTCCAGTCTTGATTACGCAGACACCGTCGCCGTTGTATTTGGCTATTTTTGACTAGGCCAGTGTCGCAGTAAAACCTGTACAGTTCGGTGTTATCTCCTCCTATGCAGACGGGACCAAAAGTTACCAGGATTCTTCGCTTTGTTGCTACAACATTTATCTAAGAGCGTGCGATTAAGTAGAATCTCCAATGCTGCAATGGGTGTAGTCCTTAGAGGCTTGGTTATTTCCAGGCAATCCGCTCTTTGGGCTTTGGTGAGGTTGGAGAGTTAATAGTTTGTCTCTGTTGCGTTTCGGCATACAACCAAGTCGTAGCTTAGGATGGGTCTTACAAACGCTATAATATTCAATGTCCATCCAGTATTCATGTGCTGTCGAACCCTCTGTGGCAGACATTTGGTGATTGACACGTTCTTCTATATTCTCCCTTCTTTTGAATTTGGAGTTTGATATAACGTACAGGCATACAGGCATACATTCGTGGAGTCCTGAAGGTTGTTTTTGCTCTTTTTCTGTAAAACAACAAAACTTTTGTGGTGGATGGATGTGTTTTTTTTCCAGTTCTCGACCCCCGATCCAGTTACTCTGAATACGAAGTACATTCCTTGCATATTCATGGCGAAAGCAAGATTATTGCGCTTGATATTTCAAAAGCATTGGACAGAGTTTGGCATCAAGCTCTTTTGTCGAAAATGCGTGCATTTGGAATCGACGAATCTCTTATTCAAGTGATTAGTAATTACCCTTCGGACCGTTCAATTCAAATTGTTTTGGATGGGTTCAAGTCTGCAATTCATAAAATAAACGCTGGGGTTCCCCAGGGCTCTGTTTTGTCTCCGACACTCTTTCTCATTTTCATTAATGATCTCCTGTCTGCTACAACTAATCCAATCCACTCCTTTGCTGATGACAGCAACCTCAGTTTTTCATATTCGTTCTCAGCTCCTCGTCCCTGTTCTTCGGACGTTGAACTGGAACGGCAGTGTATGTCAAACTCTCTAAACTCTGACCTTAAAAGTATTGTATCATGGGGATCTTAAAATAGAGTAGAGTTTAATGCTTCTAAAGCTCAATGCTGTCTTCCGTCATTGAAGCAAAACCGAAACGCCCAGCCATTGCCCATGAATGGCACTTGCATCGACGAAACCGAAACGTTTTCCATTCTCGGTATGTGTGTAAATAACAACCTTTGTTGGAATGCCCACACATTCGACGTCGCCAAGAACGCTGCGAAATGCCTACGTTTCCTTAAGAAGATGCAAGAAAGATTGCACCCCTTCTGATTTGGCTATTTTATATAAGGCCTATATCCACCCTAAAATGGAATATATTTAATTCCCATGTCTGGGCTGGTGCTCCTAAAACAACGCTGCACCTGCTCGATAGGATCCAGAAACGCGCGATAAAACTCATTGCAAAGTCTATCGACTCACTCGAACATCGACGTAATGTCTCTTGCTTGTCACTGTTTTATCGTTTTTTTTTTACAAACAGTGCTCCAACGAAATAGACATTTGCATTCCACCCCTCAAATTATTCAACCGTAATACTCGCCAACGATCGAATGCTGATCAGTTCACCCTTGAGCCCACTTTCGGGCGTACTGTCAAGTTTAAAGGTTCTTTCGTACAAAGCGAATGTGGAATGTCCTACCACGACAACTCTTTCCTACGCAATACAACCCACAACTGTTCAAAACAAGAGTGCACCGGTACCTCTCATCCCTTTCCCCTTCTTCTAATCCTTTCCGCTCGTGAGATGTTAAACATTAAAAGGGTAGCAAATCCCTTGATCGCGAGTACATTATAAAACAAAAAAACGATAGGGGCATAGCTGAGTCAACACTGAGAACTGAGCTCATGTACTTGGGATCAGGATTACAAAAATGTTTGTATTTTTTGTTGTATAGTTAGCTTGCAATCAAGGGTATGATTACCCTAAAATGTGTTGGCCATCGCGAGCGGAAACAACTAGAGGATAGGGGAGAAAAAGAGTTTCTAAACCTGGTTAGCCAGTACGAAACGTAAAAGCTTGTACAGAAACATGAAAGCTTGCCCCCGCAAGTGTTATGCCATTATGGAGAACACTAGTACCCATTACGTCAGGTGAACGTTCCCCTATCCGTCAACTGGAGAGGCGCCCAAATGGCGACCAGCAACTCCAGAAGAGAGTGTATGCACTGATAATGATGTGTTCCTTCTCCGGTGCCTTTTTAAGTGCATCGATGATTAGGATCCATATGAATGGGAAAAAGGCACCGCATTGTTGTAATCCTCTGCTGATTTTGTACCTGATTCATACTCATTATCAATGTAACCTTTAATCGGTAGCATAGCTTTACTGCTTTAATTATAGCAGTATTGAGTCAGCTTCGATGTTGCCGAAGTCTCCCTCTATGTTGTAAAACGCACCTAAAGTTGTCGTCAATTACCCTGACATGGCCGACGATAATCTTCTCCACCGTCTTGAGTATGAACGAGGACAGGCTCATCGGTCTATAGTCCTTTATTGTGCTGTGGCCTTCCTTTTAGGCTGAATATCACTAAAACTTCTCTAAGCTCTGGAAACATTTTAAAACTTGAAACCAGAGCATGTGAACAATAAAAAAGCATGGTCCCCCTGCTTTTGAGCATAATTTGTCGAATATTATCCATACCTGGTGCCGGGAGGAGATCGTAGTAGTTGATTGCCCAGGCAAACCTTTTCCATCTGTTATAGCTCTGATCTTCGTATATTTTCCTCCGACAGCTCTATGTTATACGCTCTTCACACTGAATCCAAAACTGAGTTTTGTGCAAAAAGTTTTCGAAAACTCGTTTAGCCATTTACACTTCCTAAACGCAGACTAGAATTTGTTTTCGTTTTTCATTTATTTATCAGTTGTCAAACTTTAGCCCATATTTATTTTTAAACGTGCTTTAAAAGATCCATAAAAGATGCAAACAGAGATCAAGATTTTTACGCTGACCTCAAAACTGCAAGCTCATTTGAGACAAGACATTAGGTTTGGGACATATCCAAAGTTGGGACAAAAGTGATATTCTTTGCAAATTTGATTTACAATTCTCAAGGCAATTTGATATTCGTGACTTTCAAAGTGATTTAGAACGAAAACTACTTAAAAACTGGGGTTTTGAAAACAGAAAATTTACAAAAAATGTATGGGGAAACTCATGCTTTTGAAGAAGTTTTCGCGTGTTTTAATGAATACAGAGTTTTGACTTCGGTGTGTAGAGAGCATTAGAGCCTTGAATCATTTTTCCTGTTGCTTAGAAAGTCATGCAAAAAGATCGGTCTATCCTCAGCTTCAACCCCCAAGCTGATCATTAAGAAAAGAGGAAACGGGAGGGTTATAAGCCTTCATCTTCAGTGATCATAAGATCTTAAAAGAAATTAAATATGAAACGACTTAGTTTAATTTCAAGCTTTTGACTAAAAGCTTTATAAATTTCTTCCGAAATCCATTTCTAAACCTTCTCTTTACTTCATGAAAACGGTGAGACCCGGCACGTTACCTACGCAGCTCATGGCTCACTTTTAGGATTCCTTTAAACGTTACAATTTCTTAAAGGAGATGTATAACGTAATTCAAATCTAAGATTGCACCGACAAAGGCTCAAGTGCTCAAAGCCCTAAGTTATATTCTCTCTAAACTATCAAGTTCAAAGTTTTAATTGAATTGGCTCTCGAAAATAGACTCGGTCGCAGTTGTTCTCGACTGCATAAACGATTTTTGATGTAGTTGTTTGCAACCCTTAATTATTTGCTTAAGGGAAACCAAATTCCAGTATATGAAACAAACAGCAGAATCTTCAAAGTCGGCAAAAATTCTTGACAAAGCTTGCCGCTATCACTCGAGTATATACATTTCAATGTTATACTCGAGTTGATAGCACCGCTCTGTGATGCAAATAAATCGACTTATGTTAGGTACCTCTCCGTCTTCTCGAAACTTGACTATGCGCGCATGTATGGCATCATCATCAGAACGAATCATCAGCTTTGCTTGTGTGTACATGTCGAATTGGAAGCCGGCCTTACAATGGGTCAAAGCAGTGTGGGCTATCAGTCTTCTGTTATCTTTGATGGCGCACTCAAAGACTCCCTCAGTGCATTGAGTTGACGAAAAGTCACGGTCGCAATTAAAACATGACTATCCACGAATTAGGTCATCGTTTCGTAAAATTCTGAAAGTGCTCATAAAACAAACAGGGTAGTACCCATATAATTTAGACTTTTTGCATTCACCTATGAGTGCATATTTGTAATCTAGTCACCGATTGTAGTAACTTTTCTATCGCTTATCATTTCACAATTACAACTCGATGTGATTTGCTTCGTGAACTCATATCTAATCAAGTTGAACATTAACCCGTTTGTCCAGATTGTCTTGAAGGCTTCTTCGATATCCATCAGATATTGTGTGTCATGCGATGTCGAGTAGAGTCTTTACGTTATCTCTTTTGGGAAGTTTGTAAGTCAATAAGACGAAAGGGGAAGTGCTGATTTGCACACGTATTTTTGTGAGTCTACCTCTCACTCTGATTTTCGACTGAAAAGTCTAGTCTCTTATGGCAGTAAGAAGGTTAGGTTCAGAAAGCCAAGCCTAAAGGGCCCGAGGCGTACACGGAAGCTTAAACCTTAAAGTAAAACTAGCAACTTTGATGAATAGTAACCCCTACAACATTAGACGTCGCGCTTTATTGAAGTCGGAAAGTGTCTACCCTATTTAGCTTGATCTGTATTTATCCCAAACATACGAAATAGGATCTAGCCCATTGGGTAAGCTGTTCTGTATAGGCGGATATATATTCAATACTTATCAAACCATTCGATTCGAACTGTTGGGCGATCAAAAAAATACGTCGGAGTGCGGCATAAGCTCTCTTGTCTTTCAATTTAGTCCGGAGTGCAGCGCGAAGCGAGGGCCTTTTAAATTGCACAGTTAGTAGACCTTTTTATCAAACTTTCAGTGTGCGAAATGAAGTGAATCGAGCTGCCTTAAGATTAAAGCCAGTTTCAGCCATAATTTACAGCACTAATCTATCGTTCAGATGGTTTATAAAGGGGAGACAGTTGGTTAACATAGTCCGGTTTGGCACGCTAACACAACTCAAAAGAGGCAAGTTTTTTTTTGGCTTTGCTGCGCCACAAAAAGTCTCAAAAGTAAAACGTGGCAAGACATTTTCAAACTATGTAAATAAAACATAAATTGTTCGAGAAAGTACTAATTCTTCTGCGAGATTTTAAGCCCTCAGCCCAATGAATCCGTTGCATCCGTCACGTTGAAGTACACAACTGACAACTGAGTTAAAAATATTCACGTTCTTATCGGAAGCGGCCCATAGAAGAACTTCGTGACGTATACGTCGCTTCCCATAAGAACGCGTGTATTTCACTGGTGTGTACTTCGACGTAACGGATTCATTGGGCTGAAGGCATAAGACCGAATAGGATAACGTGAAGATCAGTTCTCAAAAAAAAAAATACCGGGAGGGAGTAACCTCCAAAAATTTTGAACCGAAGTTGTAATGAGATCTGGAAAAGTTGTGCCATGCCAAAGGTAAGTCTTCATGCAGAAGACTTTCTTCTTTTTTTTACGTTTGTACGACTTTTGAATGCTTGAGTTTTTATACCCGACCCAGGGTATATTAAGTTTGATGTATAGTTTTTAACGCAGTGAAATAATCACCGTAGCGCCCTAAGACCTTTTAGAGACATGAATGGGACCGACAAGAGAATCGATTAAGCCATGTCCGTGTGTAAACAACGTTTAGGCCTTAAATTTTAAGGTAGAGAGCTGAAATAGTGGGTTGGCTGGAAGTCCAGTCATTCAGATCTAGTTTGAAAATTAGCTGAATCCGCCCACAGACACGCCCACTACAGGCCTGTATGTGCGACCATCTCTTATCTAAAAAAAATACTTTTTCCAAATTTTAGCTATGTTACAATAGCGCTAGCGCATTAATTTTTGGTATCTAACATTGCCTTGTAATTTCCTTTGAAGTAGCCAAAAAATGTTAGTCTTTTCATCGACCACGCCCACTTTTTAAAGGATTTTAGCTTAAAATGACTGTTTTCCATTAAATATATATGAAATTTGACAAAAAATTATATGACAAAAGTTGTACATATGATCGTTTTCTAACTTTTTTGTATAAACTGTACCTGCCTCCGCCCATTTTTGTGGGCGTGGTGTTAAAAAAAGTGATTTTTTTTGGTTAAAAAGGCGGAGTTTTAGGTCGAAATGTATGCAAACACGTAGTATTAAGCATTCAACAGTTACATTTTTGTATCCCGCCCACTTTTTGGAGGCGTAGCAGTCATTTTTTGGTATGGTCGGGTATTTTGCGATCCGTCGTATAGATGGACTGAAGCTTTTGTGCATACGCTTTGTTGCACTTTCCCACTTGTTTTTTAAGGATTCAGTTGGAACTTTAATTGACATCGCCATTCTTCAGCTTTGTTTGATATTTCTACTGACATGAGAAGAGTCTTAAGTTAAGTTAAGAGAATTTTCCTTCCAACTAAGGGCTACTTTTTTGTGGGCTTAGGATGTGTTCAGATCCTTCTGCCCTAGAATATCGGTCTTTGACACTAGCACCGGTCTTAAGACACCATTATTGTGTTTCGGTTTCGATTGCCGCTCGACGATCTTACTGGAAGCTTGATAGAACGAAAGTTTTCACAGAATGGTTGATCAACGTTTCTCTTTACGGATTAGGCATCAATTTTTAGTTTGGAGTTGAGGATCACCAGCCATTTGCACATGATCTGTCAAATCTTTCTCCAAAACTTTAAATGAATTTGAACCAGTCCAAAGGCTTTTTGCTTTTTGGAGTAGGTACTAGACTATTCCCGCGACTGTTATGAGTGATGCTCGGTACTTCTCCTAGGACAAGAGTAGTTTAATATCAAAGTCCTTTCAAGACACACAAGACAGCTAGTAAGCTATAGTCTGGTCAATCTTCGCGTATTGGAAGCCTGGCGGAACGCGGAAAGTAATAATTAAATACCTCTTGGACAAGAAAGGCTTCGGATTCAAGTCAGAATCCTTTGAAGCAGAGGAAAACTGATTGATGGACATTCATTGATATCCCTTATCTTTGGAAAATGTGTCACATATGGTCTCGACTTACCTATAAACCATATTTTTTATAGTCTGGACGACCTGGCAGGAATATTACTTATAGACCTAAAAAGATTTATCAAAAGATCTGGCTGGAAAGAGATTGTGTCCCTTTTCTTTGATCTGTGTTTTTAGGGCTATCAATGGAAGAATAATTCCAGCTTGCTTCGATGCTGTGAAAATATTGCCGTTAACTTCACAGAGGTGTTCTCAAGCGGGCGTCCTCTTGGCTTTTTTATGGTCCCTTGTTGTTGACGATATACTTTACTCCTTGACAAGTCAAAGAATTGATGCCTCGGGATGTGCTGGCGATGTCACAATCGTTGTCTTAGGCAAATTCGAAGGCAACATTTCAGCAATAACGCGATTCGCACCTCTACAGTAAGCGCATCTTCAGAAATGGTGCAACAGAGAAACTTCTCTGTAGACACTGAAAAGACGACTATAGTCCTATACAAACGGAGGAAACTAGATCTTATGTAACGATCAACACTGGTACCGCGCTTGTCTGGTGGACAGATACCAACTTTCAACATAGATTCCCGTTCTTACAATGGTGGCCACTCACTTGTAGCTCTGCCTAACGTCTTCAAAACCAACTCTATCACTGTTTGACCTTGCCTAGTACAAAGAAGGTTCTCAAATGGAGACAGGCACCGGGTCTGGCCTGGCAGTCATAGAAAACTGCCTCAAGAGAACTATTAAGTCCTTGTCAGTTACCATCAATTATTGTGATTGAATAAATATATTTTAATATACGGGGAGAAACCATATTCACCTCTCGGAAATCCAAGCAGCCCTACATAAAGGTGCTGGACTCATCTGTCATAATAATTCAAAGCTTGCTTGGACACATACAAGGCCATCGAAGAGCTAGTTAAGAAAAGTTGCATCATACTTCACTAGATTCTGACTCACAGCGGCTTTGAAGGCAACGAATTAGCACAAGCATTTTGTGGAGTCAATAGAACCATTTAAAAACTTCTAAAAGCAAGTCTGGAATTATGCCAGGCTTAGAAAGTATTGGTCCAAAATATTCTTCCCTTGATTGTCTCCTAGGAGGACTATCAAAGAAAGAATTCGCAAGGCCAGAGCCCCAAGAAGGCTCTTCTGATAAACAATCAGTAATCAATAATTTGTAAAAAAAAACCTTTACATCTATCCTTAAATAGTTCAAACGAACTTTTGTGAACTATTTTCCGGCGCTTTCCACCTCTCCTCTGAGCGGAGATCTCGAAGATTGCTGTCCCCTTGTTAAAGGTTTTCTGTCGATCTTATATATGCATCGGTATCCTGAAGGAATTCTTGATATACATACAGGCAAACACTGTAGTCAATTGGCTTTAACCTGGACTAACTCATACCAATGGATTTGCGCACAGACCTTTGCTTTCTTAAAAAGAATGGAGTGGTGCTTTCGCCTTTCCCATTATCATTTTGCAATCTTCGACCCAGGATTTTGAAGAACTGTGAAGTAAATCGTAGTCAATTTGTGTTTCATTCCCAAACGTTGATTTAAGTGTTTGGCCTTCTGATTTCCTTTACGAACGAGGTAGATATTACACACGTTGAGATAGAATGACTTACACAGGCCTGGTATGCCATTAAGTAGTGCTGCTGATTTACTAACTTATAGCGCTTCCGACCATGGAGAGTCTTAACTTGGTTCACAGTACCAGTCCATCTTCTGCGATCCTGGGAGCGCTGCTTTCAATTGTCCATACCAAGCGCTCCCGCTGGCACCCGCAATGACTTGGTCCTTAAAATGGGTTCCTGGTCGTCTCGAGCCTGACTTCGATGATCCTCTTTCCTGGAGCGTTATTGTCCATCCGCTTAATGTGACCGAGCCTTTGTAGTTTTCTCGTTTTGGCTTTTTAAAGTAGATCCACATCTTGGTACGGCATACAGAGTTCACGGCTATATCTTTTCCTCCATTCCAGGACGAGTCTAGCGCTCAACTCACTATTCACTTGACTGGCCAGACATATTTGTTCTCATCCTCATAACTTCCACACCAATTAACTTCGCCTGCCCTTCAATCGCCGTTAAAGCCTCAATCACGGCATGACTGGAATCGGTGATGATGTCGGTATCGTCCGCGTACCCCAGTATTTGCAGGGATCTGTTGAAGATAGTATTCCTTCAATGTTGACCTTTGCTCTGTGCACTTTCATCACTAAAACAAGATTGAACAATTCACATGACAATGCACCTCCTTGCCGGGATCCGGTTTGAAACAGTTCCGAGGAGTTGTTCTCAAACTACACGTTGCACCGCGTATTTTCCAACGCTACACTGCACAATTTGATCAGTTTTGACGGGTTCTTGAATTTTGCCTAGTAGAGCTCCTGACAAAGCAGGTAATGACAACAGTTTGAATGCTGCGGAGTGCGAACACTGTAAAACTCGACTGTTAGAACTTGCTGAGGCAACTAATGCTTGCATTCAGGTGGAGAGCTGTGGTTTGAAGGACGGAACCTTTTGGGTGAAGACCTCATCGCAGCAAACCTCTGAATGGCTATGCAGTATGGTGCCGAAAATCCCTCCCCTTGGGACCTCAACTTTTGAGGTCTACAAGCCACCCAAGCTAACGCGAGCCGTCTGCTGGATCCCTGGGAAACTGGGGAAAACGGCGGATGTGCTGAAGCGTTTGCGAGCCCAGAATCCTGGCCTCGACACAAAAGCCTGGATTGTCCGTTCGCATAGACCAAAAAAAAATCGTCTTAATGAAGATGGTAGTTGTTTGGTCGTGGGCATGGACATGACTTCTGCCGAGGTCATTGAATCTAGGTACAACATGCGTCCCTATCTGCATTTTGGTAGGATTCACTTCCGTTTCAATGCCAAACAGCGCTAATAGTGTACGTAACCCTGAGTCTACATCCATAATGTTTACTCAGATTAACCTACAGCACTGCAAGGCCTCTACTGCTCTTCTAAGTAGCAGGCTTGCGGCATGTAGTACAAAAACATGCATAACATCCATCCAGGAACCATGGGTGTGGAAAGGTAACATCTGTGGTCTTGGTGGGTTGAGTGCTTCACACGATATTCTTTACGATAAGAAGTCCGAAAGACCTAGGACTTGTCTTATCGCATCCAAATCCTTAGAGGCCGTCACGATCGAAAGGTTTTGTGCCCAAGATCTGGTTGCTGCCTCTATTCCCTGCCATGCTAACGGCAAATGGGAAACCTTTGTCGTTGCCTCGGCCTACTTCCCCTATGACTCTTTGACTCCTCCTCCACCAAAGGCAGTTGTTGAGCTTGTAGATTATTGTGAATCCAAAAGATTGGGTCTCGTCTTGTGCTGCGATGCTAATGCTCAGAATACTGTCTGGGGCAGCAGCAAATGTAACGCAAGAGGAGATCGTCTTTTGGAATTCATCTTATCGTCTGACATTACCATCAATAATTTGGGTCACAGACCCACTTTTGTTACCGCCAAGAGACAGCAGGTAATTGACCATACCCTGTCCAACAAGTTTTCAAGGACTATCGCAAAATGGAGGGTATCGCCAGATAGCACCCTGTCAGATCACAGATACATCGAATTTCAAATCAATTGCGAAGTTCTACCTTTGCAAGAGAGGAGAAATCCGAGAAAAACGAATTGGTCACAGTTTAGAGAGGAGCTTGGCCACTCTGTTCAAGTTCCACTCAAACTGAGTTCACGACAAGGGGTAAAGATGTCTGCTCAAAATCTGAACAGCATCCTTACCCGTTGTTTTGAACTCGCGTGCCCAGTTACGAAAAACCTCCGTAGAAAATCGGTACCTTGGTGGAATGCCGAACTGCAGCGTATTCGCAAAGAGACCGGGAAGCTCCTGAATCGGTTCTTAAAAACCAATTTAGTAGAAGACTGGAATCTATATCGATCAAGGCAAAAGGATTTTAAGAGACTTATTCGCAAGTCGAAAAATGACTCTTATAAAAAATTTTGTGACGAGATCGAATCTCTAAGTGAAACTAGTAGGCTTGTGAAAGTTCTTCAGAGGAACAGGCCAAGCAGACTAGCTTCAATACTCAAACCTGATGGCACCTACACTGAGACCAAGGCGGAGACCTACAGTTTTTTCCTTGAGACTCACTTCCCGGGCAATCAACTCACCACGTGCTCTTAAGTGGTACCGGCAACGGTGGCCACTGCAGAACCAGCGAACACAACGCGGCTTAACTGGTACATTGCATCTAGAGTGGTGACTGATGACGCTATCAAATATGCTATTGCATCTTTTGAGAGCTTTAAGTCACCTGGTCCAGATGGAATCTACCCGGTTATGCTGAAGCAAGGTTTAGGTCAGCTGTTGCCCACGTTGAAAAGAATTTTCACTGCGAGCCTTGCCTTGGCTTACATACCCACCCTTTGGCGTATGGTTAAAGTCGTTTTTATACCAAAACCTGGTAAGTCAGACTATAGCCTAGCCAAAAGCTTCAGACCCATAAGTCTGTCTTCCTTCCTGCTGAAAAGCTTAGAGAGACTGGTTGAGCTGCGCGTGCGCAAAGTTGCTCTGCGTTTGCACTTTCTGAGATGCAACACGCTTATCAGCGCGGAAAATCCTGCGAAACTGCGCTTCAAAACCTTGTTGGTAGGATTGAATGTGCTCTTGACCAGAAGAAGTACGTGCTGGGCGTTTTCGTCGATATTGAGGGTGCTTTTGATAAAGCGACGTTTGATAGCATGTGCAACTCAGCCAGGCAACATGGTGTAGATGAAACATTAGTTCAATGGATTAGGGCAATGCTAATGAACAGGACGCTGATAACCGAAGCAGATTGTGGCAAGTGCGTCATAACTGGGGTAAACAAGGGCTGCCCGCAAGGTGGTGTTCTGTCTCCCCTTTTATGGTGCATTGTTGTAGACTCTCTACTATCGGCTCTCAACCTTCCTGGAACCTACACAAGCCTACAAGCCTACGCGGATGATGTCGCCGTTCTTTCTGTCGGCTCAAACCTAGGGACTGTGTACTCTCAGGCGCAGAGATCCCTGGACTTGATCGATGATTGGTGCACTAGGAATGGGCTTTCAGTGAATCCTCTTAAAACTACGGTTGTTCTCTTTACGAGAAGGAGGAAGGTCACTGGTCTGACTCAACTAGTGCTTAAAGGTGTCACTATCCCGATATCCGATGAAGTCAAATATCTGGGAGTAATCCTTGATAGAAAACTTCGATGGTCTAAGCATGTTGAATCCAAAACCGAAAAAGCATTGTCCACCTTTTGGCAGTGCAGAGGCGCTTTTGGCAAGACATGGGGCTTATCTCCGAAAAGGGTCCTCTGGATCTATTCGGCCATGGTTAGACCACTCCTCTCATACGCATCGGTTGTTTGGTGGAACAGGCTTTCGCGGAAACGTGTTACTGCCTCTTTTGCCAAACTCCAAAGAACGGCTTGTCTTGGCTGCATGATAGGGGCATAGCACGCCGGGCTGTGCTCTAGATGCTTTGATGAACCTCCCGCTCCTTGATATATTTATTACGGGGTGTACGCTGAAAACCGTCATTCGCTTGAAGAGAGGTGGTTTTTGGTACCACAAGCATTGGAATTTTGAAGAACTTGTTCGAGAATTGTCCTTCGACCCCTGTCTTATGGACATGCCCTCTGACGTAATGGCCCCAGAAATCCATTTGCGACAAAACTACCAAGTCGACTTTCCTCATGTAATGGAATGGCTTCGGCCAGACTATTTTGCCATCGGAATTTCACGTATGGCTCCAAAACCGGACAGGGGTCTGGTGCTGGAGTCTTTGTGGAAAGCGAGAACATTAGACTCCACTACCCCTTAGGTAAATATGCGTCTGTCTTTTAAGCGGAGATTTTCGCTATCCTAATGGCTATGCGCTATATTGTGACTAACAAGTGGAGGGCAAGAAGCATATGCGTTTGCAGTGACAGCCAAGCCGCTCTAAATGCATTGCTCAACCCCCTTACCTCGTCCAAGATGGTGCTCGAACCCAAGAATTCGTTGAACTTAGTCGGAAGGCTAAATGCAGTGAATCTTGTTTGGGTTCCAGGTCACACTGGTATCCAGGGAAATGAGATCTCTGATGAACTTGCCAGACTAGGCTCAGAAGAGGTTTTCTCAGGACCTGAACCTGCTTTAGGGTTGCCTGTATATGTTGTCACGTCTGCCATTGATACTTGGGTTTCTCGTGAGCACAGAGCTCGTTGGCGTGACTGCGATGGGTGCAGATAGACTAAACGACTACGCCCGGACATCTGCGAGGGGTCAGCGTCTTTTCTTCTATCTCTTAGGAGAATCGATTGCAGACTTCTTGTAGCCGTCCTTACCGGCCACCGAGCTTTTGCTAGACACTTGAAAGTGTTAGGCCTAAGCGAAACCACCACCTGTCCTGCCTGTGGAGAGGACGACGATACAGCGGAACACTTCCTTTGTAGTTGCCCTGCCTTTGCTTGCATCAGGTGGCGGATCTTTGGGGCTGACGTGGTGACTAAGCTCTTCATCACTGTAGCTCCTTTTCATCTTTCTTCGAAAGACGGGTAAACTTAAAACATTAATGTTAGGTTTCTGCATTGTAGTGCAATGGACCAGTAGTTGTGTCTGAGTGCTCCATAGGATAGTAGCAACCTCCAACAAAAACGTAAAAAAAATCTTTTCTATCCACAAATTCTTTCCGCTCGCGATATGCTACGCATCTTAAGGGTAGTCATAACCCCTTGATCACGAGTTAATTATAAAAAGACTTATTGACGCTGAATGCTGTCAGTGTGCTGCAGAACGGCTTAAGACGCTCCCACGTTTGATAGGATCTTATATGCGACATTAAGCAGGGACATGCCTTGATAGTTCTTACCCCACCAAAACATCACGCCATCAAGCCATCCGAGCCGGCGGCCTTGTTGTTCTTAAGCCTTTTTATAACTAAGCTTACTTCTTCAACACCAGGTGGGAGATCTTCTTGATTGGATTATGATAAGGACTCGCATTTATGAGTTCAGCAAGCCAAGTGCAAGGCAAAACAAAGCCAGTACTCTGTGGTGACCACCCGGAGATATCATAGCACTTGATGTCTACCTAGTACCAGATACAATGCCTACCCTGTTTCTACAACACCCAACCACCCATTATAGAGCTCCAAGTATGGTATAAATCCGTCCATGCTTTTACAATCACAAATTTTTTTTTGCTGATGCCAATGTGTGTCACTGAAGAATTTACTGCTGCATCATTGTCGTGTGATCGCGTTTATGTTCTCGTCAATGCACTGAAATACAATGACCTGTTATTGTACGTTCTTCTGTTCTTCTATTGTTCATTTCAACGGATGTAATATCACAGATTACGGATGTGCAATCAACGCTTTGACGCATTTCCGCGTAACTTCAGGCTGTCAATGCAATGTGACATAATTTAGACGAATAAATAATTAAAAAAATTTCTTGAAAAAATAATGTTTAAAAATCCTAGGTTGACTTTAAGAAAATATGATATTTTTCTTCCTCGTGTTCAGTGAATCAAAGCCCAAGAGGACTGCTTTTATCATAGCTTGTAAGAAACTCGTGAATGTGCTACAGGGTGGCTAAAAAGCTTTATAACTAAACTGGCTTAAATGCAGAATGATTGTTAAGGTGTCACGGTCTCAAGTCTCGGAATCTTAAAAAGAAAGCTTCTTTCTTTTTCATGGTTCACCGCCTGTAACTAACAAGGCTATGAGAAATTATTTGTCAAAGGCAACATTTTTTGTCGATAGCGGCCAGCCGGCCGCCCGTCCTAAAAATAAAAAAGTCCTTTTTATGGTAGAAATAAAACGCATCCATCAAGGTTTCAAGAGGCTTGTTTTTTTCTGGAAAAAATCAAGCCAGATATTTCCTTCCATTGGTTGATTCCCCATTTAACTTCCAAAACGATAGCATACATTTCTACATTAGAAAATTCTAGAGCATATTTAATATAAGGCTCTTGTCAATATGACAAACCTTATGACATCCCATCGAATGGTTTACGATTATGATGATTGACAATAAATAGATTACCAAGAAAATAAAATAATGTTCCAGAAAAAAAGTTGTGTGCACACAATAAAACTTTACACCTCCTCTGATAAAATTCATTGCCGTTTGTGGTCTTGTTGACGTAATTTCCTTCATATAATGAATTGCACATTGCCCCCAAATCGTAAATTCTCAACAGGGGCGCCCGGTAATACCCCTTATTTAATGCTGGTGTGTCTTATATATTTCCATTTATGACTCGCCATGCGGTCGAAGTACGAATACGATTCATACTTGAATTTGCAAAGCAAATATACAGAATAAAAGTGTTGACGCTAAATAAATTCAAAGTGGTTCGTTTGATATCATTCGGACGTGTTATACGGTGGACAAAGAATTAACAAAAGCTGGTGAAACCACTGGCTGTCAAATTAAAGTATTGCTCAGCCCCCAGCCAATGGGGGAAGCCCCTAAGTACAATACCTTAAAAGAACTCCTGCAAAATGCTCCAAACAAGCTAAGAAGATGGCCTTACAGCTACTCATATCGACTCCACCTCAATCAAGGGTAGAAGCTTAATCTTCTCTGCAAAATCTTTATATCTGAGTCTCATCTAAGGTCTTAGCTGGGTATCTTATATGCCGGAAAGGGTTGGAAAAGCTACGGCAGCACTCTTTTCCCGTAAAAGGGCCATTGGAAACTCGTAGGGACTTAAACCCCGAATCACTCACTGGCTATAAATCTTGTTCGTAAGACCGATACTGACGTATAGAATGTTTGTGGCAGCAGTACTGGACATCATGTTCGATCTAGTTCCCCTTGACATCTTCAGCAGACAAACAGCTGCAATCACGGCTGCACACCTCAAAGCAACCTCCAACCTCTCAGTGGACTGATAGTGAGATTGGCCACTCCCCTATTCTGGACATATTCAGGACTCCTAGGTTAGGTTAGGTTAAACAGGGGTGTGGTAAAAAAAAACGCCACACAAACACAAGGCACCAAAAAGGGCCCATCGCGATCCCTGGGGAACCAATTGAATTTAACAATTCAAAAGGCAAAACAACCTAAACATTCTCCCTGATGAAACATCCAATTTCCCTGTAATAGCCCAGAAGGCCCCTAAGGTTTCAAGACTCCT
This sequence comes from Neoascia interrupta, assembly GCA_947623515.1. Classification (NCBI taxonomy): domain Eukaryota; kingdom Metazoa; phylum Arthropoda; class Insecta; order Diptera; family Syrphidae; genus Neoascia; species Neoascia interrupta. The sequence goes on from OX392463.1 coordinate 50,266,228, forward strand.
TGAAACATAGACTTCACCATACCTCGGCAACATTTTGACAAGAACTTCCAGACAAAAATCCCCCCTAGGTCCTATTGAGGTCAGTTTGCGCCTCGGAAATGCGAATCGATATACTTCTACAGCGATGGATCAAAGACAAACGATGGAGTTTGCGGGGGGATTTGTTCTCAGAAAGACTAAATCTGTGTCTCTCTTTCCGTCTTCTGAATCATTGTAGTGTTTTTTAAGCTGAAATAATGGCGATAAAGGAAGTCTTGTCCTGGCTTAAGAATAACGTTATATCGGCCAAGGATATGCAAATCTTTTCTGACAGCCACTCGGCCTAGAGCCTAGAATCAGACTCTATAAAGTCGAAAAGGGCCCTAGACTCCCAATCGTCTCTAAGGGCGCTGTCGGAGAGGTTCAACATTCATCTGCGCTGGATACCAGGTCATAGCGATTTTCCAGGTATCTGCAAGGCTGACAAACTCGCTAAACTTGGATTTGCTCTCTCAATCTTGCCTGAAAAAGGCTTCTTAAGCATTCCGGTTTCTAAATGCAAAATCATGCTAAAACTGGATGAAATGGAAAGAATAAATCTTAGATAGACAGTTTGTAATACGTGTCTAGTGACGAAACAGATCTGGGCAAAGCTAGAACTTTAACGCTGTAAGAGCTCGTTCACTCTTATTGGATCGCACATCAGTGCTACAATCGGTGTCATTACTGGACTCTGTCTGATAGGCAAGCATACGATAAGGTTTGGTGTTTGTTCCTACGAATTTTGCAGAAGCTGCGTGGATGCGGAGGAAGTATAACTTTACCGGGGTATAAGTTAGTGCCATTCCGTTTCCACCGCGGCCACACCATTTACAACAGCTCTGATCCCACATTCAGTTTCAAGTGGTTAAAATTCACATTTCGTAGGCATGTGTCACATCACTGCTTTATGTACAGAAGCCCAAGTCTCAATAGCGGATTAACTTGTAACAGTTTTGTTGAGCTATCGGACTCCATCAATGGAATTGTATCCCGTCATCATTGCACTGAAATCGTTATTGCAGGCGATTTTAATATAGACAATTCCCAGTGGCTTCGACATTCTGGACAGACAACATCCGGAGGCAGGTATGTTGAGGTTTTTGCTGTGGGCAACCAACTAACCCAGCTTGTAAACGAGCCTACGCGGATCCCTGACATTGACAGTCATGCTGCCAACACTCTGGACCTCCCATCCTGACGAGTACTTGTCAGCGTCCTATCACCCTCAGGCTCGTTAGACCATTGTGCCACATCGGCTTCTTACTCGTCCCAGAATAACACCTCAAAAGTTCCGGCTCCGAAAAGAACAGTTTGGCAATACGACAAAGCCAACTGGGACGGCTTAAACAGTTTCTTTGAGTCTTTCAATTGGTCACTTTGTTTCCTCCACAGTGACGTTGAAGCCGCCGCCAATATGCTCACCGAAATAGTTCTAATTGGCATGAAATTCTTTATTCCCAAAGGACTAAGAATATCAAACCAAAAGAGAATTCATGGTGTGACTCGAACTCTAAAGAGGCCATTAAGTTGAAGGAGGTTAGTTTTCGGTCACTTAAAGCCAACCCAACCGAGGAAAACCGGAAAAAGATTAAACAAGCCAGAAATATCTGCAATGGTCATATCCGTCCCGCTAAATTCTCTCATGATCAGAAGTTGAGGTCAGAAATGATCAGAAACTTTTGCTACCCAAAGGTAGCAAAAGTTTCTGATCATTTCTGACCTCAACTTCTGATCATGAGAGAATTTAGCGGGACGGATATGACCATTGCAGATATTTCTGGCTTGTTTAATCTTTTTCCGGTTTTCCTCGGTTGGGTTGGCTTTAAGTGACCGAAAACTAACCTCCTTCAACTTAATGGCCTCTTTAGAGTTCGAGTCACACCATGAATTCTCTTTTGGTTTGATATTCTTAGTCCTTTGGGAATAAAGAATTTCATGCCAATTAGAACTATTTCGGTGAGCATATTGGCGGCGGCTTCAACGTCACTGTGGAGGAAACAAAGTGACCAATTGAAAGACTCAAAGAAACTGTTTAAGCCGTCCCAGTTGGCTTTGTCGTATTGCCAAACTGTTCTTTTCGGAGCCGGAACTTTTGAGGTGTTATTCTGGGACGAGTAAGAAGCCGATGTGGCACAATGGTCTAACGAGCCTGAGGGTGATAGGACGCTGACAAGTACTCGTCAGGATGGGAGGTCCAGAGTGTTGGCAGCATGACTGTCAATGTCAGGGATCCGCGTAGGCTCGTTTACAAGCTGGGTTAGTTGGTTGCCCACAGCAAAAACCTCAACATACCTGCCTCCGGATGTTGTCTGTCCAGAATGTCGAAGCCACTGGGAATTGTCTATATTAAAATCGCCTGCAATAACGATTTCAGTGCAATGATGACGGGATACAATTCCATTGATGGAGTCCGATAGCTCAACAAAACTGTTACAAGTTAATCCGCTATTGAGACTTGGGCTTCTGTACATAAAGCAGTGATGTGACACATGCCTACGAAATGTGAATTTTAACCACTTGAAACTGAATGTGGGATCAGAGCTGTTGTAAATGGTGTGGCCGCGGTGGAAACGGAATGGCACTAACTTATACCCCGGTAAAGTTATACTTCCTCCGCATCCACGCAGCTTCTGCAAAATTCGTAGGAACAAACACCAAACCTTATCGTATGCTTGCCTATCAGACAGAGTCCAGTAATGACACCGATTGTAGCACTGATGTGCGATCCAATAAGAGTGAACGAGCTCTTACAGCGTTAAAGTTCTAGCTTTGCCCAGATCTGTTTCGTCACTAGACACGTATTACAAACTGTCTATCTAAGATTTATTCTTTCCATTTCATCCAGTTTTAGCATGATTTTGCATTTAGAAACCGGAATGCTTAAGAAGCCTTTTTCAGGCAAGATTGAGAGAGCAAATCCAAGTTTAGCGAGTTTGTCAGCCTTGCAGATACCTGGAAAATCGCTATGACCTGGTATCCAGCGCAGATGAATGTTGAACCTCTCCGACAGCGCCCTTAGAGACGATTGGGAGTCTAGGGCCCTTTTCGACTTTATAGAGTCTGATTCTAGGCTCTAGGCCGAGTGGCTGTCAGAAAAGATTTGCATATCCTTGGCCGATATAACGTTATTCTTAAGCCAGGACAAGACTTCCTTTATCGCCATTATTTCAGCTTAAAAAACACTACAATGATTCAGAAGACGGAAAGAGAGACACAGATTTAGTCTTTCTGAGAACAAATCCCCCCGCAAACTCCATCGTTTGTCTTTGATCCATCGCTGTAGAAGTATATCGATTCGCATTTCCGAGGCGCAAACTGACCTCAATAGGACCTAGGGGGGATTTTTGTCTGGAAGTTCTTGTCAAAATGTTGCCGAGGTATGGTGAAGTCTATGTTTCAAGGAGTCTTGAAACCTTAGGGGCCTTCTGGGCTATTACAGGGAAATTGGATGTTTCATCAGGGAGAATGTTTAGGTTGTTTTGCCTTTTGAATTGTTAAATTCAATTGGTTCCCCAGGGATCGCGATGGGCCCTTTTTGGTGCCTTGTGTTTGTGTGGCGTTTTTTTTTACCACACCCCTGTTTAACCTAACCTAACCTAGGAGTCCTGAATATGTCCAGAATAGGGGAGTGGCCAATCTCACTATCAGTCCACTGAGAGGTTGGAGGTTGCTTTGAGGTGTGCAGCCGTGATTGCAGCTGTTTGTCTGCTGAAGATGTCAAGGGGAACTAGATCGAACATGATGTCCAGTACTGCTGCCACAAACATTCTATACGTCAGTATCGGTCTTACGAACAAGATTTATAGCCAGTGAGTGATTCGGGGTTTAAGTCCCTACGAGTTTCCAATGGCCCTTTTACGGGAAAAGAGTGCTGCCGTAGCTTTTCCAACCCTTTCCGGCATATAAGATACCCAGCTAAGACCTTAGATGAGACTCAGATATAAAGATTTTGCAGAGAAGATTAAGCTTCTACCCTTGATTGAGGTGGAGTCGATATGAGTAGCTGTAAGGCCATCTTCTTAGCTTGTTTGGAGCATTTTGCAGGAGTTCTTTTAAGGTATTGTACTTAGGGGCTTCCCCCATTGGCTGGGGGCTGAGCAATACTTTAATTTGACAGCCAGTGGTTTCACCAGCTTTTGTTAATTCTTTGTCCACCGTATAACACGTCCGAATGATATCAAACGAACCACTTTGAATTTATTTAGCGTCAACACTTTTATTCTGTATATTTGCTTTGCAAATTCAAGTATGAATCGTATTCGTACTTCGACCGCATGGCGAGTCATAAATGGAAATATATAAGACACACCAGCATTAAATAAGGGGTATTACCGGGCGCCCCTGTTGAGAATTTACGATTTGGGGGCAATGTGCAATTCATTATATGAAGGAAATTACGTCAACAAGACCACAAACGGCAATGAATTTTATCAGAGGAGGTGTAAAGTTTTATTGTGTGCACACAACTTTTTTTCTGGAACATTATTTTATTTTCTTGGTAATCTATTTATTGTCAATCATCATAATCGTAAACCATTCGATGGGATGTCATAAGGTTTGTCATATTGACAAGAGCCTTATATTAAATATGCTCTAGAATTTTCTAATGTAGAAATGTATGCTATCGTTTTGGAAGTTAAATGGGGAATCAACCAATGGAAGCAATGGCTTAAACAGTTTCTTTGAGTCTTTCAATTGGTCACTTTGTTTCCTCCACAGTGACGTTGAAGCCGCCGCCAATATGCTCACCGAAATAGTTCTAATTGGCATGAAATTCTTTATTCCCAAAGGACTAAGAATATCAAACCAAAAGAGAATTCATGGTGTGACTCGAACTCTAAAGAGGCCATTAAGTTGAAGGAGGTTAGTTTTCGGTCACTTAAAGCCAACCCAACCGAGGAAAACCGGAAAAAGATTAAACAAGCCAGAAATATCTGCAATGGTCATATCCGTCCCGCTAAATTCTCTCATGATCAGAAGTTGAGGTCAGAAATGATCAGAAACTTTTGCTACCCAAAGGTAGCAAAAGTTTCTGATCATTCGTCAAACATATTATGAATTGTGCCTCATCCTCCATCCCGACACTCGTTTTCAATGACATCCCAGCTGTCAGCTCCTTAGACAAGGCCAATCTACTTGCAGCTCATTTTGCTGCCAGCCCCTCGCTCCCTGATTGTGTCATGGTCCACCTGTACTTGAGAGCGTAGAGCATTCCATTGGACAAATTCATTTTTGCACTCGTACAGTACCAGGAGTCCTTAAAAACCTCAACACACACAAATCCGCTGGTCCAGTTGGTATTTGCCCCATAGAGGTGTTCTCTCCTCTGATCCTTTCATTCGCGTTATGTTAGCTCAGTATAAGGGTAGCCATAACCCTTTGAACACGGGTGAATTATAAAAAAAAGGAAGAGGACACTCTCCACCTTTTCTTTACATGCCTAAATCTATCTTAGAACTACAATCTTCACCTTGGAGCTATCTTCTATAATATTCTTAGCGATCTTAACATGACCGACCCAAAACGTCTTTCAGGCTTCATTAGTGGCACAAAATGGTTCAACGAGTTGGCAAAATTTCCAGATCCACGTGGTATCACAATGGACCTATGTATAGATCTAAGTCGGTCTATAGGTCTAAGACCTATGTATAGGTCTAAGGTCTAAGTGTCGGTTTCTTCGGACCAAACTGAAACCGACACTGGCATTAGCAATGCCATTCGACTTCCAAGCCTGATCTGATTTGATTCTGACCGATTGTTGGTGATGGTCAGGCATGTAAGGCATTTCCGTCCGTCTTTTGTGAGTCTGTCGTCTTTGGGGTTTGTCTTTAAAAAGATCAACAGATTTGACGATCTTCCGAGGATCCTATTTCAAAGCTGCTTAGACGTCAGCCTTCAGCTTACGAGCTATGGGTAGACGTTTCTGCTTTAGTTGGCATCTATGGGTAAATATATCACTTCAACGACCCTTGTGAAAGTTCAGCATATCAACTTAAAAGTCTAATCTGGATTCAAGCATGCTTATGCTGGAAAATACTTAATTAACAACTTCGCACTAAAGACTCTAAAGGTCTTAGGCCGGACAAGTGGGAACGACAAGCGAACTTACCAGAAATCTTAAGCTAACCTAAATTTGCCTTACAGGTAAATCAATCCGTGGTTTGTTTTCGTTATCCACCAGGTGACTACGTGACATATTAGATTTTTCAAGACTATTACCAAGTGGAGGGTATCACCAATTTCTAATCCACTTTGAAGTTTTACCTTTGTAAGAGAGGAGAAATCCGAGAAAAACTAATTGGGCACAGTTTAGAAAGGAGCTTGGTAGCTCTGTTAAAGACAAGGGGTAGAGATGTCTGCTCAACATCTGAATGGCGTTCTTATCCGTTGCTCTGAACAAGCGTGCCCGGTTATGAAAAAACCTAGCAGAATGCCGTAAAGAGACTAGGAAGCTCCTGATTCGGTCCTCAAAAACCAATTAAGTAGAAGACTGGAATCTATACTGATCGAAGCAAAAGGATTTGAAGAGACTTATTCGCAAGTCGAAAAGTGGCCCTTATAAAAAAATTTATAAAAAATTCTAATGGCTATGCGCTATATAGAGACTAACAGGTTTACGGCAAGAAGCATATGCGTTTGCTACAACAGCCAAAGCCGCTCTTAATGCGTTGCTTAACCCTCTTATCTCGTCCAAGATAGTGCTCGAATTCAAGAATTCGTTGAACTTAGTCGGAAGGCTAGGTTAGATTAAGTTGGAAAGGATTGTTTGCATTTGTGCAAGTTCACTCGGTGGCCAGATTGGCCCATTGTGATTACCCTTGTAAGGTAGACAAACATGGTTGGACATATGTCTTGCTAACTGAACCAGCCTGATCTTTTAATAAATCTTTTTAGGTTTAGTAGTGATATTCCGGCCAGGTCGTCCAGGCTATCGAAGAACCTGACTCCTGAAAAGGTTAGTCGTCGTTCTTGGAGAGCTGGACAGTGGCAGAGAAAGTGTTCTATAGACTATTTCTTCTTCATCCCTACAGCTTCTGCAGAAGTCGTTCGCAAAGATTCCCATTCGTGTAGCCATGACACCAATGATGCAGTGTCCCGTGACTACACCAACGAGTGTTCTTATGAAATTTCTTCTGAGAGATAGAAGGGTCGTTGTTCTTTTTAGATCGAGTACTGGCCATAAGGAGTGAGTAATGATACAATCTACTCACACGATACCGGCTAGTTTTATCGTGTATTGATCTATAAGACTTTTGGTTGTGTTGAAAGGGAGATAAACCCGTCGGTCAGCCATCGTTATGTCCATATCAGAACCTTTCCTGGCGAGTTCTTCCGCCATTTCATAGTCGGAAGGCTAAATACAGTGAATCGTGTATGTGTCCCCTCCCAGGTCAAACTGGCATCCAGGCAAATCATGTAGATCTCTGATGAGCTTACTCGAAAAAAGCAATAGCCTCTATAAGGCCTGGAAGACGAAGCCTTATAGAAGTAATAGCCTCTATAATGCCTGCAACAGGAAGCCTTATAGAAGTAATAGCCTCTAGAAGGTCTGCAACAGGAAGCCTTATAGAAGTCATAGCCTCTATAAGGCCTGCAACAGGAAGCCTTACACAAGCAATAGCCCTTATAAAGGGAAGCCTTATACAAGTAATAGCCTCTATAAGGTTTGCAGAAGGAAGCCTTATAGAAGCCATAGCCTCTATAAGGTCTGGAAGAGGAAGCCTTATAGAAGTAATAGCCTTTATAAGACCTGCAACAGGAAGCCTTATACAAGCAATAGCCTCTATAAAACCTGCAAAGGGAAGCCTTAAACAAGTAAGAGCCTTTATAAGACCTGCAACAGGAAGCCTTATACAAGCAATAGCCCTCATAAAGACTGCAAATGGAAGCCTTATAGAAGTAATAGCCTCTAAAAGACCTGCAACAGGAAGCCTTTTACAAGTAAAGGCCTTGTAAGGCTTGCAACGGGAAGCCTTATACAAGTAATAGCCTCTATAAGGGCTGCAATAGGAAACTTTATACAAGCAACAGTTTTTGTTATGAGTGCAACCGGAGGCCTTATACAAGTAACAGTTTCGCTAAGGCTTGCAGCAGGAAAGTCTATGCAAGCAACAGTTTCGGTGGAGCCTGCAATAGGAGACCATATACAAGTAACTTCTTTTGCAAAGCATGTCACAGGAAGCCATATACAAGCAACAGTTTCGGTAAGGCTTGCAACAGGAAGCTGGTTTCAACAGTTTCGGTAGGGCTTGCAATGGGAAACTTTATACAAGCAACAGCTTCGGTTAAGCTCTGCAGAAAGAAACCTTATACAAGTATCTGCTTCGGTTAAGCTTGCAACATAATGCCTGCTACAGGTATAGTGATACCAAAACTTCTATACGGCCTTATAGAGGTAGTTGCTAAAAGGCCTTATAGAAGTGGTAGACGTCTTACGAAATAACAGAGGAGATTAACAGAATCTTATCCCTCTGTAAGACCTCGTTGTAGCTTCTTTAAGGTCTTATACAAATTGGTCAGAAATTTCTGCCTTGGAAATAATCGGCAAGTGTTATAGAGGCCTTATAGAAACAATAACTTCGCAAAATCGAAAATTTAAGCCTTACCGAAGTAAAATTGTTACTTGGGCTGTCCTGCCTGTGGATAGGACGACGATACAGCGGAACACTTCCTTTTGTAGTTGTCCTGATCGATGACGGATCTTTGGAATTGACGTGGTGAGTGCCGAACGCACCTAAGCTCTTTATCTTATTATCGCCTTTCTTCGAAAGGCGGGTTAACTAAATACGTTAAAGTAAGGTGTTCGCATGGTAGTACAATGGACCAATAGTTGTGTCGGAGTGCACCATCGGATAGTAGCAACCTCTGGAAAAAAAAGGTGACATATTTATATCATAAGGCTTGGAGCTGAAGGTCTCTCTAAACTTAGGCAAAAACTTGAGTTGGGCTTTTATGCCATATACCGTAGGATAAGAGGTAGATATAGAGAAATAATGACCGTAGACCCCAAAGGCCTTAGGGGTCTAGTCGGGGGTTAGTCGAATGATCCCTGTGCGTTCTTCTGTTTGTCGGAACCTAGTTTTTAGGCCTTAAATTTCAAACTTGGAACTTCATATCTGTACTTTAAATTCCAACGGATACAAAAAGTTCAGTAACTTGGCCGTCAGCTTCGGCAGCTTTGTAACACTTTAGCTTCGACGACGCTACTTTAACTTTATCCAGGACGATTGGCGGTATCGTTTGTATTCTTCGTCGCTGCCTCAATTTAGTGGTCTATCTGCTTAACAGCGGGATTCAGTTCGTCTTCTGAACTCAGCTATACAGCGTTCTTTGTAAGCGGGATGCTAGGCGAAAAGCTTTACCTACAGCTACAAGCTTCAGCTATGCATCCTGATCCGATCATGCTTTTAACAAGTAAAACAAGGCCAATAGCTAAAAATAAGTCGCTTTCTTAAGTTGCAACCCCATAGCATTTGCAAAATCTTAACTAGACCCCAGAGCCTGGATAAATGAGATTAGATTATTGGCCGGTCGAGCCTTAAAATCCTTGAGCCATCTTTTCACTCCGGAGGCAGTCAGAACAGGATCATGGCTAACTATTGCTTCGATTTCTTGCATTGCTAGAGGCTCTCCCCTCAGGTACCTAACTCCAGATAAATAGCTCATCGCTAGTCTAGTATTAGCGGCTGTATGAAAACGTTTTTCCGTTTACTAAACCAGACTTACACAAGCAATTGAAACGTGCCGTGGAAGTTACCCAGACAAGAAGTATGGCTGCAAGCAAAACATGACAATTAGTGACAGGTTCCTATAATACCTCCTTTACATACTAATAGGCCTCGTGTCTGGTTGTATTCATTCTTAATGGGCGTAAGCGATGTGTCGGCTACCAGAGTTTATCCGCCGTTTGGTAGCAAGCAAAAACTACAGATCCTTTGGTATTTTCTTGTGTAATCCGTAATTAAATCAAAATGTTACACACCCATACGAGCCCATAGTAACTACCACAAGTAAATTCCCAGGAATCCTGAGTGCAAGCCCCATTTCTTATGAATTACCACCTAACCAAGTTGATGGTGCATCACAACTGTCGGCCTGCTCATTCGTCTTTGCATTATGCACGGCGGCCCCACCAGGTATATGCTCAATCCAGTGGCAGTCGGTCCGTACCCTGGACACCTACACGAGAGACCAAACAATGCCCTCCTCACCCTATATGCATGTACCCATGTGTGTTCATTAAAAAGAAGCCTAAACGCTGTGCGCCGTCTCTGCGTCTGGGATGTTTTCTTGTGTGCCTCACTTGAACCGAACAGAAACAGACCGCTGCTGGCTGACACTGGCATTGGCTTGGCATCCTCCTCTCTAATCGCATGTGGTCATCGATACTCATCTCCTCTGCATGTTGTTCACTTGCACTGTCAGGCAGGTAGTAGTTATCCAAGTCACATAGAGAGTGCCTCAACTCATTCCATTCTATTCACGGTTCTACAATGTCCGCCACAGCTAAGGTAGGTAGGTAGGTACACACACCAGCCATGACTGCAATTCTTGATTCTAGAGCTTGAGCTGGCATAGTCACGTCGAACTAAGTAGGCATGCCATATGCCCTAGCTGGGAGTGCATACGTTATGGGCATGGATGCATATGGTGGAGTCTTGGGCGATGTATGTCCACCTCCTCCTCCTCCTCCATTACTCCACATTGCCTGTCCATCGCCGCGCAGCCACCGCGGATAATTCCGATGTTAGCTCATTCATTTGGTTTCCTTTCTAAGCATTCCGTGTGTGTGCCCCGTTGCTGTGCGGCCTGGGGTTTGGCGCGGTGGCGGCCAACGACTATAGCGACGACGACAACAACAACGGCCGGTTCTGGCAGTCACCCAATGTATTATGTGCGGATCAATGCAGCCGTACTCGAGTTCGGGGTATTTATAGAAACTGTAAGGCGATAACTTGTTGAATTTTCTGAGAATCCATAGGCGTCGGGGGATTATGATTGGTGGCGAACGTGTACTTCTTTCGTTTGTCGTCGCATGCCTCCACCAGCCAGCACCAGCACCAGCACCACCGCCTGTGCCTGTGCCTGCCACTCCATGCTATGTGTGGTGCTGGTGCTCTGCACCCGCCTTGCCGTGCATTTGCTGGCCTTATTTATTTATTTATTTTCGTTTTCCTTTGTGGGCTCTTGCTTCGTTCGTTTTCGGTCTCGAATTCGTGTATCGCTGGCGACATACTGTCTGCCGATACCTATTGCGTTGTTTCCAACTTTTACGTTTCCTTTTCCAACCGATAATAATTATTTCACTCGGTGTGTGCGAGTGCGGGTTCAGGTGGGCATGCTGCTTGGAGCGACAGCGACAGCGAGGGCGAGGGCGCTGTCGAGTGGCCGGCCGGTCGGTGTAAGGTCATACCCAAACCTGGGACTGCGGCTCTGGCTCTGGCTCTATTGTGTTTTGTGAGACGCTGTTGGATAATTAATTGAAAATGCATTTGATATAGAGACCCTGAATGGAATTTGAATGCATTCCAGAGCTGGTTATGTGCATGACCAGATGGATATCCAGATCCCATAAATACCTACCTACCTGCCGACTATTATGGGTACCGAACCTACCTACTATCTAGATTTTGTACGCTATGTACGAATAGCCTTTGAGAGGGTTCAGTAGAAAAAGGATAGCGCGCTCATATACCTACCAACCCATACATAGGTATTGTAGGCATTTCTGGGATTCTCTGAACTGGACATGAGCGGATGCACGATTTTTGAATCGGATTTTGTGAGCATGGGAAATTGTTTTTTTTTTTTTTTTGTAATCGTGACTTTGGAGCGAACTGGCGCTTGTATTTTTCAATGTCATTTGGGCAGGGTTTTCGAGGTTTTATGTCATCATTTTGGTATTTCGGCCTGGACGTGGGTAGACAGATGCTAGAGCTAGGCATACCTACAAACAAAAAATGAGATTTCGTTAAAATCTTCCTAATTTAGAAACGCGACTTGCAGTTTTCGGCCAGTTCTTTTAATCGTGATGTCAGGTTTGGATCTTAAATAACACAAGTAAATCAAGGGATGACTTAGAGAGGATTGTTCAACTTCCAGGGGGATAGATAACTGACAACCGCGGTTCCAGTCGGGGCCACACATCTACTTATCTTAACACCAGCTAGTAATTAAGTTAGATGTTGGGGACACTATAATAACGCCTTATGGCGCTTCTTAGCCTAGGACTAGAAGTTCACTGGAAAATGAGTTTTGAATTGCTGTCTCCACTGGATGTTTTCGCATCAAGTTCAAGTCACGAATGTGACGAAACGAAACACCAGGACGAACTGATTCTTTTTTGAAAATATGCGCATACCTACAAAATTAGAAGCGTATCCTGACCCAATTCTCTTGATTAAACGTTGAGTAGCTTACCTACCAACAACCAAGATTCAACACGGGTCACAATGTTTGAACCTTCTGAACTTTGCAGTTGGAAAACGTTCTTAAAATCGCTAAATCCCTTTGCGCTCGAGTACAGGGCATTATAAATAAGGTTTGCAGCAGTAGGATAATGTTCGATTGACTTCAAAGCTCGGTTAGAATGTCTGTTACCAGGGGAACACCTCAAGAAGTTAAGAGCTAATCAGTGCCACGGCATACGCGGATGACGTGTGGTGGTAATGATGCAGGGAAAGCACTTTAACGTCTTAAGGGAAATCATGGAGGTTGATCTGAGGAAGATCAGAACCTGGACCAGTAGCTGTCTAAACCCTTTAAAAACGGAATCGGCTCTTTTTATTAGGAAGTACAAGATACCGCAGTGTAGACTCCCCAAGTTAAATTGAGTGGAAAACCGTAAAACCGTGTAATTCTGGACAAAAAACTGCATTGGAATCTAAATGTAGGGGAAGAAATCAAAAAGGCATATAATGCCCTTTTTATTTGTAAGAATTGCAATACAACCAGCAAACCTGCTATGGTTTGCTGGTTGTATACTGTCGTGGTAAGATCCATACTTACTTACGGCGCCTGGGTTTGGTGGAAAGCTACAAACAGAAAAACAGTTTATGGAAAATTATTAGCAGTTCAAAGAACGCCCATCACACTACACCTGCCGAAGCTCTGAACACTCTGCTACACCTAACACCGCTTGATCAACATTAAAAAAACTTGCTGGCAATAGTACGCTGCGACTCACTAATTTAAATCATTTCAGGAGACAATCATTGCCAGACAATCCAACTCTAACGGATCTAATTCCCTCTCTGGTCGACCTCGACAAACCCTATGATGTTATTTATCCAGTGAGGGAGAACTGGGAAAATAATGCAATTATCAGGCCTAATAAAATTGTAATTTTCACAAATGGTTCCAAAACAGGGGAAGGAACAGGTTCCGGTATCTTCTAAAAAGACCTGGAACTAAAAGTATTCTTTAAACTACCAAATACAAGCAGTGTCTTCCAATCAGAGGCTCTGGCTGTACTTAGGGCGACCGAGCTTATGCAGGTGAGATCGCCTGGGTTTGCAGGTGAGATCGCCTTGGAATCGATCAACATCAAGTTTGATTTAGTCAGGAGGTGTCGCATCAACATCATTTAACATCAAACCGCCCCTCTGCGTAGTAAGAGTGACTATTGAGGAGAAAGTTACAATGACTGCAGCAACCAGAGGTTGTCTAGTCTGACGGGACATAGGGTATCTGGCCACGTTTAAACACAAGATCGAAGGAGCTATTAAAAATGAACACAGACAAGCTTAGGGCTTTAGTGGAACTTCCTGCGGAGACACTCAGAGAGGCACAGGTTTTTTGACACGGATATTTGTCGCTTCTGTAGTGATTTGCAGATATTAGCAGTTGAGGATATAACACACATACGGTGTGCATGCGAGGCAATCTCGCGTATTCGTAGGAAATTTTAAGGAGAATATTTCTTCGAAAGTTTAGCAGAAGTAGACAGATGAAAGCACAAACTTTAAAGGTCTTCTTAGCTATTGCAGGGAAATTTCAAGTTTCGCTCAACTGGTTCAACTGGTTCCCCAGGGATCGAGATGGGCTCTTTTTGATATCTTGATATTCTTGATACCTGTTTAACCTAACCAAACCATTTGCTCGCGTATCTGATAACCATATAGTAAGTTTTCTAGCGTCAACAGTAAGCATTCAAAATCATTGGTAAAATATCATTAACTTGTGACACACTGAGCTCGTACCTTACACAGCCACCACAGCGGAACCTCTTGAAAAACGAAGATTTCGACAGGCACAAACAGCTTACCAAGAGGCGTAAAGTTGCATTGAAGAGCCAGACCTGATTGCGAGCTCGCCGAACAAAAGAGGAGAGATGAGCGACTCCGCTTTGAAGGGAAAGTGGCAGAATGCGAGGTGAAGAGCTACATAGAAAAGTGGTCTGAAAGCTATAAACGCAAGAGCTAGAAGCAGAATATGTCAAAACTTGAATCCTAGTATGAAGGGACGACATAGGGAATGTCGACATAGGAATGGACCGATTTCCTCTATAAAGAAAAGTGATCATATGCTTTTAACCTGGGAGAAATAGGCCATAGACTGCTCCGACTACGTTTGAGTGAGGTGAAGGAGGGCTTCACGCGGTGTTCTTCCGATTATGTCAAAGGGTTTTATTTTAAACTTTGTTTTTTTTAATAATTAACTCGCGATCAAGGGGTTACGACTACCCTTAAAATGCTTAGCACATCGCGAGCGGAAAAATTTTGAGGATAGAAGAGAAAAGTAATTCTCTATCCAACACGCAAATGCTGATGAGCCAGCTCGGAACATGAAAATCTGCACAGAAACACAAAAGCTGTTTTCGCGATTGTAAAATATGAAGTTTTTCGGACTTACCAAGACGATTTGTTTATATTTTCAAAGTCAGCCCGTGACCACGACTAGTGTAACATTGTCAAAACGTCGGGTATTTTCATAGCACCAAAAAAATTTGAAAAATCGTCGCGGTAAGTCCGAAAAACTTGTGTCAATGTCGTCTGCGTGCATATACTAGTAATTGTACGAACTTTTGAAAGATGCCTCTGGTACTGGCGTAGGAGCTCTATACAATTCTGTCAAGTATGGTAATAAAGAAGTCACATGACAGCGCGTTGTCTTGCCTAAATCCTTTCTTTCATTTGATAAATGGGCACCACAGACATCACAACTCTTATTAATTGAGTCGTTACTTTGACTAGGTGAAAAGTAGAGAAACAAGGGTTTTGCATAGCTACCAAAAAAGCACGTCTTCTTCATTCTGAAATAAAACTAAAATGCAGGTCGATAACAGTAGATCTCTCTCATTTCTTTGACTACCAAACGATACGCTAGATTACAATTACAAATAAGAAATGCTACAAAAGAAATGCTTCACCTTATGCACCAAATCGGGCCCAAGGACTTTGCTCAACTCGGACCATAACCGAAAAGGAACTCTTGCCAATCGCTGTTTTTTTACCAAAAATTTGCGTACGAAAAGTCTTTTCCCAAATAACTTAGGTGGACCCTGATTAGACCCTCATCATTCTATTTTTTGGGCACAGAGCAACTTCAGTGAGAATCAAGGCTAGTCATATTACGATTTACAGAGGCTGCGCACCTTCGTTATATCATTAACAAGTGAAAAAGTGTATCAAAGTGGCGCCCAACGTAGGAAATCTCAGGCATATAGACTCTGCCAAAGGTAAATGAATACCGCTCTATACTCAAAGGCTTACATCTAGTGACTGCTATATGAAACCCTAATGGCGCGGGCTGGAAATTCTGTGTATTTTTCCTTTTGGGTTCAATCTAGACCAATCTAGAGGTGGTGGTTTACGCAAGTTGTGGAACCTCATTACAAATTTCGTCTTCATTTCGTTGCCGAAACTTCTCCATGGAACGGTGAGTTCTGCACTCCATTTAGGCTGTACAGTTTTTGTGGCACAGTCTTGTGTGCTTAAGTTAGGTTGATTGGATGCCCCTGTGACGGCTCACTTAGACTAGCGGTTGGGTCCTGCATAATACTTAAATTCAAACCGCTGGGAGGAGCTCAAAGTATCGCGCTCCTGAAACCATTCGGATTTATTTATAAATCTCAGGAGATCATCCAGCACGTCTTTGGCTACATCTCTCAGCTCATTGAAAAAGTAGCGATTTATGGCTAGGCATTCGCAAAGCCGGTGACGAACAGATTTTGTTTCTTTAAGGTTCCTACTGCCTCTGACACAACACAGCGCCTCGAAAGGACACATGCAAGTACTCGGAGAGCCTTGCAGCCTAGCCCGATGAATAGATAATGATTTTTTTGTTCAATATCTCAAAATTCACGGTCAAATTGTCCACAACCATCAAATTGTGGCATATTGAACCTAAAAAAGACACTTTGTCAAACGTGTAAAATTTCCAAGTTCATCATTTGAGTTTTTAATTCCAACCCGCTTTCAGCTAAGGTTGGGATTGTATATGATCCCTTTTTGTTTGCCATTGATCATAGCTTTCTGCATTTTAGCATGTTTCAAGTTCTGTCCTACGTAGGTGTATTGAAAGACTCAGTTTATAGTTTAGGTACGATGGAACTCAGCTGCATTCTTATGGATTGGATTCACCTCTGGCCCAGTTATTGGCAAGCTTGTCCGCTCTGTCGTTTCCCCGGATATCGGCATATTCTGGCACTCAACACTGAGTGACTGTATTGCCAAGTAATATGTATCTAGCCTAGAAGTTTCCTGCATAGTTTCACAGCCCTTGACTTCGCCGCATCTGAAGCCATATGCTTAACCTGGTGTCTCCTTTATTCATGGATATGTCTGGCTGATTTCCACTGTTGAAAATTCACAGGAAAACGACTGGAAAGCATCTAGTAGAGACACCAATTGACAAGGCTATTTTCAGTCATTTTCCAGTAATATTAAAATACTGGATATCCGTAAGTCATGAAGCTGCCCTGTGGAGATCTGCCCTAATAGCCGCTTGACTGTCAGAGTAGATGGTGATGTTACTGCTTTTGAGGCAGTCCCTTTCCAGTTCTGCGGCAGATTTGGTTATGGTCGTTAGCTTCACCTAAAAAACACTGCAATCATCATTGGCTCTAAAGAATTTGCTTAGTCTCAGAGCGGAAGATGTCTGTGTTCCGACGCCCATCTTATGGTGTATTCTTTTCAACACCGAATCGTGAAACTGGTGTGGAATACAGAAAAAAATTGTTCTTTTCTCGTACACCTGAACGGAATCGTGCTCATGGAAATGTTCTTTTGAACTCCGAATTAGTTCGGTGTCGACACCGAACCCGTAATTACGCTGGGTGGAGGCTGGGTGTAGCTTTGAGTGTGTATGTGAAGTGACGTTTTGACTCAATTTTCATTCGTGATTATTTACAATACGACTGAAATTGTATGAAATCGTTAAAAACTCAAATTTAGAGCTTTCAAAATTAATTTTAAGTAAAAAGTGCAAAAAACTGACGCCAACAAAATCACGCTACGAAATAAAAAAAAAAAAACCAAAGCGAGGTCAAAGCAATTCGTCAAATGAAACCGAGTGTACACCACGCTGGAACTGTCGCGAACACCGAGTATTATTTGACAGCTCGGTGTGGCAGTTCGGTGTTCAAAAGAATACGCCATTAGAGTCGTCAGTGCGACTGTTCTCCTTTCCCTTTCCCTTCCTTCCAGTATTCGAAATAACAAGACCTCAACAGACCCTCTATCCAGTCTTCGATCCAGTTACCTGCAATGTAAAGTACGTAGCTTAGTCGACGTTTGGAATTAGGTTTGATTCGTCCGTGTCGATTAGGATTGCCACACCGTCGGTATATGTGCTCACAATTTAGCCCTCCTTCTGCAGGGCCTTCAAAAGTCCATACATTACCAGAATCCATAAGAGCGGAGAGAGGTCATCGCCTTGTGGTGTTCCTCTAGTGACTTTTCGTCTGGTGCTTCCTTCATCTATTGATTACTCGTATACCTGGCATAAGCCTGACCCAGTCGCATATTTGCTATTCAGATGGGCAGTTTTCAAGTCGCGCACTATCCCCCTGGAAGAATCCAGTACATTTATTATATTTTAAGGCTGGATTCAAACTGGGTGTCTCCCTGTCTCCCTAGATTCCAGGCCCGAACGCTCACGACAAGCCTATGTCTTTTGGGGGCTTAGCCTTAATTCCTTGATGGCGAACTCGTTTTAAGAGAAAATTCTACGCAGTTCAATCATCAGGACCGCGTTTCATTGGAGTTTAATTCTTGACGTTAGGCTTTCGATTTTGTGTGACGTCTTTCGTCGTCATTGCAGTCATGATCAGTTCGAAATCAAGGAGCACATCCCAGATGCTTATGGCTCAGGATGTAATACAAGGTTTATCAGTGGTTCCGTTGCCGATAGTCAGTATCTAGCATCAAGCTGAAATAATGAGCCCTACGAACGAAGTCTTCCATCTAAAAGTGTATTCTATTGCCCCGCTATAGTTAATGTATGCTGCCATATGCGGCCTTTGAAACACTGACAGTGCAAGACAAATTTATATTTGCCCATAAAATAGGTTGCAAAAACTATATACGTGACCAAGAACACCAAGTCAATGTGTTCCACTTCGAGAGAATACAGTCAGCTTGCAAACAAAGCACATTGATAGCGCAGCGACTCTGTGTGATGCCTTGAAAACCTCTGACGTAACTCCTTAAGCAATCAAAAGGGAAGATTTGAAGCTACTCGTTTATACCTACCTACCTACCTACATAATTCCTTTTATTTTCTTTCTAGAAAAATGATAACGATTCGAATTCGATCAACTTGCTTTCCTTTGATCGCGCTTATCGCCTTCGTGTACATAAGAAGAGTTCAAACGAACAGAAAATTGTTTAGTTATTGTTTGTAGTGTAGAATATTTTTAAAATTAGATTTTTTTTGTTTTACTTTTCGCTTTTGCAAAATGTCGAATGCCAAAAACAAAGAACTAAACACATACTAAGAGAAGGAATACTACGCGCGCATGTATACGTGTGTCGCTATCTAATCTGCAGCCCTGTGCAAATGTAGCTGCTGCGGCGAACGACTAGCTGTAGTGTAGGTTTAGACGATGATGATGATGAAATCCGACAGCTATAACCACATACTAAAAAGCGACGCTGAAATAGGCGGTACCGACAAAAAACTACAAACAAGATCACGCTACGATATCTCTGATGGACGATGAATCAAGAATTCTTTGCTGTTGCTGTTGCTGCTCCCCCTTTTATGCGAGGCCAGGCAGCTAGGCTATTTTATAAACATCCTGGATGCACGTGCCCGACGTGCCCGTCGCCGCCGCATAAACGATGCTTGATGATTCAGCGAATTTCGATTCGTTTTTATTTTGTTTCACATTTTCATTTCGGGGGGAATTTCATTTTTTTGAAAATCTTCCAATTTTATTTTGAGAGCATTTTGTGCACAACAGTGAAGACGCGTTGTCGCTACCTGAAACCTTAATTGAAATAGCGTTTAGATAGGACTTTACTAAACTTTACCTCATTTAAAAACAAGGCAACATACCCAATCTGTGGACACAACATTAGAGTTCAATTTGCTATGCCCAAGGATGATGTCTCTCTTAAAATAAAAACGGTACGGCGCGGCGGGCAGTACACAGCTTCCTCCCTTATTAGTCTTGGCGTACTGAGTGCTTTGTTCCACATTCCACTTGCTTCAACTGTAGCAGCACCCCTCTGGAGGTCCTGGAGGAAAGTCAAGGTAGTCTTTATCCCGAAGACTAGTAAGACTTCTGCCCGATAAGCATGCGTGCTCCACATTAAAGACCCTTTTTTATCGGTACAGCAACAAGTATATACGTTATAGGTAATCCGTAGAGGCGGTTTTCCACTCGTTGCTGTGACAGCCTTTGACACAAGGTTTTCAATCTGACACCACATCTTCATATTTAAGGTTTTTCAATAATATCAGAACGAAAGCTATAGTGGCTGCTGGTGCTCGTAAAGCCAAGATCTGTATAGGGTGCGAGTATAAAACCCACTTGTACTGCGACCTTAAAGATCTATTGTACCCCTTTTCTTTGATCTGGGTTTGTAGAGCTATCTTTACAAACCCGATAACCTCCCTAGATGGGATGTTGTCATAGTCATTCCCTGTCAAATTGGGTATCCCAGTAATTTTAAATCTGTGGAGAGCAAGAGCAGGACACTCTATCAAAAGGTGTTTCATAGTTTTTTTTGTTTCTCCACAGTGTCTACAGATTTCAGTGCTGCTAAGGCCAAGTTTGGATAGGTGATAGTTACATGCTGCATGTTCAGTGAGAGCTCCACATAACAATCTTAGATCAGATCTGTTGAGTTCTAGGGCTTGGCTCGTTTGGGGTTATACCTGAGGATTTTTTTTGGAGTGTTTGAGGCCTTCCAGATTATTCCACTTTTGTAAACACATACTGATAGTCCAGCTTTTTATTTGATGATAAAGGTCTGCCTTGGCGAAACCAAAGAGGGGTAAAGGCCCTATAAAAGGAATCTCAGCTTCCCATTTGACTTGGATGTCGGCTTTTTCATTATCCTCATAGTTTTCGTGTCCCGGCACCCAAATCAGCTTTACACTGTTTTTGGTAGCCAGTGTATTTAGAATTTGGTGACATTCACAAAAAGCTTTGGAATCATATCTGTTGCTCCTTAGAGCTTTTAGGACTGCCTGGCTGTCCGAGAATAGTGAGATCTTCACATTGGTGAGATTTCTATTATAAATGCATTGGGCTGCTTCGTTAATCGCAAAGAGGTCGGCTTGAAAAATTGTGGCTTCTTTACAGAGAGGCATGTCTTTATGACACCTCGGTCCTACTATACCAGCCCCAACTCCACTGCTTGACTTCGACCAGTCCGTGTACCACTTTTGGGCGTCGTCATTTAGCCAATGTGGATTGCTAGCCCATTCCTCTCTTTTTGGGATTAAGATTTTGTAGTTTTTGCTAAAGCTTACAATAGGGTCTATGATATCGCTGAAAAGTGTCAGTTCCCTGACCAAATCCACTTTCTTCAGTATCTCTAGATGCCCTTGTAGATTACCTTTTTTGTATGTATATTTGCGTTGAAGACTTATAGCCTGTCTTGCTACTTCTGGTGGAAGGTTTAGGAGGATTTCCATACCAGCTGTGGGAGGGGTTCGCATAGCTCCAGTAGTAGCCTTTGCAGTTTGTTTAGCTTTTCTATGACTGTCCGCTGCTCACACTTTTTCCACCATATGGCAGCGCCGTAGAAAATAATTGGCCTGATCATTTGAGTATAGACCCACAGGCTCATTTTGGGATTGAGAACCCATGTTTTACCAACGAGCTGTTTTAGGGTCCATAAAGGTTTCGTCGCTTTTTTGCATATTGAATTTAAATGTTGATTCCAGGCGAGTTTGTTGTCTAGAGTTATCCCTAGAAACTTAACCTCTTCACTGGTTGTAAGAGGAATACCTTTAATTTTTAGGGTTTGAAGCTTGTTCTGTCTCCCGCTTGTAAAGCGAATAATGTTGGTCTTGTTGGGATTTATAGAGAGTCCTTCCCCCTCACACCATTCCCAAGTTATTTTTAAGGCTTTTTGCATAAGATTACCAATTGTATCCTTATGTTTGCCTCTTAAAAGAATGGCCAGATCATCAGCGTATCCAATGGTATGGAAGCCATTGTTGTTTAGTACAGTGAGTAGCTCGTCCACAAGTACTGACCATAAAAGTGGGGAAAGAACTACTCCCTGAGGACACCCTTTGATGGTTTTTATTGCTACTTCCACATTACCTAAGTTGGCTTTTATGAGCCTTTCTTTGAGCATATTGCTAATCCATTCAATAATGAAAGGATTAACCTTTTTCCTCTTTAGCGCATTGGTCAAGGAGTCATGATTTGCATTGTCGAAGGCTCCTTCTACGTCCATAAAGGCCCCTACAGCGACCTCTTTTGCCATAAGGGATTTCTCAACCACCTCTGTTAATTTGTGGAGGGCAGTGGTTGTGGATAGCCCATTCTGAGCAACTTTACCATAGGTTGTATAAGACACACCTGACAACTATGGAAACTATAATTAGAAGTCCTTTAGAAAAAAACAGAGAGACCCATCTTTGGATCTGAGCTTTGTGTGAACATAGTTTTTTCTGCCTGACATTACTAAGCGAGCATTGGCACCTGAGTGACGGTTTTTTTTTTAACCAGGCAATCCTGAAAAATACATCCCGAGTTAACACTTCTGTCATAAATGCCAGGCATACTTTTATGTTCTGTCAGGTTTGAACTTTTAAGCCGCGCAAAAAACATTCACACCGCATGACGCCATGTTCAGACATACTGTCTGATCTAAGCTTAAACAAAATGTCTGAGAAAGCTGCAAACTTGAATGCTCAAATGTGCCCCATAAATCTAAAGCTCCAAGATGAAATATTCCCCCCAAAAAATAACGCTAAACACGTGTGGCTTCGATCAGAAACCTGCCAAATGCAGCTCTTAGTCTTCAAGTCAAAACTGATTTATGAATCCTATCCACTAGTGACCATATAATATGTAAATTGTCCTCATGTCTGCATTATGCATGACACTCGCGTTTTTTTCTGTTATTTTGTTCTGAGCAAAAAAATATATTAAACCAGTTTCGAAGCACAATTTTAAACGTGTGCCCATACTTTTGTTGTTAGATTTTATTCGATTCGAGTATTTAGGAAGCTTTGGAGTTATGTAAGAATGTGTTGTCGTCTTGGTGAGATTTATTCATCCCCCACTGGATTTAGTGATGGTCACCATCCGGTGGTCCACGCGCTGGCCTTACGTAAGGGGCGGCGTCTAGAATTGCTTTTTATTCACATTTGTTTTACAATTGATTCACGATTATTCAAATTGAACTGATCGTGTT
This sequence comes from Neoascia interrupta, assembly GCA_947623515.1. Classification (NCBI taxonomy): domain Eukaryota; kingdom Metazoa; phylum Arthropoda; class Insecta; order Diptera; family Syrphidae; genus Neoascia; species Neoascia interrupta. The sequence continues at coordinate 50,289,081 of OX392463.1, forward strand.
TTTGAGGTAGTTTAGGTTGTGCCCTCTTCTTGGCACCCCTTTAGCCTTAGTCTCGGTGTCAGCAACATGTTGTTTCCGATTCATAAGTATTTTGATAACGTGTTGTTGTATTCCTTGAGAACATAATTTACATTCTGACAGATTGGTAAAATTTGTGGCGACATTAAACAAAAAAAAAAAAAAACCAGAACAAAAGATGAATGAATGAATGAAATAGTTCTACAAACAGAATTTATTGCCAACATTTTTGGCAGGCGCACGTCGTGAATATTCTCAGATTTATTAATTGGAACGTGCTGAGGTGCCGGCATTGAATTACCCATCTACCAGAAAAGGTAAGCCAGAATACAATAGGCATCGATTGAAAGGAAAGAACGTTTTATTTCAAGCCGTCCATTGTAAAAATAAATGAACTTGAAAAATTTCCCTATGAATTGACTCCATATTGTTTTGACTAGTTAAATGTGCTTATTTACTCCATCACATCCGGTGATTTAACAAAACAAAGGCTTAGACTTAATGCTTCCGCAAAGAACGGCAGTCGGCCTCTATTGAGCAGCCCTTGGGAGGATATCCGTGTAAATGACCATAATACTATTCCTTCTTGCTCGAACTATGCTCCTCCTAACTAAGTCGTAACGCCAAGTAAACAGGGGTTCTAGAAGCGCTTGAAGAGAAATTTAAGTCGAGAGAATTTTAAATCGAAAATGCGATTTGGGAACAGGTGCACGAGTCACGGTTCACGGTATCCACATCACTAGTTGTGAATTTCGAGCAGAAGTCACATCAGTTTTAAATAAGGAAGATTTTTGTTTTTATGGGTTACAGCGTCGTAGTGGTCAGTAGTTACCAGTATTAATAATCATTCGAAGCTGGGTAAAAAACCTTCGAAACGACACCAATGCCGATCTTCGTAAGCCAATGAAGTAGATCTCTTAAAAAACAAGTGGGAAAGTGCAACAGTGCGTATGCAAAAGTATCAGTCCGTCTGCGACATCAGCATCAGTGTAAGCGATGCCAAGAATTCAGGCACACAAGTGCCTACTGCCAAAAAGAACCACGTTGCGTGAAATGTGCCGGAAAACACCTCTCAACAGAGTGCAAAGTTGACATGAAGGCTCCAGCAGTTTGAGCCAATTGCCACGGAAACCACCCCGCAAACTATCGAGGATGCGAAGTAGCCATAGAGCTGCAAAAGGGACGAGAACCTCTTAAGGAAAATACTCGAGGTCAGAACTTAAGCCTAGGACGTCCAAAAACTGCTGAAACTCCTAAGCCAAAAAGACTCCAAAGACGCCAAAGCCGATCAAAAGTGCGAGATTGGCAAAGAAGGCGTCGACAAAAGGCGTAAAAGCTCCACAAAAGAGCGGCGCCAGTTCAAGTGCAGCGGAGAAACCGACACTGGTCGGACCGAAATCATACGCACAGGTTGCGGCAAACGAAAACAAAGCAAGATCGCCCACAACAGATGCAGTGTCCCAGATCCTCGCTGTAATCTTGGAGAAACTTGAGGATCAGACTAAAATCAACAAAGTTATGTTTGACAAACTGAGCAAGCTCGAGTTTAAGCCTCGAAAAAATTACAAGAGAACATGAATATGAAACAGTTCAAATGGCCTTCTGAATAAAATAGACGAACTAGAAGTATTTCTACGGAAAAATAATATTGATATTTGCATGATTACGGAAACTCACCTTAAAAACGGATCTAGACCCAAACTTAAAGGTTACAATGACTATCACGCACATCACCCCTCGCAAAATTCGAGAGGAGGATCCTCCCTCTACATTAAGAACTGCATAAAGCACTTTAAGAACACAGAAGTTGAGCTAGACTCTATTCAGATCAGTTCAGTTTCTGTAAAAGTTGACTGCTTAGATTACAACATTGCATCTTGTTATTTCCGCGCACGCAAGTGGAAGGGGACCTCAGCCAACTTAGCGTGCGAAACTCGAGACGGCTAGCTAGAGACAGAGCTGGCTGGCGAAGTTTGTTGGCTGAGGCCGAGGTCCGCCCCGGACTGTAGCGCCACCTTAAGTAAGTAAGTCTTGTTATTTCCCGCCAGGATATAGACTGGTGGAAGACGATCTTGATCGTATGTATGACTTCATTGGGTCCAATTTTATCATTGGGGGTGACTTTAACGCGAAGCATACTTTTTGGGTTTCACGATGCAATTCAACAAGAGGCAGATTACTGTACAAAAATAGTATGAAGCGTGGGGTGGACTTTTTCGCCACGGGTAAGCCAACATATTGGCCAACCGATAGGAATAAAAAGCCTGACCTAGTCGATTTTTTTCATCGCTAAAGGGTACCCCAAATACCTTACGCGAATCGAAGAGTGTTATGATCTTTGCTCAGACCACTCAGGAGTAACCTTGAAGATGGGTGGAAGACTGGCGAAAATAGAAAGAGCTCCCAGATTAGCTAGCAAAAACATGAACTGGGACGCCTTTAGAAAGAACTGTAAGGAGGGTGTTGGCTTGAATGTGCCATTGAGAACTCCTTTCGTGTTAGAAACCGCAGTTGACAAATTCATTGAAGCAATTCAGAGCGCTGCTTGGAACTACAATTCGTCCCAAAAGAACGCAGTTAGCACCGACGGGCATGTACGTAAAACATATCCGCTCGAAATCGAAGAATTGATTCGTGAAAAGAGAAGAGCGCGTAGGAGATGGCAAGGCACGAGGGCCCCCCAGACAAAACCCTATTGAACAAAATCTCTAACAAACTGAAAGGAATGTTGCAAGATCTTAAAAATCGTGAGACCACTGAATACCTTGAAGGCTTGTCGGCGGATAGGAGCTCAAACTACTCGCTATGGAAAGCAGTTAAGTCTATCAAGAAACCTTTAATCCACTCGGCACCAATAAAAAAAGCTAACGGCGAATGGGCAAGAGAAGACAAAGAGAAAGCGAATTTGTTTGCTGAACATTTAGAAGAAACATTCAAGCCTTTCGACGGTCCGCCGTTGGCTGACGTCCTAAACAACAACGCGGAACCTGATAGCTTTAGAATGAAAGAAGTTTCGTTAGTTGAACTCCGACAGGCAATAAGGAAACTTACAAATAATTAGGTCCCGGGTTACGACCTGATCAGTGGCACAATATTGAAAGACCTACCAAAAAAGGCACTAGTCAAGCTACTTTATATGATAAACGCTTCTCTTAGACTTCTATACGTTCCAAGGCAAGTTGCTGAAGTCATTATGGTTCCAAAACCGGGGAAATGTGCAAATGAGAAAAAATCTTATAGGCCCATATCGCTTCTGCCGATAATATCGAAAGTATTCGAGAAACTTCTGCTGAAGCGATTACAACCAATAATTGCAGAAAGACGCTTGATCCCGGATCATCAATTCGGTTTCAGACCTAACCATTCCACAATAGATCAGGTCTACAGAATAAGGGACTTAGAAGGGAAAAAAATATGTTCAAGTGCTTTCCTGGACGTATCGCAAGCCTTCGACAAGGTATGGCACGAGGGCTTGAAATATAAGCTACGGCAAAACTTGCCGGAAGACATGTTTAGAAGATTGGAAAATTATCTTGAAAGCAGACTCTTTCGTGTTAGGTGTAGTAGTGAATATTCGAGTTTCAAGCAAATTCGGACTGGCGTACCCCAGGGAAGCGTCCTCGGTCCGACCCTGTTCCTGCTCTACACAAGAGACATACCTCTAGATGACGAGACAGTCGTGGCCACGTTTGCGGACGATACGGCCATCCTGGCAACAGTGAATCAGTCGAGTCATCAACGAGAAACCTCCAACGAGCATTGGACAGAATTCGTGTCTGGACGAAGACTTGGCGAAGCGCTCTTAACGAGAACAAGTCTACGCATGTGAATTTCACTTACAGAAGGGTTAACATTCACCTCTGTTTCACCTTATGCAAATGAAGCAAAGTATCTAGGGATGACACTGGACGTTAAACTAAGGTGGAAACCACACGTAAAGAAGAAGCGTGACGAGCTCGAGATTAGGCTGAGGGAAATGTATTGGCTTATTGGAAGATTTTCGAAATTAAGCATATATAACAAACTGCTCTTATACAGGCAGGTGTTAAAGCCGTCCTGGACATACGGTGTACAACTTTGGGGTTGTACCAAGCCGAGCAACATGTCCATGTTGCAGACTTTTCAAAACAAGACGCTAAGAGCAATTGTGAATGCTCCATGGTATATCAGGAACAGTGACATTCACAGAGATTTAGGAATAGCTACCGTGGGCGAAGAAGTAACAAACTTCGCTCGAAAGCTAAATGCTCGCCTTCATGTTCATTGCAACAATGCGATGATCCGTACTCTCAACGAGACTCTTAACGATGTAAGCAACGAGCGACGACTACAAAGAACAAGACTCTTCGATCTAGCGTCGTAGGTTGAAGCCGCATGAATGAACGGCTTAGTAGGTGCATTCACTGGAAAGCAACCTACCCAATGCGATAAACACTACGGAAGCGTAAACTACTTGTTAAGTTAACTTAGTTGTAGTCAAGAAGTATTATGAAAGAGCGAAAATTTACTACTATGAAGTGCGTTCTGGAAGTTTCATAGTGTCTCTCATGGGTGGTTTTTTAGCACGTGGAAATCGGGCATAACCAATATCGGCTACTTCGGTATTATATACCTGCTATAGTGGGCGTACTGGTATCTTTGAAAGATTTTGGAGTCTTAGCCTCCGTCCACCCTAGCATTCAAAAAAAAAAAAAAAATATTTTCAAAGTGTTAAAAGTTAAATGGATTTTGAAATACCTACTTAAGAACCCAAATCGTGCGTTAATGACGTAGGTACGTATAAATCATGCCTTGAATTTAAAAAATTTAATTCATTCCATTCTCATTAGTCTAGAAAGTCGTGATCAGTTTCGTAGGTGGTCCTTACATTCAATCAAACATGCAGGTAGCCACATTTCGATTTCTCCACCTTCCCTTTAAGTGTTAGGTAGGTAATACCTCCTCCAAAAAATGTAAAGGTCTCCCCTAACCATGATATTTTTATATTATGTGCCATAAAGTCAATAAAGTTGTATTTTATAGCTATAACAGATTCCAGGCATTCTTGCGGCTCAACCAATGTTTACCAAGAACTGATTGATAGATCTACCAATCCAGTGAAACTGTCTAATTAGCCTTCACTTCAAAGACCCATTACCTCTGGCCGGCTATAGGTACCTACTAATTTCTTGTGTCGACCTTTACATACCCAGAACTACTAGTTCTTTTAAATAGAACCATTTTATTGAGCACATGGCAAGCATATAGAGGTATGTCCGCCTAATCGTGCGATATTTTTTTGTTTAATGTTTATGAATCATTCGATAAATCAAATCCACTAAACAACAAACAAAACACGAGGCAAAAAAACTGAATCGGAATCGTATCAAAATGATCGAGAACGCGACCAGTTCACCGAATATTCCAGCAGACAGGTTGGAGTCGGTGTAGAATGCCGCGGCGCATATGGGATGGCTCGGGACGGAATACGGCCGGGGCGGGCACTTATGGGAAACATAACACAAGCGACATATCTACCTACACACGATCCAAAAAAGAGTGGATGCGGATGGACGTGTATCTGTTTGGGCCTGTGTGGTGTATATACATATGTACCTACAGGAATATAGCCGATCACGGCTATACGGATTTCTTAAAAGGGTACAGTTTCAAGTTGTTTCATTCTCGAACCGTTGTTCTGTGCCTTCGTTTTTTTTTTTTATTTGTCGTCTTCCTTTTTTGACTTTTGATTTTTTTTTTCATCTAGCGCTTATAAAGATTGAAAAATGCTTACAAAAAGAAGAGAGGAAAAAACGATCTCGTCGTCTAAAAAACTCCAGTTTCGTCCGGAACCGAAGCGAGTTCTCCCGGAATGGCTATGGCACATTGGCTGAAGATGTGATTCCTCCTCTTATGGCAACCACAAGAGCCCCCTGGGGTCTATTGGAACATATTTTTTGTTGTTGTTGGTCTTTTGTATAGTTACGTATGCGTGTGCGGTGTACGATCGCAACGTATCTATGTAGATACTCTGTGAGTGTGCTGGCATCATTTGTTTTGGAACCGAACCGCACCATGCCTATCGTCAGAGAAGAGTTTTTATTTTGTTTTGCTTTCCTCTTTTTCCCGGATAGTTGGCTCCTCTGCGCCGACGTTGTCGTCGTCGTCGTCGACTCAACAAGATCACTTGAGAATATTCTTTTGCTTTTTAGGATCTGGTTATTTTCCGTGGATCCATGATGGTCGGGTTGTTTATCTGTCGATGTCGAATGCCTTCCTTACCCATGGGTAAACTCCATATAAAGTCAAACATAGGAACGTCTACCTATACATAATGTGTATGCGAGAATGTATACGCGTGTAGGGACTACGGAGCGGGCTTCTTTTGGGCCGCCAGAAAACGCACACCACCAGACCGGACTGGCGACGCTATGTCTCGAATGACGATCTCAAATGCCGTGTGCTGGGTTTTTTTTCGGGATCGCAAGTGGATGCTTCCTTTCCTTTATTTTTTTTATTGTTTTTTTTTAGTTTTTTTTTTTTTGTTAATAAGATTGCCCATGAAAAGGAATAAAGATGCACAGATTTGAGACTTGAAGTGGAGATGTGGAGAGGTCTTAAAAAAAAAAAAAAATGAGTTATCGGGTGCTAAAACTGAACGTTTTCACATTGCTGTGATGGCATAGAATGGTCCGTGTTTTTTAGTTTCAGATTTCGTATCCTGGGACAGCCATAGCCTATGCAATGGTTTGATATTTGAACTGCATGTGGTTTTGCGATTTCTAGCAAAGCAATGCACACTATTAGATGCGTTTTTAGAAAACGAAAACTGCTCTGCTGATAGACCAGCAGCATGCGAGCTCTCGTTTCTTGGAGATCATGATCGTGATGCAGTGCCTCTGACTGTTGCGAACGTTGCAATAAATGCTGCTTCTTGAGAAATTTGAGCTTGGTTCTCAGAATGAGAAGAATTTTGAGAATCACGAGAAAACGGCTGAAGGATGATAATGATATGCTTGCAGAGCAGATGGTAGGTATAGCGAACCTAGTCACCATCTTTCTCTTACCAGGAAGGCATTCAATACATGGGACTAAGAACCTACCCACATGTTCGTCCTGATCGTAGGTATAGGTAGGTACCCACCTTGTTATCAAGTTTTTGGGAAACTTTTAGGCGCACTTTGAGATGACGGATGTTATAGGACTGCGGCGGCTCTAAGTCAGATCTTTCGAGAAAATAAGACAAAACATTTAGGCAAATGAGGCTTTCGTGTTTCACAAGCAATTCACAAGATAAACCTGATACACACATGGTCCTGAAGCATAGAAATCCAACAAATCTACATCCTAGGACTACTTGCTTACCTTCTTTTGTGGTGCTTGCAATAAGCCGTCGGCTCTCCTGGTCGAAGATTTCGAACGTGTCGCCAGATTTTCATCCTTGGACTCAAACTACGTTTGACTTGACGTGAGACTTTGTATGCAATGTGCGGTATCTGTGTAATAGTCTATTCGTTTCTCTATATACCTATTTTCGATACCTAGAAGGCCTATTGGGAGTTTAATTTGCTTATAAGCGCAAGGTCTGGGCCGCGAGTTGGAATGTTGGAAGCATGTCTGGTCGTAGCTATGAACTTGAAGAGATGATGGTAAGAAGGCGAGTGGACATCTTGTGTGTCCAAGAGAAATCGCGGAACACTGGGAATCGGGCCCGTTTCTTGGATAAGAAGAAAAAAGCTTACAAGATCTACTACTACGGAACGGAGAGCTACTTGAAGGTGTTTTGAATATTTCAAAGCCAAGTGACCAGTTGATATCTCTCAAGCTGGTGATGCAAGGTGAGGTGTAGAATATCGTTAGTGCATATGTTCCCCAAGTTGGGTACGAGCAGCAGGAAAAAGATGCATTCTGGACTGACTCTTATAATCCCATCAAGGCGATCCCAAAGGATGAGCTGTTGTTTGTAGGCGGAGACTTGAACGAACATGTCGACATGTTATGATCCAAGGAACATGTCGGTGTGCCATGGTGGACTGGTGTATCGGATTAGGAACTCTTCCGGTGAAGATATCCTAAACGTTTGCAAGTCATACGATCTTATCGTGCTTAATATCATGTTCGTCAAGAAAAGCAGGCACCTGATCACTTACAGCAGCGTTGTAAGTGAGGAATGAGACCCAGATTTACTATCATTTGGTTCACAGATTTGGTCAAAGATTGCAAATTGAAATTGGGTGAGGCGACAATACACCACCCTCTGCTGCTGACAGCCATTTTCATGGATTCGCTAAAAACGAAAAGTAGGCAAGCAAAGGTATCTGGGAGAATCAACTGGTACAATTTGGATAAGGAAAAAGGTGAAGCACTTTTAAACGTGATGCACAAGATAAGTGGGATAAGATCTTCAGCGAACGTGCATTGAGAAGGCCAAATCACTCCAAGGAACTTCAAGGAGCCACTACAACCAGGCCAAAGAAACATGGTGGTGGTCAGATAAGTGAAACACTTGTGATTAATGAAAAGGAAACGGGATTCAAGGCATGAAAGATGTGCTCCTGGAACAATAGAGATAAAAAGCTTTGCCTCGAGTTAGAATATAGACACCGCAGCAGTCTAGCTAAAAAGAAGTGAATGGAGGTCATGAACCAGGAATTGGAGGAATTTTCTTCTTCCACTGTTGAAGCACCTCAGGCCACACAGGATCTTCAACAAAGCAACTTGAATGCTCGAATCGTCGAATTAGGTGCCTAAAATATTCCCAAATTGCCGCTCAGAGGAGGAGACACGCCCAGGAGATTCGTTTGCCAAAGTTCATCAACAAGGCTAAAGGACTTTTGTGAATGACGACAAAATTCTTCACAGTTGGTGGCAGTATTGTGAGGGACTTTTGAATGAACAGTTTCCCAGGCACCACTTTCCAGAAGAAACGACTCCTAACTGAGAAGAAGTACCAGACATTACAGTCGAAGAGGTTGGGAAGGCGATTAGGTACTCCAAACAGCGAAAAGCGGTTGAGCCAGAGCAGATAGCTTCAGAGTTCTGGAAAAAAAATGGGTTCAGTTGGCTCACGACCTTCATCTCCATGATAATAAGAGGTGATCCAATGCCTTATCAATGAAGGGAAAGTTCCACAAAAAGTGCACAAATCTGAGACAATTACCGCTCCATTAAGCTGATGTCCCACACAATGAAGATCTTCGAGCGGGTACTAGCCAATCGACTGCGGAAAATAATGAGGCTATCTGAGGACCAGTGCGGGTTTGTCGCGGGCAAATCAACCACTGGTGCAATCCAAAGTATAACGAACATAATGCGGAAACACATCGTGATACCCTAAAAGATCTGGTTGATTTTGAAAAAGCTTTCGATCGACAACCACAAGGTCTGATATGGGGGGCGCTAAGAAAACGAGGAGTTCCCGAAGCCTACGTGCGGATGATCGTGAACATGTATGATGGAGCAAAGACAAGAGTAAGATGTCCTCTTGGAGTCACTGATGAGTTCCCAATTAAAGTCGGTGTACACCAGGGAAGGAAAACTTCAAAAGTCTAGCTTGAAGGAAAACTTACGGGTCCGAAAGTACATCAGTTATCCTTCGCTGACGAAGGGGCTATCATAAGTGAAGATCATACATCCCTGCAGCGAGCACTTGATATATGGGTGGATATTTTGGAGGGGAATGGGTATCGTTTCAGCGAAAAGAAGGCAGAGTACCTGTGCTGCCCATTCTCTAACCCACCCCAGGCAATCACAGACATTCAATTGAATGGAAATGTGCTTTCCTAGTGTGTTTAAGTTTAAGGAACTGCGATCTATGATCGATTGCACAGCAAACTGTGATGACGACATCAGTCATCACTTGAGCGTAGGGCGGATAAAGTGGCGAGAAAACTCCGCCATCTTCTGTGGCCGAAAAATTCCCCCTAAGCTGAAAGGAAGGCTCTACACCGCAGTTGTGCGTCCCGTTCACATATGGTTCACAATGTTGGACAGCGTACAAGAAAAATGAGAGGAAATTAACTGCAGCTGAGATGAAGATGCTTCGCATGACAGCAGGAGTAACGAGATAGAATAAGAAGTACGAAGATCCGAGGAGGTCTCCAACTCCACATAACAGAGCCTTTTTCCAAGAAAATGGAGCACCAGCGGCTCAGTTGGCATTGCCATATTCAAAGGAGAGATTCTACGAACAGTGTCAAAAATGGCCATATAGCTCAGCATTCCAGCGCAATCGCGAAAGAAATTAAGGCCTAAACATTCACAGATCACACAAATGCAACGACAACAGCATTTCTATGGCCGAAGTGACAAAAAGATCCAAAGCCGGGTGGCCTGCCGGTATATTCTGAGGTCAAATCGGCGAAGGTACCCCACAAGCGGACCATTAGGAATACAGAATTTCACACTAATATGAGTACTTCCGGCCGTCCCTTGCAATATCACGTACTTCACCAACCAACGAAAAGGTAAAACCTACAAAATAAAGCTGATGTCAGATCAACTATCACCGACAGCGGACAAAAATCAAAGAGACTATGGCCCGTTTGCACCAACTGTCAGAAAACTATTACTTTGCCAAGTCAAACTTACGGCTTATGTTTGGCTTAAACCTAAGTCCTTTGCACCAACATTTTTTAATTATCCCTGCCTAAGTATAACTTTTCTGAAAATCGACAGCAACTTCACTTGTTTTTTGCTTTCATTAATGACATTAAAGTGAAAAGAAATCAATGAAAACATGAAAAAATTTATGTCAGAAATTCGCTTATCAGCGGTTATAAACCGATAACCGCTTATAAGCTGATGCGCCTAAGGATCGCATTACAATGGAACTGCATTCCGATACCGTCCCTACGACTGCTGAGAATTTCCGCGGTCTGCGCAAACACGAAAAGCGATTCGGCTTCAAGATGTACCAAGGAGGTGATTTTCTTCATGTACCAAGGAAGTGATTTTAGCAACGACAACGGCATCTATCTGCGGCAATAAGTTTCATCATCATCATCATCATTTTCGAATGCCGCTTATCCTTTAAAAGGGTCGCGGAGCGAGGTTGGCTAAATGGTCCTTCCATCTTTCTCGACCCTCCGCCACCAACTCAAGAGACTCCGGCGCAATCCCCAGGCGGGACTCAGAGAGGTTCTTTACCCGATCCCACCACCTGTCTCTTGGCCTACCAGGGGGGCGACGCGCTCGCATCTCGGCTAGCATGACCAGTCTAGGAAGTCTGTCAGGGGGCATGCGAACAACGTGTCCAAACCATCGAAGAATCGATCGCTTCACTCGGAGAAGTAGCTGCTCAACATTAAAATTCCCACGAATACTGACGTTTCTCACTCTATTCCTTAGAGTAACACCAGCAATGCACCTCAGGAATCTCATTTCGGCAGCTTGTACCCGCGATCTAATTCTTTCGGTCATTACCCAAATTTCATGACCATAAATGAGGGTCGGAACGAACACTGAATCAAAAACTGAGATCTTTGCTTTCACTCCAAGCTCAGCTTTCCTGATGACCGGCCGGCGCAGTTCCTTTACTATTGCTCCAGCTTCTACAGGACAACTCAGTATCACTCCTCCCATCTTTCGTGAAAAAGACCCCGAGATACTTAAACTTCTGCACCTGTTTTAATGGAACTCCATTTATGTGCAGGGTACACTGCACAGGAGTTCGGGAAACAACCATCACTTCCGATTTGTTCACGTTTACTTTCATCCCAGCATCACCACAGACGGCTGCAAACCTATCCAGTGCTCGTTGAAGTTCCTCTTTGGATGATGCAAGGATGGCCAAATCATCTGCGAAAAGCAGATGGCTCATCCTGATGCCAGCCAATTCGAAACATTGCTCGCCAAGACAACGCTTCACCATCCAGTCCAAATATGCTATGAAAAGGAGCGGCGACAGAACACAGCCCTGGCGAAGTCCAACGCACACATCAAAAAGACGGGATTTGACGCCATTTATCCGTACACAGCTTCTGCAGTTTCCATACAAAGACTGGATGGCTCTCAGAAAAAGCCCACTCAGCGCATAGTTCAGCAAAACTCTCCAGGGAGGGACTCTGTCATACGCCTTTTCCAGATCTACAAAACACGCATAGACCGGTTTGGCATATTCCCAGGCCTTCTCAAGAATAACTTCAGAGTAAAAAGCTGGTCGGTTGTGCCTCTGCCAGGCCGAAAGCCGCAATGTTCTTCCCGTAACAAAGGCTCGATTACAGCTCTGGAACGCGTTTCCAACACCTTCGCGAAAACTTTTCCCGGAAGACGCAAGAGAGATTAGCCCCTATAGTTGGCGCAATCTCTCCTTTTTACTTTTTTTGAAAATGGGCACTATAACTCCCGTTTGCCAATCGCTAGGTGCCTTCTCGCTATCCCAAGCCACCTTAATGACATGTGTTAGCCATTTAACACCCTCTTCACCCATTGCCTTGAGCATTTCTGGCCGGATTTCATCAAATCCAGCAGACTTGCCAACTTTAAGCGATTAAATCGCTTTAGTGACTTCGTCTACTGTGGGACTATTGTCCGCCCTTATCTCGTCTTCAGTGCCCTGTTGGGGGTTGAGCAACTCCGAAAAGTACTCTCTCCATCTGCGCAAGACATCGCTCTCATTTGAAAGAAGTGTACCGTCCTTGGATTTAACCCCTTGAATGATATTTAATTTCCTTCCTCTGAGCCGGCGAATGGTCTGCCAAAATATCTTGTTTGCAGATCTGTCATCGTGCTCCAACTTCTCGCCGAACTTTTTCCATGACTGTTCCTTCTGTTGACTGTTCTGACTGCCAGATTGGTCAGAACAGCCAACTGGGCTCGAGAAGTTGAGTTTCTACATTGGATCCACGCAACGTAGGCTCTCTTCTTCTCTCTGATGGCTTCTTGAACTCCAGGCATTTTAAACCAAGCAGTTCTTTTCTCACCACCAGCCGCTACCCCAAGCCGCCTCACTTCACAAACATTTCCTGCAGAGGCAATGACTGCCGATAAGTTTAACGACGAGAACTTCACCTTGAAGATTCAGAAACCGGGATGTTGTCAATGCTCAAGCCTATGCTAAGCTCAAGTTTAACTTGGCGAGGATATTGTCTTCCTACGAGCTCTTGAGTCTCCAAGTCATTTTCAAAATCGTCCAGGATCATATTTTTATAGCAATTGTGTTGGTAGTGAATTGTCAAAATTTAATTTTGAATGCTTAAGTACAGGGTTCTCCTGAACTCAATTTATGTATGACTTAAGTGATTCAAGGCTTAGTAGGGGTACAATAGACCAACAGGTCGCAGTGCAAAACCCAACTTATTAATAATAAGCGATTTAAGTCTGAAATAAAATTTCGTGAAACCGAAAAAATGTCAAAACTTGTAAAAAAGTTCAAGAAATTTGTCAAAAAATGTGAAACTTCTAAGTACAACTTGATACGATTAAGTAGATGTGGTGCAAACGAGTCTATATGTTCGATTATACTAAATGTGAAGACATTCATTTCTAGTATAACGCCATGCGTTGCAAGCAATACGGTGCGGTCCTACGTGACACAACGCAGACAAATACAGCTGACGTCTTGGGCAATCGAGGCTGCGGAAATTTCACCAAAATCAAGTTCCTTAAATCATCTTAGCGTAAATTAAATGCGATGCCTCGTAAAAAACTTGTTTATTTCAAATTTAATGTGAAATCACTGGAAAACTCTTCGTAATAAAAATTAGGTCGGACACACAATATCGATCAGAATGAAAAACACACTTGAGAAAAAAAAAACTCACATTCAGTGAATTTCCGATCCTATTTTTCCTACAAAAACCAAAGCAATGCCCCATGCAATGCAAACAAATTGGTCATGTTTGTGTTTATTGACAGAACCACATTATTCTTATCATTTGGAGTAGCACGGAAAAAGGCAGTTGACATATGATATTCGACGAAAAAAAAAAGTGACTGAATACCCAACAGATAAGGAGACATTGACAGTTTTCGTCGTGCGGGGGACAGGCCAGGCACGACCGACGACGCTGCTCTATTCGATGGGCGCCGAAACGTCTGGCAGTTCCAGAAATTCAATAAAAATCATAAAGCAAACACAAGCGGCAACAGCAGCAGCAATATGTACATTTATTGGGCGTCGAGTAAATTAGAGCCTACTCCTGTTCAGATCGCTGCACTCGGTCGCGCGGTTCTATTTGCTCAGCACAAAATGCACCGATGAATCAGTTTTATCTAGACGGCATGGCACGGCCGAAAGCAGGCCACCGCCACACCAGTCGACTTCGAATGCACTCTTATCGCGCGCCCAGTTGATTGCGATGAGTTCAGCACTATTCCGGACTCGACAACGAGTACGAGTATAGCTAGTCGTGGAAAATAAATCAATAACACCGGAGTCTTTTATTTGTTTTATAACAAATATGTGCCAGAGTACTGAACCCTTAGCTACACTAGCGATTCATGCACGAGTATCTGTATCTCTCTATCGCATTGGCTGGCGTTGGCACTGGCGGCAGAAGTAGTGGCAGCGCATGCATTGCGGATCCCGTGCAATGGCTCTGCATCAAAGTGAGCATCGTGTACATGGGGCATGCAACAACTTTTGCTGGCAGTTTGCTGCCGTGCAGCTTTAGGTTTTATTTGTTTATGCCCGCGCGATATATATTTAGAAAGGAAGGCACACAGTGCTTTTTGTTGGTTTTATTAAGCGCTGATGGTCTTATTTTGGGGCGACCGCACACTACGCATAAGGATGGGTTTGTTCTTATTCGCTTTTTTCCCCCGCCTCGGCCTGTGTCGCGTCGTCGGTGTGTGCACAAATACGAGTAAACACTAAATGAGATTTCAAATCGGGAGTTGAAGAAGTTTTTCACAGAATCTCCTAAAGTAAACTTCCTCTGGTGTTGCTGAAATGTGTCGTCTTCGTTCTACCCGTGCCCGACCTCGATTTCGAATGAGACATCATAAGTTGTGTCATATACTCGTAATCGTTGTTAATAAGAAATTAAATTTGTTGAGACTTCTTGACGTGAAATAAGTCACAAATGAAGAAAAAAAAATATATTTTTGCGCACTTTAGTGGGAGTGGCTAATGCTGTGCCCCATTGTTTGCGCTCAGTGCATTAAGTCAAATACTTGGCTCGTCATGTTGACTTTTTTTTATTCATTTAAACGCATTTCGCAACGAAAGTTTAATCTGTGGAATTCAAAAGTTTTTTTTTTACAGCCAGTTAAAACGTTTTTGCGAGTTGGCATAAAAAACTGGGTGGAGCATCAACACAAAGAAAAGGTCAATCAAAATTGGCGTCTACCCTCACCTAGACATGAATTGGATTGGCAACACTTACAATTTTGGCAACCCGTTGTGGTAATAGGTTTAATTTTTACTTACCCAATGCAGATGGGCGAATACGTTTTGTAGGAAGGTACGTGATGCGAATATGGTTTAGTTCCTCGGGAAGAGGAGACATCGGTTGGGTGCGGTTGCTGTTGCCGCTAAACATTAGCATGGTCAAGGTCCATTGTTTAAAGATAACTCTTATTAAGGACCAACTAGTGGATGGAAAAGGCGCCTTAGAAAAGCAACGGCTTTGTGTCGCTCGTTCTCCAATCTGATGGGGCGAGGACACAGAGGATGCATCATTTTACTCCATTTGGTCGCCTCTACAGTTTCCAATAGAATCTTTCGAGAAAAGTTTGTAAAACCTTCTAGTGTAACATTCTTAAAGACACATCAGTCGCCGGTTGCCTAAGAGACTTAGAAACGGGCGAAACAAACGGTGCACTTAACTATTTCAAAAGAGACGTCTCTATATCTTACTTAAGGTGGCGCTACAGTCCGGGATGGACCTGGGCCTCAGCCAACAAGCTTCGCCAGCCAGCTCTGTCTCGAGGTAGCCGTCTCCAGTTTCGCACGCGAAGTTGGCTGAGGTCCCCTTCCCTTTGCGTGCGCCACCTGAGTCTCGGTGCTCCTCTACCGCGCCGTCCCTGCGGTGTGGATTCGAAGATTTTCCGGGCCGGGGCGTTGGTGTCCATCCGCTCTAGATGACCCAGCCATCGTAGACGTTGTGTTTTGACTCTTCTGGCTAGGTCGGTATCGCTGTACAGCCCGTACAGTTCGATGTTATATCTGTAAATCGTAAATCGTCCGAAGAATTTTTCTTTCGAAGCAGCCTAAAGTGTTTTCATCCGCCTTTGACAGGTTCCACGCTTCTGCACCGTAAAGCAGGACTGGGATGATGAGGGTCTTATACATGGACACTTTTGTTGCTCGAGAGAGGGCTTTGCTACTCAATTGCCTCCTTAGCCCAAAGAAACAGCGATTGGCAAGAGTTATCCTTCGTTTGATTTCGGCGCTGGTGTCATTGTCTGAATTGATAGCGGAACCCAGGTAGACAAAGTCCCTTACTACCTCAAAGTTATAGCTGTCGATGGTGATGTTTTGTCCAAGACGTCGGTGTTGGATGTCTTTTCTTGATGACAGCATAAACTTGGTTTTGCCCTCGTTGACTGCTAAGCCCATATTCGCCGCTTCCGTCCCAATACTCACGAAGGCTTCACTGACATCACGCTTTGTCCTACCGATTATGTCAATGTCGTCTGCGTATGCGAGTAGTTGAACGGACTTTTGGAAGATTGTACCTCTGGTGTTGGCGCGAGAGTTCTGCACAATTCTCTCAAGTATGATGTTAAAGAAGTCGCATGACAGCGCGTCGCCTTGTCTAAATCCTTTTTTTGACATCAAAGGGGTCGGTGAGGTATTCGCCGATCTTGATGGAACAGCGTGAGTTTTCCATCGTCATCCTGCACAGACTGACGTGTTCGGCAGGGATGCCAAAACTAGATATTGCGCTATATAGCTCGTATCTAGAGATGCTGTCATACGCGGCCTTGAAATCGATGAAAAGGTGGTGTACATCGATTTGGAATTCCTGGGTTTTCTCCAAGATCTGCCGCAGTGTGAATGGTGGACTTTCCTGGCCTAAAGCCACACTGATATGTGCCCATCAGATTGTTGACAAACGGCTTCAGGCGTTCACACAGTACAGCAGAAAAGATCTTGTATGAGATGTTAAGAAGACTTATGCCTCTGTAGTTGGCACAACTCAGAGGGTCTCCTTTCTTCAGGATCGGGCAAACAATGCTGAGGTTCCATTCGTCGGACATGCTTTCTTCCGACCATATCTTGCAGATGAGCTGGTGCATACTCCTAACCAGCTCATCGCCAGCGGATTTAAAAAGTTCGGCAGCTAGGGCGTCTGCTCCGGCTGCTTTGTTGCACTTGAGCTTAGACACAGCTACTTTCACCTCCACCAGGTCGGGTGGGCGGTATCGTTCGTATGCTTCGTCGGTAACGTCTTCGCCCGGGTTGAATGGTTCGTTCTGCCTGAAAGCGGTATTTGGTTCGTCCTCGCCGTTATACAGTCTGCAGAAGTGGTCTTTCCAAATCCTCAGCACCGACTGCGATTCTACAACGATGTTCCCTTGATTGTCCTTACAGGCTTCAGTTCGAAGTTTATACCCTTGGCAGGACCTTTTGATCCTTTGGTAAAACTTTCTAACCTCATTCCTGTTGTAACATCTCTCTATCTCTTCAACCGCGCGCTTCTCGTGCTCTCTCTTTTTCCTTCGGAGAAGCCGGTGTTCCTCTCTCCTCCTCTGCTCGTAGAGCTCGCAAGCAGCTCTAGTCCTTCTGTGCAGCGCCGCTTTGTATGCTTCCTGTTAAGCTGCATGTGCTTGCCGGCATTCATCGTCAAACCAGGGGTTTCTTTGTGGTGGCCGTGTGAAACCCAGCACTACAGAGGCGGCGTCTCTGATGGCATGTTGGCAATGTTGCCACTGGCTATCAATACTTGATGCTGGCTGCATAGGACTTCGTAGAAGGTTTTGAGAGACTCGGTTGGAGAAGGACCTGGCGATCTCTTGCGATTGAAGTCGGCCGACGTCAAACTTCCTCACAGTATTTCCATTACTTGACGTCTCTATATCAGCTGACGGAAATTGTTCAAAATGCTGTTGACACCAAAGAGGCAGTAATCTGTGCCTTCCTGGATATCGAAAGACATTTGGCAGCACGTCATACGAAGCCATTAGGCGAGCCCTAGAAAGGAAGGGAGTAAATAGCAGAGTTTCCAGATGGATGCATTAGCTTCTGAGCACAAGATCAGTGGAGATGCAAACATCACAGGAAATTATCAAGGTCAGCCCACAAGGGTGGTATTGTCACCCCTAATGTGGACAGGCATAAACTGTCAGGCATATGCCGCTGACATAGTATTGATTGCCGGTGGATAATTTTAAGGAACGCTCTGTGAAATTAATCGAAGAGCACTAAAGTCAGTCCAAGAGTCGTGCAACACAGCTGGGCTCAGTCTCAACCCAGCTAAGACAACTTTAGTACCATTCGTCAGGAAAAGAAATATTCAAATGAAACTTATAAGACTATCGGGCACGACACTGATGTCAGTTAAAGGGGTTCGGTATCTAGGGTAAGTCCTAGGCAGCAAACTCATCAAGGCAATTTGACGCACTTCTTAAAAAACTCCCCCTTCTGGTTTTCCCTAAGGATGACAGTTTGAGGAAATTTAGCTTCGAGAAGAACTTTCTCGTGAAACCCAGCACTAAAAAGAGCTGGAGTAATAAATCCACAATATATAGACTGAGCAACAGCACCATCTATGCACCATACAGATGGGTCAAAAACTGATGATCGAACTGGTGCATGAGTATTTGGGCCAAGAACCAAATACTCGGAATCATAGTGAGAAACCTTCTTAAGCGAGAGCCTAGAGGGCAGGGCTCCCATTTTCGGTGTAAGCCTTTACCTCAGGCGAATCAGGTGAGAATTTGAGAATGGGAGAGGTAGGGGCAACCGATGTGCTATGACCCGTGCCAAGGGAGAATATATTGTTGGGAGAGGTGGGGGCAACCGAATTACGTGATGGGAAATTTGGCATTGTATGAAGTTGCGCAACAATTTTTTTTCCGCGTGAAATAAGGGGTGTAGTGTGAAGTACATGGGGTACTTCCCAAATTAGAGGCTTTACCAAATTGATTTGGTCGAGTGCGTTTAATTGATTTAAGTCGAGTGTGGCTAGATCATCTCTTCGAAGAAGTATTCATCTAGGATTTTTGTTCTCAAGGTCGATAGGGCGGAACAGTCTTTTTCCTCCTAATCTCTGCAACTTCTGCAGAAATCATTGAAGGGAGCAGCAAGTCTTCTAGCATATCTCTCTACCAGACAATGACCCGTGAGAGCCCCAACTATCTTCAAAAGATTTAATCTTCTAAAAAAATGAGTCTTATTGTTTTCCTACCATCGAGCTCTGGCCAAGCCTGTTTAGAAGAGAGACACATGCAAATGTTGTTCCACTTGTCTTTGGCTATTGTGATGGCTTTGGTGTTTAGCCTTATCACCTGACTTTATCGAATTTATGGGTGTTGCCGATTCCGTTTCATTGCTTTTTGGATCAGCGTTTTCACCTTCTCTAGCTAGCTCGTGAGCTCTGCAGTTGCCTGGATTATCCTTATGGGCAGTTTGAACCCAATACAGGGATATGTCTTACCTGACAGGAATCTCAGATTCACGGCATTGATTTCGCTAAGTTGTCTATTCTAAAGCTTTTATGGCAGCAGGATGTTTATATAGAAAACAATAGTGCTGCAGTCTTTTAAGTTCTGTGTAAATTTCTATTGCAGATTTTTTTAAGACCTCAACCGACTCCAGGGCATTTTCTTTCGGAGCCATTGATCGCGTCTTTCTATTCTGACTTCTCTGGCCTATTCGGTGTCGCTGAATAGTCCGTAGAGTTCGGTGTTGTATCTTCCCTTCCAGTTTCCACCTATGCAGACGGGTTCAAAAATCCCCGAACGATTTTCCTCTTGAAACAACCTTAAGCGTTTTCCATCCTTTGCTATGCTAAGGCAAGACTGGGAGTATGATCAAAAGAGGGCTTTGCTACTCAATGGCCTTCTTTACCCGAAATAGAAGCAAATTAGAAGCAGCGTTTGATCTCAACGCTGTCTATGATTAGTTTTGTCCAAGACGTCGGTGTTGGGTGTCTCTTCTTAATAACAGAGACACCCAACACCGTTCTTGCTAAACCCATATTCCCTGCTTCCAGCGCAATACGCACGAAGTCTCCACTGACATCTCGCTTTGTTCTTCCAATTATGTCAATGTTGTCTGCGTATGCGGGTAATTAAACTGACTTTTAAAAAAGATTGTGCCTCTGGTGTTGGGCGCGGTAGTTCTGCACAACCTCTCAAGTATGGTGTTAAAGAAATCGCATGACAGTGCGTCGCCTTGCCTAAATACTTTTTTGACATCAAAAGAGTAGGTGAGTTCTTTAGGTTCTTTAGGTGAGTTCTTGACAGAACCGCGTGAGCTTTCCATCGTGAGCTTTTCCATCGTGTGTAGAGATGCCAAAAGTAGACATGGCGGTATATAGCTTGTCTTTGTAAGTATGCTGTCACACGTGTTTTCAAAATCGATGAAAAGATTGTTGCTTTCGGTCGTGATTTCCTACGTTTTCTCCGAGATCGCATCGTGAAAATTTTATGGATGGTGGCGCTTAAAGCCCCACTGAGGCCAGAGACACACGGCGACAGAAAA
Source organism: Neoascia interrupta (assembly GCA_947623515.1). Lineage (NCBI taxonomy): Eukaryota > Metazoa > Arthropoda > Insecta > Diptera > Syrphidae > Neoascia > Neoascia interrupta. Next base: position 50,309,674 of record OX392463.1, read on the forward strand.
ACGCGCGACCAATTATCGTCCGACTAGAAGCACACATGTTTATTCTAGATCTAGACAATACACGACTGCGGCTGTGGCAATTAGTCGCGAGATTCGATTTGCGACAATTTTCCGCTTTGCGACACTTTCAAACCGCACGACAAAAAATTAAATTTTTATTTTTTTCAACTATGAAAATTAAATTTTCATCAAAACTGACAGGAGCCGCACGGGAAATTATTATTCGTGTGTTGAGTATGCTTGCTGCAGAAATTCACGTTGTTTTTTGTCGCGCGTTTTTTTGTCGCCGTGTATCCCTAGCCTGATATGGACCCATCAGATTACCCTGACAAATGGCCTTAGGTGTTTCCTCAGTAAAGCAGATGTTAGCTTATGCCTCTACAGTTGACTTAGAGGGTCTCCTTTCTCGAGGGCAAACAATGCTGAGGTTTCATTCGTCGGGGACGCTTTCCTCCGATAAAATCTTGCAGATGAGCCGGTGCATGCTCCTAACCAGATATTTGCCAGCGGATTTGAAAAATTCTGTATCTAAGCATTCATTTACGGCTGCTTTGTTGCACATAGACATGCCTGCTTTCACTGGATCCAGGGCGAGTGGACTATATCGTTCTTTTGCCTCGTGCGTTGGTAAATTCTTCGCTCGGGTTGGATGATTTCTTATGCCGGACAGCGGGATTGGGTTTGTCATCGCGGTTATACAGTCCGCAGATGTGGAAAGATGGAAAATGGACCTTGAAAATCCTCAGCCCCGTTTGCGATTCCACTACGATGTTCCCTCGATCGATCTTACAGGCTTCAGTTCAAACATTTTATACTTTTGCCAGGATCATTTGATACTTTGGTAGAACTTTTGAGCATCTCTCCTGTTGTAGAACCTCTTTATCTCATCAAACGAGCGCTTCTTCTTCTCGTGGTCTCTTGTGTTCGCTCTGAAAAGCCGGTGTTACTATATCCTCCTCTGCTCGTAAAGCTCGCGAGCAGATTTAGTCCTGTGCAGAGCCACTTTATATGCTTCCTATTTCGTAACATGTACTTGTCGGCATCCATCGCCAAACCAGAGTTTTCGTTGTTAGGGCCGTGTAAAATGCAGCACATCAGAAGCGGAATCTATGATGAACTTTTGTCAATGTTTTTACTGGCTATCAACACCTGTGGCGAATGCCTGACACAACCTGTGGCCGCGCAGTAAAGTCGGTCAGCTTGAATCCGCTTTCGGAAGTCATTTCGCGCAGGCTGTGATTTCCGACCACGCCAACCCAATGTTTTACCTTCTAAGATTGGCATTAAAATTGTCTAAGACAATCGTAATATCGTCCCTAGGGCGTTGCTTATACATTTTGTCCAAGAGCTCTTTCTCCTCTGCGAAAGCACGCGCGCATATGAGGCGAATGTTGGTGAATCTAGCCTTGATGGGGATCGTCGCGAAGCGGTCGCTTATATAGGTACTTAAGAGCTCAAGACTTTTTTCCATAATCTGCTTCCAACGATGAAATTACATCCAAATAAGGTCCTTGTCGACAGCAGTCGCCGTTTTTAATATCGCCACAATTCATCCTTCTTTTGCTGCACATTTTTTCCATAGCAGTGATGCTTGTCTTGCAGTTTTTAAAAAGCCTCCACTAGTTACTTGGCTGCCCGTGGTCTGTTAAGGAACCAGCATTCTATGTGCAAGTCCGAAGCTCGTCGTCCTTGTTTCATTTGCATTGGTGGTCAACAGTAAATCCGTAATACACTAAAGGATTTGTTACGCGTGCAGGATGTCACTCTGACACGACGGCATGACCACCAACCTGAAGAACTAGATCCTTTTAATCATCTCCATGGACGGAGAGCTGGGTAACCCGCTATAATAGGCCTGTGAACCTATCGGGTGTTCACTAATGGCGTATTCTTTTCAACACCGAATCGTGAAACTGGTGTGGAATACAGAAAAAAATTGTTCTTTTCACGTACACCTTTTTTTTTTTTTTTTTTTTTTTTTTCCGTGGGTAGGAAAAACCTTCATAGGCACTACGAGGACCGGCCGCGCGTGCTCATAGTAGTGTGAGATTCTTACTCACTAAAAAACCTCCCATTTTCCGTCAGACTACGACTAAGTTTCCTTAACAAGTAGTTCAAGCTTCTGTAATAATCGCGTGTGGCAGGCTGCCTTCCAACGAAGGCACCTACAATACCGTCAATTTATGCGGTTTCATCTTATGCTGCTAGATCTAACGGTCTCATTCGTTGTAGTCGGCGCGTAAGATTTGTTTGATCCAAAGTTCGGATAATTTCATTGTTGCAGTGTCCGCGAAGACGAGTACTAAGTTTGCGAGCAAAGTTTGTTACCTCGTCAGACACGGTTGCGATTCCTAGATCTCGGTGTAGATCGCTATTTCTTATATACCATGGAGCATTGACGATTGCTCTGAGTGTCTTATTTTGAAAAGTTTCTAATATAGATATATTGCTTGGTTTAGTACAACCCCAGAGTTGTATACCGTACGTCCAAGATGGTTTTAGCACTTGCTTATACAAAAGCAGTTTGTTATATATGCTTAGTTTCGAAAATCTTCCGATAAGCCAATTCATTTCTCTTAACTTGATTTCGAGCTCGTCGCGTTTCTTTTTAACGTGCGGCTTCCATTTTAGTTTTGCGTCTAGAGTCATTCCTAGATATTTCGCTTCATTTGAGTACGGGATTTGTACCGAGTTAATGAATAAAGGTTTGTTGTTTATCTTTTTATAAGTAAAGTTAACATGCGTTGACTTAGTCTCGTTAAGGACGACTCGCCAGCTTTTCGTCCAGTCGCATATTTTGTCTAAAGCGCGCTGGAGTTTCCCTGTTGATAATTCAATTGTCTTATCAATAGCGAGAATAGCAGTGTCGTCTGCGAACGTAGCTAAAATTGTTCCCTCATCGTGGGGTATGTCTCTTGTATAGAGCAAAAATAATATTGGGCCGAGAACGCTTCCTTGCGGGACACCGGCATTTATCTCTTTGAATTCCGAGTACTCATTTTCGTACCTTACGCGAAAGATTCTGTCTTTAAGGTAAGACTCTAAGATTCTATAGAGCTTTTCTGGTAAGCAAAGCCTTAATTTGTACTTCAGGCCTTCGTGCCATACCTTGTCGAAGGCTTGCGATACGTCGAGAAAAGCGCTAGTACATATCTTTTTCGCTTCCAGGGCTTTTTCGATTTCGTTTGTTATACGATAGACCTGGTCGATTGTTGAATGTTTTTTTCTAAATCCGAATTGGTGATCCGGAATCAATCGTCTTTCTTCAATGATTGGTTGCAACCTTTTAAGCAACAGTTTCTCGAACACCTTAGCTATTATCGGCAGTAGCGAAATAGGTCTGTATGACTTTTTGTCGTTCGGGCATTTTCCTGGTTTCGGAACCATTATGACCTCGGCCACTTTCCATTGCCTTGGAACGTATAAAACTCTCATGGAAGCGTTAATGATATAGAGTAGCTTGACCAAAGCTTTTTTCGGTAGCTCCTTTAGAATTTCGCTAGTAATTAAGTCGTAGCCAGGGGCTTTCTTGTTTTCCAGATTATTTATCGTTTGACGAAGTTCAGTCAATGACACGGTTTTTATTCTATAATTATCTTGTACCGCATAAGGATTGAGCTCCTCGACCAACGGTTCCCCGTCAAACGGTTTGAATGTTTCTTCTAGGTAATCTGCAAATAAATCCGCTTTTTCTTTGTCTTCTCTTGCCCATTCGCCGTTGGCTTTTCTTAATGGCGCAGAATGTGCTATAGGCTTCTTAACGGACTTGACTGCTTTCCAAAGAGAGTAGTTCGAACCTTTATCGGCAGTCAAACTTTCGAGGTAAGCAGTAGTCTCACGACTTTTAAAATCTTGAAGTTCGTGCTTCAGTTTGTTAGAAAGGTGGTTCAAGATTGTCTTATCCGGGGGTGCTCGCGAACGTTGCCATCTCTTGCGCGCTCTCCTCTTTTCGCATATTAGCTCTTCTATTTCTCGCGGATATATTGTTCCGCTGTTCGATAATTCGGACCTCCGAAAAGAAGTGTTATTCCACGCAGCGCTCTGAATAACTCTCACGAGTTTGTCTAATTCGTCTTCTATTTCAAGTGGCGTTTTGAGCGGTACATTTAAAGCTATGTTTTCTTTGCAGTATTTTCTAAAGCCGTCCCAGTCGGTGTTGTTGTTAGTTAATCTAGGCGCTCTTTTCTTTTTTCGCTAGGCTTCCGCCGATTTTCAAAAGAACTGCCGAGTGATCTGAACAGAGATCAAAGCGTTCTTCTACGTTCGTAAGGTAACCAGGTACCCCCTTAACGATAAAGAAGTCGACGAGATCAGGTATTTTATTTCTGTCGGTTGGCCAATATGTTGGCTTTCCCGTCGATAAGAAGATCACGCCGCGTTTTGTACTTGCTTTAAAGAGGGCTCTGCCTCTTGTTGAATTGCACCGTGAGCCCCAAAAAGTATTTTTCGCGTTAAAGTCCCCGCCGATGATAAAGTTTGACCCAAGTGAATCAAAGAGCAGAGCAAGATCTTCATCTGCCAGCCGATACTGCGGAGGAAAATAGCTCGTCGCGATGTTGTAATTTATTTGACTTAATTTTACTGAGACTGAGGTTATTTGCATAGAGTCAATTTCTATTTCTTCGTTTTTGGAGTGCTTTATGCAGTCTTTAATGTAGAGAGAGGATCCACCTCTCGAATTTTCTGAAGGATGATGTGCGTGATAGTCAATGTAACCTTTTATTTTGCGTGCTGAACCCTTTTTAAAGTGGGTTTCCGAAATTAGGCATATGTCTACATTATTCTTCCGTAGGAATACTTCTAGTTCGTCAATTTTTTGCAAAAGGCCGTTTGCATTCCATGTAATTATTTTGATTGACTTTCCCATATTCATGATTTTTTATTAAATGTTTTTCGAGGTTTAAACTCGAGCTCGCTCAATTTGTTGAATATTACTTGATTAAGTTTCGCCTGTTGTTCAAACTTTTCTAAAATCATGCCTAGAATTTGAGAGACCGAATCTGATGCGGCCGATTGTGGCTTACTTTCACGTGACGCGACTTGAGCGTACGATCTTGGACCAACAAGTGTGGGTTCTCCCTTTTGACTCCGGTGGGAACTAGGACCAGCGACGTTTTCTTGTGCGTTTTGAATTTTGCCTTTAATCAAACCCTTATCCCTTGTCGACTTAGGGGTTTTTGGCTTATCTACTTTAGGAGGTTTTAGGCTTGGGCCCTTGTTTTCAGTATTTTTCTTCGGAGCTTCATGTCGTTTTTGCAACTCAATGGCAATTTCGCAACCTCGGTAGCTCGCTGGGTGACTTCCCCTGCAATTGGCACAAACCGCGGGAGCCTGACTGCTGACATTGCAATCCGTCGAGAGATGTTCGCCGGCGCATTTTACGCATCGCGGCTTTTTCTGGCAGTACGCTTGCGTATGTCGGAAACCCTGGCATCGCTTACATTGGGGAACTAGCCTGTTGCCCTTCCGCTTGGGCTCGATTTTTACCTTGATGTTAAGGATTGATTTAATTTTGTAGATTTCGTTAATATTTTCAGTTCTATCAAAAGAAAGCATAAAAATTTGCAGGCCGCGTCGGACAACAGCGGAATCTTTGCCTTCGTCCGTACGTTGCTTCTCTTTCTTTATTATGTTCACGGCGTCAAGAATTTTAAAGCCTTGGGCTTGAACGTCTTGTATTATTTCGTCCTTGGTACAGGATGGGTGTAGTCCCCTCGCTATAACCCGCAACGGCTTTTCGAGGTGATTTTCATAAGTAAACCATTGGATTTTCTCTAAATTTAACTTTTGTGACAGTGACCGATAGGCATCAGAGTCATCGACGTTAACTTTCCATACGTTGTTTCGAAGTGATGTTAAGTTATATTTCGTCCCAAGCGTATTTTTAAGGTTGTTTCGCAACTTTCCGTAGTCCGCGATCCCAACGACATTTATTGCAGGTGGTCGGCGGTTTTTTTCTTGGGGTATTCCTGTCGCTTTGTTTGATACGACTGGTGTTTCTTCTTTTTGCTGCACGGTTTCTACTTCGGGTGAAGAACCGACCTTTCGTTTCTTGGTAAGCCTTTTCCTAAAGACCGGATTCGTTTCACGTACACCTGAACGGAATCGTGCTCATGTCAATGTCCTTTTGAACTCCGAATTAGTTTGGTGTCGACACCGAGCTCGAAATTTCGCCACCGTCGTATTTGACGGTGGAGGCTGGGTGTAGCTTTGATTGTGTATGTGAAGTGGCGTTTCGACTCAGTTTTCATTCGTGATTTTTTACAACACGACTAAAATTGTTTGAAATCGAAGCTATCAAAATTAATTTTAAGTAAAAAGTTCAGAAAACCGACGGCAACAAAATCACTTTGCGCAATGAAAAAAAAAGAAGTAAACAAAATGAGGTCAAAACAGTTTGACACTTAACGTGATGATTGTACGGGTGCGGTATTTGCCGTTCTGTACACAATGAAACCGAGTGTACACCACGCTGGAATTGTCGCAAACACCGAGTTTTATTTGACAGTTCGGTTCAAAAGAATACGCCATAAGTCTGTGGACAGACTAAGAGCTGTGGACACAAACGTTGATTCCTCCGCTGTCACCCGAATGCAAGAAAAAGTGCCTTAGTGGAAACATTCCTCCCCTCTCTCGTCTTGTGCCCTCAAAAACCTTTAAAAAGGGGTCGGAAGGAGCCCAATTTCAAACGCATAAAAAGCATCTTATAAAGCATTGCGAAAAACACATAAAGCAACGTGTACGGTGCGTTTTTTTTTTAAACGGTACGTTTATGGTTTAAACTTTACGGTACTTTTTATTAATGTTAGGAAAAATATGGACGACAGAAGCACTGCTTTAATTATTTTCATTCATTAGATTTTGAACACTGCCTTTAATGAATACCCTAAAGCCTACCCATTTTACGATTTAATTGGTGGCTGTCTTGGATTGTTCCCACACAAATTGTCCTACCGCACATTACTGTTGTATTATTAATGTAAACGTGTGTTAAGAACACATTTCCCATGTCCCCGTCCTATCTCGTATCACAGTGTCTCGCCGGATTACTAAATCAAAAAAAAAAAAAACGGAAGGAAATCAAAGCTCATGTTCCACTGCACCTGCAGCGGAAAATTACATACTTTAAACCCTAATGATGTGGAAATAAGGCATAATAAAAGCATTCAGCACGAAGACGATCTGCTTGCGCCAGCAAATAGGTGTGACAGCCTTAGCCGTGTACAGAATGTTCAAATACCCGATTGATCGTCACACCTCTGGCCAACATCCGGTGAACATTTTGGCCGAGTTTTTACACCATTTGCATAAAGGTCTATACCGAATGAAGGTGCAGTAGGCTAGTAGTCAACGAACCTGTCAAAATATTCTCAAAAAATAAAAAAAAAACATAATAAAAAGGTTTTCTTTTTTCCTATAGTCAAGTAAAATTTTAGGCATTTATTTAAAAATTATTTTTTTTTTTTGGCGTAAATTATGACAATGCTTTGTGTATTTTTTGTTCATGTATAAAACAATGTGCTGACAAGCTGAATATATTAATAAATTGATTGCATAAAAAGGAAACAACAATGAGCTGAACATCCTAGATTGAATGGTGATAAGCCATCATCGGGCTGCGCTGACAACGCATTAGACACTTTCATAGTTTATGAACAGATGAAGGAAGTTGTCTGGGTAGCTCAGGTGTTCGGACATCCATTGCAAAGGTGTGTCGGCGTGAATATCGATGCCATGAGTGCGAATACCAACTGAAAAGAAAAAGCATATACACAAGTGGTGTTAGAAAAAATACATAAATCTTAGCAATGGAAAAAAAAACATTACACTTAGGCATTGAGGAAAATTAAAATTCTGTAAAAGTTTTGATTTATATCGATGTCTTCAATACGTCGAAGAATTTCATTATTTCAAGCTACTGAAGGGATACGAAATTGTTGCGTGTCCGCAGTGACGAGGACACGTTCACAACTGTCGAGTGCCCTTCGATAACATATTTATTACTGAGTTTGATTGAGTGTTAAAGGATGTCAAAAACGTTATCGAGACTGAAAATTTTTGTTGTTACACAAAAAAAAATTTTGAGTAACATCGATTTCAACATGTAGGCAATAACTAAATAGTCGCGGCTTAGAATAGTTTACAGATTTAGCCTAAATCAATGAGAAATACCAAGTTCTGCAAGAAATCAATTCGTTCATTCGTCTTAGATTTTTAGCTGAGTGCTACAATCCTAACTCAGGCTTTATGTGTATCGGCACTGGTTTAAGAGGAACCATTGGACTTTCCGAGCCAATGCAATGGTCAAGTTCGATTGGGACAACTGTGCCTGATACGAAGCTCGGATTGCATAAGCTATGAATCTGCAAGCTGTTGTTGGAATGCTAGTCTTCACTCAGTTCTGGCATTTCTCTGGCATTATACAAAAAAACATTGTATGGAAACAAGTTTAAGTCATGATAACTCCTCTTCTGCTAACTCCAATCTGCGCCTATAAGTTCGTGTCGATACGCTTGGATTTGCTGGAATTAACTATGCTAAATCCGCGAATTTGACTTGAACCCGAACATAGGTATCTCGATGGCACGGTCTTTATGTGATACTTCCAAATTCGGCATACATGTTTAACAGCCTCATAAGAGGCCACATACATTCCCTTTTGACGGAAATGAAGGAGTTCAAAGCTGGGTACCGCTGCTCATACTCATTTGTGTATCAGTGTTCGTTCCGACCCTCATCAATGGTCATGAAATTCGAGTAATGACCGAAAGAATTAGATCGCGGGTACAAGCTGCCGAAATGAGATTCCTGAGGTGCGTTGCTGGTGTTACTCTAAGGTATAGAGTGAGAAACGTCAGTATTCGTGGGAATCTTAATGTTGAGCAGCTACTTCTCCGAGTGAAGCGATCGATTCTTCGATGGTTTGGACACGTTGTTCGCGTGCCCCCTGACAGACTTCCTAGACTGGTTATGCTAGCCGAGATGCGAGCGCGTCGCCCCCCTGGTAGGCCAAGAAACAGGTGGTGGGATCAGGAAAAGAACCTCTCTGAGTCCCGACTGGGTATTGGGCCGGAGTCTCTTGAGTTGGTGGCGGAGGATCGAGAACGATGGAAAGACTATTTAGCCAACCTCGCTCCGCGACCCTTTTAAAGGATAAGCGGCATTCGAAAATGATGATGAAATAGTAACCTGCTGAAAAAAATAGGTGGCCGATTCTAACATAGACAAAAAAGTTATTCACGTTTTTTTTTGTAGCACGTTTTGTGCGCCACCCTGTACATAGCGGAAAGACTGAAAGACTCGTTTCCTGCTATGCGAATGCCCGGCAGAACTAGGCGAAGAAAAACGGCACTTAAACTCTTGACGAGATCAAAAACCTGGGCAATCTGGAGTTGAAGAATCTTCTTAGATTTGAACATAAATCTGGATGGGGTTTTATAGACTTTTAAGCCACATACGGCCCACAAGGGCGCTTCACTTAGGTGAAGTGACGGGAATGATGACTCCGCGGACACTATTTTTTTTAAGGTTCAACCCCGAGCCCCGAAATTCCACCTCCCATCCAAAGTCATAAATGAATAGACAACCGAAAATTTTTCTGCTCCAGGTGGTATGTCAATTGTCCAAATCAACCCGTAGTCTCTATGACTACGGTCGGGGCATGGCGTCTGGAGGACTCTACATTAATTTATGACGTCACGAAGAGGCGGGCCCTGCGTTGCGCCTGACTAAGGTACAACAAAAGAGGAAAAGGAAGCAGTTGACCGATTGACGGTGCAAAGAAGCTTTGTTGGCTAAGGGCGAAGCACATCGGTCGATCCTTCGGCGCGGTGTCTATGGTGGTAGTTTCATCAACGGTGGAAGTCTCACGATTTATAATAGACATCTGCCCTAGAGAAAAAGGACGATAAAGTTTTCCGCTTCCCATCTGTCACAAAAAAAAAAAATTTGCACCGTTTTCGACCGCTAGAGTGCTCGAAGAATTCGGTGAGAATACTCTTTGAGAACTGCGTCTTCACAGTGTTGATGAGATTTGTTCTTTTTATAGGTATACACTGTGCTATAGAAGCCTCCATGTAAAAGAACCTATCTCCAGAAAAATGGAGCGCGTATTGCCACGTTCAAAGGAGAGATCCTACGAACCCCCTCAAACAGGCAATGTCTATCAACATTCCAGCGCAATCGCGAAGGAGACGAAGGCCTAAACATTCATGGATCGCACAAATGCAACGACAACAGCATTTATTTGGCCTCAGCATTTATTTTGACGAAGAGATCCAAAACCGGGTGGCCTGCCGGTATATTCTGAGGTCAAATCGGCGTACCGTGGGAGGGTTATAATCTATCACTTCAGATTATAACGTCGCGCCTAAAAGAAAAAGAAGATAGGTAAACACTGTGCTGCATCGCAAACCCCGATATATGCGGTTTACAAGTTTGTGGACTCTTTGTCGAGGGTTGTGGGTGCCAACATCATCTACACTGCTTGAAGTCGATTCGTCCGCATGTCTTAGAAGTTTGGTCTTGATTGTTGCCACGGCGTAGTGGTATGTGTGCGCTTACAAAGCGATCTTTCTCCTCACTTATGCAGTCGTTGGAATAGACACCAAGCCTTGCTGCATGCCTACCTGTTAGACAGTGTCCTGTCACACCAATTGTGGCACTCTGTGCAATCTAAATATTAAGAGCGTTCAAGCTTTTGGAGTGTATAAGATCTATAGCGTTGTCATATGTGTTTCGTCACTAGATAGGTGCTACCACCTGTCCGTTTTAGGTTTGTTCTTTTTATTGAATCCAATTTAACATTTGGAAATTGGAATGGCTAAGGAGTCTTTTTCAGACAAAGATTAAGAGAATAGCGACAAGATTGGTTACCCGGAATGTCGCTACGCCCAGGCAGCCAGCACAGGTGAATGTTGAACTGCTTCGACATCTTCTTTTGGGGATACTTTAGGGTTAATAGACATCCAGGCACTTGATGGCCGCCTGACTGCCAGAAAAGATTCGTATATCCTCGGAAGTTAACGTTATTCTTAAGCCAGCACAAGACTTCCTTTATCGCTATAATTTCAGCTTGAAAAACACCACAATTATCCGAAAATCGGAAAGAGAGATATCATTTGTCTTTGATCCATCGGTGTAGAAGTGGATCAATTCACATCCCAGAGGAGCACCTTCTTCCTAAGAGGATCTAGGGGGGATGGTTATCTGGAAGTTCTTGTTAAACTGTAGCCGAGGTATGGTTAAGTCTATGTTCGCCCTCGGTCCACTGAAAGGTTGCATTGAGTTTGTCTGCTGAAGATCTCAAGGAGAATTAGATCGAACAGGATATCCAGTGCTGCTGAGGCTGTCTTGCGAACTGTTCCGTTATACATAAGCAGACTGGTCTTTGGACTTTACTCAGCTTGTCACGATTTACCGCTTTACCTGAGGCGGTGGACCAGACCACTGTTCGTGGTGGATAGGGGAAAGCTCACCAGATATAGTTGGTACCGGTATAAAAATAGTCCGTGGCGGGCTAAAACCAGCACCAAAAAGATAAATCCAGGGACGTCTGCCTCAAACGGAGTGGCTTCCTGGTCGACGTCTGTTATCCAGGTTAGCATCGGCCGATATTTTCACGTAGTAGCCGGGTTTTTTTTTTTTGAATACTAGGGTGGACGGAGGCTAAAACTCCAAAATCTTTCAAAGAAACCAATACGCCCACTATAGCAGGTTTATAATACCGAAGTGGCCGATATTGGTTATGCCCGATTTCCACGTGCTAAAAAACCATCCATTTATGAGAGACACTATGAAACTGCCAGAACGCACTTCATAGCAGTAAATTTTCGCTCTCTCATAATACTTCTTGACTACAACTAAGTTAACTTAAAAAGTAGTTTACGCTTCCGTAGTGGTTATCTCATTGGGTAGGTTGCTATTCAGTGAATGCACCAACTAAGCCGTTCATTCGTGCGGCTTCACCCTACGCCGCTAGATCGAAGGGTCTTGTTCTTTGTAGTCGTCGCTCGTTGTTAACAACGTAAAGAGTCTCGTTTAGAGTACGGATCATTTCATTGTTGCAATGAACATGAAGGCGAGCATTTAGCTTTCGAGCGAAGTTTGTTACTTCTTCGCCCACGGTAGCTATTCCTAAATCTCTGTGAATATCGCTATTCCTGATATACCATGGAGCATTCACAATTGCTCTTAGTGTCTTGTTTTGGAAAGTCTGCAACATGGACATGTTGCTCGGCTTGGTACAACCCCAAAGTTGTATACCGTATGTCCAGGACGGCTTTAACACCTGCCTGTACAAGAGCAGTTTGTTATATGTGCTTACTTTCGAAAATCTTCCAATAAGCCAATACATTTCCCTGAGCCTAATCTCGAGCTCGTCACGCTTCTTCTTTACGTGTAGTTTCCACCTTAGTTTAGCGTCAGGTGTCATCCCTAGATATTTCGCTTCATTTGCATAAGGTGAAACAGAGGTGAATTGGTAACCCTTCTGTAAGTGAAATTCACATGCGTAGACTTGTTCTCGTTAAGAGCGATTCGCCAAGTCTTCGTCCAGACACAAATTCTGTCCAATGCTCGTTGGAGGTTTCTCGTTGATGACTCGACTGATTCACCTGTTGCCAGGATGGCCGTATCGTCCGCAAACGTGGCCACGACTGTCTCGTCATTTAGAGGTATGTCTCTTGTGTAGAGCAGGAACAGGGTCGGACCGAGGACGCTTCCCTGGGGTACGCCAGCCCGAATTTGCTTGAAACTCGAGTATCCACTATCACACCTAACACGAAGGAGTCTGCTTTCAAGATAATTTTCCAATCTTTTAAATATGTCTTCCGGCAAGTTTTGCCGTAGCTTATATTTTAAGCCTTCGTGCCATACCTTGTCGAAGGCTTGCGATACGTCGAGGAAAGCACTTGAACATATTGTTTTCCCTTCTAAGGCTTTTTCAATTTCATGCGTTATTCTGTAGACTTGATCTATTGTGGAATGGTTAGGTCTGAAACCGAATTGATAATCCGGGATCAAGCTTTAGCAGATTTTTCTCGAATACTTTCGCTATTATCAGCAGAAGGTATATGGGCCTATAACATTTGCACATTTCCCCGGTTTTGGAACCATAATGACTTCAGCAACTTGCCTTGGAACGTATAGAAGTCTAAGAGAAGCGTTATTATATAAAGTAGCTTGACTAGTGCCTTTTTTGGTAGTTCTTTTAATATTGTGCCACTGATCAGGTCGTAACCCGGGGCCTTATTATTTGTAAGTTTCCTTATTGCCTGTCGGAGTTCAACTAACGAAACTTTTTTGATTCTAAAGCTATCAGGTTCCGCGTTGTTGTTTAGAACGTCAGCCAACGGCGGACCGTCGAAAGGCTTGAATGTTTCTTCTAAATGTTCAGCAAACAAATTCGCTTTCTCTTTGTCTTCTCTTGCCCATTCGGCGTTAGCTTTTTTTATTGGTGGATTAAAGGTTTCTTGATAGACTTAACTGCTTTCCACAGCGAGTAGTTTGAGCTCCAATCCGCCGACAAGCCTTCAAGGTATTCAGTGGTCTCAAGATTTTTGAGATCTTGCAACATTCCTTTCAGTTTGTTAGAGAGGTGGTTCAAGAGGGTTTTGTCTGGGGGAGCCCTCGTGCCTTGCCATCTCCTACGCGCTCTTCTCTTTCGTCCCAGTTCATGTTTTTGCTAGCTAATCTGGGAGCTCTTTCTATTTTCGCCAGTCTTCTACCCATCTTCAAGATAACTCCTGAGTGGTCTGAGCAAAGATCATAACACTCTTCGATTTGCGTAAGGTATTTGGGGTGCCCTTTACCGATGAAAAAAATCGACAAGGTCAGGCTTTTTATTCCTATCGGTTGGCCAACATGTTGCCTTACCCGTCGAGAAAAAGTCCACCTAACGCTTCATACTATTTTTGTACAGTAATCTGCCTCTGTGGGGTGCCGTGGCGTAGTGGTTAGTGTGTGTGCTTACTACGCCGGAGGCCTGGGTTCGAATCCTGCCATCGTCGCCTGAAACAAAAAGACTAGTTCTTTTTCACGGTCCCCACCTCCGCGAGGGTCTGACAAGCCCTCCGAGAGTATCATTTGTCTTGAAAAACTTCTCAAAGTGCCGTTCGGATTCGGCGAAAAATTGTAGGTCCCCTTGTATGTGAAGAAATTAACACACACAGCATACATTGTTGAGAAGTTGGCCCTGGTTCACCTCGAGCTGTTGCGCCACTCTATTTATTTATTTATTTATATTTATAATCTGCCTCTTGTTGAATTGCATCGTGAACCCCAAAAAGTATGCTTCGCGTTAAAGTCACCCCCAATGATAAAATTGGACCCAATGAAGTCATACATACGATCAAGATCGTCTTCCACCAGTCTATATCCTGGCGGGAAATAACAAGACTTACTTACTTAAGGTGGCGCTACAGTCCGGGTTGGACCTGGGCCTCAGCCAACAAGCTTCGCCAGCCAGCTCTGTCTCTAGCTAGCCGTCTCCAGTTTCGCACGCTAAGTTGGCTGAGGTCCCCTTCCGTGTTGTAATCTAAGCAGTCAACTTTTACAGAAACTAAACTGATCTGAATAGTCTAGCTCAACTTCTGTGTTCTTGAAGTGCTTTATGCAGTTCTTAATGTAGAGGGAGGTTCCTCCTCTCGAATTTTGCGAGGGGTGATGTGCGTGATAGTCATTGTAACCTTAAGGTTTGGTTGTAGACCCGTTTTTAAGGTGAGTTTCCGTAATCATGCAAATATCAATATTGTTTTTCCGTAGAAATATTTCTAGTTCGTCTATTTTATTTAGAAGGCCATTTGCATTCCACGTTAGTATTTTAAATAACTGTTTCATATTCATGTTCTCCTGTAATTTTTTCGAGGCTTAAACTCGAGCTTGCTCAGTTTGTCAAATATAAGTTTGTTGATTTTAGTCTGACCCTCAAGTTTCTCCAAGATTACAGCGAGGATCTGAGACACTGCATCTGTTGTGGGCGATCTTGCCTTGTTTTCGTTTGCCGCAACTTGTGCGTATGATTTCGGTCCGACCAGTGGCGGTTTCTCCGCTGGACTTGAACTGGCGCCGCTCTTTTGTGGAGCTAGGCGTCCTAGGCTTTGATTCTGACCTCTAGTATTTTCCTTAAGAGGTTCTCGTCCCTTTTGCAGCTCTATGGCTACTTCGCATCCTCGATAGTTCGCGGGGTGGTTTCCGTGGCAATTGGCGCAAACTGCTGAAGCCTTTATGTCAACTTTGCACTCTGTTGACAGGTGTTTTCCGGCACATTTCACGCAACGTGGTTCTTTTTGGCAGTAGGCACTTGTGTGGTATCAGTCTATTGCCCTTTCGCATGGGTTCCATTTTAACCCTGATGTTGAGTATCATTTTCAGCTTATAAATATCGTTTATGCTCTCAGTTCTTTCAAAGGAGAGCATAAAAAGTGGAGGGCCGCGTCTGATCACAGTGTCTCTTTCTCCTTCTGTGCGTTGCTTTTCCTTTTTAATGAATGATATTGACGGCATCAATTATTTTAAGGCCTTTAGTTTTTACGTCTTTTACAACGTCTTCTTTTGTGCATGAAGGGTGGAGCCCCCTTACAAAGACTCGCAGTGGTTTTTCGTACTTATTTTGATAAGTATACCACTCGATTCTTTCTGCATTCAGTCTAAGAGACAGCGCGCGATAGGAATAGGCGTTGTCAACATTTACTTTCCAAACGTTATTTCGGTGCGAATTAGCCGGGTAAAAAATTAAGCTTCATTGCTTCCCGTTTAACATTAAAATGCTAGACAGCCTGTGGCTAAATAATCTGCTGGTTATACCATTGATTTTGAGTGTAAAGGCATAACACTTGCGGGAAAATGCTTTGGTGTCTCTATGCAAAGTTTTTCTGTGTAGCCTTTTACGCGCAGATTGTGTGTAACAATGGGTACCCTCTTCGATTTTGTACACTTTTTAGGAATTTTAGCTTAGTCCTGTCTACGTTAAAGTTTTTGGGCACAATATTGTCTAGGTTTATTAAGCCAGACTTCGTAGATTCGACTCAAGCTAACCTCAAAACTTCCAGTAGTCGATATCCTGACAAAGCCTGTTTGAATAAAATTGAATAGATTGAATTCTACTTCGCTGGAAAGATTCCTTATATCAGACAGAGAGTATCAACAATTCGGGGACTACTTTAAGCAAGTATAATTGACTTGTTTGTCATCGGCCTAGCTGCAATACTAACGTTTTATTAAAAAATCGCACGTAAATAAATAAAACCTTAAATTTTTCCAACTATGTAGCTAAGGTTAGAACCAACCAAGCATAAGGCGGTTGGCAAGCCGAATTACCCGACTTGGGATTGAAAAAATTTATTCTATCAAAGATATTTCTATCGTAGAACTGCTTGATACAAATCTTTACATTTTGCTTTCTGAAACGAACACCATTTTAATTTTAATAGCTCCACCAACCCAATTTAGAAACATAAAATTAGAAAAAAAAATCTTCCATTGGCTTTCAGAAAAATATTTCGTTACACAAGGTCATCAAAAATTTATTAACCGCGGCGGTGTCAAACGGAAATGCGAAGGCGCCGCACTTGTGTGGCAGATAACCCCTGCTTAAGTTTATGACCAATCTGTTAAAAAACAAATTCGTATATATTTATAGATGACACACCAGCACTTTTTTCAATACTAAATGGCGTTCGTATTTTTTCTCGAGACGTGTTGTCGCCATCATATACATATATACATAGATACTATTTTATAAAATCTATTTTTAACCTTTACCAACACGACTCATGCTGACTGTTGGCGCCGCCAACTAATGGAAAATAAAATAAGTAAAAAAAAAAAAAAACAATTCCTAATGATGGAAGATTTGTGATGTTAAAAATAAATACGCGAGAAAAATATATGAATAATATTTTTGTTAAACATCGTGATCGTTGTGGGGAAGGTTTGACGTCAATAAGATTTTGTAGACCAGACACATTGTTATTTGTTAAGTCAAATTTATTGGTTTGATGTATCGCAGTTTAATTGGTTCTTGCTTTCTGGGTCGAGAACGAAAATAGTCTTGTGAAATAATATTGAAGTTATAGAATTGCCCAGAGGATATTACAGATCAACAATTGTACATACACCCTTAAACCTTCCTCCACTACAAAGACACTGAATTTTTATCACTGGTTTTGAGCAGTATTTTGAGTTCGTCTGGAGTTTCCTATTTAAATATTTAACGAAACGATTTGCCTTAAGACTCACTTTTCATACAATCAAAAAAAGTGGTCGTTACTTTACTTTAAACTTAAACTAAACTTTTTAGTTATAGAATAAGTCAACAATTTCGAGAGTTCTCTTTTCCTTTTCTTGGAGATTTTATCATAGCGCTGTTCTATAAAAAGTGGCGCAGGAAGGTTGCTTACAGGAAACTCTATATTTCTCGATTATCTAGTCCTCATCCTCACACCAGTTGGATCCGAGGCAAATTTTTGACTTGCTCTACCCACCTTATTCTCGGCCTTCTCTATACATGTGAAGAACGTATCGAAGAAAACAATCAAAGTCTATCCCGCTGCAAAAAGTAGCTGCTCACCGAAATAAGCAACACCTTATGAGCTAAATTGGCTTTGAAAAAACTGGCTTAATACAGTCTCGAGACGGTCAAACCCTCAACCCAATAGAGTATTTATGCTCATGGACGCAAGGCACACATCTAACATCTTAAATGTGGATACTTTCTGGGCGACCAACTTGGATTCTGACCATTTTCTTACCGTGTCTAGATTTAGAGTTCGACTGACCAACGAGAAGAAGCTGTCAACAAAACAAACTCAATGTTGAATGCCGGAGGCTACGGTAAGAGACTCTCCGCCTTGCATTCCCTCTTCTCAGACGTAATACGTAAACAACCATTCGCGACACCCTTATACCGTGTCTCCACCGGGAACTAATCCCTGATAAATATAAATCACACGATTTACCATACAATTTTAAATATTCTCGTCAAGCGATTGAAAACAAATTCCCTCATAAATCTTATTCAACCTTTTCACAAGCCGATTTCAACCATTTTCGTACACCTTCCAAACGGTTTAAGAATCGAAAAAGGAAACTAAGACTGTCCACGTATGACAGATCTGTCACAAATACGATTTCTATTTGGATTTTTACAACGGAAAAGTTTTTTGACAGAGCCGAAATGACAAAAAAGGACTGCTTGTGTCAAATTAATCCTCGATTTGATCGGTGGAGCCACTTTTGGATTTAGGTTTTGCCCACTTAAGGTTTGTAGGTACCCCTGAAAAAGAGTCCTAGGTATGATGATGATTGCTTGAACGGAAAAAAGTGACAGAATGTAATGTGCGAAAAACGTTGTAGTGAGAATAAAAGGTGACTTTATCATATAGAAAGAAGAGGGACTACGCAATCTCCCAGTTTGAGAAGATCGAAAAGTCTAGCCATCGAAACAAGACCAGAAAGTTATTTAAAACAACCAAGCAACTGGCTGTTGGCTTTAGAACCGCAATGAAGGCTCTTCGAAATAGCGAAGGAAACCTAGTCACCGAAGCACAGGGAATAGTTTAAGTGTTTAAGTAGCATTTGCAGCAGCTGAGAGAGGGGCCGTAAAGACTTGGGGACCGTGAAAAAGAACGAATCTTTTTTTTCAGGTGACGATGGTAGGATGGTCGAACCCAGACCTCCAGCGTGGTAAGCACACACACTAACCACTACGCCACGGCACCCCACGATCTGTTGATCCCGGAACAAAACAAATATATGGTTCAAAACCCAGCGAACAGTTTTTCAGTGCAGAATTGACTCTCCGACTCTCGAAATTATAGACTCTCCCAGCTCTCACTTCACGTAGGAAAACACAGGAAAAAAGTGGCAGTCATTTTCAGATGTAATTTTTCACGGAAACATGCAAAGTCACTGCCATTTCATACAGAAAAACCATTCAAAGAAGTTCATACTGTTTACCCGAGTTGATCACCAAATTTGGCGAGTTAAACCGAGATTAATCCCAGATGTTAGTTCACTGAAAAACTATTTTCAGGGGCTAATCTCAGTTAAACTTGGAAACTTGGATGATCTCGCACTGAAAAACCAGTCCTAAAAGGCTTATCAACAAAAAGGCTCTGCCAAAGTACCAGCTCTAATGGGTTACATGCGGAGCTCCTTAAAACCCGAGGTGATGTTTTAGTGGGATGCATGCGCCGAATCATAAACCAATGGGGGGACAGAAAGCGTGCCCGATGAGTAGACATTCTGTTCCATATGCCTGGCGATCCTTTGCCTGGCAAGAACAGCTAAGGCATATCCTCAGGAAATGTCGAATATGAAGTCATAGCTCGCATGTACTGTTTGAGCGTCTTAAGCCGTTCTGCGACACACTAATTGGCACCTACTAGCGTGACTTCCCGTCAGGCAGATCGACCATGGGCCAGATTTTCACACAAAAGATCAATCAGAATTTCAGGTCGAGCAAAACATATTTTCATCGACCTTAAAGCCACATATGACAGCATTCATCGTTAGGAGCTCCACCTGGCGAGAGCCGAAGTCATAATCGCGGAAAAACTGATCGAACTATGCCGTGTAACATTAGAAAACACACGATGCGACGTGCTGTTTGGGAACAGGGAACAGCTCCTCGGAACTGTTCCATACATGCAACGGATTTCGGCAAGCAGATGCATTGTCATGTATATTCGCCACTATAGTTCTGGAGATGAAAGTGTACGGCGCAAAGGTAAGCACCGTATAGTCACCATCTTCAATCAGTCACCATTCCAATCGGACAGCCAAACTTATGCAGAAACCTTTCAAAAGTTCGTACAATTATGGGAAGAGCACAGTCTGATGTCAGTGAAGCCTTCGTGAGTATTGGGAGGGAAGCGGCAAACATGAGCTAGTCAGTAAACGAGGCCAAAACCAAGCATATTCTATCATCAAGACCCAACACTCATGTCTTGAGACTACGAGTTCATGGTTAGGGACCTTTGCTATTCCTGGGTTCAGCTATAAATTCAGACAACGACACCAGCGCTGAAATCAAACGCACACTGACTCTTGCCAATCGCTGCTTCTTTGGGGGTAGCAAGGCGATTGTGTAGCAAAGCCCTCGCACGAGCGACTAAAGTGTCCATTTATAAGACCATTATCATTCCATCGATTTGGGATTTCTGGGTTTTTCCCAGATCTGCCGCAGTGTGAAAATTTGATCGATGATAGGACTTTCCTGGCTTAAAGGTACACTGATATGGACCAATCAGATTGTTGACGAACGACCTTAGGTACTCAGTAGGTACAGTATAGCAGAAAAGATCTTCTAAGAAGACTGATGTCTCTGTAGTTGACACAATCCGAGGGTCTACTTTCTTGAGGATCGGATATACAATGCTGATGTTTCATTCGTCGGGCAAGTTTTGCTCAGACCAAGTCTTGCAGATGGTGTAAGCTCCTACCCAGCTCATTGCAAGTCGACTTAAAAGGTTCGGCAGTTAGGCCATCAGCTCCGGCTGCTTTGTTGCCCATAAGACTGGGTTTTTTCAAATCCTCAATATCGACCGTGATTTATTATGAGTCTTGGTTTTCTACGAAGGCAACTTTGGGAAGGATTGTGGGGACGGTAGGCACGCTTGGGGTTAACTCGTCGGACGGGGTGGTTCTTGTCCCCCCATTTCCTTCACCCCCAGTTCATAACTATTTTTACATCGTGCCATTGCTACAGCTATGTAAAGAGACAGAACTTGCACTACGATGTTCCCTTGATCGACCCTACAGGCTTCAGTTTGACCTTTATCCCCTTGGCAGGGTCTTTCGATCCTTCCGGAAAACTTTCGAACTTTCGAACGAATATCGGTTTTCAATGTTTAAAACAATTCAGCACTTCTATCAGTGTACCACTCCTCCATTGCTCGTGGGGAAGACCTCGGAGTACTTGAAGTCTATTCTCTTTTTCAATAGGGCTCCATTTAGTGTATTGAAAAGCAGCCATCACATTCGGTTTGTTACCGACGTCTTCTGTCTTTTCAGCAACAATACAATTTAATTTATCAACAAATAACAACAAGTTACATTGAATCAAGGCTGCAAATCTTTCGACTCACTTCTTCAGGCCTTATCAGGCTACCGGCTATTGGAAGTTTTCAGCCTAGTTTGAATCGAATCCAACGATGTCTGGCTTAATTGACCGGGACAGCATTGCTCCCGAAAAATTCTTTACACAGATTCTCCGCCAGCAGGTCCCTTAGCAACGTAGACCAAGCTCAACTAGGAATCTTAGCTGGAACTCTCACCGGACCCTATAGGTAGATGTTGCGTTGTCTAAAGAGTTATGAATTCTTTTATTCTCATTATAATGAGCTCAAGATCGAGGAGCTATGACTACACTTAAATTGCAAAAGCATATTGCGAGTGAAAGGAATTATAGACAAAAAATTAGAAAAAGAAAGAGGGTAGAGACACTAAAGTGTGGAAACACGAGGTGCATAGAGACACAAAAGGAGATGTCGGAGCAGTATAACATTTCGGGTAACTGCAAGGCTGACGAACTCTCCAAGCTCGGTACTACTCTCTCAAATTTGCCAAAAAAAGACCCCAAAGGCATTCCAATTTCCACATGCGAATTCTTTCTTAAACTGGGATGCAATAAAAAGAACAAATCTCAGATAAACGGGTGGTAGCACATTTCTAGTGACGAAACAGATATGGCCAAAGCTAGATCTTGTACACTCCAAAAGCTTAATCGGTCTTAATAGATTGCAAATGAGTGCTACAATCGGATACATTACAGGACACTGTCTGATAGGTAGGCATGCAACAACGCTTGGTGTCTATTCCAACGACTCCTGCAGGAGCTGCATGAATGGGGAGAAAGAAGACACCACTCTATACCTTCTTTGTGCATGTCCCGCTCTATCTAAGAACCGTATTCTTCACCTGGGAGCTTTCTTCTATAATAATCTTAGCGATCTAAGCACTACCGACCCTTAACATCTCTCATGCTTCATCTTCTTCTTTTTTCATTTAGGCGCGAGGTTAAGATCTGAAGTGATAGATCGTAACCCTCCCACTCTACTGCATTCCTGATGGTCCGCTTGTGGGGTACGCCAATTTGACATCAGAGTACCAGCAGGCTCTCTGTCACTGAGGCCAAAAAATTTCTGTTTTCGTTGCATTGTGTGGTCCAGGAATATTTGGGCCTTCCTTTCTTTCGCGTTTGCGCTGGAATGTTGATTGAAATCGCCTTTTGACAGGGTTCCTATCGTAGGATCACTCCTTTGTAGATTTTAAATACCAACTGAGCCGGTTATGCTCCATTTTCCTGGAGATAGGTTCTTTTACATGGGGGCTTCCTCGGATCTTCGTACTTCTCTTATGCTTTATCAATAGCCAAAATGGTTAAACGAGTGGAGGGATTTCTAGATCCACGTGGTATCACAATGGATCTGCATAGGTCTTACTGTGTCGGTTTCTTTGAGCCCGACTGGCACTTCAACCTAACCTATCCGCCAATTAGCAAGGTTCCCGAGGCCAGCAACGCCAGAAGGACATTTCTTAAGACAGGTAGAGAACATCCCATGGACCTGCCAGTGTCTCGCGCAAGATAGTTCTCGTATGGGTGGTTGAGGATCAGGAGAAAAAAGAAGGACCACTTAGCCGCCCTAACTCGGAGACCATTTTAAATGCGACAAACGGTTATAAAATGAAGACAATCCATCGTGATGATGAAACTCTTGTTCTCCTTTAACTCGACGTTGGTTCTCTGATTGTCAACCGTTTTTCCAGTCGTCTTTTGCAGAAGTATGCTGCCCCGATTTCTTAGCTTTAATGACTTGTAAGAGATTTCTTCAACGGCCTTGAAGAGGCTTTAAATACTCAGCAGTAAACTATCAGATTAGATTAGATTCTTTGTCGGGAGAGCCTTCCTGGGAACTCTGGCACTGCGGTCTCTTAAAAGGAGTCAAGAAGACAATGATCTTCTCTGGAGGGATATCGACTAGGTTTGCCGAAGGAATAATTTCTTCGCGGATGAGTGGTAGAGTTGCCCCGACTTTAGTGGACGAGTCTACTAATTCGTAAACTGTGGGCTGGAGTCCAGTGAAAGATGATTGAGTTGCTTTTGGCTAGTTTTTGGATGGCCATGGCTGTAAACCATGAACACTCTTAAACTTTTATGAAGTTTGAACGGCGGCAGCAGTTGGTAAGTCAACAGAAGTTGCACATTACTTGTAACATTTCAATATTAGTTTTATTCTACAACAGCAGTCATCATCATCATCATCGTCATTTCCGGATGCCGCTTATCCTTTAAATGGCTCGCGGAGCGAGGGTCGCTAAATGGTCCTTCCATCTTTCTAGATCCTCCGCGATGGGCGCTGGTACCGAAGAAATATAGTCCGGAATGCGGCCTTCGTAGTTCGGTTTACTTTAAATGTGCGGTGGCCAAATTATATAAGTTATGAAGGTCCCGCTCCCTAATAGCCCTTGCTCAGTTTCTCATGCGATAGAGGGCGACCAGGGCGAAAAGCTTTTAAGATTGCCCTGGTTCGGATTCGAACTCACATCCTACTGCAACCCTACTGGACTAAGCACCTACTATAGGCTCCAGCATAAATTCATTATCTTCTAAATGGAATCTGGTGTTGATCCGAGAATTCACTGCACAATTTTGGAGTGTCTTTATAAATCCTTTTTTATGTTGACATCTTAAGATTACTCCTATTCCCATCAGGTTTGGTGTCAGTTTCGTTAACAATTGCTTTGGCCTTGCTTAGTTCTGAGCAAAGTACCATGATCGGTACTTGCCTATGATGGTACTTTGCTCAGCCATCGGTACCATCATCGGTACCTACTATGTTAACTTCCAGAGCTTAGAAGTTAGCTCTGAGCAAAGTACCGATCATGGAGGCTGGTTCCTGCATTGACCCTCATGGACAGCTTGAGGATGGATCGCTTGTCCTTTCAACTTTTGTTTGTAGGCTGAAGACAGACAATGAATAAGACTTCTTCACTTATTGCGACGAGTTCATACACACTAAAAGAAAATAATTTCAATCTTAACCGATTTCCGTTGATTTGTTTCCTTTGATCAAGACAATCTATCAAAGTTCTCAACCAGATAAAGTGAGCACGGGGCAAACATTTGTGTTTTTTTTTTCGCTAAGTAAAATAAATACACTTAATGTCACCTTTCATTCAGAGATTATCCATGGCGATAGTAAAAGGAAATATTTTTGAGTTATTTACCACACTCGCGCCTAACCATATTTTGTTCAATGGCGAACGTGGTCTTGTTTGGAGTGTTTTTTTTTTTTTTTTTTGTGGCGCTATGCGGCTAATCTAGTCAAACAGTTGTCGATATCAATATAGCGTCACCATTATTAATAACAGTGAGCTCTTTATATTTTTAAGAACATGACATCAGCTGAAATGATTACCGAACTTATAAGCTCACTAAGCGAGGCGAACAAAAAAATAAGGCTGTTAATTTATTTTGCCCTGATTACGAAGCTATGATAACGACCAGAAAAAGCTGGCGCATAAGCCATTTCGGATGAGAGGAATACTATAAAAGTATTAATTTATTGTCAACAAAACTGACAATGTAATCGCAATAAGTATGCAAGTAAGAACTGAACTTAAATAAATCACTTGTCTATTTTCCATTTTATTTATAGTTTCACTAAATGCGGTGACAAGAATTTACGCAAGCTTTACAAACGATCAATTTGCGTATTTATTTATTTTTCATAAAACAAGAGGAGTCCTTTCTTAACCACAACGCAAGACAGATCTTGACAAACTCTTTAAAGATATAATCCGAAGCAAGGATTGATTAGTCCTGTGCGTCCAAAGTCACCCAAAAATTTAAGAGGATGAATCTTTTTTTAAGTTTCACGGTGAATCCTTCAAGTCTGCATTTTGGACAGAATAATATGGCTATAGTATGAACTAAACCCTTCCATTTTCTACATTATAGAAGCACTACGGAATAGGAGAGTACCATCAAGATACATTATGGAAATGTTGACTATTTTTGGCGGAGAAATCTAGTTTAACAGTTTACATAGGATGAAATGATGGAACAGCAAGCGACAGGAGGAGTACCTCAGGGCTCGGTCCTGGGACCAATACTAATGTGCGATGACCTCTTCTGCCTCGAAATACCCAGCTAGTCTGAGGATTTTCGAGGCTGATATTTGTAGGATTTGCGGACAATAGCGATATAGTTGAAACAGCGAAGAGGGCTATAAAGGGTGGCTAAAATCAGTCGGGCTCTCACTAGCAGAATACAAAATGGAAGCTGTACTTATTACTAGCAGAAAACAAAGAGAACCCGCGATGCTCACAGTAGGTGAACATGAAATAACGTCCAAGTCAGCCATTAAATATATCGGCGTTATGGTTCACTTTAAGCTTAGATTCAGCGAACGTCTGGAGTGTGTTAGCGAAAAAATTTCTCGCCATCTCGCGTATCATGCCTAATGTAGAGGGGCCGAGATACTGGCGGAGACTTTTACTTGCTAAGGTTGTCACGTCAGAAGTCCTCTATCGATCACCAGTTTGGGCTGGAGCTATGGAAGTGGCTTTATACAAAAGAAAAATTCTTGCCGTAAGCCAATTGAGTGCTCAACGAGTAAGAAGTGCCTTTCGTACAATCGCAGATGACGCTGTCTGCTTCATTATAGTGATGGATGATATCAATTGACATAAAGGCAGAAGAACTGTAAAGAAAGTTTTTGTCAGCACAGACAAGAAGGGCGATCATCCCATAATGAAGCCGAAACAATCGCAACGGATCGAAAGTATAAGGGAGTGAAAGTGACGGTGGATGGTATCTTCCAAGGGTCCATGGACAAATAGCCTTATTCCCACGATAGCGAAGTGAATAAACTGCAAACATGGAGAGATAAACTTCTACTTCACGTAACAGTTAACAGGACATGGCTCTTTTCGGTTATAACTGTACGGATTCAAAAACGATTATCATCATTTTCTGTGACTGCTTATCCTTAAAAGGGTCGCGGAGCGAGGGAGACTAAATGGTCCTTCCGCATCGTTCCCGACCCTATACCACCAACACAAGAGACACAGGCGCGATCTCCAAAAGGGTCTGGCTGATGTTCTTTACCTGATCCCACCACCTGTTTCTTGGCCTACTATGGGGGTGACGAGCTCGCATCTCGGCTAACAAAACCTGTCCAGGAAGTCTGTTAAGAGCATGCGAACAAGGTGTCCAAACCATTGACGAATTGATCGTTCTACTCGGAGAAGTAGCTGTTCAACATTAAGATCCCTACGCATGTTGCCGTTTCACTCTATCCCTAAAAATAACACCAGCAACGCACCTCGTAAATCTCATTACGGCAGCATGTACCCGCGATCTAATTCTTTCGGTCATTTCCGAAATTTCATTACCATAGATGAGGGTTGGAAGGTACACTGAATTAAAAACTGAGATCTTTGCTTTCACTCACAGCTCAGCTTTTGATGTCCGGCTGGCGCAGTTCCTTTACTATTGCTCCAGCTTGGCCAACCATCTTTCGTAAAAAAGACGCCGAGATACTTAAACTTCGCTATACCTGTTTCAATGAGACTCCATTTATGTGCAGGGTACACTGGACAGGAGTTCGGGAAACAGCCATCAGTTCGGATTCGCTCATACGTTTACCTTCATCCCAGCTTCACCACATATGGCCGCAAACCCATGCAGTGCTCGCTGAAGTTCCTCCTCAGATGATGCCAGGATAGCTTAATCATCTGCGAAAAGCAGATGGCTTATAATTACGCCAGCCATTTCAAAAGATTCCTCACCAAGACTGCGGTTCACCATTCAGTCCATATATGATATGAAAAGGAGAGGCGATAGAACACAGCCCTGACGAAGTCCAACGCAAACATCAAAAGGTTGGGGTTTGATGCCATTGATCCGAACACAGCTTCTGCAAGACTGAATGGCGCTCAGAGGAGGCCCTCTCAGTGCATAGTCCTGCAAAACTTTCCAGAGTTTATTCCGAGGAACCCGGTCATGGGCCTTTTCCAAATCTACAAATCACGCGTAGACCGGTTTGGCATATTCCCAGGACTTCTCAAGAATAACCTTCAGAGTTATATGCTGGTCGGTTGTGCCTCTGCCAGGCCGAAAGCCGCACTGTTCTTCCCGTAACGAAGGCTCGATTACAGCTCTTCGCGAATACTTTTCCCGGAAGACTCAAGAGAGATATGCCCCTATAGTTGGCGCAATCTCTCCTGTTCCCTTTTTTGAAAATGGGCACTATAACTCCCGTTTGCCAATCGCTAGGTGCCTTCCCGCTATCCCAGGCCACCTTAATGACACGTGTTAGCCATTTAACACCCTCTTCGCCCATTGCCTTGAGCATTTCTGGCCGGATTTCATCAACTCCAGCAGGCTTGCCAACTTTTAGCGATTTAATCGCTTTAGTGACTTCATCTACTGTAGGACTATTCTCCGCCCTAATCTTGTCAGCAATGGGACTGCCATCTTGAGTGCCTTGTTGGGGATTGGGCAGCTCCGAAAAGTGCTCGCTCCATCTTCTCCGAAATGTGCCGCGCAAATCGCTCCCAGTACTCAGATTCAGCATCCTGTAACCTTTCCCACCGTATGCGGGTCACCCGCCTTGGATTTCGCCTGGATGGCAAAGGAATGCTGTAGCTAAAGCGCAATTGGCACAACATTAGGTGATGATCAGTTGACAGCTCAGCTGCTCTCAAAACGCGAACATCACAAGTCATTTTTTGAGTACACGATGCGGTGCCACAAAGAAATCCATTGGGGGGTTCACACGATACATGTTGGACAACATCCGATATTGTATCGCGTGAACGAAAGAAACAACCGCTTGACAAGCCGCTTGATGGTTTTCAAAAAATTTTGATTTTTTCTGTTGGCTTGTCAAGCCATACAACCCGTGTGAACAGATGTTGGTCAAACTTCCTTTGTGTTTGCCATTCGGAAAATTTTTTTCGTGTGGTGAAAATGGCGGCAATATCAATAAAGCGTTTCGGGGGGAATATTTTGAGGGAAAAAACCTGAAGAAAAAACTGAAGTTGTAGAACATGCTTGATGAATGTGAACGCAAGGCTCCTTTAACTGTAAATTTTTCATCAATCAATGTTGTACAACATGTTGTACCGTGTGAACCCTCCTAATCAAAGATCTCTGATTTGAACTATGCCGGTACCAAGTGTATTTGTGAATGTCTTTGTGTGGGAAAAATGTGTTCATGATGCACAAGCCATAAACCCAGTAAAAGTCCAATAAGTTCCCTCCGTTCCTATTTTGATCCGGGTCGCCGTGCCTCAAAATCACACTTCTCCAAGTCGACTGTCGTCCGTACCCACATGAGCATTAAAGTTACCCATCAGGAGGATGAAGTCCATTTCTGCCAATCTTTCCAGCGCAGCATCAACATCGTTCAAGAAGACCAGATACTCTGACTCTAGGTTGGGTGCGTACACCTGCTCAAGCTTAAGCTTTAAGATGAAAACCCTCCCTCCGAATGGAATAAACTCGAATACGCTTTCCGACAGCCGGGGCATTGTGAGTATCCCACACCCGCCTGTGCAGTCATGTAATGTGGGACGCCTGACCAGAAAAGTCTCCACCCAACAGCGAAGTCTGTGGTTCCGAAACCTTTCCACTATGTTGAGGAGATGCCAGTAGCATCGAGCTGATGCTTTTTAGCCTCCTCAACCAGTTCAAGTTCTTTCTCCGTTAGCGACGAAACATTCCCTGTGCCAATTTTAAGTTGGCGCCATTGTCGATTTGTAGACTGACCATCTAAGCCCTCATTTTGGCTTAGCGCTGCCCCCTCCGCACCCCGTAATGGATAGCGTCACCATTGCCGGGCTGTAACTTCTTCGGGTTGAACTTGGTCGGATGCCGAGCGGGACATTCCGACCACCAAGCATGCTAACTCCAGGCCCAGCTCCAAAGGGTGCCCTGGGTTACCAGAATCATTTACCAGAAGCATTTATATATTTATTTCCTTGCAGGGGATAGGTTGAAGTGGCTGTCGGGTTCGAAGAACCCAACTCACTTAGACCTATGTAGGTCCATTGTGATGCAGGGGATAGTTTTGGTTAAATTTATAAAATCGACCCTTAAAGGTGGGCATTGTCAAATGCTTTGTGTGAACGAGATCTCGAGCGGAGTCTTGTTTGCCTACCTTACTGGCCTCACTAAGAGATGCCAAATATGTAAAAATTTTAAATTTCCGCACGACGCGACGCCTGAAAATTTTGAAAAAAAACACCTGATGTAGTTTCAAATTTAGACCGATTGTTTGGTTGTCAGAAAAACTTTGACGCTTGTATTGTTTCTTATGTCAAAGGGCTTACGTACAAAATTTCAACGCCCTAGCTCGTAATTGGTGGCATGCGAACGGACGGACGGAATGTTACTTTTTCGCTTGTATCAATCATCCTTTGGAACAGGATATGTATAACCATTAGGTATTGAAAAGTGTTAACTAGTCAATCGCAATGGTAGTGGCAAAAAACTAGATTTACTATACTGCCGTCTGCATTTTCCTTGGTGGCTCTTAGTTTAAGCACAAGCCTTGTCGCAGCATCGTCCAAACCCCAGAAGGAGCAGAATTTTTAAGCAGCTTTCTGCATGTGTTTTAAAATACTTTCAAAGGCATAAAATTGTGATGAAACGACTTTGAAAATTAGAAAGCAAACATGCGAAACAACATTTTACAGCAGCATAAACTAATATAATGGGAAGCTTAACCTTCAACAAAGGGAAAAGCCGACGGACCGCTCTATGTGTGACTTCATACTCGGCGATTTTTCTCTCCTTTTTGTCGCTTGTCTCTCTGTTGATTGTGCAAGCGACGACATTAAACAGTTATCATCTTTTGATCACTTAGCGCCAGCGTGATGGCGCTTAGATGCGATACAACTGCTCCTAAGCTTACACTATTGTATAAGAAAAGCGTTCATAAGCCCACTTTATTTATTTTAAATAAATCACGAAAGCAGATAAGAAACAACATCTCTACCGAACACGCGAGAAGTCGCGAGTCTGTTTGTTCCGAGTGTACCTTTAGAAGTATAATTAAGCAATCATAGTATTTACAATACTAACAACAATAAAACCGTGCACAACTACAAGCTGGAGCTATTTTAGGCGCATAGTGTACCCTATTCGTGATAAAAAAGAAACGAATAACTGCTACATCCGAAACGAAATGCATTACACATTCGCTAGATATTTTCTATTTATTTCAAATGAACTTCTTGGTTGTTGGCCAGCCAAGCCCCTATTTACTGAAATAGTTTTTTGTTGTTAAAAATGTATATATTTTTTACTTCGTGACGTCAATGAGAGCAAAATGTAAGTTGCTGATCGTATATCTTTGTTTCTTGAGAATAAAACAATTGAGATGCAAATTGGCATTGCTTCGCGATACTCACGTGTCCGAACAGTCGCACGTTCGCCGACACAATTTGATTTCATAACAATTTTATATAAGCTCATCAAAACGTTTTAGAAACAAAATAAAAACTCAAATGCCAATGAATTGGCAATTGTTTAAGCATTGATCCATTGTGTTAAGAAATTATTTATATTGGCGGTGCGAAAGCCAGTCGTTAAATGTCAAAAGTAATTTTTTTTTATAGAGATGAGTGAAGGGTTAAAGTCACTCAAGAATTTGTAAAAGAAATACTTTTCTTATGTAATTTTACTATTTTTTTTTTACTATTTTACTAACTATTTTCTAAGTAAGTAAAAATATATATTTGACAAGTTTCCTGCGTAAAATTTTAATTTTTTGGCATTAAATAAAGCTTTTTAACTCAAAGAATCCCAAGAGTAGGCCCGGCTTAATACATAATTCTTGTCGATTTTTCTTATTTAACTAGTGAGTAAGTGATACAGTGTGTACGCAGAAGCCATTCTATCCCACATTGTAAAATGCTGATGGCATAGTTAGCGTCAAATCAAATGCGAAAAATCGACCCCTAGAAGGGGGTGTGGCTAAAAATTTCATACGAACGAAATCTGGACTGAAGTCTCGTTTACCTAAACTGCTACTTTTTTGTTTCATGCTTTCCTAAATTAGGCTCAAGGCCAGTCGAAATTAAGTTTTTCTGGAAAATTTTAGGTTTTTCTTCAATTCTGCCTCCAAATGTGGGCGTGGCCCAAAGTCTTGAATAAACAAAATGTGGAACTAAGCGTTTTCTACATAAAATATTAAGCAATTTTTTTTCAATTTCGAGCAAAAATATTGAGTAAAATGCATTTGAAAATTTACCCTTAAAATAGATGCCACGCCCACTAGAGGAGGCTTACCAATTAAATTTGCCATTTTTGTGTCTTACATTCATTAGGAGATGCTAAATGTCAAATTTCAGCCTTTTAGAACGTCTTACAGTTTTGAAAACTCTGGAGGTAGTTGCACATTTAGACCGATTGTGACACGCCCACTGGGCGGATTTCAAAAATTTTTAAGGTCCACTGCTTCGCATGACGTGGAACTTACGTACTTACGTTTCAGCACCCTAGGTCAAAATTTAAGGCCTGAAAACATGTGACATACAGATCGACGGACGGAAGGACGGACATGGCTCATTCGATTCAGAATTCGGTCTCGATCATATGTCCTTAAGGTCTTGGGGGTCTACCATTATTATTTCACCGTGTTACAAACTTAATATTCCTCCTATCCTATGGGATGGGGAATAAAAACAAAAGATACTAAATAAAAGACAAATGAGATGTTGAACTTTGAAAGTCAGCCAAACTAACAATTTTTCTTCTAACTCTAAATGTAAGAACTTCAAATGAGTTTCTTCTTACTCTTAATGTAAGAACTTCAGCTTGACTTTGTGTAGAGGATCAATCCCATACGAGGGTTTTTAAAATGCATCCAGTTCAGGAAAGTGATCGTGGCAGACGATTTCAACACTTTCTCAACTTTCATAACATTGCTTCGAGGTGGTTCAGTTGTAGAAATAGAGAAGGCACTGATCGTGTGGAACCCTGTTGAAAACTGTTAATTTTACTTAAGATCAAATGGTGTAGCATAATAATGATGCCTGCCACGTTAAACCTCGGATTTTAGCCTTGTGTGTTCTTGCTCTGGAAGGTATGCGAGTATTAAAAGGCTATATCAGCTCATATAGTCTTCTAGCTCAAGGCTACATGAGCTAGAAGACTAAATCAGCAATTTGAAAGACCTCAGAAGCAGGTGATACAGCGCATAATTTCTGGGGATATTGTCAACAATCACGACGGCAAAAACTTCTATGAGTCATCTCAACTCTTTATACCTGACCCAGGGTATATTGAGTTTGATGTATAGTTTGTAACGCAGTGAAATAATCACCGTAGACCCCTAAGACCTTTTAGAGATATGAATGGGACCGACGGGAGAATCGATTAAGCCATGTCCGTCCGTCCGTCCGTATGTAAACAACTTTTAGGTCTTAAATTTTAAGGCAGAAAGTTGAAATTTTGTGGGTTGGTTGGAAGTCCAGTCCTTCAGATCAAGTTTGAAAATATGCTGAATCCGCCCACAGACACGCCCACTACAGGCCTGCATGTGCGACCATCTCTAATTTAAAAAAATACATTTTGCAAATTTTAGCTATGTTACAATGGCGCTAGCGCATTCATTTTTGGTACGTAACATTGCCTTATAATTGTCTTTAAGGTAGCCGAAAAATTTTAGCTTTTTCATTGACCACGCCCACTTTTTAAGGGATTTTAGCTTAAAATCACTGTTTTTCAATAAATATATATGAAATTTGACAAAAAATTATATGACAAAAGCTGTAGATACTAGCATTTTTTTGTATATATTGTATGTGCCTCCGCCCACTTTTGTGGGCGTGGCGTTAAAAAAAGTTATTTTTTAGTTAAAAAGGCGGAGTTCTAGGCCGAAATGTATGCAACCACCTAGTATAAAGCATTCAACAGTTATATTTTTACATCCCGCCCACTTTTTGGAGGCGTGGCAGTTTTCTTTTTGGTATGGTCGGGTATTTTGCAATCCGTCGTAGATGGATTGAAGCTTTTGCATACCCACTGTTGCACTTTCCCACTTGTTTTATTTTGAAGTCAATAAGGATTTGCAATACTGGCTAAGGTCCTTGAACAGAAATGGTGGTGGTTGAGTCCCTGAGAGGGAACTTGCCATGGTGGAAACATGGAGAAAGCTCTTCAAGTTTGGCGGTTTTGAGGTCTTGGTACCATTTCGGCCACTTAATAATTCCTAGCTATGAGATGAGAACAAGTAACATCGGGTACCGTTTATGGAGATAGACGAAGAATAGAAAGTTTGAAACAAAAAAAGTCAGTTTGATTTCCAGGTAAAAGAGCAGCTAATACTACTGCGATCCAGGAAGCACGGTGGACAGAAAATGAAAAACGCTTAACGTGAGCACCTGCCTCTTAGGCTTAATCTCACGGTGGGCAATTCCACAAAGTGATGGTAAAGAAAAGCGTTTACCCGCCCCGGGATCTTTCTTGCACTCTCCAGCACAAGACGTCCCCCAGTGCAATATGAAGTCACGTTTAAGGCGTGCGCTTCCTCCTTGCTAGAGCGAGGCCTATCAGCACCTCTTCCGGTCTAGAAGCCCGGAGCCCGAAGGCAGGACTTCTAGATCAGCAAACGTTCCCGCGATTTTGGGTAACCACAGCCACCATGATGCTCCCACAAGGGGGCCTACCTCTTTTAGACAGAAATGGGCCAAGCCAACTGGAGACAAAGCACCAGCATAAATTGGCTTAGTCCATGGGCAATCTGCCTCCCATGGTACCAGAATATAGCTTCCGGTGGAGCTTGGCAACCGTGTAGGTCACTTCCAGATGGACTGCCTTAAATGTCCGTGGCCTGGCAACCACACGCACGACCCTAACCTAGAACTGCAGAAAAGAGGAGGAACTACAATTCCATTAGGATTGCTTCTGAAAAGTAGAAACCTTCTAAAAACTACCTACACCTTACCAATCATGCACTATTCTCCTCCTTCGAAATACCTCTTTAGAAAAACTGCGGAGGCAAACCAAACTATCCCTATAAAACATTAGTGAACTTACATCCCATGCATCACCAGACCACCTCACACCCATAGAAGAGAGATCCCTTATATCAGCGTAAAGCGGACAATAACACAAGACATGCAGCCAGTCCTCCCTGACTGCTCCACATGAGAAGCACGGTGGACAAGAGCATTGAGCAAAAATTTAACAGCATCCATAAAAGCCTGCATGTATTAAAATCTGGATTCGTCTTGATACTTTGAAAACATCCGCCCTATCACACACCCCTACCGGAGAGGCTAAGGATCCTCTAAAGAAAATATTTTATGTATCGATGGAAACCAATGTGGAGAAATTTTATGACCGCCTTCGGGGGATTTGTTTCTATGCACAGGAAACGACAAAGCAAACTGGAGTAAATCTCTCAAGCTCTTGGTTTAAGGCCCCAAAAAGCGTCCGATTTCTGGAGTTTTTGTTTTTTGGACAAAGAAAATGCCCAATCACCTCCTCATCAAGATCTCTTTAAGCTCGTACGACCAGTCATGCTTTAAGTACTTTAATTCAGGACACTGAGCTTCCACTGTTGCACTGGTTTTCTGAACCCGTAACTACTTAGCTTTGACACAAGCATTTCTGCATTACTACTATGAGCTAAATTAGCTTAGCGCAATGGCGCCAGTCTTGTAAGCCCGAATTTTCATAATGCTAATCTCGATCCTTTCCACTTTGATGCGGGGGCGACACGTTGTGGTAGCTTGTACACAGTTCTCGCATCTTAATATCCACAAAAAAATATGGAGATCTCCCTATCAATCAACCGTCAACTAGATTGACCACATTGTGATCGACGCAAGGTACTCCTCCAGTACCATGGATGTCCGAACTTTCCGAGGGGCCAACATTGACGGATCGATAACTTGTTGTAACCAAGGTACAGCTTCGGATATCCCGACCAATGCCAAGAAGTGGAAATACTGTGAGGAAGTTTTGAGTGTCGGCTGGTCTCTAAAAACCTTCGAAATGCTATGCAGCCAGCATCAAGTGTTGAAAAACCGTGCCCGAAACAAGTGCCAAAGACCTATCAGAAATGCCGCCTCTAAAGTGCTGGGTTTCACACGGGCATCGCAAAGAAGTCACTGGTTTGACGATGAGTGCCACCAAGCACATACAGCCAACCATCAGGAAGCATACAAAGCGGCTCTGCACAGAAGGACTAGAGCTGCTCGCAAGCTCTACGAGCAGAGGAGTAGAGAAGAACACCGGCTTCTCTGAAGGAAAAAGAGAGAGCACGAGAAGCGCGCGGCTGAAGAGATAGAGAAATGTTACAACAGGAATGAGGTTCTAAAGTTTTACTAGAGGATCAAAAAGTCCTGCCAAGGGTATAAAGTTCAAACTGAAGCTTGTTGCGACCATCAAGGGAACATCGTAGTGGAATCGGAGTCGGTGATGAAGATTAGGAAAAACCATTTCTGCAGACTGTACAAGACAACCAAATGCAGCTGAAGACAAACCAAACACAGCTGTCAGGCAGAAAGAACTATTCATCTCAGGCGAAGACGTTACCCACGAAGCATACGAACGATACCGCCCACCCGACCTGGATGAAGTAAAAGGAGCTGTGTCTAAGCTTAAGTTCAACAAAGCAGCCGGAGCAGATGTCCTAGCTGCCGAACTTCTAAAATTCGCTGGATATGAGCTGGTTACAGGAGCATGCACCAACTCATCTGCAAGATAAGGTCGGAGGAAAGCATGCCCGACGAATGGAACCTCAGCATTGTTTGCCCGATCCTCAAGAAAGGAAAGCCTCTGAAATTTTCTAACTACAGAGGCATTAGTCGCCTTAACATCACGAGATCTTTTCTGCTGTACTGTTTGCACGTCTGAAGCCGTTTCTCACAATCTGATAGGCACAAATCAGTGTGGTTTTAGGCCAGTAGAGTCCACAATCGATCAAATATTTACACTGCGGCAGATCTTGAAGAAAACCCAGGAATTCCGAATCGATACACACCACCTCTTCATTGATTTCAAGGCCGAGTATGACAGCATCTATATAGAGACGAGCTATAGCGCAATGTCTAGTTTTGGCATCCCGCAACGTCTAGTTTTGGAGAATTCACGCTGTGCCGTCAAGGTCAGCAGAGACCTCACCGAACCCTTTGATGTCAAAAAAGGATTTAGAAAAGGCGACGCGCTGTCATGCGACTTCTTTAACATCATACTTGAGAGAATTGTGCAGAACTCTCGCGCCAACACCAGAGGTACAATCTTTCAAAAGTCCGTTCAACTACTCGCATACGCAAACCGGCATAACCATTATCGGAAGAACAAAGCGCGATATCAGTGAAACCTTCGTGAGTATTGGGACGGAAGCGACGAATATGGGTTAAGCAGTCAACGAGGGCAAAACCAAGTATATGCTGTCATCCAGAAAATACACCCAACACCGACATCTTGGACAAAACAGCACCATAGACAGCTTCTACTTTGAATTACTTAGGGACTTTGTTCACCTGGGTTCCGCTATCAATTCAGAAAATGACACTAGCGCTGAAATTAAACAAGGGATAACTCTAGCCAATGGCTGTTTCTTTGGGCTAAAAGGGCAATTCAGTAACAAAGCCTTCTATCGAGCAACTGAAGTGTCCATTTTAAAAACCCTCATCATCCCAGTCCTGCTTTACAGTACAGAAGCAAGGACCCTGTCAAAGGAGGATGTTAAGACCGCTTCGAGAGGTCTCTGCATAGACGGAGAGTGGAGGAGGAAATATAATATCAAAATGTACGAGCCGCACAGCGACACCGAACTAGGCAGAAGATTCAAAATACAGCGGCTACGATGGCTGAGTCATCTAACGTCCCGACCCGGAGAATTTTCGAGTCCAACACGCAGGGACGGCGCAGTAGAGGAGCATTGAGACTCAGGTGGCGCACGCTAGCGGAAGGGGACCTCAGCCACCTTCGCGTGCGAAACTGGAAACGGCTAGCTAGAGGCAGAGCTGGCTGGCGAACCTTGTTGGCGCCACCTTAAGTAAGTAACTAAGTAATTTCTAGCCTTGCCTTTGCGTTGTCCTGCTTTTATTCTTTTTATGAAAGCAATGGTGACCACGTCATATAAGTTAAAAACCTACATACACTCTTTGGGAGATGCCTTGACATTGTGCTAATCAGTGTAGATCAGAGTGTTCTTCTCCCGGATTGAGGCTCTACATCTGACCCAGCCAAATACATTTTTTCTTGATTTTCAAGTTTGTGTAGGGTTGTATTTGTGAAGTAAAAGCTATTCTACAGGGGTCAAATGACACTTTTCCAACTTGACACATGCGTTGTATGATTATGTGCGTGCTTCTGGTTTTGATCCGGATTCTCGGAATTGCTCTTCTTTTCAGACGAAGAACTGTAAAACGAGTGCCAAGAAAATATTTTCAGGAGAGTCCAGAATGCTCCCGGACGACCAACCGAAAAGGCTATAAGCCAAATATTAACATATGGTCTAATGTCGCTAAGGTAAAGTGACATAAGACCAATTTGGTGCTATGTCACTTTGGACTCAAGCTTTTGGGAGAGTTTGAAGAATGTATGGACAGCGTGAGGCTATCACGCGATATTTATGTCCGTTCATATTGACATTCTGTTAGTGTCAGATTGGGTTGAGGTTCAACACACATGGACAAAATTTCTCTTCTAAAGATGGAATGCCATAGAAGGAAGAGGCTGGAGAAGAGGTTTACGACATTTTATTTGCACTAGTTACACTGAATGTCAGAAGGAGTTTCAGCACTGTAAAGAAGAAACATTATCCTTGAGGTTAAAGGACAGTGTTTAAAAGTCTCCCTCTCTTTTGCAGATGAAAAGCAATGTCCAGTTTTAGGAGGTGTACAGCAGGGCTCTGTTTAAGAACAGATGCTGTGGAACTTTATGCATGGATGACTCCTTATGGGTTTTTCCACTGGATGTTAAGACCACAAGATCTCTGACTTGTCAATATCGGATATGAATTGTGCGTGCTCCAATTGACAAGTAGACAAGTACAATGTGCCGAATCCCTGGAAACCAATATGAAAACTATCTAACTGTCTTGTCAGAGCAAACATTTTGTTTATTCCTCGTCCTTCGGGCACGTCTGACTTCAGTAATTAAATGGTGGACAACCGGTTTCGAAGCTGACTTGGTGTATAGAGTTTTGATGTTTTCCGTATATTTGTCGTGCTTTTGTCAGAGACGCACCTTTTGCAGCGTTCACTTAAGCGTGTTGCTAGCACGACTACGAATGTTGTGCATGTTGTACTGTTTTATCTAAGACAAGAAATCAAGTCAAATTTTTTTTGGCCTTTGATCCAAATCCACCTCTGACGTCTATGAAAGCCAAGGGGTCACGTATCTTGATTTTAGCAAATTGCTTTATAAGGATTTGTTTTGTCAAATCGTCGTTCATATGATAACGAAATTATTTCCACCAAATGCAGTCATACCCAGGCACAGAAAATCGTCAATGAAAATAGTGATCAGCTTTCTACGCATTTGGCCAATAATTTCGAGTCTTTATCTACTAGTTATCTGCAGTTGAATCATCTGATATGACTTTGTCAAAAAAAAAAACTCAAAATATCTCTCATCGTATTGCGTTTTGCTCCCCGCCCCAAGAAATGTCAGTTGAATAAAAATTTTAAAATTTTATTTCAAAAATAAGTTGGCAAAGATTCCTTAAATGCTACAGTTTTGACAAAGATTTTCAATCGAAATGAGCTGTAAAGTATCTCAATTTCTTAATTAGAAATACTTGGTGCCATTTCGAATGGTTGACGCAATGCATCACAAATTTCACCTGAAAGATGCAGCAGACCAGTAACAGATATAAATAGCGCCGCCCGTTCAACAGAGTTATTTTTCCCATTGTTTGTGTTTTCGTTACTCGGAAAAGTGAGCAATGGTATTCGAATATACAGGGTGACAAAGGTTGAGGATTATCATGCAATTATCGCGAAAATTATTTCCAACTTCAACCTATTCGAAAACTAATTTGATTTCACTAAAAGTGATTGGTGTGCGCCCATATCCATACCAAACACTGGAACTAGAAATCCGATACAGAAGCTAAGAGTCAGTCGCAAGGTACTTGATTACCCTCCATCTCTTGTGTGTACCAAAGTCACAGTCATTCGAGATCAATGCCCACAAGTATCCCACTTTTACTCTCACTGAATTAAGTAGCAGCTAATTATAATAACAAGTTTTGTTTTTTATATATAAAAAAAAAAACAACAAGAAAATAATTTTAAAAGTTTCCAAAATAAGTCGCTGATGTGAAACTCCGTTTGTAAGTAGATGCGTCAATGATGGGCTGGGAACTACGTATACGCCTAATGCTGACATTTGGGAAACGGTTTAACGTCAATGGTATTTGCCGAAGCTTTGAAGGGTTCCAGTTTAATATTTCCAATGACGAGATAAATTAGTCATTTACAATTTACATCAGCTTTCTATGTTGTTTCCCCGCGGCGTTATTGAATGTTTAGCGAACGAGTGCTAATTGAATTGAATTTATTTTACTCTTTTGCACGTATGACTAGTCAGTCTTACAATCAATCAAATAAGTCGTCGTCGGTCGGTCTTCTCTAGTTTGTGAGCATATAAACTTTTGTGTATTTGAACAGCACTATTGGCATAATGTGGAACTATTGTGGGTTGACTTCGTTGACAGAACGCAAAAACAAACATTTCTTATAAGTTTACAGTAATGGCGGGATTTTTTAGACAACTACATGCTGCTCAGGCCTATAAGAACTGGTTATCTGGTTGGGGGCAGGCTATGCGTTGGGCGAGGCTTCCCTACCACGTTAAGAAACAAAAAGCCTCGGATTTGAACAGATTGACTGTTACCGACCAACGCAAACGAAACAAGGACAACGAGCTTCGGATCTGTATATGAAATGCTAGGTCCCTCAACAAGCTTAGTCCGAATACGGGCCGCATCAAGGAATAAGAAAGATCAAAACCGATGTCAAATATAATATTCTACGAGCTCGACAAAAGATGTGAGCAATGCCCCAGCTACGACATTAGGATTTTTCTAGTCGATTTTAATGGCAAGCTAGAGGAAGGGAGGGCATTCTTGGTCGCACTATCGGAAAGTTACAGCCTGCACGAGTAAGGGGATGCAAGCGCTTATCCAGCTTCTCAACTCCACTGGTTTGACCTCATAGCAATCTCAACAACCATCACAAACCAGGTAACCCGAGTCGTGGTATCAAAAAGGCTACTTGGGTTGATTCTTGAACCGCCAATTCTAACTACCTACCTACCTACAGCCTGCACGACACGACTTGGCTTTTTCCCAAACAAACCATGACTCATTCACACACACATTCAACCAATCCTCTCATTCCGGTACAGTGGTTATCGGGCACGGCGTTTCAAGCCACGCTCAGCTACTTGCTGTTCGTGGTTGCCGTTATTGAACCCCAGCTGCATTCCTCTCACACAAGAATTCGTACCAATTCGCCCCACTGCGAATTAAAGGGTAGAATTCAAAGCCGAACCGAAAAGAGAGCATTCAGTGATCCATAACATTTAACTCTATACTCAGAGGGAGAATAGGGTTACACATTTTAATAAGGAGAACGCAGAAGGAACTACCATACTCAACTCGCGATATACTACATTACCCTAGTGGACTTTCGCGCAGATTTGGGGGAGAGGACTCTACCTATAGTAAGCCATTCTTTACAAATTCAGAATTTATCAAGATAGGCCCTCGACCATTGCTGATCTTCGCTCTGGGTGGATATAAATCTCGGGTTACGATAGGCAAATGCTAGAACTAAATGGAGAACTAGAGTCATCAGACCGTCCATCTGGCTCTTAGTTGAATCGCCCGTTGGGAGCATTCTGACAGTCCGTCTTGCTCCTAGAAACCTGTATGGATGAAAAGAGGGAACACAAGTGGGAAAGAAAGACGGGGAAGCCCAAAAAGGTAAACAGGAAGGAGGGGACCAAAAGGACAGACAGAGAGCTTCTTTGTTGCGCGGTTTTTGACCGCAACACTCTGAGATCGGATTCATTCTGATCGACTTTGCTGCGGCGTGCCATGTTGTGGTAATTAGTACACAGTTCTGGCATCTCAACATGTAAATCTCCGTCCCGATCAATCACCGCCAACCAAGTTAACCACATGCAATCGACGCAAGGTACTCATCCAGTATCATGGGCCTCTGAACCTTCCGAGAGCCTATATTTACTCGATATGTTATCTAGTTGTAGCCTAGTTGTAAACTACAGCTGCGGGTATCCCAACCGACGCGAAAATTGGAAATGTTGTGAGGAAGTCTGAAATCGCTAGATCGTTCGCCTACGAAGTCTCAAAACCTTTTACAAAGTCCTATGCAGCAGTGTTGATATAAACAGCGGCAATTCCACGCTTTAGAACACCAAGAACAGGGGGAATGCAGTAACCAATATCGAAATCGGTCCGATACCTGGGAGTCATATTAGACTCTAAACTTAGCTGGAGGGATAATATAGAAGATCGTGTCAAGCAGGCATACGCGGCACTATACACCTGCCGCAGAACGTTCAGCATGGTACACTGGATGTACATAGCAGTTGTAAGACCCATCCTAAATTACGCTGCATATGTATGGTGAAAGGCTACAGAAAGAAAGTGTTATCTCTCTAACTTCACCAAGGTTCAAAGGGCAGCCTGCATGGGTACAACAGGGTCCCTAAGCACCACACCCACCGCAGCACTGGAGCTATTACTTAACCTCACACCCTTGGACATATACTGCAGCGGCAAGGCAGCTAAAACAACTGCAGATTGGGTTGCAACCCCTTTGGAAGCTTGTTGGGGGTAGCAGACGAGAAAGGGAGGGAGGAGTGTTCCCACTAAGACACTTCTCCTTGCATCCGGACGGCAGCGAAAGAATTTGCCAGATCCACAGTTCTAGTCAGGAAGAACTACTTAGTGAACACCTTATATAGGCTACTACGACGTATTCGGAGCTCAGGCCATCCGGCTCTCCGTCCTTAGAGCTAAACAAAGGATCTGGTCCTCCAGGTTGGGGGTCGTGCCGTCGGGGTGACTTTCCGGCCACGCAAAGAAACACCAGTTACGAAGCAGAAACAAGCCTCGGATTCGGACGGACTTACTGTTGACGACCAATGCAAACGACAAACGGACAACGAGCTCCGGATCTGCACGTGCAATGTTACGTCCCTTAACAGACCATGTGCAGCCGAGCAACTAGCGGAGGCCCTTAACGATAACCCGGCCCGGAAAATCTTCGAATCCACCCCGCAGGGACGGCGCAGCAGAGGAGCACCGAAACTCAGGTGGCGCACGCAAGTGTAAGGGGACCTCAGCCAACTTCGCGTGCGAAACTCGAGACGGCTAGCTAGAGACATAGCTGGCTGGCGAAGCTTTTTGGCTGAGGCCCAGGTCCCGGGGTGGACTGTAGCGCCACCTTACGTAAGTAAGTAAGTAAGCTGGTAGCCATAGTTCAAGCTGCCACAGAGCTGAAAAAACACAGCCCCGTAAACGAGACCATCACCATATGCTATGACAGCCAACCGGCAATTTAAGCCACGGAATCAGATGTAGTGAAGTCAAGGGCTGCGAAACTATGCTGAAAAACTCTAGACGAGTTATCTCATGGCAACACTGTAACTCTGTGTTGGGTACCCAGGTCACACCGATATCCCGGGAAAAGAAGAAGCGGACAAGCTTGCGAGATCTGCGTCAGGGATGAATGCATCTCTAGCCCTTAAATCTATAAGAATTCCGCTGACTTCGATAGCACGCAGGATAGAAACTGAATCCTTGAGTAGAACTAACTAACGTTGGACAGAATTTGATACGTGCAGACATACAAGGGACCTATGACCAGCGGTAAACAAAAAGAGATCAAATTTATGATCGGATTACCCCAAAAATATCCGAGTACTTACCGGAATCCTCACGAGGCACTGCGCTGGGGGTCTACACGCGGATGGCTAGGCATACCGCATAACGATTACTGCAGAAGCTGCAGAGACGTTAAAGAAATTGAATCTGTTCAATCCTCTTCTACGCGAATGCCCAGCCCTAAACAGCATTAGGCGTAGTACCCTCTGCAATAACTTCTTCAACGAATTCGAAAATCTTAGTAATGTAGATCTTCCTAAGATCCTGTAAACACTTCCTAAGATTTTGTAAACAAGTCCGGATGGGTCCAAGAGGGCGGCACTCTGAGATTCTAGCAGCAGTTTATGTCTGTTTTCATTTCAGGTGTTAAGAAGGTTCCCAATTGAACATAATGGACCCAACTGCTGGTCTAAGTGAGCCGTGACTATTGTCACAAGAGCATCCATCAACCTAGCCGAACCTAACTAGTGGCATCATTTCCAAAATACCATCAGGGATGCCGCTTCTAATGTGCTGGGTGTCAAACGGCCACCACAACGAAACCCCTGGTT
Source organism: Neoascia interrupta (assembly GCA_947623515.1). NCBI lineage: Eukaryota > Metazoa > Arthropoda > Insecta > Diptera > Syrphidae > Neoascia > Neoascia interrupta. The sequence continues at coordinate 50,353,130 of OX392463.1, forward strand.
TGACGATGAATGCCGGCAAGCATATGCAGCTAAATAAGAAACATACAAAGCGGCTCAGTACGGAAGGACAAGATCTAGAACTCGGGGGCTCGAGAAGGGCAGAGGAGGAGAGGAACGCCGGCTTCTCCGAAAGAAATAGAGAGAGGACGAGAAGCGCGCAGTCGAAGAGATAGGGAGATACTGCGCAACAGGAATGAGGTTCGAAACTTTTCCGAAAGGATCAGAAGGCCCTGCCAAGGGTATAAAGTTCCAACTGAAGTCTGTAGGGACGATCAAGGGAAGTAAGGGACGTAGTGGAATCTCTATGACTCTACATAAGTGTAGCAATGGCACGATTTAAAAATAGTTATTGAGCTGGGGTGAAGGATATGGGGGGGGGCAAGAATCAACCCGTCCGATGAGATAAGTGGTGCAACCGCAAGCGCGTTTGATTTCGTCGCTGGTGTTGGTTTCTGAATTTATAGCTGAGCCCAGGTAGACCAAAGGTCCCTAACCACCTGAAACCACCTGTGTCTCCTTGACGTATACTTCGTTTTTGTCTCGTTGACACTTTAACCTATGCCACGTTCGCCGCTTCCTTCCCAATACTCACGAAGGCTTCACTGACATCAGACTGTGTTCTTCCGATTACGTCAATGTCGTTTGCGTATGCAAATAGTTGTACGAACTTTTGAAAGGTTTCTGCATAAGTTTGGCTGTCCGCGTACCCAGCGTAGTCCGCGTACCCCTGCATTTGCAGTGATCTGTTGAAGATGTTGACTATACCGTGTTTACTTTGGCCCGCCCACTTTCATTTCCAGGACTAGATTGGCTAATATACTTGACAATGCATTTGCTTGCCGAAATCCGTTGCATGTATGGAACAGTTCCGAGGAGCTGTTCTCTGTTCCCAAACAGCACGTCGCATCGCGTGTTTTCTAATGTTACACGGCATAGTTCGATCAGTTTTTCCGCGATCATGACTTCGGCTCTCGCCAGGGAGAGCTCCTAACGATAAATGCTGTCATATGTGGCTTTAAGGTCGATGAAAATAGGTTTTGGCTCGACCTGAAATTCTGATTGATCTTTTGTGTGAAAATCTGGTCTATGGTCGATCTGCATGACGGGAAGTCACGCTAGTAGGTGCCGATTATTGTGTCGCAGAACGGCTTAAGACGCTCAAACAGTACATTCGAATTGACTTTATATTCGACATTTCCTGAGGATATGCCCTAACTGTTCTTGCCAGGCAAAGGATCGCCAGGCATATGGAACGGAATGTCCAGTCATCGGGCACGCTTTCTGTCCCCCCATTGGTTTATGATTTGGTTCATGCATCCCACTAAAACATCACCTCCGTTTTTAAGGAACTCCGCATGTAACCCATTAGAGCTGGAACTCTGGCAGAGCCTTTTGTTGATAAGCCTTTTAGGACTGGTTTTTCAGTGCGAGATCATCCAAGTTTCCAAGTTTAACTGAGATTAGCCCCTGAAAATAGTTTTTCAGTGAACTAACATCTGGGATTAATCTCGGTTTAACTCGCCAAATTTGGTGATCAACTCGGGTAAACAGTATGAACTTCTTTGAATGGTTTTTCTGTGTGAAATGGCAGTGACTTTGCATGTTTCCGTGAAAAATTACATCTGAAAATGACTGCCACTTCTTTTCCTGTGTTTTTCTATGTAAAGTGAGAGTTGAGAGAGTCAATAATTTTGAGAGTCGAAGAGTCAATTCTGCACTGAAAAACTATTCGCGGGTTATCACTATATTCGTTTTGTTCCGGGATTAACAGATCGTGGGGAGCCATGGCGCAGTAGTTAGTGTGTGTGCTTACTACGCCGGAGGTCTGGGTTCGAATCCTACCATCGTCTCCTAAAGAAAAAAGATTCGTTCTATTTCACGATCCCCAGATCCCCACGGTCCCTCTCTCAGCTGCTGGAAATGCTGCTTAAATACTTAAAGAATTCCCTGTGCTTCGGTGACTAGGTTTCCTTCGCTATTTCGAAGAGCCTTCATTGCGGTTCTAAAGCCGACTGTTGCTTGGCTGTTTTAAATAACTTTCTGGGTAAATAACTTTCGTTTCGATGGCTAGACTCTTCGATCTTCTCAAACTGGGAGATTGCGTAAACCCTTTTCTTTCTATATGGTAAAGTCACCTTTTCTTCTCACTGCAACGTTTTCGCGCATGTATCTTCTGTCACTTTTTTTCCGTTCACGCAATCATCATCATACCAAGGACTCTTTTTCAGGGACACCTACAAACCTTAAGTGGGCAAAACCTAAGTCCAAAAGTGGCTCCACCGATCAAATCGAGGATTAATTTGACACAAGCACTCCTTTTTTGTCCACAAAAAACATTTCCGTTATAAGAATCCAAATAGAAATCGTATTTATGACAGATCTGTCATACGTGGACAGGCGTAGTTTCCTTTTTCGATTCTTAAACCGTTTGGAAGATGTACGAAAAGGGTTGACTTGTGAAAAGTTTGAATAAGATTTATGAGGGGATTTGTTTTCAACCACTTGACGAGAATATTTAAAATTGTATGGTAAATCGTGTGATTTGTATTTATCACGGATTAGTTCCCGGCGGAGACGAATGGTTGTTTACGTATTACGTCTGAGAAGAGGGAATGCAAGGCGGAGAGTCTCTTACCCAAGCGCTCTATGTATTGCCTCCAGCTGCTCAGGTGTGCTGAGAAACATTGAGTCATTTTTTTCTTGGTAGCTTCTTCTCGTTGGTAAGTCAAGATCTGAATCTAATCTAGACACGACAAGAAAATTGTAAGAATCGACGTTGGCCCCCCGTAAAGTGTGCACATTAAATATGTTAGATGTGTGCCTTGCGTCCATGAAATCGAGAGTTGGACCGTATGGAGACTGCCAGCTTGCCTTTTGAATTTCTAACCTTGGAAGCCTAGTGCTGCTGATAACAATGCCACGACAATCAATTAGGCGGTAGCAATTATCTGTTATTAATTACTGGAGGCTTACTTAATAGTCCGCCGACGATGTTCTCATTTTTGTCTCCGCTTACAACTTTGACATCGTACTTCGGGCAGGCTTCGTAGGCTCTATCCAGGGGCATGTGTCACCTCTTCCCACGATTTTATCTTTTTCCAAGCGTCATGTAAAGTCGCATTGAGGGGATTCGGCATCAATATTATTAAAGTTTGCTCCACAGTAAGTGGCATCCCAGCTGTCAAACTTAATACTTAAACGAACTGTCAGACTTATAGCGCCACCTCTGTAGTTACCCCATCCGTGGGTAATTTCCATCCCGCGCTCGACCAAAAGTAGCAATTTCGGTAAAATGTCTTATTTCGAAGCATTTTTGACAGCGCTCTCTCTGTGCAGTTGTTGTGATTTATTGTAATTTTTTGATTCCAACCCTCGCTGTGTATTTTCTAAATTTAGCGTTGAAAATTATTATTGCCTATAGCCATGGCGCGCGGCTTTAAAATACATCACACAACCAATTCGCTGTGGGTTGTTAGCTGGAAACTCAGCGAAAGCTTAACCCATAATTGCCAACTAATTTATGGTTAATACCTGTGACTAGGAATTTGAATATTTTCCACTTGGGGCTTTTAAATTACTCCCCCACTAGTCACACATTTGGAAGACAGCGAATGTCGCTGTTGACTTGGCGGGTTTTTCTTTGGATTTTTTTCCTCTTCATTTCTGCCGATCCAACACCTTTAGAACTTCGCCAGGCAGGCTGAAGCTGAATCCGAATCTGAAGCTAAACACTTTGTGCGCGGCACGGCCGGCGGCAACCACACACCAGAGACGACCGGATACCTGATGCGGGGTGAGACGCGCAGCGGGATGACCCCACGGCACCAACACACATCGGTTTCCATTGGAGTCCACATTACCACGACAGCGGTAACTAGCGGCAGCATTTACCTGACAGCATTTAACACGTGATCCGTTTGTGCTGAATAAGCGGGAGAAGCAATGAAACCCAAGCAATAAATTTCCAAACTGGTGCCGTCATGTCTGGCATGGTTTGTGCGACTCGATTCGGTGCGATCCGAGAGATATTGGGTTTAGAGTGGAGCTCGTTTGATCGCTGTCGTTGGCGTCCGCGCTCCTCTCGCTGTGGTCGGCTGTAGCTGTTGTTGTTGTTGGTGTTGCTGTACAGGCATGGCGTTTGATAATCAACAAAAGCCAGGCGTTCATTTATGTTTTTTTTTTCTACCTTTTCTTCGAAATCTTTTTGATTCTTCATTGATATTGGAAATATTTTTTCAGTGTTTATTTTTTTTTTTCGCGTTTACACTGGGTGTGCGGATGTGTGGGGATGGGGATAACACAGATACACACAGACGTGTGGTGAACGTACAATTAAATTGATATAAACTGGTTTCTGTTTGATATAAAGCGGCGGATTTGCGCTAGCATTTCATTACTGGTTTTTTCGTATCACGTTATTCGTCAATTGGATTTTTTTTTGTATCCACGAGATAGAATTCTTGTTGTTGTTTTGTTTTTTCCCCCCTTTGGATGAGTTATACAACTGAGGGATGCTTAAACGATCAACGTCGTCGTCGTCGTCGTCGTCGTCGACGGATGGTATGAATGAGATGAGAAGTCTATTGACAACACAGAAGCTGTTGTACCGATCTTCGTGGTAGGTAGTAGGTAGGTGATGCAGTCCGCTCCGATTGGCCTTATTCGTAACCAGTCTTGAATGTTTTTTTAAACGTGTGTATGAAGTCATTTGTGCTAGTTTTAAATTTAAATATAAATAAAATATGTTAAGTCAAACAAGTCAAGCAAGCAAGCCAGCGAAGCGAACACCCAACACTCTTTCCGGCGCCAGTTTTAAGCCGCTCAAAGAACGCTTATAGGTAGGTATATAAGTATGGCTGTAGGTATAAAGAGTGTTTTATACGATAAAGGTAGGCAGCTAAGCTATACCTAACAGAGGGAGCAGAGAGGAAAAACACGTTCATTCAGATCGAATTTTATGTGACACCCTATGGCATGTGTGTCGGCTTTTGTTGCGTGGGCTTTTCTGACTCATCTTAATTTGTTATTAAATTATGTAATTTTAATAAGAGCTAAAAAAAAAAACTGGAAACCATAGTCTTATATCAAAGGGTTACGATAGGGTTTGACTACTTTTAGCCACAATCAGCGCACGAAACAAGTTGACGTCTCTGTGGTTTTCACACATGACACTGGTTTGGGATGTAAATTAGATAAAATTTGTAAAAATATCAATGACCTAAATTTATGGTCAAGAGCATAAACCTAGATGATGTGAAATTGGCTGAAATGTTACTTCCCTAAACATATTTTGTTGGTAGGTAAGGCTTTTCTAAATGGCAACACCTTGTGGATGAAAGACCACAAAGTTTGGCAACTGGCAAATGGTTTATGTTAAATTCCAATAACATGTGCGACAGGCTTTCTTTGGAAGTTTGTTAAGACGTGAAATCGCACTGGTTAGATGAAAACTTAGGAAAGTCGGCTATATAACAAGAACAAGAAAGTCTGATCTTGTTCAAAGATATGTCTTTATGCTACAATTGAGAAAGCCTTGGCTTACTTTAGGTATAATACGCTCTGGCCTAGACGCCGCAGCACGGGTAAGACACGCAGGTAATGGTAGACCCGTCCAATTTCTTTGCTAGCAAGTGGTTTTATTGAAAAAATAAAATGGCTCCTAAAAGCCACCTCAAACAGTGCAAAGAGGTTTTGTTAGACAGACAACAGAGTGATCCTGCGTATGCTTCTTCCAACTGTGCAAACCAAGCGATCCGGCATTCGCGATAGCTTCGTTCAGAAGTTCGCCTACGTAGAATTGCCTCACTGGATCTAAAGACTAGATTTTAATGCTAGGCGGCATATGAGGAACTTTGTCATAAGAAAACAAAGCTTTAAAAACTGGCAAAAGTCTGAAAAAGTGACGGTTAAAAACACTATGAAGAAAGCGAGGCTTCAGTAGGAAGGCCTTGAGCAAAATGAGTAAAAACTAATCTTTGATACCCATTGAAGACAAAACTTAAAGCAACTGAAGCAACTTTAGTGTACAGCTGATGTTGTTTTAGATGTAAAAAGTAGGCCGACAGAAAGAAAAGTAGGAACCGGTATAGTGGTAAAGGCCTGAAAATGCTGAAACTGGAGATGGTGAACAAATCAATACAAGACGGCGCTACGTGTCAAACAGCACATACAAGCACAGGCTCTTTGTTATCCGAAGCAGCACAACAAGTTAAATTTTTTGAAATCCGCCCACTGACACGCCCACAATCGGTGTAAATGTGCAACTACCTCCAGAGCTTTCAAAACTTTAAGATATCTTAAAAGACTGAAATTCCGCATTTATTATACCACTCCAACTCCATTTATTATCTTTTGGTAAATCTATCGTTTGACCTCCCCTAGTGGGCCCCTAGTTTCAGCCAAGGCCCAACAGGAGCGTATAGTTTAGTAATGAATTATAGTGTAAAGGGAGCTCCTTTAAGGGAATTAACCTCTCCAAGGCTTAGTAGGGGGTACAATAGACCAACAGGTCGCAGTGCAAAGCCCAACTTAATAATAATAATAATAATATGTAGAAAAAGTACTTAATTTTACATTTTTTTCATAGAAAATTTGGGGCCACGCCCACATTTGGAGGCAGAATTGAAGAAAAACCTTGAGTTTTCCATAAAAACGAAATATTAAAAGGCCTTAGCCTGATTTATTAAAGAATAAAAAATAAAAATAACCATTTTAGGTAAACGAAGACTCTTAGATTTCAAAATTTGCAAAATTTTTAGCCACGCCTCCTTCAAGGGGTCGAATTCATGAAAATATTGAATTTGAACTAAAGAATTACATTTTTGCGCACACTTAAGCGAAACTTGGAAGTAGCTATGCTAAAATATTAAAAGCTTGTAATAAGAGCGGTTGGACCACGCCCCAACAATCCACGGGTAAGCCAACATATTGGCCAGCCGACAGGAATAAAAAGCCTGACCTTGTCGACTTTTTCATCGCTAAAGGTTACCCCAAATTCCTTACGCGAATCGAAGAGTGTTATGATCTTTGCTGAGACCACTCAGGAGTAATCTTGAAGATGGGTGGAAGACTGGCGAAGCTAGCAAAAACATGAACTGGGACGCCTTCAGAAAGGACTGTAAAGAGTGTGTTGGCTTGAATATGCCATTGAAAACTCCTTTCGAGTTAGAAACCGCAGTTGACAAATTCATTGAAGCAATTCAGAGCGCTGCTTGGAACAACACTTCGTCCCAAAAGAACGAAGTTAGCCCCGACGGGCATGTACGCACAACATCCGCTTGAAATCGAAGAATTGATTCGTGGAAAGAGAAGAGCGCGTAGAAGATGGCAACGCACGAGGGCTCCCCCAGACAAAACTCTCTTAAACCACCTCTGTAACAAACTGAAAGGAATGTTGCAAGATTTTAAAAATCGTGAGACCACCGAATACCTTGAAGGCTTGTCGGCTGATAGGAGCTCAAACTACTCGCTGTGGAAAGCAGTTAAGTCTATCAAGAAACCTATAATCCACTCGGCACCAATAAAAAAAGCTAACGGCGAATGGACAAGAGAAGACAAAGAGAAAGCGAATTTGTTTGCTGAACATTTAGAAGAAACATTCAAGCCTTTCGACGGTCCGCCGTTGGCTGACGTTCTAAACAACAACGCGGAACCTGATAGCTTTAGAATGAAAAAAGTTTCGTTAGTTGAACTCCGACAGACAATAAGCAAACTTAAAAATAATAAGGCCCCGGGTTACGACCTGATCAGTGGCACAATATTGAAAGAACTACCAAAAAAGGCACTAGTCAAGCTACTTTATATGATAAACGCTTCTCTTAGACTTCTATACGTTCCAAGGCAAAGGAAATTTGCTGAAGTCATTATGATTCCAAAACCGGGGAAATATGCAAATGATAAAAAATCTTATAGGCGCATATCGCTTCTGCCGATAATATCGAAAGTATTCGAGAAAATTCTGTTGAAGCTTGATCCCGGATTATCAATTCGGTTTCAGACCTAACCATTCCACAATAGATCAAGTCTACAGAATAACGCATAAAATTGAAAAAGCCTTAGAAGGGAAAAAAATATGTTGAAGTGCTTTCCTCGACGTATCGCAAGCCTTCGACAAGGTATGGCACGAAGGCTTGAAATATAAGCTACGGCAAAACTTGCCGGAAGACAAGTTTAAAATATTGGAAAATTATCTTGAAAGCAGACTCCTTCGTGTTAGGTGTGATAGTGAATACTCGAGTTTCAAGCAAATTCGGGCTGGCGTACCCCAGGGAAGCGTCCTCGGTCCGACCCTGTTCCTGCTCTACACAAGAGACATACCTCTAGATGACGAGACTGTCGTGGCCACGTTTGCGGACGATACGGCCATCCTGGCAACAGATGAATCAGTCGAGTCATCAACGAGAAGCCTCCAACGAGCATTGGACAGAATTTGTGTCTGGACGAAGACTTGGCGAATCGCTCTTAACGAGAACAAGTCTACGCATGTGAATTTCACTTACAGAAGGGTTACCAATTCACCTCTGTTTCACCTTATGCAAATGAAGCGAAATATCTAGGGATGACACCTGACGCTAAACTAAGGTGGAAACTACACGTAAAGAAGAAGCGTGACGAGCTCGAGATTAGGCTCAGGGAAATGTATTGGCTTATTGGAAGATTTTCGAAATTAAGCATATATAACAAACTGCTCTTGTACAGGCAGGTGTTAAAGCCGTCCTGGACATACGGTATACAACTTTGGGGTTGTACCAAGCCGAGCAACATGTCCATGTTGCAGACTTTCCAAAACAAGACACTAAGAGCAATTGTGAATGCTCCATGGTATATTAGGAATAGTGGTATTCACAGAGATTTAGGAATAGCTACCGTGGGCGAAGAAGTAACAAACTTCGCTCGAAAGCTAAATGCTCGCCTTCATGTTCATTGCAACAATGAAATGATCCGTACTCTAAACGAGACTCTTAACGATGTTAACAACGAGCGACGACTACAAAGAACAAGACCCTTGGATCTAGCGGCGTAGGGTGAAGCCGCACGAATGAACGGCTTAGTAGGTGCATTCAGTGGATAGCAACCTACTCAATGCGATAAACACTACGGAAGCGTAAACTACTTGTTAGTTACAATTACAATTTCTATCTAAACTTTATTAAAAATTTAAATAAGATTAATTGGCAGGCACAGGAGGGGAGGAAAGGTAAAGTCACCGAAGTTAGCAAAGACTACAGCTAGTTTGAAAAATGCTTTGAAATTTCCTCTTTAAAGGTTGTGGCCTCTCTGATTTGTTTTAAGCTTTTTGGTAAGGAGTTTCATAGTCGAGCACTGGTAGTGAAGAAAAAGCGAGACGGATTAAGATAGTTGCAGGTAGGTGTTACAATGACTAACACTTAAATGTACGCAAAAATGCAATTTTTGGGTTCAAATTCAATATTTTTGCAAAATCGACCCCTAAAACGAGGCGTGGCTAAAAACTTTATATGAACGAAATCTGGACTGAAGTCTCGTTTACCTAACCTGCTACATTTTTTGTTTCATGCTTTCCTAAATTAGACTCAACGCCAGTCGAAATTAAGTTTTTCAGAAAAATTTTAGGTTTTTCTTGTATAAACAAAATGTGGAACTGAACGTTTTCTATATAAGCAAATGAAGCAAATTTTTTTCAATTTTGAGGAAAAATATTGGGTAAACTGAATTTGAAAATTTACCCTTAAAATAGATGCCATGCCCACTAGAGGAGGTTTAGAATTAAATTTGTCTTTTTTGTGTCTTACATTTATTAGGAGATGCTAAGTGTCAAATTTCAGCCTTTTAGAACGTCTTACAGTTTTGAAAACTCTGGAGGTAGTTGCACATTTAGACCGATTGTGGGCGTGTCTTTGGGCGGATTTCAAAAATCGCATGACGTGGACCTTACGTACGAAGCTTCAGCACCCTTGCTCAAAATTTAAGGCCTTAAAACATGTGACATACAGACAGACGGACGGACGGACGGACGGACATGGCTTATTCGATTCAGAACTCGGTCTTGATCATATGCCCTTAAGGTCTTGGGGGTCTACCATTATTATTTCACCGTGTTGAAAACTATGTGTAAAAAACTTAATATACCTCCTGTCCTATGGGATGGGGTATAAAAAGGCACTTTCTTGTTGGACAGACAAACTGATGGCAAACTCTCGGGATCACAAAACTTCTTTAAATTAACAACCGCTTGAGTCTTGCTTTGGTTCAGCGTTAGACCATTGTCTTGGGACCAATCGGAGATAGCTTCAAGATCTTCATTAATTCTTGCTATCAGATCTTCGAGCAGACCGATGGTTCGCAAGAAATAGATTTGAACATCGTCTGCATAAATATGTAAGCGGACGCTTCTGCATAAAGCAGGCAGGTCATTTATAAACATGCAGAAAAGAAGGGGACCCAAAATCGACCCTTGGGGTACTCCAGCTAAAACAAACCTGGATCTTGATGCTTTTTCAGCAACTATAACCCTTTGTGATTGGTTTTTCAAATAATTTTCAATAAATCGAGCTGCCCTTTCACTGAACCCAAAATAGTGGACAAGTTTGTTTCAAAGAATGGAATGTCTGACTCTATCGAAGGCCTTAGAGAAATCCAGACAACGGACAGAGGACCGTTAAAAAATCTTTATCATATTCTTGGCGTATATCATCAAGTACCTTAACCATGGCTGTTGAGCAGCTGTGATTTGCTCGAAAACCAGATTGATATTGTGAAAGTAGATTGTTTTCACTAAAATGAGTTGCGATTTGAAACGAAAGGATTTTCTCTAGTATTTTTGACATGCAAGGCAAAATGCTTATAGGCCGGAAGTCACTAGCAACAGTAGGTTGACTCTTTTTTGCCACAGGCGTTGAGCGTGCTTCTTTCCACTTGCAAGGGAAAGTTGATAAGCTATGCAAAAATTGAATAAATGCGTTATAGAACTCAGTGAAAACGGAAGGACAAACTTTAAGAACCGAAGAGATGTACCATCTTCCCCAACAGCATTAGAACTAAGAGAGTGTGCAAAATTACGGTTTTATTTCACTGCAAAAAAGTGATAAAACAGTGAGAGGCAGAAGACATTACGTCGGTGTTCCAGTGAGTGAATTTTCTATATTTCTGTCACAACTAAGTTTTAACGCCAGCTTTTGGATCCTATCTTGGGACACCTGCCCAGACATGGGAGTGATGTTTCAGCTTAGGGCGAATGAATGCGTTTATATGAAATAGTAGGGGTCAAATATTACTTCCACCTTTTAAGAAAACCTAGGAATTTCGCGAAAGTCTCAATTTTGTGGTTTTTATCGACACACATACCGGGTATGGATAGCGATGCAAGTGTCATTCATGGATAACGGCTGGGTGTTACAATTTTGAGTTTTTTTAAGCATTTAATTCCACTCTGTAAAGGTATCTCCACGATACAATGCTACTAAGGTCGGATTTAAGTAAGTTTCACATTGACATACGTTGCAGTTTTATACAAGATATCGTTTATGAAAATTAAGGGCGAAGAGAGACAACATGATTAACCGGTTCCAAAGGGTTATTATATAACTAAGCCATCGAATAAGAGATTCGTCGAAAAATTTTCCGCCTTAGAAAGGCGGAAAGTAAGTTCAGTTCGACCATAAATAAATAATAAATAGAGTGGCGCAACAGCTCGATGTGAACCAGGGCCAACTTCTCGACAACGTATGCTGTGTGTGTTAATATCTTCAAATACAAGGGGACCTACAATTTTTTGCCGAATCCGAACGGCACTCCGAAAAGTTTTTCAGGACAAATGGTACTCTCGGAGGGCTTGTCAGACCCTCGCGGAGGTGGGGACCGTGAAAAAGAACAAGTCTTTTTTTTTCAGGTGACGATGGAAGGATTCGAACCCAGACCTCCGGCGTAGTAAGCACACACACTAACCACTACGCCACAACACCCCACCAGCACACACACTAACCACTACGCCACGGCACCCCAGTTCGACCATACCAAGAGGAAAAAGACGAGTGGCCTTTTTATACGCCATCCCATAGGATAGGAGGTATATTAAGTTTGTCACATAGTTTGTAACACGGTGAAATAATATTGGTAGACCCCCAAGACCTTAAGGGCATATGATCGAGCCATGTACGTCCGTCCGTCCGTCCGTCTGTATGTCACATGTTTTTAGGCCTTAAATTTTGAGCTAGGGTGCTGAAGCTTCGTACGTAAGGTCCACGTCATGCGAAGCAGTACAAGTGTAAACATTTTTGAAATCCGCCCAAAGACACGCCCACAATCGGTCTAAATGTGCAACCACCTCCAGAGTTCACTTTCTAAAAGGCTGAAATTTGACATTTAGCATCTATAAATGAATGTAAGACACAAAAAGGGCAAATTTAATTGGTAAACCTCCTCTAGTGGGCGTGGCATCTATTTTAAGGGTAAATTTTCAAATGCATTTTACTCAATATTTTTGTTCGAAATTGAAAAAAATTTGCTTAATATTTTATATAGAAAACGTTTAGTTACACATTTTGTCTATACAAGTCTTTGGGCCACGCCTACATTTGGTGGCAGAATTGAAGTAAAACCTGAAATTTTCCAGAGAAACTTAAGTTCGACTGGCTTTGAGCCTAATTTAGAAAAGCATCAAACAAAAAAGTAGCAGGTTAGGTAAACGAGACTTCAGTCCAGATTTCGTTCATATAAAGTTTTTAGCCACGCCTCCTTTAAGGGGTTGATTTTTCAAAAATATTGAATTTGGACCAAAAAATTGCATTTTTACGTACATTTAAGTGTAACTTGGAAATATATTATAATTAATAGTTTGCAATTAGGGGCGTTGGACCACGCCCCTTTTCGAAGTTTGCATTACTTACAAAATGTCAAAAAATAACTATGCCATCAGCATTTTACAATGTGGGATAGGATGGGGTATTCAACGGTCCGTTTTACGGACTGTAACTTCTGCGTACACACTATAGCACTTACTCACTGGTTTAATGGACGGGTTGGACAAATGTTGTTTGCCATCTACTCGGAAAGAGGCCTGAGGAGTATTATAGGATCGATAAGGAAGCTTACACAATGAGCTTACGAGCGTTGAAGAACACCTCTTTAAAACAAACAGGATTATTCCATCTGAACAAGTGGATTTTTGAATGTATCGATCTTTAAAATAAGTAATTTTTTGCTGTATGAGTAGGAAAATGAATTCCTTCCATTATGCATTATACGCGCTCAGGTACATCCGATGACTTTACACATTTTGGTAGCTGGCAGAAGATTGAGTTTGTCTAGATCAGTTGGATGGGGCAAACAATTTTAGTTTTTTGACAAAAAATCAAAAGTTTTCACTACCTTTGGAACAATGTTTTTGACACGACGGATAAGCATTGCAGTCATTTTTGACTTGTTTCGACTTATTTCGGTTGACTATAGAGGGGTTGACCTTGTAAGACCGAAAGTCAGACTAGTCTAAATTGATCACCTCTTTGCAGCTCGAGTCATACCGCGAATTCTTCTTCGGCTTGATACCTTCAAGTGATAAAAGATCTCATTTTTAGGAGAATTACATTGCTGATCATATCGGCAGCGGAATTCACGTTATTTTCGAGAAAACAAAACGACCAGTTAACACTCTCGAAAAAGCTATTAAGGCCGTCCTGTATCCTTCGGTTTGGTAAAAGTGGACCCAAAATAAAAAAGCTGCATATTTTGACCGGTTATCAGGAAGCTGAGCTTAGTTCAAGTCTAGCTTTAAGGGGGCACCGCGCTCGCCTCTCGCAAGCATCATGTGTCTAGAAAGTCTGATTAGTAATAATACCAAACCTTTAGAGCCTCCTTAAACGAGCGACGAAACAGTCGCCGTCGACAGTTGAGATTATTTTGGGTCTTATATGAGCAACAGCTGTCGCTCGTGTAAGGCCCCTCATAATGTACCCAAAAACTGTCCCTCGTGTAAGGCCAGGTTTATTGGTATATACCTCAATCAATTTCATTCTTGACAAGGGAAAGAAATTCGTTGCTAAATTTAGATTTTAGTGATCTGAAAAAGGATGTTTAAAAAGTTCACTTTTTGATGAAAAACTATGGTTTAAAAAATTCTAAATTTTAATACTTTTCCAATGTGTTAAAAACAGGCAATTAGTAATATGGAGTAGAAAAGAAATTTCATCCCTAGCTGAAGCCCTGGGGCACCCGGTCGTGGTAGAAAACCTAATAAACATGACAAACTTGCACTCAGCTACACCGCTCCTCTAGCAAATGTAAGTCACGATACGCTGGAATTATCAGCAACGCATTCAGCCCATAGGATCCAGCCACTGAGATCCTATAGCTAACTATATGAGCTATTAGGAAGGCCAAAAAACTACAAGAAATAGGATCTTTATTACTAACAAAATTAAACAGAGTAGTACAGAAAATGACTTAGTAACGATGAACTTGAACACTTTAGTTCTTCTCGCGTTAATGCTCTGATTAGTAAAAGAGTTTTATACTTGATAGGCAACCAAGCTTTTCTTGGAAAGCCTCTGTCACAGGTCATTTTGCTCTTTCGGTGCTAAGACGAATTCGTAATATACTTAATGGCTGCTTCACAACAAGTGCGTCAGCGTCAAACCAGAGCGACAGCGTCAACGCGAGACTAGGAAAATTGTTTGTCAATAAACAATCAGAGCGAGAACCCGCGACGACTGTTTTGACTGGAAAGTGACAAAAAATATTTGTAAAATTTTGTCGACATTATTACACACGTTTGGTTTATTCTTCACAACAACTATTAGCTTCCAAAAAAAACGTCTATTCAACAGCGTGTGACAACTCTCAACAGCGAATGACATTATAATCGTCGAACGCGGCGAGTTTTTCAATTTTTCGAAAAAGTCAGAGTGCGAGACAGTGATAACGGCGAGGGCATTGCGAACCACCCAATACATTGCCATTGATTGAAATTCAAACGAAAACTCGCCCGAGACTCTCGCTCTTGTTGTGAAACAGACATAACTCTAAAAGCCTTTAACTAACGTTTAAGAATTAAATTCGGTGTGACATTCAAAGCTATTTGTTAAATGAGTTCACGACGGCAGACTATATAAAATTGATCCTGAGGAGTAAAAGTGACTTAAAGGTTGAAGATCAAGAAGGGTGTTAAAAACGTCCATCATCATAATGCTGTGTTATCAATTCCTTTTAAATTTTTCATAAAAGCTACCAGAAAAACTAGTTTAACATGTCTCTATGGAAATATAATGAAGATACAAATTAATCAATTTCTTTTGACAAAACTTATCTAAAACGTGATTTCTATTTCCACCCAGCTACTTCACGATTTCTCAGAACTGAGTGAAAGTTGGAACTCGCCCATCGTAAAAGGAGCACAAAGCAAACACCAACAACAAAAACACGATAAAGCCAAACACATTGTATTTATCTTATAGTACACTTCTAATTTTAGGTATATGCTCATCCTCATAGTAAATTAGAATTCAAAATATCTTATAGCTAAAACCATCGCGCGCCATCGCTGGTGGGATGACTAATCCTCTGAATATGAAATTAGATGGCTTTTTGGGCTGACAAAAATATAATGCTCCTCGTGTTCTAGTTTGTAAATGTATACCGAAAAGGAAACTCAATGACACGAAGCGCGAGTCATCCTTTTAGTAGGGCGGATTTTGCAATCCTATACGATAAATATTTGGCTGCCTCTTTGATACTTCTGGGTATGAGTCGTCAATTCTCAGGAAATTTTATTTTCATCACTCGTCGAAGGGAATAGGTTCGAGGGGTGGTCTTTGACAAGTAAAAGAGATCTGGGATCCTTGTTATTTATGCCCGGACGAGGTAAACAAAATCAAATGAAAGCCCAGCAATTGCCAATTTATAATTGTTTTCATGGGTCGTCGATTTCTGAGAAAATTTTATATTTTCATAATTTGAAAGGACCGTAAGGGGGTTGGTGTAGGGTTGGTTTGTGTCTTTCGGCAAGCTGCAGATCTGGGCTCGTAAATATGTGGGCCCCGGACGAGATGCAGATTCAAATAAAACGCCAAAAAATTCCAATTAATTATTGCTTCATCCTTGAGGGATATTTATAAAAGTTATGTTGTTACCTCGTCTGATTTCGGTTTGGGTTCGAATTGAAATGACCTTATATGGTCGTGAAGGACCTTGTTGCGTAAATAACGGTGGAGAGCTATTAGGATACTATTTGTGATATGTATCTGCCACTGTCATATCATCACTTGGCAACTCTTAGCTATCAGGAAAGTAAGTTAAGTCAACCTGGGTTGATGACTTAGCGCCTCTTCATATAACTAATCTTAGTTTTTTATATGACGAATATGTAAATATTTTGCTATTATTTCTTTGGTTTATTAGACACGATATCAGAATTTAAAGAGTGAAGCGTACGCTTCTGTATTTAACCTGGATTACGAACATTTTTATGTCAAGAAGGTAAATGTCTTGAGATATTTTTTTTAAACGCGGACACCTTTTATAAATCTGGCACAACTTTTTGTTCGTGTTGCAACTGATTTTCGTGATCTTAGATCTTTAAAGAATTATCTTCCATCAAAATGCCTCACAATCATACAAGACTGGAAATAAGCTGCACCTTTTTTTTAGGCGCCAATTTTATTTACGCTTAAATAACCCAATGAGATTGAACTTAAAGTTTACATTTAGTTACTGATTCCGCCCTAGATAGGTAGATCGATATCTTTATTGTAAATTAAGTCTATAAATTTTTTGGTAATAACCATTGCACAATTTACATAGTTGTGGCTTTTAACACCCTACTTCTCAAACTTTTAAAACAATTTTTTAGGCAAAAGAAATAATAACATCAATTAATCATAAAAAAAGCTTCTGAAAATCTACATTAAAAAAAAACTAAAAGAAATAATTAGTAGAAAAAAAATAAGAAATAGTTTAACAAAATAAATTAATACTTTATAAACTCTATAAGATAATGATAAATCTAACCTAAAACTTACTGACAAGATTTGAAATCAACTGATTACCTGAAGACATACATGTCATTTCATATCGGTCACTTAATCTTTCAATTCTATCGTGGACTTTTACAATGTTGGCTAAAGCATGAAGCTGTTGAGTGGAAAAATGCCATCGTTATCTCAAAATCATTTTAAGTAATTTATTTTGAGTGATTTGTTACAGATTGCTCAAAATAATAAACGTAGATGCGTTTTATCCCATGAAAAATTACCTTAAACCGATAAGTTTGTTTTCATTGTTAAGCCTTGACTTACGATCAATAAATGTATAAAGTTCCCTTATTGTAACGCGGCACTAAGCAGACCCTAAGCTTGAAAAACGAGGAAAATCAGACATGTATATACTACAAAAAAAAAAATTGGCCCCAGCACCGAGCCTTGAGGTGGGCCTGCATGAACAGAGTAACTGCTAGACGTTAAGTTATTGACGGGTAACAAAATTATTCTTTCCCATAAAAACGATTGTAAAATTTTTCATAGATTCATTCATTCATTTCCGGTGACCGCTTATTCCTAGAAGGGTCGCGGAGTGAGAGCGGCTAAATGGTCCTTTCATCGTCCCCTACTACGCTACCAACTCAAGAGACTTAGGCGCGATGTTCGGAGATGTTCTTAACCTGATCCCACCATCTGTTTCTGGGCCTACTACTGAGGGGAGCGGCACTCTCGCATCTCGCAATTCTTAACAGATACAAGGAAAATTGAGCTTATGCATCTTGTGAAGTAAGCCATCGTGCCAAACTCTGTCGAATGCTTTTTCGACGTCTTTTGCAAACGGCTTTGGTGAATCACCATCTCCGTCCGTCCGTCCATCTGTCTGTATATTTGCAGTTTTGAAACAGTTCGAAACTTGCAGTGTTACTTGATTCTAATTTTGTCAGAGTATGAAAATTGAGAGTTTTGGCCCAGAGCCACGCCCACAATTAACTTGAGTGTCGGACAATCTCAAATTTACATTTTATTTCGAAATGCATTTTAGTCAAGTTAGACAAGGCATATAAACTCAAATTTTGGTACAGAGTAAAAACGGCCAGAAGCCTTTAATTAGACGAAAATTGGAGCGCCTACACCATGCCCACTTTTAGCTTGTTTAGATCTCTAAAAACCTGATTTCCCGGGAAATTCGTTCTAAATCGAAAAAAGCAATTGTCAAAAATTTAAGATATTACTAATTGATAAATTTGTTACATACAAGGTATTGAGCTTCGCCCACTTTTAGGGGGCGATTTTAGGAAAAAAACTGTTTTTTAAGCAATACTTTTTGCTTTTAACGCATTCTTTCATGATTTTAACGAGATTAGAATTAATTGATCTTAATTTTTAGCCCAAAACTATTTGCCGGGCGTGGCCAATCCAAATAATTGACATAAAATATATAGAGTGGCGCAACAGCTCGAGGTGAACCACAGCCAAAGTCTCAACAATGTATGCTGAGTGTGTTAATTTCTTCACATACAAAAGGACCTACAATTTTTTGCCGAATCCGAACGACACTTTTTTGAGAAGTTTTTAAAGTGAATTATACTCTCGGAGGGCTTGTCTGACCCTCGCGGAGGTGGGGACCGTGAAAAAGAACAAGTTCTATTTTTCAGACGATGGCAGGATTTGAACCCACTAACCACTACGCCACGACACCCCACAAATAATTGGCATACAACATATGAATTCAGGCCAAAAAACTTTTTAATTTATTGTACATGGTAAATAGGGTCGGATATTTCGTAGTTCGTTACAGCGAACTCTTGCATTTTTTTTTTGTACTTTAAGGAAGGTACTTACGGATAGAAAAAAAGACAATTGACCAAAAATTTGGGTAATTTAAAAAAACTCAACTTTTTGAACTTAGCGACTATTTAAAACAAATATATTTGAGAACTGTTCTTTTTTTTGTAAATTTAAAAATTTAATAGTAGCAAATTTATTATGGCACTAAGTTTACTGTAGGTCGGAGTGGAATTTAGTGGATTTTTTGTTCCAAAATATGGATTTGGGTGTCCCGATTCCGAATATGCTATTAAAAATTGTCGGTCTCGAGTAGTTTAGAATTTTTAGGGAAAAAAGGTAAAAAAAAACAACTAAAATATATGCAACTTTCACATATCCGTACTGCATATATTTCACAAAATATGCAACTTTCACATTTCCTTACATGGCCACAGGCGCCTGCCAGACAGCTGACACCCGCCCTAGCTGACCCGACAGATGTTATCCTGTCCAAGCTTTGAATTTTCAAATCGAAAAAAATTTACTTGATGTATTATGTAGAAAACACTTTTTTTAAATCTCTTTCATACAAAGTTTTGGGCCACGCCCACATTTGGAGGCAGAATTTAAGAAAAACCTCTAATTTTCCAGAAAACATGGATTTTGACTACTTTTTAACCTAAAGAATAAGAAATAAAATTTAGCACATTAGCTTAAACGTGTTTTAAACTAGATTTAGTTCTGGCCACGCCCATGTTTAGAGGTTGATACTACGAAATTGTTGAATTTTACCCAAAAAATTACATTTTTGGCATCGAATTAAAGAGTAATTGTTCAAATGCAATTTATTCAATATTTTTGTTCCAAATCGAAAAACTTTTACTTAATATGTTATGTAGAAAATGTTAAGTTCTACATTTGGTTTGTACAAAGTTTTTGGCCACACCCATACTGAGAGGCACAATTCCATAAAAACTTATAAATTTCCAGAACAACATGGATTTCGACTGCTTTTTAGCTTTACTAACTATAGAATAAGAAGTAAAATTTACCACATAAAGAACTCCGGATACTGTTTCAGACTTCTTTCATACAAAGTTTTCGGCCACGCCCATCTGTAGAAGTCAATTTCACAAAATTATTGAATTTGAACCAAAAAATTACAGTTTTGCGTACATTTTAGCCGCAAACTTGGATATTTCTATGCTTAAATTGATTTTCGGTTAAAAGGGTTGGACATGCCGCGCCCCTTTTAAAAAAAAAAATTTAACAAAAACTTTAAAGGAAGGATTTTTTTCTATTCAAAATGATGCATAAATGGTAACGGGACGGCGATGGAAAACAAGAAAATAAACGAAATGGAAAGGAGAATAGGAATAGAAAGAAGAAAAGGAATGGAAAGGAGAGTAGGAATGAAAAGGAGAATAGGAATAGGGTATACTACGGTCCGTTACAGACGGACCGAAGCTATTACATACGCACTGTTGCACTTACTCACTGGTTTTGAGTTAAATCTCGGAAGGCTTTGAAACTTTGTACTACATTAACGCCAGCACCTTAATTTAAAAATTTATAGTACGTCTATACCGCGCCCATTTTAGCATTTAAGCTAAATTCAACATTTCACCCTAAATGTTCAGCGTTTCGCCATATATTTTTCAGGATTTATAAATGTTGAATTTCGCCTGGGCATTTAAAAGTTTGTCGAATTGAACAAACCTCTCAAACTTCCGAATCTCTTATTTTTAAGAGAATTTAGGACAGTTGACAGAAAATACTCAAACAAAGCGGTTGTAATTTGACATAAATCCATAAAAAATTTCTGGGACAGTGTGTACGCAGAAGTTACAGTCCGTAAAACAGACCGTTGAATACCCCATCCTATCCCACATTGTAAAATGCTGATGGCATTGTTAGTTTTTGACATTTTATAAGTAGTGCAAACTTGGAAAAGAGGCGTGGTCTAACCGCCCCTAATTACAAACTATCAATCATAACGCAGATATTTTCAAGTTACGATTAAATGTATGTAAAAATGCAATTTTTTGGTTCAAATTCAATATTTTTGAAAAATCGACCCCTAAAAGGGGGCGTGGCTAAAAACTTTATGTAAACGAAATCTGGACTGAAGTCTAGTTTAGCTAACCTGCTTCTTTTTTTGTTTCATGCTTTTCTAAACGACAATTTCCTTGAGCCTACTCAAGGCCAGTCGAAATTACGTTTTTTCTGGAAAATTTCAGGTTTTCTTCAATTCTGCCTCCAAATGTGGGCGTGGCCCAAAGTTTTGTTTAAACAAAATGTAGAACTAAGCGTTTTCTACATAAAATACTAAGCACATTTTTTTCAATTTCGAGCAAAAATATTGAGTAAAATGCATTCGAAAATGTGCCCTTAAAATAGTTGCCACGCCCACTAGAGGAGGTTTACCAATTAAATTTATCTTTTTTGTGTCTTGCATTCATTAGGAGATGCTAACTGTTTAATTTCAGACTTTTAGAACGTCTTACAGTTTTGAAAACTCTGGAGGTAGTTGCACATTTAGACCGATTGTGGGCGTGTCTTTGGGCGGATTTTTACACTTGTACTGCTTCGCATGACGTGGGCCTTACGTACGAAGTTTCAGCACCCTAGCTCAAATTTTAAGGCCTAAAAACATGTGACATACAGACGGAGGGACGGACGGACATGGCTCATTCGATTCAGAATTCGGTCTCGATCATATGCCCTTAAGGTCTTGGAGGTCTACCATTATTATTTCACCGTGTTATCCCATGGGATGGGATATGTTTTTGTTTGTTGTTTGTTGTTTTTGTTGGAGGTTGCTACTATCCGATGGAGCACTCAGACACAACTACTGGTCCATTGTACTACCATGCAGACACCTTACATTAATGTATTTAGTTTACCCGTCTTTCGAAGAAAGATGAGAAGGAGCTTCAGTGATGAAGAGTGTTCGGCACTCACCACGTCAGCCCCAAAGATCCGCCACCTGATGCGAGCAAAGGCAGGACAACTACAGAGAAAGTGTTCCGCTGTATCGTCGTCCTCTCCACAGGCAAGACAGGTGGTGGTTTCGCTTAAGCCTAACACATTCAAGTGTCTAGCAAAAGCTTGGTGGCCGGTAAGGACGGCTACAAGAAGTCTGCAATCGATTCTCCTGAGAGATAGAAGAAAAGACGCTGACCCCTCGCAGATGTCTCGGCGTAGTCGTTTAGTCTGTCTGCACCCATCGCAGTCACGCCAACGAGCCCTGTGCTCACGAGAAACCCAAGTATCAATGGCAGACGTGACAACAGATACAGGCAGGCCTAAAGCAGGTTCGGGTCCTGAGAAAACTTCTTCTGAGCCAAGTCTAGCAAGCTCATCAGAGATCTCATTTCCCTGGATACCAGTATGACCTGGAACCCAAACAAGATTCACTGCATTTAGCCTTCCGACTAAGTTCAACGAATTCTTGACTTCGAGCACTACCTTGGACGAGGTAAGAGGGTTGAGCAACGCATTTAGAGCGGCTTGGCTGTCACTGCAAACGCATATGCTTCTTGCCCTCCACCTGTTAGTCACAATATAGCGCATAGCCATTAGGATAGCGAAAATCTCCGCTTGGAAGACAGACGCTTATTTACCTAAGGGGTAGTGGAGCCTAATGTTCTCGCTTTCCACAAAGACTCCAGCACCAGACCCCTGTCCGGTTTTGGAGCCATCCGTGAAAATACGATGGCATTCTTTCCCTGGCTCAGAGTCTGGCCGAAGCCATTCCATTACCTGAGGAAAGTTGACTTGGTAATTTTGTCGCAAAATGATTTCTAGGGTCATTGCGTCAAAGGGCATATCCATAAGACAGGGGTCAAAGGACAATTCTCGAACAAGTTCTTCAAAATTCCAATGCGTGTGGTACCAAAAACCACCTCTCCTTAAGCGAAAGATGGTTTTCAGCGTACACCCCATGATAAATATATCAAGGGGGGGGGAGGTTCATCAAAGCATCTAGAGCAGAGCCCGGCGTGCTAGGGAAGGTCCCTGTGCAGCCAAGACAAGCCGTTCTTTGGAGTTGGCAAAAGAGGCAGTAACACGTTTCCGCGAAAGCCTGTTCCACCAAACAACCGATGCATATGAGAGGAGTGGTCTAACCATGGCAGTATAGATCCAGAGGACCCTTTTCGGAGATAAGCCCCATGTCTTGCCAAAAGCGCCTCTGCACTGCCAGAAGGTGGACAATGCTTTTTCGGTTTTGGATTCAACATGTTTGGACCATAGAAGTTTTCTATCAAGGATTACTCCCAGATATTTGACTTCATCGGATATCGGGATAGTGACACCTTTAAGCGCTAGTTGAGTCAGACCAGTGACCTTCCTCCTTCTCGTAAAGAGAACAACCGTAGTTTTAAGAGGATTCACTGAAAGCCCATTCCTAGTGCACCGATCATCGATCAAGTCCAGGGATCTCTGCGCCTGAGAGCACACAGTCCCTAGGTTTGAGCCGACAGAAAGAACGGCGACATCATCCGCGTAGGCTTGTGTGTAGGTTCCAGGAAGGTTGAGAGCCGATAGTAGAGAGTCTACAACCATGCACCATAAAAGGGGAGACAGAACACCACCTTGCGGACAGCCCTTGTTTACCCGTTTATGGGATGGGATATAAAAAATGGTTTTGAAAATGCTTTTCTGTTTTTGAGTTAAATCTCTGAAGGTTTTGAAACTTTAAAGTGCCTATTTGCATTTAACGCAATAAAGGGCGACATGGTGGCCATATTGCAGTGGTAAATGTGGCGGCAACTATGCTGGAGGTAGAATTTGATCCCCAGAAATGCTTCTAACGTGACATTTCTCATCGGAGACTTCTCAACTCAGAATATGTTCTACCCACGTACAAAAAAAAAAAAAAATAATAGAGGACTCTCACCTTTCGCGAATCTAGGCATTGGTTCACATCGAGTGTACAACAGAGGCATCATATCCAACATGAATTAAAGCTAAGACGCTTTTTATGTTGCAATGATTGTGCACTCACTCATTCGTTTTATGGTTTGCATTTAATTTTTGATGGCGCCAAACACACACCTGCACCTTTCGAATCGAAATCCTACACCTTCCCACTGAGACTTTCCTCTTAAAGGCGGCGTATGTTTTGCCGCTTTTGGTATAAAAAAATATATTTTGGCCGGTGGTGGCTTAAATAAAATATGCCAATGACTCAATCAACTTATCTGCGCTGTCAGAAATGTGCCACAAGCGATCATAATTTTATGACCCAAACGTTTTCTAATTAAGACTTTATTTTAAATCCAATTGACCACATGGAGAGCTTTGGCAGTTTCGTTAGATACAGTTTAGGCTTGTTAGAAACTAAATCGCTGTGCCGCTATCGTTGACTTGACTCGTACACTTTAACGAAATTAGAACGTTGTTTCTTGATGCTAATTACCTAGCTGGAAAGGAATGCGGTTCAGTAAAACTGTGTTGATTTGTCTCTTTTAAAATAGGTGGCGTTTTAGTCATCGAGTATACAGAGCGAAATTTCCAAGCGATTCCTATTATGAGATAAATAGTGCAGAGACAAAGAAACGAAATACAAACACATTCGTCGTTTTTATCTTGGCTCTTATCAATCAGGCGGTTTGCAGTAAATTCACGATGATTACATGCCTCAGCTGAGTATACATCAGCAAATAACATTATTTTTACACCAGAAATGTGATGCAATGTAAGGTTTAGGTGCTATGTGTGAGAATAGCTTCCTTTTTCACACTTTCATCTCTTGCCTGCCGTAACTTAACGAATCACACCTTTGCCGCCATTTATAAATTGTTATCGTTGCATTATATTTGTTCCTTTTATTTTTTCACACTTTTTTGCTTACCCTTGACACTTTCCGTGGGCCTTTCTTTCGGTGCATGGTAAGGTCGCTCGACAGCGCAGCGTTTTGTTTTTCCTTGATGAACGTGCAAGGCATTACGACCGGTGCAGCGCATCCTGTGATGTTTTGCCGATCGAATTCCGACAACTTGACTTGACTGCGCAAAATGTATAATTCATTTGGTCGGCATAGGTAGCCAGGATAACAACTGGAATTCGATTCTTTTTAATTTATGTCGAAGAGTATTTCGACGAGGTGTTTGGGGATTTCAGGCATAAAATGTGAAGACATGAAATGTGTTTTTGCCAAGTAGGCAAGCAGTTTTGAACAGCTCCTGTAGCTTTTAAGAAACTTCTTAGCCTAGACTCTAGTTCCCAGGTTAGTATTTAACAAGATGCCGAGGATTCGCTGAGCATTTAAATAGGTAACTTCTGACATGACTGGGGTTTTATTTGCTTGAATCGATGTTTATAAGGTTGAGTAAAAGTTAAAATATGTCAGTGAACAGGAGGCCTTTAAAGTACTGTCTTGCAGTCATACCAGGTATAAAAAGACCTACTTACTATTTTTAAGTTTTTAGAGAAAATCATACACTTTTTCAGATGAAGAAAAATCATGGTGGCAACTTTCCGATACTTGCGCCCTTGACAAGTTTATAAATCTAATGACGAAAAGATACTTCAAAATCAAAGGGGCTCAACATTGCGAGCATATTGTCTGACATTGGGTTCCAACCCTTTTGGAAGATTTTTGGATGCAAACGAAAAAAAAAACAATGATCTTCCGATATGAATACGAAATGTTAAGTCCCTTAACGGAACACACGTGCAGGGTCGATATTTGTGATGCGCCAAACGACGATTCGCATCAAGGCTTAATTTGACATACTTTGAGGCGTATAAGTCCGGAGGCGTAAGATTGCGACATCAAAAATTATGTTTAACGAGCTCTTGGAAAACATATGAACAGTGCCCAATGTAATTTTCGTGGCCCGCTATAGGAAGAGGGGCAATCTTTGGTGACATAATCGAAGAACGGCCTCCAAGTCCAAATCAATAGATTTCCATCGACTTCAAGCCCGCGTATGACAGCATACGGTGACAGATTCGGTCAGTATGATTAAGGAAAACTCACGCTGTCCTATCAAGGTCGGATCATCAAAACCGTTTTGTTGTCAAGAAAGGATTTAGACAAGGCCCTTGCCTTCTAAACTGTCATCCTTGAAATCATAATCATAAGAACTGTGCAAGACAGGTAACTAACGCCAGAGGCGCGGTTTTTCAAAGTTCGTATACGTTAACTCGTATACGCAGACGATCCACACAATCAGAACACAGCGTGACGATCCACAGAGAGGCTTTGATTATTATTATTGAGAAGCGTTGAACATGGCTTCAGCAGTATATGAAGGATAAACCCAGGTTATACTGACATCAAGAAGAGACACCCAACATAGACGCCTTGGACGAAACATCACCATAAACGCAGCTATGACTTCAGGTGGCTAGAGCTTAAGGTAGCTCAAGAGGATACAAGGATCCACAGGTTTTCTAAAGCAACCTACCCATGCCTACTCTCACCTCCGCCTGGTGAACATCGGGTGCCTAGTACCTCAACTTGAGATTGGATTCCAAGCCTTTTTAGCTGTTGCCCACGTTGAAAGGAATTTTCACTGCGAGCCTTGCCTTGGCTTACATACCTACCCTTTGGCGTATGCTGAAAGTCGTGTTCATACCAAAACCTGGTAAGTCAGACTATAGCCCAGCCAAAAGTTTCAAACCCATAAGTCTGTCTTCTTTCCTGCTGAAAAGCCTAGAGAGACTTGCTCTTCGTTTGCATGCTCTTTCTGAGATGCAACACGCTTATCAGCGCGGAAAATCCTGCGAAACTGCACTTCGAAACCTTATTTCTAGCATTGAATGTGCTCTTGACCAGAAGGAGTACGTGCTGGGCGTTTTCGTCGATATTGAGGGTGCTTTTGATAACACGAAGATTGATAGCGTGCGCAACTCAGCCAGACAATACGGTGTAGATGAAACATTAGTTCAATGGATTAGGGCCATGCTAATGCACAGGATCCTGCCATCGTCACCTGAAAAAAAAGACTTGTTCTTTTTCACGGTCCCCACCTCCGCGAGGGTCTGACAAGGCCTCCGAGAGTATCATTTGTCTTGAAAAACTTCTCAAAGTGCCGTTCGGATTCGGCAAAAAATTGTAGGTCCCCTTGTATGTGAAGAAATTAACACACACAGCATACTTTGTTGAGAAGTTGGCCCTGGTTCACCTCGAGCTGTTGTGCCACTCTATTTATTTTTAATGCACAGGACGTTGATGACCGAAGCAGATTGTGGCAAGTGCGTCATAACTGGGGTAAACAAGGGCTGCTCGCAAGGTGATGTTCTGTCTCCCCTTTTATGATGCATGGTTGTTGACTCTCTACTATCGGCCTACGCGGATAATGTCGCCGTTCTTTCTGTCGGCTCAAACCTAGGGACTGTGTGCTCTCAGGCGCAGAGATTCCTGGACTTGATCGATGATTGGTGCACTAGGAATGGGCTTTCAGTGAATCCTCTTAAAACTACGGTTGTTCTCTTGACGAGAAGGAGGAATGTCACTGGTCTAACTCAACTTAGTGCTTAAAGGTGTCACTATCCCGATATCCGATGAAGTCAAATATTTTTGGGAGTAATCCTTGATAGAAAACTTCTATGGTTCAAGCATGTTGAGTCCAAAACCGAAAAAGCGTTATCCACTTTCTGGCAGTGCAGAGGCGCTTTTGGCAAGACATGGGGCTTATCTCCGAAAAGGGTCCTCTGGATCTATACGGCCATGGTTAGACCACTCCTCTCATATGCATCGGCTGTGCTGTTTGGTGGAAGAGGCTTTCGCGGAAACGTGTTACTATCACCTTTACCAAACTCCAAAAAACGGCTTGTCTTGGCTGCACGGAGGCATTCCCTAGCACGCCGGACTCTGTTCGAGATGCTTCGATGAACCTCCCGCCCCTTGATATATTTATCACGGGGTGTACGCTGAAAACCATCATTCGCTTGAAGAGAGGCGAGTTTTTGGTACCACAAGCATTGGAATTTTGAAGAACTTG
This sequence comes from Neoascia interrupta, assembly GCA_947623515.1. Lineage (NCBI taxonomy): Eukaryota > Metazoa > Arthropoda > Insecta > Diptera > Syrphidae > Neoascia > Neoascia interrupta. Next base: position 50,380,803 of record OX392463.1, read on the forward strand.
TTCGAGAATTGTCCCTTGACCCCTGTCTTATGGACATGCTCTCTGACGCAATGACCCCAGAAATCCTTTTGCGACAAAACTACCAAGTCGACTCTCCTCAGGACATGGAATGGCTTCGGCCAGACTCTGAGCCAGGGAAAGAACGCCATCTTTTTTTCACGGATGGCTCCAAAACCGGACAGGGGTCTGGTGCTGGAGTCTTTGTAGAAAGCGAGAACACTAGACTCCACTACCCCTTAGGTAAATACGCGTCTGTCTTCCAAGCCGAGATATTCGCTATCCTAATGGCTATGCGCTGTATTGTGACTAACAGATGGAGGGCAAGAAGCATATGCGTTTGCAGTGACAGCCAAGCCGCTCTAAATGCGTTGCCCAACCCTCTTACCTCGTCCAAGAAAGTGCTCGAACTCAAGAATTCGTTGAACTTAGTCGGAAGGCTAAATGCAGTGAATCTTGTTTGGGTTCCGGGTCCAGGGAAATGAGATCTCTGATGAGCTTGCCAGACTACGCTCAGAAGAGGTTTTCTTAGGACCTGAACCTGCTTTAGGGCTGCCTGTATCTGTTTTCACGTGTGCCATTGATACTTGGGTTTCTCGTGAGCACAGGGCTCGTTGGCGTGACTGCGATGGGTGCAGACAGACTAAACGACTACGCCCAGACATCTGCGAGGGGTCAGCGTCTATTCTTCTATCTCTTAGGAGAACCGATTGCAGACTTCTTGTAGGCGTCCTTATACCAGCCACCAAGGTTTTGCTAGACACTTGAATGTGTTAGGATTGAGCGAAACAACTATACCTGTCCTGCTGCGAAACACCAGTTTCGAACCAGCAAAAAGCCTCAGATTCCGACAGATTTACTGTTGACGACCAATGTACAGTCCGTACAGCGACACGAACCTAGATAGAAGAATCAATATACAACGGCTACGATGGCGGATGTACACCAACGCCCCGGTCCGGAAAATCTTCAAGTCCACTCCGAAAAGATGGCGCAGTAGAGGAGCAGCAAGGTTCAAATGGCGCACGCAAGTGGAAGGGGACCTCAGTCAACTTTGGTGCGAAAATGGAGACAGAGCTGGCTGGCGAAGCCTGCTTAGGGCCGGGTCCACCCTGGACTGTAGCGCCACCTTAAAAAGGTAAGCTAGGGGCTTTGCCTCTCACATTAATTCAAGCACCAACACCAGCGCAGTGCTGAAATTAAACGAAGAATAACTTTTCCGACTCTTCACTGGGTTCTCATAAGGAAGAATATCCTTTTATAAGCAATTATTATCTCAGTTCTGTTTTATTTATTTATTTATTATACGCGGGTTTATGATAACTTAGTACAAGAAATGCGAAAAGGATCATTAAGAAGATTAGAGGTACTGGTTCACTTTGGTTATGGAGTATTGAGGACTTGCATAATACCGCGTCGCCAAAGGCTATTGAACCTCTTTAAAAGCCAAATATAAACAAAAAAAAACACAATAATGAGTGCAAAAAAGGTTCAAAATTTATTGTTCGGATATAAAGCAGGTCAGGTATTCCCAGAATTATTCCCTCTATTCTGACGTTAAGGCGTAGAGTGGAGTCGAAATGTCGGAAGAAACAAGTGAGTAGGTGCAAGAGTTCGTCTGTAAGGAACTTCTAAATACCAGACCCTCTTTACCCGTTAACACCAAATTTAAATTTGTTTTGGTCTGTTTCATATACTGAGTGTCAATTATTTGTATTGGCCACGCCCCAAAAAAGAGCGTAGGCTCAAAATTAAAATCAATTAACTCTAATTTCGTTAAAGTCATGAGAAAATGCGTTAAAAGCGAATATTAAAACTTAAAAAAACAGTTTTTTTCCCAAAAACGCCCCCTAAAAGTGGGCGGAGCTCAATGCTTTGTATGCAGCAAATTTAGCAAATGGTAATATCTTTAATATTTGTCAAAAAAAATTTTTTCGATTTAAAATGAACTTCCCGAGAAATCAGGTTTTCAAATATTAAAGATGTTAAAAGTGGGCATGGTCAATTGAGTTGGCGGTCCAATTTTTGTCTAATTAAAGGCTTCTGGTCGATATTGCTCTCCACCAAAATTTAAGTTCATATGTTTTGTCTATCTTGACCAAAAGGCATTTTGAAATAAAATGTTAATTTGAGTTTGTCTGACAATCCAGTTAACTGTGGGCGAATCTTCTCAATTTTCATACTTTTCATGTCTGTACAAATGAGCCACCAAGCAACGCTGCAAGTTTCAGTTTCCTAGCTCAATTTTAAAAACCTCAAAACTGCATACATACGGACAGACGGACGGGCGGACATGGCTTAATCTCTAAAAGATCTTCGGGGTTTATGGTGATTTTTCACTGTGTTAAATTAATATACCCTCGGTCGAATATAAAAACCCGTTTTTGGTTGATTGGCATGATCCTGCAACCTTTACTTATCGTGGGTACTGCTCCAACCTTTTGAGCAATTAGTGATCGATTTAATCTTTGCCGAAATTCGACAACCTCACAAGTTTTGCCTTACCTACGCTGGAAATTCTATTCTATGAAAATACTATTTTTGGTAGCTGACAAGGACTGGCACATAGAAAACTTTTATAAGTGAATTTCGTGCAGTATGCTGCTTGTATAGTTAGTCGACTTGTGATGGTCAATCAGAAATGCAAAATAGTGTTCTTCCGTATGACGGATTTTCATCATCATCATCATTTTCGAATGCCGCTTATCCTTTAAAAGGGTCGCGGAGCGAGGGTGGCTAAATGGTCATCTTCCATCTTTCTCGATCCTCCGCCACCAACTCAAGAGACTCCAGCGAAAGCCCCAGGCGGGACTCAGAGAGGTTCTTTACCTGATCCCACCACCTGTTTCTTGGCCTAACAGGGGGGCGACGCGCTCGCGTTTCGGCTAGCATGACCTGGCTAGGAAGTCTGTCAGGGGGCATGCGAACAATGTGTCCAAACCATCGAAGAATCGATCGCCCACTCGGAGAAGTAGCTGCTCAACATTAAGATTCCTACGAATACTGACGTTTCTCACTCTGTCCCTTAGAGTAACACCAGCAACGCACCTCAGGAATCTTATTTCGGCAGCTTGTACCCCCGATCTAATTCTTTCGGTCATTACCCTACCCGAATTTCATGACCATAGATGAGAGTCGGAACGAACACAATTAAAATCTGATATCTTTGCTTTCACTCCAAGCTCAGCTTTCCTGATGAGCGGCCGGCGCAGTTCCTTTACTATTGCTCCAGCTTGGCCACTTCTACAGGACAACTCAGTATCACTCCTTCCATCTTTCGTGAAAAAGACCCCGAGATACTTAAACTTCTGCACCTGTTTTAATGGAACTCCATTTATGTGCAGGGTACACTGAACAGGAATTCGGGAAACAACCATCACTTCCGATTTGTTCACGTTTACTTTTATCCCAGCATCACTACAGACGGCTGCAAACCTATCCAGTGCTCGTTGAAGTTCCTCTTTGGATGATGCAAGGATGGCCAAATCATCTGCGAAAAGCAGATGGCTCATCCTGATGCCAGCCAATTCGAAACATTGCTCGCCAAGACTGCGCTTCATCATCCAGTCCATATATGCTATGAAAAGGAAAGGCGACAGAACACAGCCCTGGCGAAGTCCAACGCGCACATCAAAAGGACGGGATTTGACGCCTTTTATCCGTACACAGCTTCCACAGTTTCCATACAAAGACTGGATGGCTCTCAGAAGAAGCCCACTCAGCGCAGTCCTGCAAAACTCTCCAGGGAGGGACTCTGTCATACGCCTTTTCCAGATCTACAAAACACGCATATACCGGTTTGGCATATTCCCAGGCCTTCTCAAGAATAACCTTCAGAGTAAAAAGCCGGTCGGTTGTGCCTCTACCAGGCCGAAAGCCGCACTGTTCTTCCCGTAACAAAGGCTCGATTACAGCTCTGGAACGCGTTTCCACCACCTTCGCGAATACTTTTCTCCGAAGACTCAAGAGAGATATGCCCCTATAGTTGGCGCAATCTCTCCTGTTCCCTTTTTTGAAAATGGGCACTATAACTCCCGTTTGCCAATCGCTACGTGCCTTCCCGCTATCCCAGGCCACCTTAATGACACGTGTTAGCCATTTAACACCCTCTTCACCCATTGCCTTAAGAATTTCTGGCCGGATTTCATAAACTCCAGCAGACTTGCGAACTTTTAGCGATTTAATCGCTTCAGTGTGGGACTATTCTCCGCCCTTATCTCGTCAGCAGTGGGAATGCCATCTTCAGTGCTCTGTTGGGGGTTGAGCAACTCCGAAAAGTGCTCTCTCCATCTGCGCAAGACATCGCTCTCACTTGAAAGAAGTGTACCGTCCTTGGATTTAACCCCTTGGATGATATTTAACTTCCTTCCTCTGAGCCGGCGAATGGTCTGCCAAAATATCTTGTTTGCAGATCTGTAATCGTGCTCCAACTTCTCGCCGAACTTTTTCCATGACTGTTCCTTGGCTGTTCTGACTGCCAGATTGGAAGTCCTTCGCGCCTCATTGTACCGGGCTCGAGAAGTTGAGTTTCTACATTGGATCCACGCAATGTAGGCTCTCTTCTTCTCTCTGATGGCTTCTTGAACTCCAGGCGTTTTAACCCAAGCAGTTCTTTTCTCACCACCAGCCGCTACCCCAAGCCGCTTCACTCCACAAACATTTCCTGCAGAGGCAATGACTGCCGATAAAAACAGCTGCCATTCCTCCTCTACATTCAAAAGGTCAGTTGGAATTTGTTCAAACTTCTCCGAAACATGCTGTGCAAAACGCTCTCTGAAATCAGAGTCAGCATCCTGCAACCTTTCCCACCGTATGCGATTCACCAGTCTTGGTTTTCGCCTGGGTGGCAGAGGAATACCGTCACTGAAAAACAATTTACACAGCACTAAGCGGTGATCAGTTGACAACTCAGCTCCCCTGAAAACTCGAACATCACAAATCATTCTTTGAACACACGACGGTACAACAAAGAAATCAATCAGTAACTTCTGACTTAAACTTCGCTTGTACCATGTGTATTTGTGAATGTCTCTGTGTAGGAAAAAGGTGTTGATGACGGACAAGCCATATGCACAGCAAAAGTCAAACAACTTCCTTCCGTTCCTGTTTTGATCCGGGTCACCGTGCGTCTCGATCACACTCCTCTAAGTACTGTCGTCCGTACCCACATGTGCATTGCAGTCACCCATCAGGAGAAAGAAGTCCATTTCTGCCACTCTGTCCAGGGCAGCATCAACTTCGTTCAAAAAGGACTCATACTCTGACTCTCGATTTGGTGCATAAACCTGAACCAGAGCCAGAGTCGATTGTTCAAGCTTAAGCTTTAAGATCAGAATCCTTCCCCCTAACGGAATGACATCGAATACATTTTCTGATAACCGGGGGCTTGTGAGTATCCCCACACCCGCCTGTGCAGTCATGTGATTTGGGACGCCAGACCAGAAGAGCCTCCACCCATCATCGAAGTCTTTGGTTCCAGAACCCTTCCACTTAGTTGAGGAGATGCCAGTTGCATTAGTTCAAGTTCCATCCTCGTTAGTGACGAGACATTCCACGTGCCAATTTTGAGTTGGTGCCGTTGTCGATTTGTAGAGTTTCCACCTAAGCCCTCATTTTGATTTGGCGCTGTCCCCCTCCGCCCTCCGTAATGGAAAGCGGCACCATTGACGGGCTGCTCGTAACTTCTTCGGGTTAAACCCGGTCGGATGCAGAGCGGGATCTTCCGACCACCAAGCGCTCGCATGCTGACCCCCCTCAGGCCTAGCTCCAAAGGGTGCCCTGGATTACCGGGATCAGCAAATATCCGAGGCTGTTTTCGGGGGGGGAAGGGGGTGCATTTTATACCTAGCTGGCAGGTTTAAATTCGGCCGATCCTAACCCGGACAACAGACGCCGACCAGGAAGCCGCTCGTTCCGAAATAGACGCTCCTGGATTTCTGTTATTTGAAGTTCAGCCGTCCCTCTGAGATCAGACGCTGACCAACAAGCCGCACAATATGTAACAGACGCTACTTCCGTCCGTATGACGGATTTTGTTTTGGAAAAAGTAAAGTACACGTTATTGATTTTACCAAACTTAAAATATTTCGAGTGGCGGCAACAGTTAACTAAAGTTGGTGTAAGTTGGACTAATCAAATGTCACAATACAGCGAAAATCCCCCTAGAGTTCTACCAAACGCGCGCTGAAGCCTATATACGATACAGAAAACAAGAAATGATGGGAAAAACTAATAAAACAACCATTTTAGGCACACATAACGCCATCAGTGGAAAATGGGAACAATGAAGTCAATTTATACAGTGAGAGCCAGTCACATCACATAAGAGCCATCTTAGAGCAACATGGCGCAGACAACTTAAGCCAACTTCTAGATAACCCACGAGAGGTGAACAGCATCACCATAAAAACCCATACCACTGTTCAAACACCTGACTGTTGGAAAAATAAAAAAAATCTTGAAAACTCCATAATCAGTGTTTGTAGAGCAACTTATTTGAAATTATAAGATCCACCCACTCAGAAGGCTATATACACAAGGCCCCCCGAAAAGAAAAATTTCGTGGTACCTGTTGCTCCTCGCGTTGATCTCTAAATCAACAACTTGTGCGTAGTCACACCTCCGGCAGACCCGAAAAAAAAAACGCTGTACATACCACACCGTACAAAATAAACAATTATCAGCATCGCAAGCACTGATAAGCAGTGATTCCATCTCGGTAACACATAAGAACCCTACGCTACACCTACGACCTTTTCCAAATAACACCAGCAGTGGTGCTATATATCGCACTTTGCTGTTGGTTCTTCGTCTTCTGTTTTATTATCGTTTTCTCACCTTTCGGTCGGAAAACCCCGTCATATTTGAACTGTCCATAAATAGCTAGTTTCACACCTTTCCACAAAACCATCTGGGGGAAACCCGAGGCAACACACTGTCTCCTTTTCACAGGAACAAAATCTCAATGCAAATACCTTATTATTCGCATCAGCATTGTCGAGCCAGGACTCGGTCAGGTTGCCTACCTGTTTGCAAACGGCCATCGGGAAAATGCTCTTGCCTTTGAATTAAAGGGCGCCGCAGGTCAAACAATGCACTCACACATACACACCAGTTTCTGAAAAAAAAAATATAGAGAGAACGACCTTTCCTAAGTATTCCCTATTTTCTATGTCCTTTGACAATGAGTGGCGTTGATGAATGTACCACCGCCGCCGAGTGAGCCTTTGCGATGTGATACCTGTAAAAACGGTCCCCATTGAATAACATTGTATTGTTCGTGTGACCATATCAATGGAAGACATATCGTCCTGCCAGACCGCTTGGCACATTTTCTGGCGAGAATCCTAAATGCCGAAGGACTTTGTGTGCGTTGTTGTGCACACTTTGCTCGATTGTGCACGGGCACTTTTTTTGAGACAAAGTATAGGGATTTGGGAAATTTTCAAATCACGTTAATTGTATGTGGTGTGGCATACACCATGATCTGCCTTATGTATGTAGGTAGGTACTCACCGGCGTGTCGAACAGGTGTTGAAAATTCTGTTAAGAGATCCTGCACGGTCTGCTTTTGTCCAGTTTCGTTGAGCGGTGCTATTAATTTTTGTATGTACGTTCCGTCCTAGAAGAAACAAAAAACCATATCAAGGGGGATTTTGTTTATTGTTAAAGGTTTTAAGAAAATACGTGTGGTATGTGCATGAAGGGCGACTTAGCTGCATGCGCATGTGTGGTATAAGACATAAGCGCACGTCCTCAACTTCATGATTTGTCAATGAAACTTCGCGGGAAAATTGGGATTCCTATAGTAATTTTTTTTTTCAGCAAAACACCACTTTAAATAAGCCTTAAGCCTGTCTTATTTAACGGTTTGAAAATAACGTCGTGCGTGCTGCGTCAAAGGAATGGGAGTAAGAAATCTTTCTATTCGCTGGGACTAGTGTAGATGCAGAAAGAAATCTAGTTTAGATCGAAGTGAGTAACCAAAGAGAAGGAAATCTTTTCTTCACTTCCAAGTAGAAAGCCCCACCCTGGTTGTTAACTACATTCAGATTTAAAAAAAAATCGGGAAACAATATAGAGGTACTTAAAAGTTCCTTTTGTTGAAGTCTCCGCTCACAGGTGGGCACATTTACATTCGCTCCGACCGAGCGCTCTGGCTATGCTCGATGGCTTGATCGCCTTGAATTTGCGTGTTTCAACTTTTTTTTAACTTCATTCAAATCTTGAAGCATGGATCATGGATTGCCCGGTAATCATGGGATGCTCGGACCTCTTGCGTCTGATTAAGATTATCCTCGGCAAAGAAATTATTCGTTCGGCAAACTGAGCGGATATCCCTCCAAAGAAGATCTTTGTCTTCCTGACTGGCTCCGCAGTAAAAAGTTGGCTCTAGGATTTCATCACGGAAGGTACAATAGGCTCCTTTTAAGAGACCGCAGTGCCAAAGCCCTAGGAAGCCTCTCCCGACAAACAATCTTACCTAGTCTAATGCAAGGATCTTGGAGTTTTATATTCTTCTTTATTCCACCTCCCCGAGCACTTAACCAAAAACACGTCTCAATCCAATCTCACCTCTAATTTTAAGTACAAACAAAATGTACATATTCCTTGCGTATATATTTAGTAATTTTAAAACTTTATTTCTTTACTTATTAATAAAAAAATCTTAATGGCCTTCGCAGGATTTCTCATTTCAACACGACAATATAAATCAAATGATGTAACAGATCTGTCATACGTAGACAGTTGCTTACTTACTTAAAGTGACACTACAGTCCACCCCGGAGGACCTGGGCCGCAGCCAACAAGCATCGCCAGTCAGCTCTGTCTCTAGCTAGCTGCTCCAGTTTCGCACGCAAAGTTGGCTGAGGCCCCCTTCCACTTGCGTGCGCCACCTGAGTCTCGGTGCTCCTCTACCGCGCCGTCCCTGTGGTGTAGATTCGAAGATTTTCCGGGGCGGGCGTTGGTGTCCATCCGCTCTAGATGACCCAGCCATCGTAGACGTTGTGTTTTGACTCTTTTGGCTAAGTCGGTATCGCTGTACAGCCTATACAGTTTGATGTTATATCTCCTCCTCCACTCTCCGTCTATGCAGACCGAACGGTAAATCATCCGAAGAATTTGCCTCTCGAAGCAGCCTAAAGTGTTTTCATCCGCCTTTGACACGGTCCATGCTTCTGCACCGTAAAGCAGGACTGGGATGATGAGAGTCTTATACATGGACACTTTTGTTGCTCGAGAGAGGGCTTTGCTTCTCAATTGCCTCCTTAGCCCAAAGAAATAGCGATTGGCAAGAGTTATCCTTCGTTTGATTTCAGCGCTGGTGTCATTGTCTGAATTGATAGCGGAACCCAGGTAGACAAAATCCCTAACTACCTCAAAGTTATAGCTGTCGATGGTGATGTTTTGTCCAAGACGTCGGTGTAAGGTGTCTTTTCTTGATGACAGCATATACTTGGTTTTGCCCTCATTGACTGCTAAACCCATATTCGCTGCTTCCGTCCCAATACTCACGAAGGCTTCCCTGACATCACGCTTTGTTCTACCGATTATGTCAATGTTGTCTGCGTATGCGGGTTGTTGAACGGACTTTTGAAAGATTGTACCTCTGGTGTTGGCGCGAGAGTTCTGCATAATTCTCTCAAGTATGATGTTAAAGAAGTCGCATGACAGCGCGTCGCCTTGTCTAAATCCTTTTCTGACATCAAAGGGGTCGGTGAGGTCTTTGCCGACCTTGACGGAACAGCTTGAATCCATCGTCATTCTGCACAGACTGACGAGTTTGGCAGGGATGCCAAGACTAGACATTGCGCTGTATAGCTCGTCTCTATAGATGCTGTCATAACGGCCTTGAAATCGATGAAAAGGTGGTGTGTATCCATTTGGAATTCCTGGGTTTTCTCCAAGATCTGCCGCAGTGTGAGTATTTGATCGATGGTGGACTTTCCTGGCCTAAAGCCACACTGATATGTGCCTATCAGATTGTTGACAAACGGCTTCACGCGTTCATACAGTACAGCAGAAAAGATCTTGTATGCGATGTTAAGAAGACTGATGCCTCTGCTGTTGGCACAACTCAGAGGGTCTCTTTTCTTCAGGATCGGGCAAACAATGCTGAGATCCCATTCGTCGGGCATGCTTTCTTCCGACCATATCTTGCAGATGAGCTGGTGCATGCTCCTAACCAGCTCATCGCCAGCGGATTTAAAAAGTTCGGCAGCTAGGCCGTCTGCTCCGGCTGCTTTGTTGCACTTAAGCTTGGACACAGCTACTTTGATCTCCTCCAGGTCGGGTGGGCGGTATCGTTCGTATGCTTCGTCGGTAACGTCTTCGCCCAGGTTGAATGGTTCTTTTTGCCTAACAGCCGCGGTATATGGTTCGTCCACTTCGTTATACAGTCTGCAGAAGCGGTGTACGCTGTGAGCAGTGAGTGCCATTTAGTATTTAGTTAGTTTTTCCCATATAGAGCGACTCGAGTTCTTACATGCGTTCCAAAGTAGATCAACGATTGCTTGGTGGCCTTTAATCAAGGTCCAGGATTCTCTAAGAAGACCTATAAGCCGTTTTCATCGTGGCGTCGACAATAAGTAAACCACAATTAAAAGACTGATTCTGTGTGCGGTCACACGGTTTGCTGCAGGGTTTTTGATGGCGCCAGCTTTTAGTGGCTCAAAATTCAATTTACTGCGATAAAATTCAAAATCAAATGCTGTGAAGCCTTATTTCGTGTAGCTTAAGTGTCAAACTTAATTGCCACTAAAAGTAAATTACGCTCAAAGATTTCGTGCACTGTAGAGATTCTTTTTTTTTGCGTCCTAATCTGACATTTGAAGAGGTATATTGATCATATATCTTCAAGAATTTGTCACTATTCCGATAGCAAAGTTCCAAAAACATTCAATCACCCGTTCCAGCCAGAAATTAATTTTTCAGGTGTGGTTAATTGATTTAGTTTTTGACGTAGTTTTTGATCGTCCACAATATTAATCAATGCTTTAACACAATCGACCTATCTCCAGGTAGACAATAACTCTAATCTTAATCTAGAGCATGACTTGAAATTGTGCAGTGGGCGGTGCGCACACATTAGACCAACCACCATTGTGTTTTATCTATGAATAATATACAAGACCAGCTCCATAGAGTTATCATTAAATTGAATATTGGTATCGCGCGGAATTGACAATTTGAAGTAACTCACACAGAATCCGTTAGACGAGCACCATAATAATGATCGTTGCGAAATTGAGCTATTTTTAAATGTGAACATGTTTACTCGTCGCATTGTTACTTGCATAGTTCGCCGAAACACCAATGGCATCGCGGAGACGGATCCATGTGTGCTTTTTTCTATGATCTATTTGCGGGAAGCAACCAAAATACACTCTCCCTTCGAGAGTTTCAAATAGTGTGACAAATGCTGTCCCGATAAAAATAGACAATTGGTTTTATTTTTAAATTATCATGTGATAATTTTGCTATTCACATGATAATAGTCCTTAGCAGAGGTGATTGATTTTCGAAGAATTTAAGCAAGATCGACAATGAAATTCAATTTCAAACTGCTGTTGAAATAAACTTATATTTGTCAGCTTATCAGAATCGGCGATCATTTTGTTCGATTTAAGGTTTTAAAAGGGCGTGGCAAGATGACGTCCATCGAAAATTGGCTCTTTTAACCAGAGAAAGATATTTTAATAGCAGCGTTGTCAAAAGGACCGCGACTTCAACAATGTTTCGGAAACATTGTTTTTGATTGCTTCTTTTGTTTTTGTTATTCCGATAAGGATTCGTCGAATAAAACTGAATATCAGTTTTCAGTATCAGTCAAATCACACTTAATTCCACTTCACTACTTAGAATCAACACTTTATTTCAATTAAGTTGCTTTTTTCTTTGGTTCGGTTGCTTTTCGCCACGTTGCTTTTTGCCACGAATTAATTTGAGCTCAAGCAACATTCGAATTGCCTGAAAATTGTCCAGAAAAATTTCGACTGACTTTAAGGCTAATTCAGTAAGGCATGAAACAAAAAAATAGCAGGTTAGATAAACGAGACCTTATGTCCGATTTAGTTCACACTAAGTTTTTTGTCACGCCCCCTTTTAGGGGTAGACTTTTAAAAAATATTGAATTTGAACCGAAAAATTGCATTTTTACGTACATTTAAATATCTGCGTTATAATTGATAGTTTGTAATTAGGGGTCGTTGAACCACGCCCCCTTTCAGAATTTGCACCTCAGATAAAATGTAACCGTACACACTGTAGCAATTACACTGGTTAACTCTAATGTTACTTGAGTTCAAAGTTATCGTGGCGAAAAGCAACGTGGCGAAAAACAACGTGGCGAAAAGCAGCGTGGCGAAAAGCAACGCGGCGAAAAGCAACGTGGAAAAAGCAACGTTTTGCTTTGGTGGTGAAAAGCAACGCTCTCTTTTTTACTCTCGATTTTTACTAGTCAACGTTTCAAGGGTTTTCCAATAGGAATGATATGATTTTAAAGTTATGGTTCGACCATTTGTAGTATGTAGTATGATCTGTCTTTTTTTTTCTCATTGCATTAAGTATGATGGATGATTTTTTGCATTGAAAAAAAGTTGAACAACTTGAAAACGATTACGATTTTTTTTTAGGAAAATCATGTTTTCCGTTGAGGCCCACTTTCATTCTGAGTGGTGCGGTAATTAAAAAATACTGTCGATACTGGTGCGAAAAAAATCCACAAATTATTCATAAAACATTATTATATTCACCTCAACTGGCAGTTTGGTGTGGTGGAATAATCACATTCTTTCGAAATAGAGCTGGGTACTCCGTTACTGTCAATGGAGAGCGGTATAGATCGATGATAACCAACTTTTTATGGCCGAATTTGGAAGAAATTGATCTTGAACCCATCTGGTTCCAACAAGATGGTGCTACATGCCACACAGCAACTGCAATAATTGAATTATTGTGAGAAAAGTTTGGAGATGCGATTATTTCAAGAAATTGTGACAATCACAACTTCTTGGAGTCAACAAGAAATTGTTGACTCTAAGAAGTTGTGATTAAACGTCATTAGACTATTTCTTGTGCCCGATCCTGAAGAAAGGAGACCCTCTGAGTTGTGCCAACTACAGAGGCATAAGTCTTCTTAACATCGCATACAAGATCTTTTCTGCTGTACTGTGTGAACGCCTGAAGCCGTTTGTCAACAATCTGATAGGCACATATCAGTGTGGCTTTAGGCCAGGAAAGTCCACCATCGATCAAATATTCACACTGCGGCAGATCTTGGAGAAAACCCAGGAATTCCAAATCGATACACACCACCTCTTCATCGATTTCAAGGCCGCGTATGACGAGCGTATAGAGACGAGCTATATAGCGCAATGTCTAGTTTTGGCATCCCTGCCAAACTCGTCAGTCTGTGCAGAATGACGATGGAAAACTCACGCTGTTCCGTCAAGGTCGGCAAAGACCTCACCGACCCCTTTGATGTCAAAAAAGGATTTAGACAAGGCGACGCGCTGTCATGCGACTTCTTTAACATCATACTTGAGAGAATTGTGCAGAACTCTCGCGCCAACACCAGAGGTACAATCTTTCAAAAGTCCGTTCAACTACTTGCATACGCAGACGACATTGGCATAATCGGTAGAACAAAGCGTGATGTCAGTGAAGCCTTCGTGAGTATTGGGACGGAAGCGACGAATATGGGTTAAGCAGTCAACGAGGGCAACACCAAGTATATGCTGTCATCCAGAAAAGACACCCAACACAGACGTCTTGGTCAAAACATCACCATCGACAGCTATAACTTTGAGGTAGTTAGGGACTGTGTCTACCTGGGATCCGCTATCAATTCAGACGATGACACCAGCGCTGAAATGAAACGAAGGATAACTCTTGCCAATCGCTGTTTCTTTGGGCTAAGAAGGCAATTGAGTAGCAAAGCCCTCTCTCGAGCAACTAAAGTGTCCATGTATAAGACCCTCATCATCCCAGTCCTGCTTTACGGTGCAGAAGCATGGACCCTGTCAAAGGCGGATGAAAACACTTTAGGCTGCTTCGAGAGGAAAATTCTTCGGACGATTTACGGTCCCATGGAGGAGGAGATATAACATCGAACTGTACGGGCTGTACAGCGATACCGAACTAGCCAAAAGAGTCAAAACACAGCGTCTACAATGGCTGGGTCATCTAGAGCGGATGGACACCAACGCCCCGGCCCGGAAAATCTTCGAATCCACACCGCAGGGACGGCGCGGTAGAGGAGCACCGAGACTCAGGTGGCGCACGCAAGTGGAAGGGGACCTCAGCCAACTTCGCGTGCGAAACTGGAGACGGCTAGCTAGAGACAGAGCTGGCTGGCGAAGCTTGTTGGCTGAGGCCCAGGTCCACCCCGGACTGTAGCGCCACCTTAAGTAAGTAAGTAAGTAAGACTTTTTCTTATTATTGGGGTTATTAGAAGTCTTTGGTCTTAAGCAATAAACCAGACTCTCTCCTTAAGCTTTATAAGTCATGTTAAACGTGCTATTCAAAACATACGACTCGATGTAGTGGAAAAAGTGCTCTAAAATTGGGTTCATCGAGTTCGTTCCTGCAGAAGAAGTCTGGGAGGCCATTTGAATGATGTTTTATTCAGAACTAAATTGCATCGATTGTAATGAACATTTTATAAAAAACTTTTGAATTTCCATAAAATTAGTGGTTTTTATTTAAAGAAATTATATCACTCTTATTGGAAAACCCTTACATAGCTGTCCCGTCCGAGCCGAACATCCGTATATTTATACAAATTCAGCACTTTCTATATTTCTCCTTTGGTCATTTTCCACTGGTACTTTTCCATTGGAGGCGAAACCGATATCGAAATTCGAACTTCGAATGTCAGTTTGCTGTCAGCTGACTAAATAACAGCTAGGTGTGTTCGTTTAGCGCATCGAGCGGGTTCGTTCGTAAAGTGAATTGATGGGTGCATTCAACGACTCGTTTATGTATTTGTACGTTTCGTCGCCATGTGGCGGGACCAGGTAGCATTTCGCCCTCGCTCCGCGATTTTTGTAAAGGATATGCAGTCAAAGAAAATTATGATGACAATTTTGAGCTTAAAAACTGAGAGTGCTGATATCAGCAAATAAGTGTGTCGGATTATAGATGTGGCAGATGGCAAAATGTTATAAATAAAAACAAACATAAGTGTTGAAAATTAGATAATATTATTTTTAATCGCAAGAGCCTTCTTGGGACTCTGAAAAATCTTTTGACTCCGAAGGCAGTCCAGAAGGCAAGGGTCTTCTCTGGAGAAAATTCGGCTAGTTACGCAGATCAAGTAATTTGCTTGCTTTAAATATTATTTTAAAAATGAAGGATGGGATTAGATTAGATTTTTTGTCGGGAGAGCCTTCCTGGGGCGCTGGCACTGCGGTCTCTTAAAAGGAGCCAATTGTGCCATCCCGGGAATTCCATGATTATGTGTAGACAGGACTCATTGCTCTCTAGACAAAGTCTACATAGGGTAGGGCGTCCGGTTAAAAGGCCGAAGCGATGGAGATGTTTTTTTCGGTTTGCAATGGCCGCTGGAAATTTCAAAGAGAATTTCGAAGTAAGCCCTTTTCAATGTTGGTCAGGGTGTTAGACCTCCTAGGGGAGAATCTGGGAAAGAATTTTTCGGAACAATGATGTCCAGGTGTGTTAAACGTCAAACCAAACCTCGATCTCAAGGAAGGATTAATCGCTATCCAAACAAAGTCTGCCTGCTTAGCGAAAACCGCTTGAATGCTGTGTCTGTCAACCAGTTCTCTATGCTTTTAAGGATGCAAGACATGGGACTGCTGGACTTGAATCCGAATTCTTAAGTTTATTTTTTCTGCAAAATAGTAGATTTATTGGTGTGCGAATATAACAGGTGAGAAATGAACTGCTGCCGGCAGAAGATGGTTTTTAGGTCTTAAATGTTCTGCTAGAAACATGAAGCTTGATATCTGGTGGCCGATAAGGATTTACGAAGCGCACCGCACCAAATCCACCACGTTGCCTTCCAGTTTCCAGTAGTCAAAGTGACCAAGCCTTTCAAGTAAAAACAAAAATCAGGCAAATCATTTCAAGTTTGATTTGTTAAGGTCTCAAACACCGGTCTTTCACACCGAGGCCTGAATCTAGATTCTGAGCAATTCGATTTTAAAATCGAATTGACACTTTCACACTGCGAAAATAATCTAGATTGCGTGACTTTTCGATCAGTTGAACACTAACTGTCCAATTTTTCACAGTTGTCACAAGTTAAACAGCTTCAAATAAGCGAAAAACAATTGTAGATAACTAAAGAAGCACTGGAAAATACATAAAAATCACCGCACAATTAGCTAATTAGAAAAAAGAAAAAAACTATTTCTTTTTTTTTATTTTATAAACAAACTTCATCGGCTGTCATTCTGAATTCTACAAATGTATGGGAAATCTAATAGGTAGATCTCAATTAGACTTGGGACTTTTTTCTCTGATCTAGATTCTGATTTGGTGTAAAAAGGGTATTAAATAAATTTCATCTACTTAATTGCAATGAATTCGTTTTATTTTGCGTTGCGTTTGCACTTATTTTGATTTCTTAAGAGAAAAACATCACTTAAAACTATGTAAAACTCTGATGTTTTAATTTACTTGTTTGCGATCCTGTTCGCTTTCAATCCGCCACCAAAATACCTATCGCAATTGACTCGCGCCATGACACTTATGGCGTATTCTTTTCAACACCGAATCGTGAAACTGATGTGGAATACAAAAAAAAATCGTTCTTTTCTCGTACACCTGAACGGAATTGTGCTCATGTAAGTGTTCTTTTGAACTCCGAACTAGTTCGGTGTCGACACCGAAAAGGAAATTTCTCCACCGTCGTATTTGACGGTGGAGGCTGGGTGTAGCCTTGATTGTTTATGTGAAGTGACGTTTTGACTCATTTTCATTCGTGATTATTTACAACACGATTAAAATTGTATGAAATCGATAAAAACCCAAATTTAAAGCTATCACAATTAGTTTTAAGTAAAAAGTAAAAAAAAACCGACTCCAACAAAATCACGCTGCGAAATTAAAAAAAGTAAACAAAATGAAGTCGAAGTAATTTGGCACTTAACGTGATGATAGAGCTTTTAACGGCTTGACGTCTACTGATATTTCCGAGTGCGGGATGCCAAACAATGTTCCTTTTTATATGGAAAACGAACAAAAATTACACATAAACGCAAATAACTATTTAAAAAATGCAACCCTGTGTTTCGATGAAAGAGAAAGTTGTAGACTTGATCAGCCTTCCTAGGTAAGGCTAAAAATATTTTAGTTATAAAATTCGGAAAGGATTAGAAAAGTGTTGTTTGTGTTGTAAAAACAGTGCATTGGACCACAAAAGGGTGCACGGATTCAAGGAGATCGCATCTTCGGAACACTTTTTCGATACTTTCCACTTATTTTATTAAAATAATTTTCGGATCAACTTAAAGAAATCGGCGGACTCTAGGTTGAGTAGTTTGTTAATAATTCGCACTTCTACAGAAACTATTGAAATTTTTCATATAAAAACGCGATTTGCTTGGCATCCCGTGGTCGAAAAATGTGAAAGACGTCAGATTTTGACAGCCATGGTAAAAGCTCTATTGCATCGGTGTAGTATTTGTCGTTCTGTACACAACGAAACCTAGTGTACACCACGGTGGAATTGTCGCGAACACCGAGTATTATTTGACTGCTCGGTGTGGCAGTTCGGTGTTCAAAAGAATACGCCATTAGATTTCGAATTGGGCGAATCCAGACGGGAAAGCGAAAATATCGCAACTACATTCGACTTCGCTTTGCATGATTGCGCGCATTCGTGAATCGGAGTACCAAAATTGAGATGCGATGACATTTGCGACGCTCGTCGCACACCGTATTCGACCTCCTGTTCTTTCTAGGTCCTGAAGCAGTACAAGTGTAAAATTTTTCTGAAATCCGCCTACTTTACTTTACTATTGCTTTACTTTACTTAAGAACAGACAAATATTGTCAAAGAAAACAGTTATTGCTTATGCTGGTATGACCCTACATTTTGTTCACCTATTAAAAATGATAAAATGTCATCGGTAGGTAAAGAAGACAAATGGATATTGAGTGATAAGGAGAACTACAAAATACGTGCAAGCAAACAATGAAAATAGCTGCCAAAATTGTAAACATCGCGTGGAAATGTACCTTTTCCACTTGTTGTGTGTGTGCGATACATGTGCAAAAAATTTAAAAAATGAGGAACTGTCAAACAAAATGAGAACTCATTCTCCTATTTTTTTTTTAAAGTTATTTTTTTATAACGATACGTCATGTTGCTCATTTTTTCTTACGTATTTACACAATTTTTTCATTTTTTGTGACATGAGGGTGTCTCATTCTTTGAAATTGTGTTGCTCCTTTTAATTCATTGACAGAGAGACAAAAACGAAGAAAAAATTTAGTGTCATACCACCATTACACTGGCATATAAGTTAATGTGTTTTTTTAGTCATTAATTTTGAATGTGATCAAGCTGTTCAAACTCCGTAAGTAGTAGTAGAAACTTACAGAGTTTGAGTTGTTCAAGCAAATTAACTTTGGTGGCAGGGACTGCATAAATGGGGTACCGTGGTGTAGTGGTTAGTGTGAGCTCCTATTGCATGGGAGGTTTGCGTTCAAATTCTGCCTCTGCCAAAAAAAAACTTGTTCTTTTTCACGGTCCCTACCTCCGCGAGGGTCTGACAAACCCTTGTTGAGTTTGTTGAGAAGCTGGCTGTTGCGCCACTCGGTGTCAGGTAAACATATATGAAATTCAACAATATGGCATATTCTCTGATGAAAAAAGCCTAATTCGTCAAGGAATACGAAAATCATATCCTCATCTCCGACTTCATCTAGTTAAATAAAAAAATTCTAACTTTAGAGTTCCTCATGAATCCCCACTTGTACGCCAAACATGAGGAAGGCTCTGCCTACTGCCGTGAATAGCGAATGCACAATCCCGGGCTGAGGTCACTCTGGGCATCCCAGTTTCCTGCTGAGGTCACTCTGGGCATCCCAGTTTCCTGCTGAGGTATAGACCAACCGAAACCTACATTGCAGCACAGTTTCTTATTGAGAATAAGAACTTGATATCTGATGAAGTTGCAAATTGCTGTCGATAATCTTTGAACCAGGAATGGAACTGTGAATGATATTTCATGCCTTCTTGTGAACAGTCCTAGTTCAGTCCTCCACGGGTTTAGTTCGAAAAGATCTGCTAACTTTGCGAGCTTACTTACATCATCTACATCAAGTCTTCTTTAAGGATACCTGCACAAACACCAGCCTTTTAATGAGGCACCCCAGCTAAACATAGAATAGTCTGCCTTTTAGTATTTGTCGATCTAGCAGCAAACGCATAGACTTTCGACTTTAGGTTCAGTATATGCAAGAGTCCTGCTTCAAGGAAACCATTGTAAAGTTCCTGTTTTCTTCTCTGCATCTTGTGGTGAGCCAAACTTAAGGTGTTGTGTCGGAAGCGAAGATATGAGTATACTCCTTTCGCAATACTATATAAACAGGAGGGTTAAAAAAAAAGTTAAACCAATTTTTGAAACTAATGCCAACCCAGGGACTTAGTTAACTAATTAACTTCTTAATTTTTTTTACAATCGAGACAGGAAGACGTTTTGGACCATCTCTTGATTTTTAATGTTTTTGAAAAGCTATTGGCATCTCAAATATAAATCTGCTAGAATTAACCTTTGGGTTTATCCCGCCCTACCCTAAACCACCGATGCCCTACCTTTATAAAAGCTCTAGCTACGACCTGGGTATCCAATGATACGCCGAAGGGGATTGTAACGCACCTACTAGTTTTTGTCTTGTAGGCAAAATTCAATTGCCTTTTTGAGAGTCTCTACCTCTGTTTCCAGCTCTTCGATTGTTGCGGTGTTTCTTTCAGGTGTGGTTTTGAAGTTCGTCTAAGCCAAACTTCGCCCAATTAACTCTCTTTGGCCTTGACTTGGTGAAACTCAAATCAAAGAAGATCCATCTGTAATCTGTGAATGTATCGAAACTACTACCCCTTCGAAGTGTGTAGGCCTTGAAAGTACTTTCTATTTAGCCCAAGAAACTATTTGAAATTGCGAATTGATTAGGAATAAATACTTCCCAAAAACTTAGATTTTGTTAGATAAGTCGCTAGCAAAAAGCGAGCTTACAAATAAGGAACCAAATCAAAATATTCCCGATTGGAATGGAAGTTTATGGGGTCTGCCCGTTAACAGTTATAAAACCTGACAGAAAGTAGTAAGCAAACTCTTACCTCATTGTAAAATCTCACAGGAATGTGCTTAAAAGATTCATGGTCGCCAGTTGCTTCCATTAACCGCCTGTTAACAGCCCAGAATTGGTCAAATTTATCTGCAATTAAAAAGTAATGAGACAAAGCTCGGAGAAACTCATTCTACGCTTGACTAGTACCATTCACAAGGCCTAACCACAGCTGGTTGTGGTCCTTTTTTTGCATGGCCGAAATGACTTGGCCTCGGTGCTTTAGGACATCTGCTTCTTTTAAGCATGACATAAAATGCGATTCCAGGATGTCCCTAAGAACAAAACAAGTTCAATTCAAATTCACATTAGTTATAAATGTTTGTTTTGTGCTTGACTTACTTTGTGGCAAATTTGACTAGAACGTCTTCAGGGAACTTTGAAAAGTGTATTGTCAGACACCATGGCAGCTCCTCCTCTTCTGAGTGATGCAAATCATACAGTACACCTGCAATTACAAAGGCGAGAGATGACTTTAAAAATCAATAACCCGGCAATTTTCACTTTTTTCGCCCTGACCTTATACTTTGCCCAAGGCAAGGACACAACAACAATTCTTGAGAAAAACAAAAGTGTAGAGTAAAGAAGTGAGAGGAGATTCGTTCGGACACCATACAATGAGGAACATTTCACTTACCAATTGGATAGTGCAACTTCAAGGGGATTCCATTGTAGTCGAACCAAACGTTGCCGTCCTGTTGGTCATTCGCTATGTATCGATTGAAATACTTTTTTACCTAGTAAGGAATATAGTTTTTTTTGTTGATTAACATTTAAATCATGGTTTAATCGAACTAAACATACTTTGTCTGTGACCAGCGGCAGGTAGCTCAATCGGGACACCATCAAATAGAACTGATTTGGCTGCTGCAATCCAGCTATTTCGTCGGAATCTGCTTGGAAGCACACTGGAATCTGTCCCTCCCAGACAATCCGCAGAACTTCACGATCATTTGCCATTTTATTGGATAAATAATTCCAGAGATTAATGAAAATCGTTTGTTTTGTTGATTGGTAAAATGTTTTGGATGATTCTTTTCAATTTGACAAGTAAAATGTCATAAAAACAGCTGCTCCGTATCCCTAGGAGAATGAAGGCGCTAGGGTGTAAATGCA
The DNA here is from genome assembly GCA_947623515.1 of Neoascia interrupta. Classification (NCBI taxonomy): domain Eukaryota; kingdom Metazoa; phylum Arthropoda; class Insecta; order Diptera; family Syrphidae; genus Neoascia; species Neoascia interrupta. The sequence continues at coordinate 50,402,238 of OX392463.1, forward strand.
ATGTAGAGACCAACGATAAGGTAGTGACGAGAAATGAGTGATAAATAAATACTCATATTGAGTGGATGTGAACTTCCTGGTGCGTCCGTCATATGTGTTCGGTTTTATTTTTGTTTTTCGATTCTCAAACTGTTAAAAATGTGTTTGAAAAGAGTTGAAATTGAAAGTGGTTCGTGAAAAGGATGAATTCGATTTATGAATGGATTTATTTTTAATAGCTTGCCGAGATGATTTAAATATGTATGGTTATACCATGGCTCCACGGAGCACTAATCCTCAATTAAAATAAACCTTTATTAAACCCTCTACAAATCACGCGATTTACCATACATATTTAAATCCTCTCGGATAGCGATTTAAAATAAATCCTCTTATAAATCCCATTCACCCTATTCACAAACCAATTTTCTGCACCTTTGTAACAGTTTGAAAATCAAAAATGGAAACTGAAACTGTCCATGTGCGACAAATCTGTCACAAGTACGTTTTCTATTGTGACTTTTACTGAGGAAATCGTTTTTCGCTCCTGGGAAATGACATCGCCACTCTCTTTTGAGTGCCAAAATAACAGGAACAGAGTTTTCGTGTCAAATAAATCCTATATTCTTGTCCGATGGAACCACTTTAGGATTTATTTTTAATCGCCTCCCGCTAATCTTCTTTTAAATGCCGGTGGAGACATAGTATTAATCGCGTATTTTGTAGTGGATTTATTGAAGATTTATATTAATCGCGGATTAGTGCCCGTGGAGACGGATGCTAATAGAGTTTTTCGCATAAATAAAATGTCGTTCCAACCTTTGGCATAAATTACTGAATAACTAGATATTCAACTTCAATCATGTAAAAGCTTTGCCCACAAGCTGAAATTCATGAATTTACCCATCCTCCGACATTTGTTTACAAATGTGAGTAAATTCATCCATTCGGCATTTCCATGCAATTTCGTTTTGGAGCTTTTACATCAGCTGATCGCAAGGTTTAATTGTTGTTACATCTTCTTACACGTACTCACCGACACGGAAATTTAAAACTTTATAAAAGCTTTAAAAGCTTTATAAAAAACGTTAACAAATGGGTGTTGGAGGCTAAGAGGAACGCAAGTTGAATATCGAGTTATTCAGTAATTTATGCCTTTGGCGAAATCCGTTCACTTATGGCCTTTTCGGTAGGCGATCCCGGATCAGGGCGTTCTTTCCCGGATTGGGATTTCTTTCCAAACAGTCGAAAAGCGTTTTTCTTGATTTCGAAGTTTGCCTAGTGTTGTATTTGTGGAGCAAAAGCTATTTTACAGAGGACAAATGACATTTATCCAACTTGACATTGACACATGTATGATTGTGTGCGTGCATCTGAATCAAAACCAGAATTCTGAATTTTAATTTAGTTTTAAAGAAAAAATGTAAGTATTTTTGTATTAAAAAAGGAAAAATATAGACAATGTACCTTTGTTTAATAGCAGGATACTCCTCCTCGGTTGGAAATCTTATCCATTTCCTTGCTAGCTTGTTCTGGAGTACCAAAGAGACTTCAGCTACAACTCTCGACACGACTGTGCGGCTCATAGCCGCTGAAAAGTCCTGCCCAATGTCTTTTTGGTAAGAGCCAGATGCATAAGAGTGCAATGCAGCACACACACGAATTGGGATAGGGATGAAAGTTTTCCGTTGTCCCTGCTTCATATGTGGACGCAATTCTTGAATTAGAATATGTGCTGCATCTCGGCTTAGACGATAAAGCTCCCGGAATCGTTCCTCAGGCATTTCAAAAGGGTTGGTATTGTCCCTTAGTCTGTGACGTTGGACTCGCATTTTGTTTCGTCGCTCGTCTATCTCCGAAAATGCCAGAATAATAAAAATTTTTAAAAGCACGCACATGTTGTGTTCTTTGAATTGACTCAAAAATAATTTAAAGAAAATAAGTGGAAGGTATCAAAAAGGGTTCCGAAGATGTGATCTCCTTGAATAGAGTTTTTCGCGTAACTATCTCGCTCACACCTCTCGTTCTAACGTTTGGCGAAATCTGTTCACTTGGTATGAAAACAATGAAATGGTTGCAAAGGGTAGGCGTGTGCGCGAACGAGATAAGCAAGTTTGTTTTCATACCAAGTGAAGAAAAGTGACATTTTGGCGAAAAGCTCTATCCGTGCACCCTTTTCTGGTCGTGTGCACCATTTTACAACACAAACAACACATTTTTTATTCTTTCCGTGTTTTATGATTGAAATATTTTTAGCCTAACTTAGAAAGGCAGATTTAAGATTTCTTTAAACTCATAGTTCAAGATTAGTTGGTGAATTCCGCCCTAAAGCTGCGTTGTCACAAGGAACAGGAACAGAAACAGAAACAGAATTTCATGCATTAGCAACGCAAAAAGCATTCAGTGAATTTAGGTTTCAGTTGCTAATGTATGAGATTCTGTTTCGTTGCTTGTGACAACGCGGCTTAAGTCTACAACTTTCTCGTTTATGGAAACACAAGGTTGCATTTTTTAAATAGTTATGTATGTTTGTGTGTAATTTTTGCTCGTTTTCCATATAAAAAGGAACTTTAGTTTGCATACCACAGTGAAAAAACCAGTAACCGTCAAACTGGAAAAAGTCTAGTGACATTTTGGCGAAGAATGACACAGACGACAAACGATCCTTATTCAAACTGTACAATCGTAGGTTTTCAATTTTTGTTTTCACAGCTTTATCAGTATTTTGCAAGCTTTAAAAGCTCTTATCAGCTGCTATAAATTATGCTTTATCCCTGCTGACCTGCTGTTTTGACTGATAGCAACCTGCGTTGGAGATGCGGATCCTGTGTAAAATCTTTAGGACGGTTCCCAGCTTCAAAAAAACTGTAATCTTCAATGGATTACCGATTTTGCAGCGGGCTAACTATAGCTACGACGTAAGTCCAGTAAAACTGGCTGTCAATGTGGTCGAAACAAAAGAGACCGACTCCAATCTACCGCCTCTGATTATCATGCATGGACTCTTCGGATCAAAACAGAACTGGAGAGGTATTAGTAGAGGCCTTGAAAGAAGCACCAAACGAAAGGTAAGAGCAAATCCCTCAAAACAATCTGTAAATCTTAATCCAAATGCATAGATCTACAATGTAGACGCTCGAAATCACGGCGATAGTCCTCATGATCCAGAGCACAGTTCAGCACACATGGCCGCAGATGTTGCACTCCTTATGGACGAGCAGAACATCAAGCGTGCCTCAGTTATGGGTCACAGCATGGGAGGCAGAACAATGATGTACTTTGCGTTGAAATACGTAAGTGGTTGAAACAGCCTCTGCCGGTTCATTTGCATTATGTCATCTCTTAGCCGCAATTGGTCGAAAAAGTCATAGTTGTCGACATATCACCGGTCTCGATTCCCAGGAACTTCAGCCAAATGGAGCAAATATTCTTGGCAATGAAGAATATAAACGTCTCGCCGCAGCTCTCGTTGGCAGAAGCTAGACCTGTTGTTGAGCAACAACTTAAAGACGCCGTCGGCGACAAGGAAACTGTCGACTTTATTATGCTCAATCTGAAGAAGCTGAAGACCGGAGAATTCGTCTGGGGTCCAAATGTTGCAGCGTTACACGCCAACTTTGCACATTTTCGCAACACTCAACAGTTTGACATGCCACCATTCCGTGGGCCGGTCTTATTCATCGGTGGATCCCAATCGAATTTCTTAAAGTATTTAAATTGCAAATAGAAACGAAGAGTAGACACTAAATTTTATTCATTTTCAGTCCCGATGATTGGCCGCGAATCAAGGAGATCTTTCCCAATGCAGAATTGGAGTGGCTTGACGCTGGTCATTTGGTTCATTTCGACGAACCAGCTAAGTTTATGGGACTGGTAACCGATTTCCTTAAAAGCTAGAGACTTATGATGCACCGCCAGATCACGCAGACTTGCAGCCAAATGGATTGAGAGTTTGAAATTGGTCAAACAAGAGTCAAGGAATCTACAAAATTTAAATCTTTTAGATTCTTGGGGTTTTGTTAGTTGTTTTAAACGTTGTTGTACTGCAACAGTCGTTTGGCCACCAGTTTGTATCCGCGACAGTTGGCTGTAAATCGGTGGACTTTTAACGCAATGTTTCGAATTTAGTTCAAAATGGTAGCTGTGGACATAAATATACAAACACGTATTCACAATTTTTGCTGGACAGGATTTTTTTGGATGTGTCCTACTTTTCTTTATTACTGCTAATTGTGGAGGTAAGGCACCTGCCTAAGGAAAGATAACTAAGCAGAGGAGTCAGCTTGCTTCGGGTGGGCTCTCTGCCAAGCCTTCAACCTCGTAACAGACGTCCAAGAGACCTAGGTCTCAAGACGAGGGACGAATAAGGTTCGGACAAGCTCGGACAACTGGGGCTTCTGAATGCCCTGTTATCCTCGGGTATTCTACAATATTGCCTGGCTGATTCTATACTGCCACCTCCAACCTTCATGCAGAGTGGTTGGCATCAGACGAGTGCCAAGCTTTTAATACTATGCAGCAGCGAGACCTCAGACTATATCAATTCGGCGGCCTCAGAGTTCGGTACGGCACTGTCGCTAAGACCGAGTGTCAGAGTCAGGAAACCCCGGTCCTGGCGAACCGGAAAAAATTCCCCGGCTCATAGGACTGCCCAGTCCTGAGCTTCCGATCAAAATTGGAAGGTCATTAAAGCTGAGGAGCCAAATGATGCCGGGCGCATAATTTGAAACCTCTTGCACCACTAGCTGCAAGAGGCTTCAAGTTCCTCAAATGGGCTGTAGACCCTTCACAATATCGCCCTCATCACCACACCACAGCTGGACCGAAGCCAAAAGATTATGAGCCTGTCTTCGCTAAAGTACCAGGTAAACCTTGGCCCTTTATAATCTGTAAAACAAAAGTTCTAATATGCTTTCTTGTACCTAATTTTAGCGATGCGGAATTTGTTTGCGTTAGCCTAGAACGAGGGAATGTATGAATGGATCGTCTCAGCTTATATGTAATACTATGCAACAGGGCCCAGTAGTAGACCAGCTGAGTTGATTCGCTATGGGTTATGAATCGTTATGGGCTGTGACGCCAAAGCGCACCATGATGCTTGGGGCAGCAGCGACACTATTAATCGAATGAGTGTTGATTTGATTATCTTATAGAAACTAACCACATGATTTCTTACAAGGGATCAGATTCCACTTTCATTACCAAAAAAAGACAGGGAGTCATTTATGTAACCATGGCACTACTCTAACGTAACCGTCAACAACTGGATGGTATCAAGAGATGTGTCATTCTCCGATCGTATTGACTTTAAGATTCTGAGGAACTGACTACAGTACAAAGCACAAAGTTGAAAAGTCACCTAGACAATTTTACTCCTACTCAGCCGCAACGTAATCACCGTCGGAGTTAGATCTGATGGTGAATAAACTTACGGAGACAATGATTCTAGCTCTCTGTAAAGCCTGCCCAATCAGCAGACACAAAAATGGGGGTAAGTCATTTCGGTGGAACACCGAAATAAGCAAGCTTCAAAGGGCGAGCAGGATGCTTTTTAGTAAAGCAATACGCTTGAGGACCCTGCCGATTTAGACCTTCATAAAATCAGTACAAGGATATTTAAGAGAGAAATAAGGAAGCCACGACGATTCTTTTTGCATCTTTTCTGTGAAAACATAGAAAAGACTAGAAGTGACTAATCCCGGGCCAGGAAGATCCTATCCAAATCATGACTAGTCATTCCTAGCTACGCCAAAAAAAAACAGATGGAAAATCAACAACATGCACTTTATGCATATCTTTCCTGGCAGCAAAGCAGAGACAATGTACTCTGGAGTAAACCATAACTGGGTCCAATTTACTCTACCCGAGGATTTTTGACTTAAAAAAAAAAAACAAAAAACATTGAGCAGTGTATAGCTTTCTTCTGTACAAACCACCTGGGCTCGATGGCATTTTACCGGTAGAACTTCAACAAGGTCTCGGCATACTGAGTCCTTGGCTGCACATTATCTTCAAGAGTTGCTTGAACTTCGGCTACACTTCTCAATCTGGGAGCAAGGCCAAAGAAGTCTTGATACCAAAAGCTGGTAAGAAGCTTATCTCCCAAGGACTCCCAAAAAAACTTCGCCCGATAAGCCTTGCTTTTTGTTAATGTTCCTACAAAAAACTGATCGACGCTCACATCATAACCAACATGGACAGCAGCCTTCTTTCGGTTTTCTAGCACGCATACCGTAAGGGAAGATCGGTAGAGACGGCCCTATGCGCGTTGGCTAGTATCGTTGGAAAATCATTTGACAATAAGGATATCACTCTAGTACCCCTTCTTGATATTGAAAGAGCCTTCCAGCAATGTCAGGACAGTCAATAACAGCTGCACTTCCAAAGCCGGTGGTTGACAATTATCATTGCTGTTGGAGCAAGTAAATGTTTGAAAACAGACTCATCTGTGCCATAAATTGCGGAATAAGTAGATATTCAACTTGCGTCCCTCTTGCCCTCCAGCACCCATTTGTTTACGCTTTTTTATAAGGTCTTTAAAGCTTTTATAAAGTTTTAAGCCTTCACATGTAGGAAGTTGAATATCTAGTTATTCAGTAATTTAGAAGTTCTTGAGAATTTGCGCACGTTTGTTTTGACACTCAAATGCTCGTGTAGTGACTCTTAAAAATTCCAAGTTTTGTCTATTTATTTTAAAATGTCTTTTCCTGTCATTTCCTTTTTTGTTACAAAAATTACAACAATTACGAAAATTGATAGCAAACTAAAAAAAAAAAGTGGAATTCGATTATTCTTTCCCTTTTTTCCGAAAATTCAATGGGGTGTTTCCACCGAACATATAACAGAGATTAACGTAGGAAGATTAAAAAATAATCCCAAAGTGTTTCCACCGGAAAGGAGGAGATTAACTTGACATATGCTTTAATTTTTGACATTTCTCAATGACGTCCTGTGATATGGCAATGTTTAATCGTCATGTCGTCTGCGCATTTCCTTAAAAAAGTGAGTTTTTTTTTACTCCAGAGCTACTAAGATTTAAAAATAAATCAATTCGTATACCATTGCCGCCGTTTTTTTTTAATTTATGACACAAAATAACCCAAAAAAGAAAACCAAACGTCAAATATGTTAATGTATTTTTGGTTCAGAATTTCGACAGTAGACACACTTGATTAACATCAATCGGCAGTACCAACATTTACCTCAAATATTCTGTTGCAGTGGGCTCTCCCCAGTGCATGTAACCGTTTTGATAGGCCATCCGCATCAACATCAACATCCACCGTTCTGCGCACCCTTTTACTCAACTCAAACATAGCTGAGTTGATGAAATCAAGCTGTCAAATAGAGGTTGGTTTCGTCAGGTATCGCACAAAACACGTAGAATTCTGTACGGTTTGAATCGACAACTCATGTGTGGAAGAGATTAATTGCGCGATTAATTTTTAATTTCATCTTCACGATAAGATAAAAATTCAAGAGAGAAGTTTTATCTTAATCGCAGATTAGTGTCCGGTGGAAACACCCTATGAAAGACATCAAGTTCAATTAAATTGCAGATTTTAGGCCTCAATCCCTCATAAATGCGTGCAAAATACTATCAGCACTTTCCTAGATTTTGCCTTTTGAAGCCAAGCTGATATTTGCAACCTTTGAAATTATAAAATGTTTGCGGATATTACAGCGTTTTAAGTGAAAATGAGTTGTTAAACGTACTCACCCCGAACTACTGAAGCTGCAATTGTTGTGTGTAAGCGGCGAATTAACTCGAGTACTCTAGAATAAAACCTTTTTGCATTTCCCTTGTTTTTGGCACATTTGCGATGGTAATTCCAAGTACTCTCTGATTCGCATTGGTGCGTCAACAATACAGGCATTGACTTCTTGCATCAGACTACCGTTCAATCAAGCTCAAATACGGAACAACTTCAATAAAAATTAACTCTTCATTCAATTTATTTCACATCGTGCTTTATTTTAGATTTTCGTCAATATTCTAAAATCCAAATTTTCTTTTGCGATTCACAAGATAACAATAGACATTCCGAATATTTAACTATTTTTCTTCTTTAAACAAAAAGTAAAACTGCAACACTTTGGCGGCAGAGTGTGTACAATATTATAATTTATTTGCTAACATTTATTGGTAGTATCATTATGAAAAAAAAAAAATATTTTGTCCCTACACACAATCATTTTGTATTAAATACAAGACTAGTATTGGGTAGAGTTTAGTGGACAGAATCCTTTTTTTTTATATATTCTTTGGTTTAATGTGTTTGACAGTGTGTTTTGTTCGTGATTCGCGATAAATTAAAATGATTCATTTTGTAAAATACTTTTTTTAAATACCATATAACCACGTGCTCAAATGTGCCTCGAGCAAAAGCTCTTAATTGTATTTTTGATTTGTTTTCTTTTTCTTTACTTAGTCAAAATGATAAATTAGTTATTATACGTATGCAGATTTAAACTCTTGTTTTACAAAATAGATTCAAGTATATATTTTGCTCATAATATGTACATTATGTTTCGAACTATGCAAATATGTTTTGTTTTATTTAGTTTCTTCATTATGCTTGTTTATATATTAACAAAAAAAAACACTAAAAGCCTTCGTTTTATTACAAATTTTATAAGCTCAACCTTTTTGAATTATTTTAAGCCATCGGTGGTTGGAATGTTTTTTACTTAAGATTATGTAAGCATTTTTGGTATAAACTAAGCGAATTTCTAACCGCTAGAAGTAAGAAGAGAACCTCAAGCAAAACAAACAAAGAACAAGTTATATTCCATTAGGAAAGTTTTGTTAAAAAAAAAATGTCGGAGTGTGACAAGAAGTTTTTAAGAAACAACAACTTAATTACAGAACACAATAATACAAATGCTTCAACGATGAATACTTAACTTTTTATGCTACAAAAACTGGTATGGACCCTTCACAAAAGCGATCTATCATCAAATTGCAGTAAAACCCAACGCTTCAACGCATTGCATAATCCCAAACAGACCAGGCAACTCGGGCATAGTAGGCAACAAAGTAAATTTTAGTTGATTAAGAAAAGTTTGGAGAAAAGGTTGTGGCTGTATAGAAAATCTCTTCATTACACTCACTGATGACCTATTTTTACTCAGGTCTTCATCCAGTCTCACATTTACGCAGTGAAACACACATTTTTAAAAAGCCTTTCAAAATTTCAAACTATGACTTGGAATGTCACCCAGTTTTCGCTAAAAAGCAAACAAAGAACTTTCCTAAAATTTGCTTACAACGAATGTCTACCGACTTCTCAACTTCTTAAACCTTTACAAATGGGTAAAATGTATATAAAACAAAACCCAACTACGTGTTTGGAATGTATAAATAAATAAAAAAAAACTTAAATCTTAACGTGCTTAGAAAATAATTGTAAAATAAATAATCTTTGGTGAGAAATGAACATTAACATTTAACGTGATGTCGCAGCATCATTACTTTAACTCTAAGGCAAGGGTGATTTAAGTAGGCCGTTGAAAAATTGATAAATTATTTAACACTAGTTATGCTCAACGATACAATTAGCCAAATGAGATCAGGATATATTTTGCGATACTCGTAGTTTGATTTTATCTCGTTTTTTGTTTTAAAAAAATTATTAAAATAAAAAACATTTTATAAATAAAATAGAATAAATAAAATACTTTGTGATTAAACTCCTAGACCACCATCGTACGCGTAGTCCGCCTTATTGTGCATTATGAGACGATCTTCGACAAAGTAGAAACTATCTGAACGAGTGTCGAAAGGGCTGGCTATCATTTCAGCAACTATAAAAATTTCGTTAATTTTTTAGTTTCATAATAACAAAAGAAAAAAAAAACCATTAAACTTACTTAGATCTGGAGGCAAATTGGGAAACTCATAGATGTGCTCGCAAGTGTTCTTCGAAAAGGGTATACAGTAGCCAAACTCAAAGTCAAAAGTCTTCAGCACGCGATCTCGAAAGAAATGTCGTTCAATCATTCGAAATCTATTCACAGGCTTACTGCCAACGGTGAATTCAACCCTGGAAATTATTTAATAAACGTGCGTCGTTAAAAAAACAGAAATAACTACGATGTTTTAAAGGTCTTTTTGTTAGGTGTATTACAGCTTTTCTTTATAGGAACTTTAGTGTGCTGGTCAAAAATAGCCAGTACAGGGTAAATATGACGTTTGCTTCTCACTCTGACTTTAATACCTTAAATATAACCTTAAGGTAGTTTCCTTTCTTTAAAATTCTTTAAAGAGCTGCCACAGTCACTATGCACACTATTTAAACCGTTAAAAATCGAAAGAGAAACAACTAATGATTACCATAATTTTTTTGTCAGCAAACATAACGAAAACAAATTTAATTCTATTAAGGCTCCCACGACGATCGGGTCTTCGCACCGGAGCTACTCGAGGTCTCCAACATCTCAACCTCGACCAAGGATCGTCAACCTCAGCTACACTCCAAACCAAATCACCAAAGGATAAGTCAACCCACAACAGTTTGTTTTTTCTACTATGGGGCGGCCCACATCGGCAGGACTGCTCCGCATTATCTTACTGTGCGCCGGAATCGAACCCAACCCAGGACCCAGGATTTGGCCATGCTCGGTTTGCCATAAGCCGATTCACCACAACTCCACCTCGGTGAAATGCAACTCCTGCCGCACCTGGTGCCATCTTCGAAACTGCTCAGGTCTGTAGTCTCATCGCGACTGGAATTCTGATTTCACTTGCAGGAGCTGCAGAACCATCCAGCAACAACCATAAGCAATTTCGGTCCAAGGTCAACAACCACGCAACCTGAAAATCCTTCAATGGAATTGCAACGGTATTTCTGGAAAATCATCAGCTACCCTTTTTACAACCTGGACAAGCGAAGTTAAGCTAGCTCTGAAGTCAATACCACAAATCATCCGAAACTTCTTGGCGTCACCTTTGACAGCATGCTGACTTTTTCCACCCATGCAGCGAACGTCAGGAACCGCCCCAGAACTCGGAACAATATTCTCAAACCCATAGTTGGCAGCTCCTGGGGGATGGACAATGAGACCCTACTCGCAACCTACAAGGCCATTGGACGCTCCGTGCTAAACAATGCCGCTCCAATTTGGACAGTGCAACATAGCGACATAAACTGGCCGCATCTTCAGTCCTGCCAAAATGCAGCAATGAGGACCTGTCCGATCAGGATCACCTCCACACCGAGACGAAGCTGTTGCCAGTAAGAGACCACAACACCATGCTCTCTAAACAGTTTCTTCTAGCGTGCCACCTCCAAGACCACCCCAACAACGTAACCAGAACGGCACCACAACCACCTCGTGCCATACGTAAGGAACTACTAACATACAAAAATGATGTCAGCTCGTACGCGGAGCACCCAGACTTCAACATGCAAACCTACAAGGTATCCTTATCGAGCATACACCGTTCCACTGTGTCCAACACCACAGATAGCTTTCGCCCCAACATAGTGCTCGGAGGTCGGCCACCACCCATTGCCGATGAGGAGCGCAGTCTACCGCGCAGGGCAAGGACTACCCTGGCCCAGTTACGCTCCGGTTGGTGCCGCACCTTGAACAATATCGCGAACATTTGCCCTGACTGCGGTAATGGTCGACATGATACCAGGCACCTGTTCAACTGTGCAGCAAATCCAACCAACCTGCAGACAAGTGCACTCTGGCTGCAACCCACCGTAGTGGCAACATTCCTTGGTCTAGAAACAGAATCTTTGGAGTAGCTGCTGCAACAACAACAACAAAAAAAATTTAAAAAAATGTTGACAAAACTTACAAACTCTATTTTCTCCTAAAAGCTTAAAATGACACGAATCCTTAAAGATCTTTGAATAAAATCACGGAAAGATCCGAAGGAATGTCTGGCAACTTCTTTTTCGCTCACACTTTTTATACGTAACTGACAAGCTGTTATCCGCGACTTCGTCTAGGTTGGGTTTTGGTGAACTTATAAGATCTATTTTCACTTGTCTATTTTGTATAGAGTCAAGCGCAAAGTTTCAAGAGTTTAAAAAACGCATTTTTTTAAATGTGTTGTTGAAAAAACGAAAAATTATTTCTAGGTATTAAGAATAAATTACGATACGATTTTCAATATTTCCCGAGTACCGATTCAATTCTATAAGTATAAAATTTTAGCCTGATTGTAAAAACTGTAATGACTTGTATTCATGCGGTCATATTTTAAGTTTATGAACTCAGCGGTGTTTGAGTTTATTAACACCGCCACCGGTGAATAACAAAAACACCGCAATTACGCTCGTTCGTTCAAATTACCCAACAACAAGAGATATTTAACAAAATTTAATTACAGCAAATTAGCAATAATACCAATATGATAAGAAAACGAAACTTTCTTCCTTTCTCCCAACCATCTGCAAAGTTGTGGAGTGTAAACGCAATTCATTAGCGATGTTAGCGGTTTTTATCATAATCCAATTCTAAATTTCGGTCATACAAAGTGTTAAGCCACGCCCATCGCTTTGCGATGACAAAGCCGATGTGCGTCGCACAAAGCTCCAGGCGAATTGTATAACTTACGAATTTTTCAAAAATGCATCAGAAGAATTCCTTCTTGAACTTATCAAAGCCTATAACCAAACCCTTACATTCGCCAACGGAGAGGTTGCAGAAAGTTTTAAGAAAAATATAATTTTCCCTATATACAAGAAAGAAGTTCCAAATGATCCAAGTAAATTCAGAGGGATATATTTTTTAAACACCACCTAGCTATCCACAGATATCCTGCTGGAACGCTTCAAAGATTGGATTGGACAAAAATAACTTACTCAGCGAGTTTCTAGTTTGTTTACGCAAAGAATACTCCACAGTTGATAGCTTTTTTACTTTGACAAACATTGCCCGGACTTAATTGGGCAACTGGGAAAAGTTTTACGGTTTCTTCGTGGAATTCAAGGCGGCTTTCGACTCCACCGACAGAAGGAAACCTGTTCTTTAAATAGCGATATGGGACTGAAACAACTTGTCTAACTGGTTCCAAACAGAAACAGGATTAAAACAAGGCTGTCTCTTGAGCCCTCTCCTATTTTCAGTTTTTATAGATGATTTATGATGCTGCGAGGAATAACGTTTGTCAACCATAAAACTCTTACTCTATGCTGATCATATGCAGATCATGATCAATAGACTTCAACAATACTGCAGCCTCTGGAATCTTTATGTGAACACCAGCAAATCAAAAATAATGATCTTCAGAAGTGGAATGGGACGCTATGCAAGAAACGAAAAATGGACCTGGCTAAACGAGGGGCTGGAGAAAGCTGGGGAGGACAAACATCTCGGCGTCCTCATAACACCCCGCCTGTCTTTTAAGAAACACTTACAAGAAAAGCTTAAGGAATCGTGTAATAACGTGCAATAAACTGCAACTGGAAGGGCATAATGAGTAGGAGAAATATCGTGCCAAGTGCCGAGTTCAAAATCTTTGAAGCCGTCGTGAAGTCAATCATGTGCTACGCAGCACAAGTCTGGGGTGTTTACAAATACGAGGAGGTAGAAAAAGGACTCAGATAAAAAAATCTTCCGACTGCCAATAAACACTCCGAGTTATCTGTTGCTTTTGGAAACGGGTCTACCCTCCTTGCACAGTCATACACTGGGTCTGCATTTCTTGAACATACAAAAACTTAAGAGACAACCAAGCCATCGTCTCCCAAAAAAGATAGTTACCCACCTTAAAAATAGAAATCTACAGTTTTTCGGTGAATGGATGAGGCTGGGACGCGAATACAACGTCCCAATAGTATCCTCCGCAAGTGAAGCTTCTTTGAGTAGCGTTCTACAGGACTTGCTAGCGAAGATCGAGCAAGGCAACGGGATTCTATCATGACACAAGGCTTAACAAAGTCAAACACGAAATATATACAAAATACTTTAACACGACATTAACGTCAAGAACAACTTCCATGACTGTAACAGCTTGGATGCAATTTCAACAATTTTTAAGGCCAGAGGTGAATTATTACGCCTGAACTACCTGTTAGACATGTCCGAAGGAAATGAAGAATGCACTTGGTGTAACCAAAGAGCTAAGGAAGGCGTCGTCCACTTTATAGGATTGTCCTTTACTCAAAGAAATCCGAAAATCTAGCTGGGGGAAAAACTAGATTTTCGGATAATATAGAAACATTGGAGGAACTTCGCTGTGCTTTAAACGGTAAAAATTGGACTGCTCTGTATAACTACCTTTAATCGACACTGAACTTCAGACAACAAATGATAAACGAAGCTTTCTAATTAAAACAACTAAACAAAATATAAGAAAAGAAATTAGAAGATTAGAACATACACCTTTTTGGATGACGGTAAAGGCCAATGCTTATTTTTTGTGAATTTCTTGTAACAATTGAATTTCATGGTTTCAATTTTGATTCTGATATTTCAATTTCCCTTCTAAAATATCTGGGGCGGACCAAAACCAGCAACAAGAAGAGTCTGTCTCAAAATGAACGGCTTCCTGGTCGGCGTCTGTTACCCAGGTTAGGGTCGGCCGAATACAAGACACCTTTTTCTCTTCCAATATGCAAATAAAATTGAAAACAATTAGATAGATGCCAGATGTTTTTGTTTAGTTTATGTCATAGTCGTTTTTGCCTTTCTTAAGTTGGTGTCATTTGTTTCCTTGTATCAGCAGTACTTTCTAAGCCTATTCCGGACAAAGAAGCAAAAAATAACGTTGAATTCAGTCTTTCACAATGTTTTCCGAAAGTTTGCAGATTTCAGGCCTTAATGTCGTCAAAAATTAGTTTAAAATCAAGAAAATACGATCAATAGTTTCTAGATTTTGTGAATTGAAATTCTGCGAGTCAGTTGAAACCGTAAGGATTGGTTCCCAACATCTGGGCTACCCTTATTCCCTACCATACTAACGAAAAATGAGAAACCCTAGTTGTTGCATCAGCTTCCTTTTTCTATAACTTCCTAACCCCTCCTCCACGAAACACAGTTCTTGATGATGTGTACTGTGAATCCAATAAGCTCAATAGACTCTCATCTTGTGTTGCCAGTGTTAAAAAAAAGTCTTGCGGCAGCAGGACTACATTTGTTACAGCCAGCAGACAGTATGTTACTGGCTTTACAATGTTCAAGAGATTTTCAAAAACTGTCATTAAATTGAAGTTATCGCCAGATAGCACCTTGTCAGATACATCCAGTTTTTAATCAACTGTGAAGTCTTATCTCTGCAAGAGAGATCCACTCTTAATAAGAGGATAGAGATGTCTGCTCAAGGGCTAAACAGTGTCCTTACCCGTTGTTTCAAACTAGCATGTCTGGTTACTAAAAATTCGCACACAAAACTGGTACTTTGGTGGAATACCGAACTGCTGCGTACTCGCAGAGAGAGAAGGAAGCACCTGAAAAGATCCCTTAAACCAATTTAGTAGAAGAATGGAATCCGTATCGATGGAAACAAAAGGATTTTAGAAGACTTTTTAGCAAGTTTGTCTCTTATTTAGAAAGTGCAGATTTGCTCTGTGATCCCATCCTTTTGCTGAGATGCAACACAAATTCTGCGAAACTGCGCTATAAAAACCTTCTTAGTACGACAGAAAGTGCTCTTGACCGGACGGAGCAATTTAAGTCCACCTCTTTTTAACACATTCATATTCCTACAGTGAAGAAATCAATAATCCTTTGTCCTAAATCTACGTCAACAGCCAATAAAGGCACAACATAATAGATAAAGTACTCACGTAGCTCCAACAGTTTTCAAATTTAGAAATGCGGGTGTAAATTGATACCGAACGTAACGTCCAGCGTTCGGGTCGACCGGGTCGTCTAGCGACAACTCCTCGGTGGCTAGAGTTGCTTCCTCGACAGATCCCTCGGGGAATTGTTCACTTGGTGGTTTTGCTATTTCGAATAGGACGGCTCCACTCTCCAGATCGCGTATTTTGAAACGAGTGAAATCTATCTCGTAAATATTCGCATCCGGGGTGCACAAGTAGTCGTCGGCGATTTTATTCAAACGAAGAACATCGTCCGGGCTGATTATTCGCTCGGGCGGCGAAACGGAGCTAGACTCTAGGGATGTACTCCCTGCACCCGATTGAATTGGGTTGACTTGTTGTGGTTTGCCTATTACACTCATTGCACAAACTTGGCGTAGCTACAAATTAAAATTTTTCTGTACGAAGCTATGCATACAATTATCGGTTCATGAACGCGAATTTGTAAGGTTTTTGGGGCAAACAAAACTAGAAAATTTTCTGCAGTGAAAAAATCTTTCGCAGGGCTATTGTCAAAATTTTATTTTCTTCTGGCACTCGTTACTTTTCTTTGTTTGTCCCTGGTTTTCGTTGATAGGCATTTGGGTGTGTTTGTTTTGCATTAAAAAGATAGTCGAAACCGGGTCAAAGTGAAACTGAAACACAGTGCGCTATTGTCAAAACTGACAGACTTGACGGTGAAAACATTTGTTTGTCGGCAAATTTTTTAATAAATTGAAGGAAAAATTAAATTTTTTAAATCTGGGATGACATTCTGTATGGCGAAAGCGAAAAAACGTTTTCGTCTGTGCGAACAATTTGCTTCATGTAACCTAAAAAACGAAATATTTCGATCGTGCGCGCGAAAGAAAATAAACGACAGCATATTGTTTGACGTTTCTCTTCGTGAGTGGTTGTAATTGCTACAAAATGTTGAGTTAAGAACAATTTCACAAATAGTTAAACTAGTTTGCGTGAGTTTTTATCGTTTTTTCGTGAGAGTGAAGATAGTGGAAGTGAAAATAACGATTTTTCTGAATGCTTAACCTAAGGAACGCAAGGTGAAATCTCAGAGACCATTTTTAAACCACTTGCAGTGCTAGTTCAAGTGTTCTTTCTGAGAGGTCCATTTACGTTCAGGGTTTCTCAAAGTTTTTCCAAGTTTCTTCCAAAAGATGTTATTATTTCCTTCGTCAACAAAAAATGAATCTTGGAGAGCGAAGTCAAACATTTAATGGATAGTGATGAGAGTAAATTTAAATAATTTTAATCGATAAATTTGACAATAAATTTCGATCTGATTTTGGTTATGAATTGAAAAATATCGTTGTAGCCTTAGTTATTAATTTTAACTTAAATTGATACCGCTCATCACACATTTGCTCTCGATTTTCTAACGATTTTCAAGTTTCTATGATCGATTTCTCTTTATATCTCATCTCTTAGACAAATAAAAGCATTGAGCACACTTAAATATGCAACAAAAACTTCATTCATTTTAACAACCATGTGACTCGAATAAAAAAAGACGAAAAGAAATATAGAATGTGAGCTGTGGCTATCGCACAATTTCTTTCGTTTTTGAAAAACGATCGATCGCTTTCGTTTTGCTTTTTACAGAATCTGCCCCCTGAAATTGCAGGAAAAAAAAAACTATTTTAAGCGAGATTTATTACAAGATCTACCAATCCCAACACGTTTTAATTGATAGCTCGTTTGTTTGGCTGGGTTTTTTCACGCAGATAATTTTGTAATAGCTATTTGGGCAGGCATATAATTAACTAAAGGTAAAATTGGAAAACATGTTTCCATAGGGCACCAATCTGCGATTAATATAAATCTTTATTAAGTCCTCTACAAATCCCGTGATTTACCATATAAATTTAAATCTACTCGGCAAGCGATTAAAAATAAATCCTCTCATAAGTCCCATTTACCCTACTCACAAACCTATTTTCTGCACCTTTGTAACAGTTTGAGAATCGGAAAAGGAAACTGAAACTGTCCCTGTACGACAGATCTCCCACAGGTCTCCCACTAATCTTCTTTTTATTGTCGGTGGAGACATAGTATTAGTCTCAAATCGGACTCTGCACAATTCTCCATGATCTGTTAACTTTCTGAGGTTGCAAATAAAACTCCTTTTATTAACAGCTGGGTATAATCAACTAAAGACGCGGTGTCACAAGGAACAGAAACAGAAACAGAATTTCATACATTAGCAACGCATAAAGCATTCAGCGAATTTAGGTTTCAGTTGCTAATGTATGAGATTCTGTTTCTTTTCCTGTTTTACGTTGCTTGTGACAACGCGGCTTTAAAGGCCTTATAAAAAACGTTAACAAATGCGAAGCGAAAAAACGATGCGGAAAATTTTTTTTTCTCATTTTAATTGTACTTTCACTTATGCGTTTATGCCATATTTGGATTTGAAGTGTTGCCTTTTATTTACTCTACCAATTCACAAGAAAATATATATTGATTAAAGTTAAACTTTCCCAGGAAAGTAGTTTTTTAATTTTCGTATCAGAATTTATTTTTTTAACAGCTGACGCAAAATGAAACCCATTCATTTCCCTGAATTGTTGCATATATTTCACTGTGCCATCTGTCATAAATATAAAAATGGATGATGGTGTGCTTACTACGCCAGAGGTCTGGGTTCGAACCTGCCATCGTCACCTGGAAAAAACGACTTGTTCTTTTTCACGGTCCCCACCTCCGCGAGGGTTTGACAAGCCCTCCGAGAGTATCAATTGTCTTGAAAAACTTCTCAAAGTGCCGTTCGGATTCGGCAAAAAGTTGTAGGTCCCCTTGTATGTGAAGAAATCAACGCACACAGCATACATTGTTGAGAAGTTGGCCCTGGTTCACCTCGAGCTGTTGCGCCACTCTATTTGTATATTTATTTATCTGTCATAAAAAAATTTTCAGTCCAACCCCAACCAAAAAATGAAGTCGTCTGCTTGGTTTAAAAAATTAATTTAAAAAAAAAAACAGATAAAAAAACCTAATTTTCGACTGTTTCTCTTCTTACGTATCCTTTTCCCGTATCGGTGTAACTGAGCCCTTAGAACTATTGGAATAATCCAACCTCGTACTCCACATTTTCCATTCATTTATAGCAACATTTATAAGCAGAGTTCAAGCGAGCTTCAAGCCAGCTTCAACCTCATACAAACAGGTGCAATCGAGGTTGAACCTGGTTTGAAGCTCGTTTTCAACCACTGCATATAAATGTATTATAATGGAAGGGGGAAAGAAACGCACCCGTTATTATTTAGCTCGAACCCACCCAAAAGATCTGTTTTTTCGACGCACGGAACAATTTCTCATTGCTGAATGCTGCCTTTGCAAAATGTGACAGCTCCATCGGACAGTCAAAATATTCCAGTTTTATAGCACTGGAAGTAGCCGCCATATTGCTTGCCAACTTCAGTCAGCGGCATTTCATTCGATTTTCGTGGAGCAAGCAAAAGAAATATCGCCAAAGGATCCTTGGTAAATCGCAATTAAAATAGCAAATAGCCCCGAATTGCACCCAAACAAATCGGATCGCAAGCCAAGGATCTAAGGGAAAAGCGGATTTCGCCAAATAATAGAAGAGCGAACTCCCGACGCGCTACGCTTTTCGTACGCATCAGGTAAGATGTAAAAAGCAAATTCTTCGGAGTCCCCCATATCAAAAATTAAAAAAAAAAAAGATGGGGGAAGCATTCAAAATACAAAATTCTTTCTAATATGTTTATTTACATACAAAAAATCTGTTCTACCCTGCAAAATCAGGTGTACAAAAGAGTGTAGACCAAATAAAGTTGCGTATATTCGGTGAAAATTACATTTTTTTTTGTTGAGTTAATTGTGTAAATAATTATGTACACGAGTGCGTTCTCTGTTCGCAAAAATAAAGAAAAAAATAAAAACAGTCGCCCTGTTTCGCGCATCCATTTCGCGGTCGTTATGTTATGGCCAAAGTTTTCTATAGACAATTTATTTTCGTTCATTTAAATAGTTTTTGCGCAAAGTAAAATCTGTTCTCAAAAAAGTATGAGTTTCAAGAAAGTGCTCCATGGATTTTCAGTAATGAAAATAATTATCCAAAATGTTGAAGGTAAGAAAACGGATCTACAAACTTTTTTTTTTCGTTCTAGAAAAATAAAAATGAAAAAAGGTAAATGAAAATAATGACACAGCAGGGGGAATATAATGCATAGCGAGCGACATACATAACTCGACTGTGAAGTATGCAAGAGGGAGTGCGTGAGGAGCAACGTTCTGAAGTGAAGCACTAAGGAGGACAACGTTAATTTTTTTTTGTATACCGCGAATTAATTTGGTTCAGGTTGTTTGAGGGTGTTTATACAGTGGGGCGGCGTGTCCTTGAGATTGGTAATCAACTTTGACAGGTTTGTTTTGTTAATTGAAGCACTCAGTCAGTCTTTTGGATCTCATTTCAAATAATTGGATAGGAACTCATAAAAACAGATAATGGAAGTCAGTGGTTACTTGCGAAATGCTCAGTTGTCAATTGTCACAGTATCTACCCATGAAAGAAGGGCCTTGACATTAATATGAAGCAAGATCTGAACGGCGCGTCATCTTAGGAAATATTCTCTTTTAGAGGTAATTGTCCGCATCCCAAAGAATATTGGGAAGGTCGATTAAGACCATGTGCTTGTCTCAGACAGACTTACTTAAGGTGGCGCTATAGTCCGGGGTGGACCTGAGCCTACAAGATTCGCCACCCATTTCCAGTTTTGCACGCAAAGTTGGCTGAGGTACCCTTCTACTTGCGTGCGCCACCTGAGTCTCGGTGGTCCTCTACTGCGCCGTCACTGCGGGATGGATTCGAAGATTCTACGAGGCCGAGGCGTTGGTGTCCATCCGCTCTAGATGACCCAGCCATCGTGGACGTTGTATTTTTACTCTTGTGGCTAGGTCGGTGTCGCTGTACAGCCCGTACAATTCGATGATGTATCTCCTGCTCCACTCTCCGTCTATGCAGACGTCCGAAGAATTTTTCTCTCGAAGCAGCCTAAAGTGTTTTCATCCGCCTTTGACAGGGTCCATGCTTTTGCACCGTAAAGCAGGACTGGGATGATGAGGTGTTGCTCGAGAGAGGGCTTTGCTACTCAATTGCCTTCTTAGCCCAAAGAAACAGCGATTGGCAAGAGTAATCCTTCGTTTGATTTCAGCACTGGTGCTATTGTCTGAAATGATAGCGGAACCCAGGTAGACAAAGTCCCTAACTACCTCAAAGTTATAGCTGTCGATGGTGATGTTTTGTCCAAGACGTCGGTGTTGGGTGTCTTTTCTTGATGACAGCATATACTTGGTTTTGCCCTCATTGACTGATAAACCCATATTCGCCGCTTCGGTCCCAATATTGACGAAGGCTTCACTGACATCACGCTTTGTTCTACCGATTATGTCAATGTCGTCTGCGTATGCGAGTAGTTGACTCGTTTTTAGCCCCGTTTAAAATTACAAAAAGCCATCTTGCAACTTTTTATCTATTTTACAAAGTGAAAGAATAAAGGCGTCAAACTCTTTGTTCCAATGCTGTTAGGTCGCGTTGCCAACTGGAAGTATTCATTGCATATTTATGTTGAAAGCGTTGTGAAACTTTATGCGTTGGTGCGTTTCAATGGATCTTGGTGCCTATGAACATTGAGAAATTACGGCTGTCACCTTGTAAGCTGATAATAGTCATCTTTGGTATAATTCCTACTATATTCCTTTGCTATAATTTCTGTTTACTGATATTTGGAGCACGACATAACACGATCGATGTAATAACTTTCAACTTTGGCGATAAACTTTTGAAAAAATCATACAAAAACAGTCGCTAAGTTAAAAAAGTTAAGTTTTCTGAAATTTCCCATTTTTCTGATCAATTCTCTGAATTTTTCTTTCTGTGAGAACCTTCTACAAAGTATTAGAAAGAATTATGATATGATGACAAAGATGAATGAAATCGGTAAAGCCATTCTGAAGTTATGAGGTGACGAAGGTAAAAACAGTCTTAACAAGTGGGAAAGTGCAACGATCCATCTACGACGGATTGCAAAATACCCGACCATATTAAAAAGAAAACTGCCACGCCTCCAAAAAGTGGCGGGATATAAAAATAACGGGTGATTTTTTAAGAGGTTGAGAACTTTTAAAAAAAAAACACAAAAAATTCGAAAATATTAATGAAATATTTATTTGAATCGATAGTTTGAACCTTGCAATTTAATGTTTAAAGATAATTTCATGCAAATGTTGACCGCGGCTGCGTCGCAGGTAGCCCATCCGCTGAGTCCAATTTTGGCATACTCTTTCACACATATCGGCCGGTATCTCACGAATGAATGCATGGATGTTGGCTTCCAGTGCGTCAATCGAAGCGGGCTTGTCCCTATAGACATTAGCCTTGACATACCCCCACAAAAAATAATCTAATGGTGTCAAATCGCACGATCTAGGCGGCCAATTGACCGGCCCGAAACGTGAAATTAACTGTTCACCGAGAATGCCGACCATAAAATGGAAGCAGCGCGCGATGAACATTTCGAACCGAGCACGAGTTTTGATAGTAAAATTCAATAATTTGCAAGCGTTGTTCATTTGTAAGACGATCCATGGTTTAATTGCAAACCAAACTGACGCTGTTTGACAGTGACACAAGGTACTAAACACACGTCAATTGTCAAAACCAGTGTTGCCAAAACCAAACCAGCTAAAAAATCACTTTTTATAACTGTTGAATGCTTTGTTCTAGGTGGTTGCATACATTTTGGCCTAAAACTCCGCCTTTTTAACTAAAAAAATCACTTTTTTTAACGCCACGCCCACAAAAGTGGGCGGAGGCACATACAATATACACATAAAAGTTAGAAAATGCTAATATCTACAGCTTTTGTCATATAATTTTTTGTCAAATTTCATATAAATTTATTGAAAAACAGTCATTTTAAGTCACTAAAATCCCTTAAAAAGTGGGCGTGGTCAATGAAAAAGCTAAAATTTTTCGGCTACCTTAAAGACAATTATAAGGCAATGTTACGTACCAAAAATGAATGCGCTAGCGCCATTGTAACATAGCTAAAATTTGGAAAAAAGTATTTTTTTAAATTAGAGATGGTCGCACATACAGGCCTGTAGTGGGCGTGTCTGTGGGCGGATTCAGCTTATTTTCAAACTTGATCTGAAGGACTGCACTTCCAACCAATCCACGAAATTTCAGCTCTTTGCCTTAAAATTAAAGGCCTAAAAGTTGTTTACATACGGACGGACATGGCTTAATCGATTCTCCTGTCGGTCCCATTCATATCTCTAAAAGGTCTTAGGGGTCTACGGTGATTATTTCACTGCGTTACAAACTATACATCAAACTTAATATACCCTGGGTCGGGTACAAAAATATCAATTTTGGAAATGCAGGGGAATGCGTTGAAAATGCGTTAAAAAACGTCCCCCCCCCTCCGATGTTGTTTGAACAAATCATATGAAAAAAATCACACGTATCAGAAATTATCCAAAATTTTAAGGAAAATTATTATAGAATTTTTAAAGTTTAAAACCTTTAGATTTAACTCAAAAACATCATCATCATCATCATCATTTTCGAATGCCGCTTATCCTTTAAAAGGGTCGCGGAGCGAGGGTGGCTAAATGGTCCTTCCATCTTTCTCGATCCTAGGCCACCAACTCAAGAGACTCCGGCGCAATCCCCAGGCGGGACTCAGAGAGGTTCTTTACCTGATCCCACCACCTGTTTCTTGGCCTACCAGGGGGACGACGCGCTCGCATCTCGGCTAGCATGAACTGTCTAGGAAGTCTGTCAGGGGGCATGCGAACAACGTGTCCAAACCATCGAAGAATCGATCGCTCCTTTCGGAGAAGTAGCTGCTCAACATTAAGATTCCTACGAATACTGACGTTTCTCACTCTGTCCCTTAGAGTAACACCAGCAACGCACCTCAGGAATCTCATTTCGGCAGCTTGTACCCGCGATCTAATTCTTTCGGTCATTACCCAAATTTCATGACCATAGATGAGGGTTGGAACGAACACTGAATTAAAAACTGAGATCTTTGCTTTCACTCCAAGCTCAGCTTTCCTGATGACCGGCCGGCGCAGTTCCTTTACTATTGCTCCAGCTTGGCCAATTCTACAGGACAACTCAGTATCACTCCTCCCATCTTTCGTGAAAAAGACCCCGAGATACTTAAACTTCTCCACATGTTTTAAACCTCAAAAACAGAAAAGCATTTTTAAAAACAATTTTTTTAATCTTCCAGTATCTGAGGCTTATCGCCCGCCCACATGCAACTAGTTGACAACCAAACCGTTGACAACCAAACCGCTCACATGGGCAACTCTTTCAATTCTTTCAAGGTACACACAAACACATACGTAATATTTCACTCTTCTTTGCTTTCCCGACATTGTCCACGAAATAGCACCAATGCTGTTCCCTTGAAAAAAAGAGATAATGCATTTATTACCCAGTACGAAAGGCGAAATATTCTATTCTTATCGCAAATTTCACCAAAGAAATAATCATGTTCTCTTTCGCACTTTACGTTCACACTGTCTTCAGGAAAAAAAAATGGTTTGTTTAATTTTCTTTTTGCACTCCAGGGTTATGTTAAAACGCAACAGCAATGCCGTATATCGCGCATACCTCTTCGCACTTAAGGCGGCTTGGGTTGTTGGCACACATGCACGTAAAATTCTTTTCAACTGTGCAGTTGATAGTGGGCGCACCTGCCTCGCTAATCCCGCGAGTTACAAACATTTTCAACCGTTGCGTTGCCACGATCCTCAACCACCCTTTCAAAGAGGGAAGGAATGATGCGAAATTTTCGTTTGACGAAAGAAAATATTTTTTTGTATTGCCTTCTCATTTGCACTTCAAAGGTATTGCTTAGATTTTCAAAAAGTTTTGTTGCATGTCAGCGCACATCCATAGGTTTGCATTTGTTACAAATCACATTTCTGACAACGAGCGACCACATAATTTGAGGCAAAGCACAGATTCGAAAGTTGCGCTAAACTGATGTTCGATCAGTTGCGTTTGTGAGCGTCCAAAAATCCAAATAGTTTTATGGATTTGAAATATAAAAAATTATAATAAAGGTCAAAAGAACATATGCCTTCCCCACTGTCTCCTTAACGGTTGAAGGTTTAACTTTGAACAAAATAACGGAAATAGTCCATCTTCCGAGATCGCAAAACTATAGCGACTTTTAATATTCAAAAGCTTCAAACATTTGACTCAATAATATAAAAACATTTCGAAAACGATTTTTGAAGATTTCTAGTCCGTTAACGGTATAATGACGATCTTATTTATCTGTCAGGCAGAACAAACCATTCAACCCGGGCGAAGACGTTACCGACGAAGCATACGAACGATACCGCCCACCCGACCTGGAGGAGGTGAAAGTAGCTGTGTCTAAGCTCAAGTGCAACAAAGCAGCCGGAGCAGACGGCCTAGCTGCCGAACTTTTTAAATCCCCTGGCGATGAGCTGGTTAGGAGCATGCACCAGCCCATCTGCAAGATATGGTCGAGAAAAGCATGCCCGACGATTGGAACCTCAGCATTGTTTTGTCCGATCCTGAAGAAAGGAGACCCTCTGAGTTGTGCCAACTACAGAGGCATAAGTCTTCTTACCATCGCATACAAGATCTTTTCTGCTGTACTGTGTGAACGCCTAAAGCCATTTGTCAACAATCTGATTGGCACATATCAGTGTGGCTTTAGGCCAGGAAAGTCCACCATCGATCAAATATTCACACTGCGGCAGATCTTGGAGAAAACCCAGGAATTCCAAGTCGATACACAGCACCTTTTCATCGATTTCAAGGCCGCGTGTGACAGCATCTATTGAGACGAGCTATATTGCGCAATGTCTAGTTTTGGCATCCCTGCCAAACTCGTCAGTCTGTGCAGGATGACGATGGAAAACTCACGCTGTTCCGTCAAGGTCGGCAAAGACCTCACCGACCCCTTTGATGTCAAAAAAGGATTTAGACAAGGCGAGGCGCTGTCATGCGACTTCTTTAACATCATACTTGAGAGAATTGTGCAGAACTCTCGCGCCAACACCAGAGGTACAATCTTTCAAAAGTCCGTTCAACTACTCGCATACGCAGACGACATTGACATAATCGGTAGAACAAAGCGTGATGTCAGTGAAGCCTTCGTGAGTATTGGGACGGAAGCGGCGAATATGGGTTTAGCAGTCAATGAGGGCAAAACCAAGTATATGCTGTCATCAAGAAAAGACACCCAACACCGACGTCTTGGACAAAACATCACCATCGACAGCTATAACTTTGAGGTAGTTAGGGACTTTGTCTACCTGGGTTCCGCTATCAATTCAGACAATGACACCAGCGCTGAAATCAAACGAAGGATAACTCTTGCCAATCGCTGTTTCTTTGGGCTAAGGAGGCAATTGAGTAGCAAAGCCCTCTCTCGAGCAACTAAAGTGTCCATGTACAAGACCCTCATCATCCCAGTCCTGCTTTACGGTGCAGAAGCATGGACCCTGTCAAAGGCGGATGAAAACACTTTAGGCTGCTTCGAGAGGAAAATTCTTCGGACGATTTACGGTCCCGCAACATTCCACGATGTCAGTTTACCCCCCAGGACCCTGCAACACAGCTTGATTAAGTCATTTATGTGAAAGCGCAACATGGTACACAAAATTTTACTGTTAATGGACGTTGGTTTCCTGAACGCCCGATCTTCAAACAGTGAAACTATTTTAAGTGGCACTCAGTCTCGCAAGTTTTGTTATGTGTTATTTTCTTCAGACAGATTCTGGGCAGGCTTCAAGACTGGTCAAACTGGTCAAACAGTGAAACTATTTTAAGTGGCACTCACTCTCGCAAGTTTTGTTACGTGTTATTTTCTTCAGACAGATTCAGGGCAGGCTTCAGGACTGGTCCGGGGCAAGGATTGTTTCAGATAAGTTTAAATCTGCCCAAGTCTTAGTATGCATCTCTTCTGGACGAATTCGATCAGTTATGGCAGACATAGACTCCTTGGTCATTGCTTCCGCATGTGTGACCTTAAAGCTTATGTCGGTGCGGCCGACAGGCTTTGAAAATGTGAATTCGGGAGGCAAAGTGATCCAGATTAAAACAAAAAAGAAAATTGAAAGAATATAAACGGAAATCATTAGTCGGCTTATGACTTGTGATGGCCACCCAGCGTTACCAATGTAGAGCCTTAAACTTCAATTTCAGTGCGCAAAAAGTGATTTCAGTGCCGCAAATGTAGTTTTAGTGCTTGGGCGTATTTTAGTGCTCTAATTTACTTTTCAGTGCTTCACAAACTCGGACTATTTACGCTGAAAATGCTGAAAAAACAGTTCCTAAAATACGAATTTCATGAAAAAAAAATGCCAATGTTCTTTGGAAGCATTGATTATTTTCGAATTAGCTTGGTGGTGCACCCTGGAATATGGAGTGTTCATAAAAAGTTCAAGTGTTTCGTTAAATTTTTCTGTTAAATATCAATATGAGCCTTCATGGTAGCCCAGGGCGCTTACTTGTAAGAATTTTTGTAGGTTCGTCTTTAAATAATGAGCACATTCTTGTTATGTATTGACGATTTTTACTTAAATTGTTGCGCAAGTCCCTTATAAAGATGTTTCACGCATCAAAACCTCTGGAAAAAAAATTGTAAGCCTATTTGGCAAAAATATAAAATTTTTCCTTAGGGAAATATTGTCTTCAATTACTGCTTAGTCGGAATATGCTAAAGACGATTAAATAACGTCTAATTAAGACAGCCACTCTCTACGTTCGTAAACATTTCATGGAGATTCGATATGAGACCACAAAAGTAAGTTTAGAACAGTACTGATACCAACAATAATAATTGGGTGATTACCAGCAAAAAAGTCCAGATTCATTTTGGAAAAAATGTTTTTCTGTTCAACAAAAATTGTCAGTACAGGAGATTTTCCACTCACTTCCCCTTTTCGAAGTTTGCACTACTTTTAAAATGTCAAAATAATAATGCCATCAGCATTTTACAATGTGGAATAGGATGGGGTATAGGATGGCGTACACACGGTAGCACCTACTCATGTTTGTGGATGGCTTCTTAAAATAAAAAAAAACCGGGTATTTCTAAAATTAAACGAGCGATTTTATTTCAATAGTTTTTAAACATACAACTGCAAAATGTATATCAAATTGTATTGTGAACCAAGTGTCAACTATGTGCTCCACTTTCAGACGTTGCTTCTCCAAACTTATAAACCAATCTTCATAAAAAAATAATAAAAATAAGAACATTACAGGAAAAAAGTGCAAATTACAAGAGTTCATAAAGTTTTTTTTTTTTACCAGAAGTTATTTTACAATTTTAGAAGCGCTGTTTCTTTTGAATTTGTATCCCACTAATCGATTCCTTAACTAATTTTTGCTTGTTTTTGTTATGAGGCTAATAGTTATTTTTATATAATTGACTGCAGATAATCCAGTTTGAGAAACTTCATCGTTTGCCTCTAACAGGCAGCTTGCAGAGGCTCGATAATGGACTCGGAAGATGAGTCACGCCCTGGTTCGTCGGCGTCGAACTCATCAGACTCATCAGATGACAACAACTCGGAAAACAATTCACGGGCATCGAGCCCAGAGGCCCCGAAACGCTCTAAATCTGGTTCGGCTAGCCCTCAGTCGGGTGGTGAACGGGCGGTTTCTCGTTTAAGCTCTCGTTCTTCGAGAGCTGGTCGATCGGCATCTTCGAAATCGAATTCGGGCTCCTCGTCGTCGTCGTCATCTTCGTCGAGCGATGAAGACGATGCTGGCAGCGCAAAGGAGGCCAACAAAACGCCCAGCAAGCCAACATCGTCTAGGTCGAGCAGCGAAGAGAGTGTTGGCAACAGGCAGGGTGCGGTCTCACGAAATCAGTCTATTTCGCCGGTTCGGCGAAAGTCGCATAGTTCGAGAAACTCGAGTGCTTCTAGCGCTGGCGGAAGTTTAGAAGAGAACCGTGAAGATGGTGCCATCAACATGAGCCATGAAGATCTAAGCGATGTCAGTGAAATGGGGTGTGATAAGCGGCAGGAGTTGCCTATCAAAGAGACAAGTAAACTGTCGCTTGAGGACGATGCTACAAATGGATCCATACCGATTGCTGGCGATGTCGACAACGACGCTCTTCGGGACGGCAACAACGATAATGCTTGTGACAATGAGAACGCACAGTCCCATGACAATAACCACGACGACGATGATGAGGACGATGACGACGATGGCGAAATCGAGGAGCATGCCAAGAAAGATGATGACAAGATGAATGGCGATGACAGGGAAGAAGAGCCTATCATTACTGATTTGCGCCAAAAGCTGGATCTTAAAAAGGCTACTCAACAGAAGGCGGCAGAAAAATCGGAGGAAGATATCGAGTCGGCGAAAAACAATGGAACAGTGGCAACAGACCTTGATGATTTGGTGAAAAAGCACGATGAGGACGCTTTAGACTTCGAAGCCGAAGAAGGAGAGTGCCCTGACTTGAGTAAAGAAGAGCAAGAAAAACTCGACGAGGATGCCAAAAAGGTTGATACGCAGAAATCCGACGGCGAAGCCGAAGAAGGCGAAGAGCTCGAAGAAGGAGAAGTGTCGGATGAAGATGAGAAGCGACCCGAAGAAACTGAACCGAAGCCAGTGTGCAGATTTTATACGCGTGGCCAATGCACCTGGGGCATGAGTTGCCGTTTCCTTCATCCCGGTGTAACCGATAAGGGAAACTACACAATGTTTGATATGGTCCGACCGGTGCCAGTGCCCTCGGGTGGGGGTAGGCCGCTTGGTGGCGCTTTCGGACATGACAGCTATCATGATTACCGCACGGACCGTCCGCCACTTCTCCATCGCGCACCACCAATACACCATCCGGCAATACCATTCGCTGCGCACCATGATCCCAGAGTAATTCCACCTGTGGCTGCTCAGGAGCCTCCCGTTGTGGTTGAAAGCGCTTGGGAACGAGGTTTGCGCACTGCAAAGGAAATGATGCGCAAAGCGAACAAGCGCAAGGAACAAGATATGGACTTTGAAGACAAGAAGATGAACTTGACACTGTCGCCGGATGACGTTGAGAAGGATAACTACTATATTAAGGAAAGAGCTACATCGCCTGAGGTATGTTCTCGCTTCAGAAGACTACATTTGTTGACTCTCTAAAACTCTTACATTTTTTAAGGTTGTTCCCACTTACCCAAGGCATCAGAACTATCAAGAGCCACCTGGCTTGTACACACCACCAGAGCGTTTCGCTCGGGGTCCACCACCACCCATTTACGACGATGTTGATCCATACGGGCGAAGTGCTCGCTATCGGGAGCTTCCACCGCATAGGATGCCTCACTACGAGGACGAACGCCGAGTACGTCCAGCACGCGAAGTAATCGTACAAAGGGTTGAACCTCCTGGCAGAGGAGACGAGTGGAATGATCCATGGATGCGTTCAAAGTCACCTGGCGGTGGTCGGGCATTGTCGGATCGTGAGCGCAGTGACAAACGTCGACGCGATCGACGCAGCTACAGTAGTAACTCTTCGTATTCCAGCTCGAGTAGTTCGCAATCGGATTCGAGTTCTGAGTCGAGCCGATCTCCGAGTCCTGAAAATCGTCGGCGCTATAACAGCAGCTCACACAAATCACCACCGTCGCGGAGACATTTTCGCACAACTGGTCTTCGATCTCCCAGCCCCAGACGTCCGAGGCGTTCACCCAGTAAGTAAATGTTTTTACGTTTTTTGTGTGTTCAGAAAATTTGAGGTTGGAGGTTGTTGGCTCGCTTTTCGAAATTATGCAACTGGGTCTTGTCGGCAATCAAAGAATTGTGGCAACGAAGCCTATTAGGCATTCGGTGAATTTTTCTCTTCGATTTTCTTGTAATCGCTGATAGATCCCGATGCATAAAAGGCAGATGAATAATTAAGGATTTTGTTGGCACAAGTCCTCAAAATTGATCGATTTGATTGAAAGATTAAATGAGCCAGTATTCGTAAGCACGCTTGAAATCCGAAATTTTAAAATTTATAACATAAATTTATACTATTTGTCAACTAACATCTAAAGTGTTGTCGTATCCCTCTTCTTAACCATCTTTCTTGCACACTCTAATAAAGGCGTTCATCGTTCGCCAGTCTCAAAGCGACGTGGACACTCGTCATCTTCTCCAATTCCAGACAAAAGGTCCACCTACAGCCCAAGTAGTAGAAAGCGAAGGGCCTCGCCTCCATTGAAAAAGTCTGCGGGCGATAAAGCCAAAAAGAAGCGTCGTGGCTCCAGTAGTTCTGGTTCAGGTAAATCATCTCCCTGTTTAACATTTTGAAAATAAATTTAATTGATTTCAATTTTAGGATCATCGGATTCGAGCGGTTCCGGTTCGGATTCATCATCTTCATCGACGGAGAGCTCTTCCCTATCCAGGGGGAAGACTCCTGTCAAACGAATTCGTACAACGGACAAGATTGCCAACGAACGTAAAGCTGTGAAAAAAGGTGAGCCAAGCGTATTTGATCAAAGAGTAAACCCGAACTTACGTGTTTTTTTTTTATCCGCAGTTGAAGTTGTCAAGAAGCGATCGCCCATATCGATAGAGATCAAGAAACCAGTCACGGTTGGGGCGTCAGCATTGACATCACCCAGCAATTCAAACTCATCGGAGAAACCAGAAGTCAAAGACATGAAGAAGACCCGACGCGAGGAGCTGCTCAAGCAGCTGAGGGCTGTTGAGGATGCCATTGCCAAGAAAAGATCGAAACTAACCTGATAGACTTAAGAGAGTGAACTCAGAATTAATAGTCGCGTAAACAATATTCCAAGGTTTGCACTAATTGCAAGGCACCCACTTAACTTCACTTTATCTTCCTCATCGATTGATTCAGCCTCCTTCGTGAATGATATATTTTTTTTTAATTTAAAAAAACAAAAACTTTGATATAATAACGTATCTCCTAAGTTAACAGTTTAAAGATTCATCTCGTTTGTGTGTATTAATTTAAAAAAAAAACAATACAAAACGCTAAAGATGTATATTTCAACTGTATTATTTTTCGCGCTGTGAACGCAAACGAAAAATTGACTGCAGATGTGCGGGAAATTCGACTATGTGCGGATGTGTTGCTTTTTTATTTTAATTTAGTACTTCAACCTAATTTCGAATTCATATCTCTTTATAGTTTTTAATGACAAAAAAGCACGGAAAGTAGGAAAATATTTTTGTACAGCTTGATTAAATTACAAATTTCCAACTCTTTTTCATTAAAAGAAAAGAAAAGAAAAGAAAAGAAACAAAACAACGTAATACTAGTTCGACGCAATATTTTGTTCTAATTTTTGCCGCAAAGGACCGAGAAGTAACTACTACTACATTATGTAAAATTCAATTTTATGATTTAAGCTGTATAAGTGTTTCAAGTAAAATACACAAAAGTGAAAATTATCTTTTAGAAGTTTCATTATTATTCAAGCTCACAAGCTTTCCTCAGGAGGATCGCGATACCTGAAAAGCAAAAATTTCTATCAAAAAAATTCTGGCTGACCGTTTAAAGCTTAAAAATGCAAGATTCAAGATACAGACGTCTTATGGTGGCGTGACACTACATTTTTTCTTAATTTTTGTCTCATTGTGGGGAGTGGTGAAACCTAAACCTGATGGAAGAACGAAGAAAAGCAAAACAGAATCATGAAAGATACAACACAATTAACAGTTTGATTAAGCGAAAAATAAGAGAAGCAAAAAACAGATTTTGGGCGGAAGAATGCAGTGAAATTGAGAACTATGATCGAAGATATGACAGTTTCAATATGCATAAAAAACTCAATGAAATAACATGCAAGAATAAAAGAAGACAGTATGGACATATTAAAGATGAAAGTGGCAATATTCTAATAGAGGCAAAAGATAAAGTAATGAGATGGGAAAATTACATAAGAGAACTTTTCGAAGACCATCGAAATGAACGTCAACAGACTGCGGAAATGACAGGACCTGTGATACTAAAAGAGGAAATTATTAAAGCCATTAGAAACTCAAAGGACAGGAAAGCAAACAGACCTGATGGAATGCCTAATGAACTTATAAAGCTAATAAGAGAAGATAACATCTCAGTGATTTTAGATCTGTTCAATAAAATATATCGAAGTGGGGAGATTCCAAAAGAGTGGCTGAAGTCATTTTTCATAGCGCTACCTTAAAAGAATAATGCTACTAAATGCGAAGACCACAGGACGATCAGCCTTATGCGCAATATGCTAAAAATATTTCTCCGAATTATACATAGCAGAATATACAAGAAACTAGAAGAGGACCTGACCGACACGCAATTTGGTTTCAGAGAGGTTCAAGGAACGCGAGAAGCCCTTTTCACACTCAACATCTTGGCGCAAAGAAGTATGGAGGCAAACCAGGACATGTATATTTGTTTTATAGATTATGAAAAAGCATTCGATAGAGTTCAGCACACAAAGTTAATAGACATACTAAGAAACAAGGGAATCGACGGCAGAGATCTAAACATCATCGAATCCCTCTATTATAATCAAAAAGCCTATATAAAAGTGGAGGGGATAGAATCTCAAGAAATCGATATTCT
Organism: Neoascia interrupta; assembly: GCA_947623515.1. Lineage (NCBI taxonomy): Eukaryota > Metazoa > Arthropoda > Insecta > Diptera > Syrphidae > Neoascia > Neoascia interrupta. The sequence goes on from OX392463.1 coordinate 50,435,605, forward strand.
CAGAGGAGTAAGACAAGGGTGTATTCTATCGCCCCCTCTTTTTAACATATATGCTGAGCAAATTTTCAAAGAGGCCTGCGAGGAAGAAGAAGGAGGAATTGTGGTTAACGGGAGAAAAGTTAATAACATTAGATATGCCGACGACTCGATAATTATAGCAAAAGACGAAAAAGAGCTAAATAGAATGGTCAATAAAATAAATAGAGTCAGCATGGAATATGGACTTAAAATAAACATCTCGAAGACAAAGTTCATGGGTGGTCGCAAAGAGAAATGTCAACAACGTTGAGCTGAAAATCGGAAACACCAATGTCAATCGTGTTGAGAAGATCAAATACCTAGGTACTCAATTCAACTCAAAAGCAAACTCGACCGAGGAAATAAAATGCAGAATCGAGCAAGCACGAGCAGCGCTTTGTCAGTTACAAAAAGTGCTATGTGGTAACGACATTCAGCTAGCCCTGAAGAAGAGAATTATAAAGTGCTACGTGTGGTCTACACTGTTATATGGAGCAGAGACGTGGACCTTAAGCAAACCAACGATGAAAAGTTTGGAGGCCTTTGAAATGTGGATGTACCGCAGAATACTAAAAATATCATGGACCGAGCGCATCACAAATGTAGAAGTTCTGAGACGGGTGAGCTCTAAGAGAGAACTCTTAGACACAGTCAAAAAACGAAAACTGGAATATCTGGGCCATGTTATGCGGAACGAGAAATATCAGTTGCTGCAAGTTGTCCTGCAAGGAAAAATAGAAGGTAGAAGATCAACAGGAAGGCAGAGAACAAAATGGATGAAAAATCTTCAAGACTGGTTCGGTTTGTCAGCGACCCAGCTAATGAGGACTGCAAAAGACCGAAAAGAAATCAAAAGGATGATAATCAACCTCCTAAGAGGAGAGACACCATAAGAAGAAGGGGAGTGGTTAGTGTGTGTGCTTATTACCCCAGAGGTCTGGGTTCGAATCCTGCCATCGTCACCTGAAAAAAAAACTTGTTCTTTTTCACGGTCCCCACCTCCGCGAGGGTATGGCAATCCCTCCGAGAATATTAATTGTCTTGAAAAACTTCTCAAAGTGCCGTTCGGATTCGGCAAAAAATTGTAGGTCCCCTTGTATGTGAAGAAATCAACACACACAGCATGCATTGTTGAAAAGTTGGCCCTGGTACACCTCGAGCTGTCGCGCCACTCTACTATTTTGTCTCATCGTCAATAAATTTTAAGGAGCAACACAAATTCAACGTACAAATCTCCAATGAGAGTGATTGTGTACGCAACAGTAACAAAAATAGGAAAAATTGTGAAGATACGTAAGAAAAAACAAAGAAAGAGTTCGTCCGTGACAAACTTCTATATACCCGATCCTATATACCGTGTAACACCAAATCTTAAAATTTTTTGTTCCGAATTCATATATTATTTGTATAGGCCACGCCCCCAAAAGAAGACCCAAATGGATAAAAATTAAAATCAATTAATTTTAATTTCGTTAGAATCATAATAAAATAGGTTAAAACCGAAAACTATTGCGGAAAAAAAAAATTATTTAATTTTTGTCATATAATTTTTTTTTTTTCGATTTCGAGTGAACTTTCTGAGAAATCGGGTTTTTAAAGATCTAACATGTTAAAAGTGGGCATGGTCGATATTGTGGGTGGTTCAGTTTTTGTCTTCCCAGAGGTTTTGGGCCATTATTGCTCTGTACCAAAATTTGAGTTCCTACGCCTTGCCTAACTCGACCAAAAGGCATTTTGAAAGAAAATTCGAAATAGAGGTTGTCTTACATTGACGCCAGTAGTGGGTGTGGTCGTTGATGGATTTTCAATATTGGTTATAATGTATAAAACCAATATTCGCACTTTGTCTGTACAAAATAACAACCAAGATACACTCCAAGTTTGAGCGTCCCAGCTCAAATTTAAAGACCTGAAAACTTCACACATACGGACAGACGGACGGACACAGCTTAATCGATTCACCCGTCGGTCTTGATCATTTCTCTTAAAGGTCTTAGGGGCCTCTACGGTGATTATTTCACTGTGTTACAAATAATGCATTAAAATTAATATATCCTGGGCCGGGTATAAAAATATATAAATGTTGCGTTTATTTTCATAAAAAATTTGTAGTTGCTAAAGGTAATAGGCAACATGACGTAACGTTATAAAAAAAACTAGAAAAAATGAGTGCAGCTCTCATTTTCTTTGACATTTGACGCACATGTTGTTAAAGGTACATTTCCACACGGTGTTTACAATTTTGGCAGCTTTTTTTATTGTTTGCTTACTCGAATTTTGCAAAAAATTTAAAAAAAAAGCCTGTCCTATAACGACGTATGTAACGGGTGATTTTTTAAGAGGTTGAGAACTTTTTTAAAAAAAAAACACAAAAAATTCGAAAAAATTAATGAAATATTTATTTGAATCGATAGTTTGAACTTTGCAATTTAATGTTTAAAGATAATTTCATGCAAATGTTGACCGCGGCTGCGTCTCAGGTAGCCCATCCGCTGAGTCCAATTTTCTCATACTCTTTCACACATATCGGCCGGTATCTCACGAATGAATGCATGGATGTTGGCTTCCAGTGCGTCAATCGAAGCGGGCTTGTCCCTATAGACATTAGCCTTGACATACCCCCACAAAAAATAATCTAATGGTGTCAAATCGCACGATCTAGGCGGCCAATTGACCGGCCCGAAACGTGAAATTGCTCAGAAGGTCGAGAATGCCGACCATAAAATGGAAGCAGCGCGCGATGAACATTTCGAACCGAGCACGAATTTTGACAGTAAAATTCAATAATTTGCAAGGGTTGTTCATTTGTAAGACGACCCATGGTTAAATTGCAAACCAAACTGAAGCTGTTTGACAGTGACACAAGGTACTAAACACACGTCAGCTGTCAAAACCAGTGTTGCCAAAACCAAACCAGCTAAAAAATCACCCTTTATAACCGCCGAAACTTTAATTTTTAAGGATCAAGAAGTCAAAAAAGCAAGACTCGTAGCTTGGCAAATGTACAACACTGGTGGAAAAAAAGAGGTGATCGCGAGCGTGCGTTTCCCCGTACCCTGGTATCTGGATGTAGCCAAAATAAGCAGGGGGTAGATTCTGTAAAAAGCGAAACGAAAGCGATCGTTCGTTTTTCAAAAGCGAAATAAATTGTCCGATAGCTGCCACAGTTCACATTCTGTATCGCCTTTCGTTTTTTTTTTCCTCGAGTCGCATGGGTGTCAAAATGAATAAAGTTTTTGTTGCATATCTTAGTGTGCTCAATGTATTTATTTGCCCTCTACACACCGAACCGAAAATTGTGTTTTCGCAAAACCGTCATCAAGAACATGAGTTTGCCCATAAATTTTTGTAAATTTTCTGTTTTCGAAACCCCTATTTTTTAGTAGTTTTCGTTCAAAATCACTGTGAAAGTCACGAGCAACAAATTGCCTTGAGAATTTTAAATAAAATTTGCAAATAATGTCACCTTTCTCTCAACTTTGGTTATTTTACAATTCGTCGCTTGAAAAGCAAACTGACACAAGTCAAAATTTTACGATTTTTAGTTAAGTACACAGAACGAATCACAAAATAAAATGCTAATTTTCTGTCAAACCGTTATAACTTAAACTCAAAAACTGAGAGCGTTAGGGCGAAGCGTCGTTTTGCATTTAATTGAACATCCCTTGTCTTTTTCCCAGCAAAATGGCTCTTCTATTACTTGTGTCACTTTACTGGCAAATTTCCGTAAATTGTTTCTGTGGTAATACGTTTCAATTAGCAATAAGTCATTTTACCTTTAAAGAAACTAGTTGATGAGCCGCAAAACTCTTTTGATTACTTTAAGAAGTGTCATTTTACCAATGGCCTAGGTATTATTTTACCTCGTTTATTATGCATGTTGTGGAGAGCACAGAGTTGAGTTGAGTTTAGTTGAGTGTGATTTTCGACATTTTCTTCGATATTGAGTTGAGTTGATTAGTTGAAATGTTACATAAAGAAAATTAAAGAAACAAGCAATTAGAAAGGAAAAATTACAATGAGACCCCCTTCTATCCGCTCGAAGTACAAGTACACATACAGCTTCTTACATTGAGTAAGCAGCATGTCTTGAGAAAACAAAATGTCTGCCTGTGAATCCAACTCCAGTTCGATTTCGACCCAGGTTTTCAACGAAACTTCGACTCAACTACGCCAGGCACGAGAAGTCGAGCCTAGGCGAACTCAATTCAACTTGGCGCAGGTATTAAATAGGATCGAAATGTAGATGAAGCGAGCCTTAAGCCTGCATATAAACGAGATACTACACTTTTATCTTATCGCCACCTATAAACGTTGTCCTTTCGATTTCGTTGTTTAGTATGTAATATTTAAAATTATTTGTAAAACACCCAGTTTTATTTTTAAACCGAAAAACTGCTGAACAGTTATTAAGTTTTACATAAGCATTTTGTTGTGTCTTTAATTAAACTTAACTTATTTTAAGATATTAAGGAAGTAATATATTTTTTGACGATAGACTTAACTGATTTTATTTCAAAACAAAATGACACTTTTTCAAACATTTTTTAATTTTTTTTCTCGAATTGTCTGTTATTTTGATGCATAATGACATAAGTCAACATTTTTTTTCAAAAAAACTATTTTTTAGAAACTTTGGAATACCACTTAAAAGAAGAAGAAAAAGTATTATTTTTTTTTATTCTACAACTTTTTGTTATTCATTGAAATTCGAAACTAAAATTAACATTTTAAATAATGAAAAACTTCAAATGGCTTTTCTGAAAATTTATGCATTTCGACTTATGACAGTTTGCTTTTCAAGCGACGAAATATCAGCGAAACCGAAGGTCTTACCTGAAATCAGCTTATAGCTTTAAGGTCAGTGTAAAATTCTGGATATGTTCCCACCTTTTTTGAATCTTTTAAAGCACCTTTAATTTTGCAGAAAGCAGTGCTGGTCGTTACGAATTTCTTCTTGACGCCCATTGTAATAGCCTGCCGCCTCAGGCTGAAAGCTCGATTGAGCAAATTGAAGATAACATCTTGAAAGTAGTCTACGCTTCGGCACCTAGCCCCATTAACAATTTTCTAACCTTCTTACCGAAAAATAAGTGGTTTGACAAAGAGTGTAGTAAGCAGCGTAAACTCTCTTTCAAGTTTTCTTTTTAGGCAGACTAACTCGAGCTCGGCCAAAAGCATGTACCTCCGTGCCAACAAGACGTACAAACAATTATGGTCTGACAAAAGAACAGCCTATCTAACAAATCTTGGCTCAAAACTGCAACTCACCAAAAATTCCAAAGACTTCTGGCACTATGTCCGCGAACTGGGAGGATGGCAACGTGGTTCTTATAGTGCCCTCGATGCTGACACACTTGCAGCTCATTTTAAAACTGCATTATAGCTATGCACTTCACGATATCCAACTTCCCGAACTGGACGATTCAATCACGCTTACCGAATCGGAGTCTACTTTGCGAGTAATGAAAAACGGCAAAGCTCCAGGTATCGACGGTATTCCTATTGAGTTTTTCAAAAAATCCAACGAGAGTCTCAAATCATATATTCTCAACTTCTTCAAAACTTTACTTAACAACGCCTGTTTGCCTACGAGCTTCAATAAAGCTCTAATTTGTGCAGTCTTTAAAAAAGGCGATGCAAGTCGTCCTGAAAATAATAGACGAATTTCTATTCTAAACTCTCTAAGGAAATTATTTGCAGCAATTCTCTATAAAAGGTTGTCTAACTGGGTAGAAGCAAGAAACCGACTAAGAATGTTTCAGGCTGGCTTTCGTTCTGGTTTCTCAACCATAGACCACATTTTTACATTTTTTTGCTCCTTGCAAAAAAATTTCTCGATAATAATAAGAGGTTATATGTATGCTTCGTCCACTTCAAGGCTGTCATTGACACCGTTAATAGACAAGCGCTGTTGTATAAGTTAGCCTCGATTGGAGTATCCAGAAAAATTCTGCAGCTTTACTCTAAATTCCTTGCGGATTCAGTTGCAGCTGTATGGGATGGTTCTAATCTATCTGATTGGTTTAAAACATCGTCAGGAGTCCCTCAAGGATGCATTCTGAGTTCCTTGGTATTCGCCCTTTTCATCGACGACATTCATGAGTCCCTGCCAGGTGGTATCTCGTTCGCTGGAATTCTCATTAAGGTACTCCTCTACGCTGATGATTTGACGTTGATTGCTGACAACCCTTTTACTCTCCAACTCCAAATAAACAAGCTTAAAGCCTATTGCAAATTATGGGACCTTCATATCAACGTCCAAAAAACCAAAATCATGATTTCTGAGAAGCGTCAAAGAAGAAGACTTTCCGAAGAATCTTGGCGTCTAGGTAATTAAGCAATTGAAATAGTTCGCGAGTTCAAATATCTTGGAGTTCTGTTTACCCATAACCTCAACTTTAGCAGGCATGCTAAAGTGAAAAGTAGTGAGGCCAAGCTGGCACTAAACTTAATCTGGCCTCGTTTTTTCGCTAACCAAAATATTGATCTTTCATCCAAATTCAAAGTGTTCAATACTACAGTTAGAACTTGCATGTGCTACGGAGTTCAAGCCTTTGGAGTCTCTTCCTTTGATGATTTTGAGGTTGTTCAAAGATACTTCTTTAAGCGAATTTTCAGGCTGCCGAATTCGGCTCCGACTTATGCTATTCATGTAGAATCTGGTCTGCCCCCCCTATATATCACCAATTTGAAAGCTCATTCAGACTACTTAGCAAGGATCATGAGAAGAAATCAGAACAGCCTCCACAAATCAATATTGATAAGGCTCTTGAACTCTAATGCCTTCCATTCCAGGAATTGGAACCAGCTAGCGTTATCTTACGATTTCGAACTTAGGCTTACTGAAAACAACGTAAGTGAGTGGCAAGATTTATTTGGGAGACTTATTTCGAGAATCGATGAAAAAAATTTTAACCAGCACTTAGCCAGTGCATCATTGTCAGCCTCGAGGATTTTCTACAGGAACTTCAACCACCAGCTACCTTCTTCGGAGTCCTATTTCCGTACGAATTACTCTCCCGAAGCTATTAGCACCATATTTAGAGCTAGAGTTGAAATTCTTAACCTAAATTTCATTCCCCATAGAGCCGATCTCCAGGAAATCTGCAATCTATGCAACAGAAGAGAGTCAGAAAATATTTACCACATTATTGCAGTTTGCCCTATTTTGCAGGAAATAAGACGTTTATACTTTTCGGAAAGCTTCCTTTCTCTCTACAGCCTATACGAAGTCCTGAACGGCGGCCGCGGATGGCTTACTTTTACGAATTCTGCAAAGAAGCTTTAGCGTACCGTATCAGCTTCTTAGACTAAAGAGTCTTTTCTCTGCGACCTACTGTCAAGGGGCACACTTGCCTTTTTTTCTTTTTGTGTTTTAAATCATGTAAAATTGCTAAATCGCTTTATGTTGCAAATCATTAAAATTGTAAGAGATCTCTGGATATTCGCTCTTCCATTCGTTAATTTTATTTTAACTCATCCCAGCGCGAATCAGACTATTTCCAAATTTATATATATCTATTTTTTTTCCTTTTTTCTTTTTTCATTTACTTATTATATTAGTAACTAGTGATTATATAATTATTATTATTTCTATTTACATACATCAAATGTATAAAATTTGTCACTTCCGGCAGACGGCAATTTGCCAAGCTCGTATTCTTTACTTTATAAAATTGTACAAACAAACTATGAAGTTAATAAAGAATAATAAAAAACCTTTAATTTTGGGCTAAAATATGACAGCTGATGAACAAATAAAAAACGAAATCAAATTTTAGTCGGCGTTGAGAGAGTGTGAATGGCTAAACGAGTTTTCCAAAACTTTTTGCTCATAACATGGTTTCTCATTCAGTGTGAAGAGCGTATAAGAGGTGAGGTATACCTAAATAGAAATCGATAGCAGAAACTTAAAAATCGTTAGAAAATCGAAACCACATGTGTGATTAACGGTGTCAATTTAAGTTAAAATTAATAACGAAAGCTACAGAGTTTATTTTATAAACCTTTTGGCTCATCGATGTGTTTAAATACAGAACAAAAATTAAATCGATTTTTTTTATAATTATCGATTAAAATCATTCAAAACTCTTATCACTTTTAATAAAGAAAGTGATGAGAAAATAAAAAAAACTGCCATCTGCACCACAGCCCACTTCCTCTCAGGTGTCCAAATAGCCTACATGTTCTCTCTGCATAAATAATGCACATAAACCAACAACATGTAACAACATTTTATAGCAATTACAATCACGAGCGAAGGGATACGTCAAACATTATGCTGTCGTCTTTCACACGCACAATGGTAATATGTACTTCGTTTTTTAGGTTACATGAAAACGTTTTTGTCGCCATACAGAATGTCACCCTTGAGTAGTTACGGCAGTCCTTAGAGCGCACTGTGTTGTGGGCTTACATACCTACAATTGCTGCAAAAGCTGCATGGATGTTCTGTAAGACTAAATACGAATATTCCTGTTTCAGGTAGGTTACACGAGGCTTGAGAAAATTAGATGGAAGCTTCAATTAAAATAAGGAACAAGAGGCAAGATTTCTATCTACAAGTACAGATAGGGATACATCGCATCGGGGCAAACGTACCAAGACCTCGAAAATATGTCTGTAAAATAGCAATTAAAAACTTTTCGATAAAGAGGAATAACACCAATGACCAATCCTATTGCAAAAGAGCCGAAGTTCCTACTTACGTACACATCTGGCAAAGTTATTAAAAAACAGGTCAGCACTGGCGACAGAAGTCAGTCAAAGTTCAAGGTAGTCCTTATTTGGAAATTGGGGAAGAAAGACCAAGTCCACTGAAGTCCTATAAAGACCAATCAGCCTTACATCGTTTCTCCTCAAAACGATTAAAGAAGCTGTGGATAATTTTCTAAGGAAGGTGAATCATTTTATACGAATATCTCCCCTTCACCTGTGTCGGCACACTTACCAATATTTTTTCCAAACGTAAATTAAAGTAAGTAAGTAAAAAAAAGAAATGGCTCTATTGTAACGAACGCAACATTGAAACTTTTTTGTTGTTCTTAAATAAACTAAATTTTTTTCATTTATATTTGACTCATGCTAATGATTGTTAAGGCCTAACCATTATAGGCTTAAGCAGGATTAATCTAATTTCGAAATACAACGAAAATCACACTCAAGTTCTGCCAAAAGATTCTGGTGCCAATAATAGACTTAAGCCCCAGCCATAATAGACTTTGATTAATTTTACATCCAAATAGATCGAAAAATCCCCTTCAAATTCTGCACATGCTTACTGTGCCCATAATTAACTTAAGAAGTAAACGATTCGGAAAACGTACGAAATTTGTGCGTATCTACCTCAACCCAACTATAAAATTTTCGCGGCGAACCTGTCACTTGAGTGCGACTAACTTAAGGCCTAACTATAATATACTTAAATGGGCTTAAGTCGGCTATGCGAAATGTCCCATTGCACGCATTTCGTATGCCACGACCATAATAGTGGTTTGCTCGGTTTCGTTGGGTCTTCGTTAACTTTTGCTCTCTTAAGTTTAGTCCCACTCAAGTGAGGTTCAACACGGAACTTTGACAGCTGGTTAGATACACAAATTTCGTAGGATTTCCGAAACGTTTGCTGTATTTTGACATAAGGTTAATCCCACTTAAGTCTATTATGGTTAAGGCTTTCATACTATGTCTCCACCGACAATTAAAAGAGGATTAGCGGGAGACGATTAAAAATAATTCCCAAAGTGGCTCCACCTGCACAAATATAGGATTAATTTGACACGAAAACTCTATTTCTGTAATTTTGGCTCTCAAAAGAGAGTTGCGATGTCTTTTCCCAGGAGCGAAAAACGATTTCCTCTGTCAAAATCACAATAGAAAACGAACTTGTGACAGATCTGTCGTACAGGGACAGTTTCAGTTTCCTTTTTTTATTCTCAAACTGTTACAAAGATACAGAATATAGGTTTGTGAATAGGGTGAACGGGATTTATGAGAGGATTTATTTTTAATCGCTTGCCGAAAGGACTTAAATTTGTATGGTAAATCGCGTGATTTGTAGAGGATTTAATAAAGATCGCGGATTAGTGCTCGGTGTAGATATGGTATAAGAAAGCAAAAGTTGACGAAGACCTAACGAAACCAAGCAAAAGACTATTATGGTCGTGGCATACGAATTGGACATTTCTGTAAGGGTAAGCCGACTTGAGCTCATCTAATACGCTATTCACATTGAATCATAAACCGAGTTTTTGGCAAAAAATTTACATAAAATCTTTTAGTCATTCACACTTCTGAACGGGAGCCAGGGTTTGTTTTTGTTTGTCATTAATACATAAATTATGAAAATTTCAGCCCATATTTATTTTCAAAACTGCTTATAAGGATCCTTGGAAGAAGTGAATATGTACCTATATCAGGAATTATACGGTGACCTCAAAAATGCAGGCAGCTTTCAGATTCGACGTTCGGTTTCGTAGATATTTGTATGCAAAGTTGAGGCAAAAGTGGCATTCTTTGCAATTGAAATTTTTTATTTTTAACGTCGCGAATATCACAACGTTCAAACGGGTTTTGATTGAGCAAAAACTACCAAAAACCAGGGGAAAACTCATGTTTTTAATGAAGGTTATGCGAGATTAGGCACAAAACTTCGTTTATGATCCAGTGCAACAGAGCTATGAATCTATTATAGTAAAGTCTTTAGTATTCATTCTCGTTAAACTTATATAATGGGTGTCCCAAAAAGAACGCACTTTTTAAATTTCGTGTCTCATTTTTTTTCTAGCGTAATAGTAATAGGTACTTTAATCAATTTTTTATTATATCACAATATCCCGACTCACCTAACCTTAAAGACAAAGCCCTGAAGCAATGAATCCAAATTCACAGCCTATAAATGAGCAACAAAACAACAAAATGGTTTAAAGATGAGTCAAGAACTGATGAATGAACGGGAAAAGGAGAATTCCTGGTACAAAAGTGGCAACATATTTCAGGTTGAGAGTAATGTATGCCTTAAAAAAATGCTCCCGAATCAATCTTGACAACAGAAACCACCCTTATTGTGATATAAGTATAATGTCAGACAGTCAGGCTGCCGTTATGGCATTTTTAATGCCTATGATGATATAAGCGGCCTTTTCGTTTGGTCGTGCGGGAGCGTCCGAGAGCATTCTGGACCCTCCTGAAACTGTTTTCTTGGACTCGTTTGACTTCCTCTTCTGGATGGAAGACAAATTTGCTTCTATTTTGGGACCTGGAATCAAAACCAGAAGCACTCACACAATCATACAATGCATGTGTCAAGTTGGATTAATGTCATTTTTCCCCTGTAAAATTACTTGTTCTTTAGATACAAATACAACACCAGACAAACTTTAAAATCAAGAAAAACGTTTTTGGCTGTTCAGCCCCAATCCGGGAAAAGAACGACCTGATCCGTGATCGCCAACCAAATATGCCATAAGTCTTAAGTTGTAATGAATGCCTTCAAAATTCCTATAATGAATAAGGTTACAGAAGCAACATCACCCTCTGCTGGATAAACGAAAAGAGGGAATAACGCTAAGGTAAGAAACTTCCAGGACTACAGCCTGGAAGAAAGATTCAAAGCATTGTCAGCATGTGCAAGAACAACCTCCGTATCCTGACGGGCTTTCGTAAGGGGCTCTCTTTAAGCAGGGAGCTTGAGATTGAAATTAAAAAAAAATGAGAATGATAGAGGGTTGAGTTTTGACCCTAAATTGACTGTAAAACGTTTAAAGTAATTGCATTAAACTCATATCCAACCTTACCTACCAAATCGCAGTTCAGTAGGTATGCAGCTTGGCGTTGACTTGATGCAGGTGACCCCTTAGATTGTTCAAGCCTTAGACAAAGATAACTAAGCTAACAAGATATACGAATATGGCCCAGGTTACCATACCTACTTTCGTATCTCGTCCAGCGTCCATTCGAAGTCGAAATCTGAAACTACAGGGTTTCATCAGATTAATAGAAGCATCTGGCCGCGCGTTCTTCCCTAAAACAAGGATAGGAATAAAATATAAGGCAAAAATTATACCTATGCCTATACATAATACATTCTAAGAATTCTAAGCAAGACAATTCTCTGAAACTAAGATTTAACAGCCAATAGCTTAGGATGAATAAGTTGAATCCTTGGTGGGATTGCTGGTACCGAAATTTTGTACCAAAAAAAAAAGAAAACAGCACAGCACAGGACAAGCATAATATACGAGAACTGCGAAGTTCTTTCACCCTTCATCTCGAATGGAAGGATGCTCGTATGTGACCCCAAATTGTATATCTACCCCACTCACCCAACCAGAAACACCTTACCATTGGAAATATGTCCCATGCAGTCATCGAAGGCGCTTTAACACATGCACATTCATCCACGATATAATATCATCGCAATAAAAGGGTTATTTCGTCCTTTCACGTATCTCTTTTCTATAGTTCTTTTCACCGCGACACTTCTTTTATTTCGCCGTTTTGCATACATTTGCGAGATTACTGAACGTGAGCTTTGCTTTGCTCCTTGGACGTGATTTTCGCGATGGAAAACCCCTAAAAGGAGCCAAGGTGATACAAAACATATCAGCAGACCAATAAACAAGACGTGCATTGGATTTAAATATCACATTCACAATATTTTGTGTCACATTTCACCTCTAAGAAGTAAGACTTCTTTTTGGTGGTGCTTGTTAATAAAAAAAAAACTGTTTTGGTTAATAATACCCTTAAATACTTATGACATGCTTGTGGAAGGTTAACCCCCGGAAATGAAGCTCATTCATTGCGTTAATCACCTCGAATTAATCTTCCATTTAAATATGCTGGTGGAAACGTGTTTTTTTTTTTTGAAATCAGAGACTTGGGAATTTATCTCGACAAACAAACATGAATTTGGTTGCCTAAAAGCATGATTAATCGTAGAAGTTGTCGGATGTTGCTTAAAAGCTTAAAGTAGCATTGTAAATTTTGGACAATCAAATATTTTATCAATTTAATAGTTATTCTTACACTTATGGCTTTCTACTATTTCATGCCTATAATTCTTAAATTGTGTTTTGGCATGTTTGAAAGTCTTAAAATCTGATAATAAATCTTTTTTTGTTGACAACTTCATTAATAAACCTTAAAGAGGATTTAGAAATTCCAAAACAAAGCAAATTCAAACATCAGCCACCTTTATTGTTTTTATAAGACATCTAAATTAATGGTTCAGTGTCGTTGAAATAAAACACAGAGCAAAGCTAGAGCTATTTGAAAGGAAGAAAGAAATTCTTACATTAATCTTGGTGGCGCGCACATTCGTCATAAATTTAGGTCTGTCAACACACAGACCTCTTAAATTAGTTCGGTCTCTTGCAGTTGCCCCTAGCTCTAATAGCTCTGCTTTTAGGTTAACTAGTTGTTCTTGGTAAGACAACCATCTTTCCACTGATGTCGAAATAGGTTGGCACACTTCGATTCAAATTTGACCCATTAAGGACCGGTTTTTCGGTGCCGAGTTAAGCCCAGCTTAAACCAAGATCTGTTAATTTCATAACAAAACAAACCTGGAGTTAACCCAGCGAGCAGTTTTTCAGTGCAGAGTTAAATCCGTCAACAAAGTTGTCAATAACTTCGACTCTCGGTAAGACAACCATCCTTCCACTGATGTCGAAATAGGACCGGTTTTTCGGTGCTGAGTTAAGCCCAGCTTAAACCAAGATCTGTTAATTTCATAACAAAACAAACCTGGAGTTAACCCAGCGAGCAGTTTTCCAGTGCAGAGTTAAATCCGTCAACAAAGTTGTCAATATCTTCGACTCTCGGTAAGACAACCATCCTTCCACTGATATCGAAATAGGTTCGCACACTTCGATTTAAATTTGACCCATAAAGGACCGGTTTTTCGGTGCCGAGTTAAGCCCAGCTTAAACCAAGATCTGTTAATTTCATAACCAAATAAATCTGGAGCTAACCCAGCGAGCAGTTTTCCAGTGCAGAGTTAAATCCGTCAACAAAGTTGTCAATATCTTCGACTCTCGGTAAGACAACCATCCTCCCACTGATATCGAAATAGGTTCGCACACTTCGATTCAAATTTGACCCATAAAGGACCGGTTTTTCGGTGCTGAGTTAAGCCCAGCTTAAACCAAGATCTGTTAATTCCATAACAAAACAAATCTGGAGTTAACCCAGCGAGCAGTTTTTCAGTGCAGAGTTAAATCCGTCAACAAAGTTGTCAATATCTTCGACTCTCGGTAAGACAACCATCCTTCCACTGATATCGAAATAGGTTCGCACACTTCGATTTAAATTTGACCCATAAAGGACCGGTTTTTCGGTGCCGAGTTAAGCCCAGCTTAAACCAAGATCTGTTAATTTCATAACCAAACAAATCTGGAGTTAACCCAGCGAGCAGTTTTCCAGTGCAGAGTTAAATCCGTCAACAAAGTTGTCAATATCTTCGACTCTCGGTAAGACAACCATCCTCCCACTGATATCGAAATAGGTTCGCACACTTCGATTCAAATTTGACCCATAAAGGACGGGTTTTTCGGTGCCGAGTTAAGCCCAGCTTAAACCAAGATCTGTTAATTTCATAACAAAACAAACCTGGAGTTAACCCAGCGAGCAGTTTTCCAGTGCAGAGTTAAATCCGTCAACAAAGTTGTCAATATCTTCGACTCTCGGTAAGACAACCATCCTTCCACTGATATCGAAATAGGTTCGCACACTTCGATTTAAATTTGACCCATAAAGGACCGGTTTTTCGGTGCCGAGTTAAGCCCAGCTTAAACCAAGATCTGTTAATTTCATAACCAAACAAATCTGGAGTTAACCCAGCGAGCAGTTTTCCAGTGCAGAGTTAAATCCGTCAACAAAGTTGTCAATATCTTCGACTCTCGGTAAGACAACCATCCTCCCACTGATATCGAAATAGGTTCGCACACTTCGATTCAAATTTGACCCATAAAGGACCGGTTTTTCGGTGCTGAGTTAAGCCCAGCTTAAACCAAGATCTGTTAATTCCATAACAAAACAAATCTGGAGTTAACCCAGCGAGCAGTTTTTCAGTGCAGAGTTAAATCCGTCAACAAAGTTGTCAATAACTTCGACTCTCGGTAAGACAACCATCCTTCCACTGATGTCGAAATAGGTTCGCACACTTCGATTCAAATTTGACCCATAAAGGACGGGTTTTTCGGTGCCGAGTTAAGCCCAGCTTAAACCAAGATCTGTTAATTCCATAACAAAACAAATCTGGAGTTAACCCAGCGAGCAGTTTTTCAGTGCAGAGTTAAATCCGTCAACAAAGTTGTCAATAACTTCGACTCTCGGTAAGACAACCATCCTTCCACTGATGTCGAAATAGGTTCGCACACTTCGATTCAAATTTGACCCATAAAGGACGGGTTTTTCGGTGCCGAGTTAAGCCCAGCTTAAACCAAGATCTGTTAATTCCATAACAAAACAAATCTGGAGTTAACCCAGCGAGCAGTTTTTCAGTGCAGAGTTAAATCCGTCAACAAAGTTGTCAATATCTTCGACTCTCGGTAAGACAACCATCCTTCCACTGATATCGAAATAGGTTCGCACACTTCGATTTAAATTTGACCCATAAAGGACCGGTTTTTCGGTGCCGAGTTAAGCCCAGCTTAAACCAAGATCTGTTAATTTCATAACAAAACAAACCTGGAGTTAACCCAGCGAGCAGTTTTTCAGTGCAGAGTTAAATCCGTCAACAAAGTTGTCAATAACTTCGACTCTCGGTAAGACAACCATCCTTCCACTGATGTCGAAATAGGTTCGCACACTTCGATTCAAATTTGACCCATAAAGGACGGGTTTTTCGGTGCCGAGTTAAGCCCAGCTTAAACCAAGATCTGTTAATTCCATAACAAAACAAATCTGGAGTTAACCCAGCGAGCAGTTTTTCAGTGCAGAGTTAAATCCGTCAACAAAGTTGTCAATAACTTCGACTCTCGGTAAGACAACCATCCTTCCACTGATGTCGAAATAGGTTCGCACACTTCGATTCAAATTTGACCCATAAAGGACGGGTTTTTCGGTGCCGAGTTAAGCCCAGCTTAAACCAAGATCTGTTAATTCCATAACAAAACAAATCTGGAGTTAACCCAGCGAGCAATTTTTCAGTGCAGAGTTAAATCCGTCAACAAAGTTGTCAATATCTTCGACTCTCGGTAAGACAACCATCTTTCCACTGATGTCGAAATAGGTTGGCACACTTCGATTCAAATTTGACCCATTAAGGACCGGTTTTTCGGTGCCGAGTTAAGCCCAGCTTAAACCAAGATCTGTTAATTTCATAACAAAACAAACCTGGAGTTAACCCAGCGAGCAGTTTTTCAGTGCAGAGTTAAATCCGTCAACAAAGTTGTCAATAACTTCGACTCTCGGTAAGACAACCATCCTTCCACTGATGTCGAAATAGGACCGGTTTTTCGGTGCTGAGTTAAGCCCAGCTTAAACCAAGATCTGTTAATTTCATAACAAAACAAACCTGGAGTTAACCCAGCGAGCAGTTTTCCAGTGCAGAGTTAAATCCGTCAACAAAGTTGTCAATATCTTCGACTCTCGGTAAGACAACCATCCTTCCACTGATATCGAAATAGGTTCGCACACTTCGATTTAAATTTGACCCATAAAGGACCGGTTTTTCGGTGCCGAGTTAAGCCCAGCTTAAACCAAGATCTGTTAATTTCATAACCAAATAAATCTGGAGCTAACCCAGCGAGCAGTTTTCCAGTGCAGAGTTAAATCCGTCAACAAAGTTGTCAATATCTTCGACTCTCGGTAAGACAACCATCCTCCCACTGATATCGAAATAGGTTCGCACACTTCGATTCAAATTTGACCCATAAAGGACCGGTTTTTCGGTGCTGAGTTAAGCCCAGCTTAAACCAAGATCTGTTAATTCCATAACAAAACAAATCTGGAGTTAACCCAGCGAGCAGTTTTTCAGTGCAGAGTTAAATCCGTCAACAAAGTTGTCAATATCTTCGACTCTCGGTAAGACAACCATCCTTCCACTGATATCGAAATAGGTTCGCACACTTCGATTTAAATTTGACCCATAAAGGACCGGTTTTTCGGTGCCGAGTTAAGCCCAGCTTAAACCAAGATCTGTTAATTTCATAACCAAACAAATCTGGAGTTAACCCAGCGAGCAGTTTTCCAGTGCAGAGTTAAATCCGTCAACAAAGTTGTCAATATCTTCGACTCTCGGTAAGACAACCATCCTCCCACTGATATCGAAATAGGTTCGCACACTTCGATTCAAATTTGACCCATAAAGGACGGGTTTTTCGGTGCCGAGTTAAGCCCAGCTTAAACCAAGAACTGTTAATTTCATAACAAAACAAACCTGGAGTTAACCCAGCGAGCAGTTTTCCAGTGCAGAGTTAAATCCGTCAACAAAGTTGTCAATATCTTCGACTCTCGGTAAGACAACCATCCTTCCACTGATATCGAAATAGGTTCGCACACTTCGATTTAAATTTGACCCATAAAGGACCGGTTTTTCGGTGCCGAGTTAAGCCCAGCTTAAACCAAGATCTGTTAATTTCATAACCAAACAAATCTGGAGTTAACCCAGCGAGCAGTTTTCCAGTGCAGAGTTAAATCCGTCAACAAAGTTGTCAATATCTTCGACTCTCGGTAAGACAACCATCCTCCCACTGATATCGAAATAGGTTCGCACACTTCGATTCAAATTTGACCCATAAAGGACCGGTTTTTCGGTGCTGAGTTAAGCCCAGCTTAAACCAAGATCTGTTAATTCCATAACAAAACAAATCTGGAGTTAACCCAGCGAGCAGTTTTTCAGTGCAGAGTTAAATCCGTCAACAAAGTTGTCAATAACTTCGACTCTCGGTAAGACAACCATCCTTCCACTGATGTCGAAATAGGTTCGCACACTTCGATTCAAATTTGACCCATAAAGGACGGGTTTTTCGGTGCCGAGTTAAGCCCAGCTTAAACCAAGATCTGTTAATTCCATAACAAAACAAATCTGGAGTTAACCCAGCGAGCAGTTTTTCAGTGCAGAGTTAAATCCGTCAACAAAGTTGTCAATATCTTCGACTCTCGGTAAGACAACCATCCTTCCACTGATATCGAAATAGGTTCGCACACTTCGATTTAAATTTGACCCATAAAGGACCGGTTTTTCGGTGCCGAGTTAAGCCCAGCTTAAACCAAGATCTGTTAATTTCATAACCAAACAAATCTGGAGTTAACCCAGCGAGCAGTTTTCCAGTGCAGAGTTAAATCCGTCAACAAAGTTGTCAATATCTTCGACTCTCGGTAAGACAACCATCCTCCCACTGATATCGAAATAGGTTCGCACACTTCGATTCAAATTTGACCCATAAAGGACCGGTTTTTCGGTGCTGAGTTAAGCCCAGCTTAAACCAAGATCTGTTAATTCCATAACAAAACAAATCTGGAGTTAACCCAGCGAGCAGTTTTTCAGTGCAGAGTTAAATCCGTCAACAAAGTTGTCAATAACTTCGACTCTCGGTAAGACAACCATCCTTCCACTGATGTCGAAATAGGTTCGCACACTTCGATTCAAATTTGACCCATAAAGGACGGGTTTTTCGGTGCCGAGTTAAGCCCAGCTTAAACCAAGATCTGTTAATTCCATAACAAAACAAATCTGGAGTTAACCCAGCGAGCAGTTTTTCAGTGCAGAGTTAAATCCGTCAACAAAGTTGTCAATATCTTCGACTCTCGATATTATTGCCTCTCCCAACTCTCACTTCAAAGAGAAAAAAAAAAACAGGAAAAGAAGTTCAACTTATTCGCAGACGTAATTTTTCACAGTAACACGCAAATCAACTGTCATTCCACACAGAAAAACCATTCAAAGAAGTTCATACTGTTCTCCAGAGTTGTCCAAATTTGGTTAGTAACTTAGATTAACCCAAGAAATGGGTTTTCCAGTGAACTTAGATCCGGGGTTAATCTGTGCCGGTTCAACTGTAAAGAGCAGTATGAACTTCTTTGAACGTTTTTTTTCTGCGTGGAATGGCTGTTATGCCTTGAAAAATGACATCTGATAACAACTCGAACTTCTTTTGCTGTGTCAAGTGAGAGTTGGGAGACTCAATAATTTTGAGAGTCGAAGATTTTGGCAACTTTACTGACGGAGTTAACTCTACACTGAAAAACTGCTTGCTTAGTTAACTCGAGATTCTTTTCGTTCCGGGAATAACAGATCTTGGTTTAAGCTGGTCTTAACTCAGTACTGAAAAATCGGCCGTTAATCATCTAAAAACTAGTGGGAGGTTACAATCCGCCTAGGCGAATCGTTGGATACCCAATTGACCACTGTCAAGCTCCAAAATGAGTCAAAAATCTTGATTGTTAAATTTCAGTTTCTATTAACTTTAATAGTGTTAAAAATCTTCTTTTTTAAAAAAGGGGCGTGGCATCAACCCCTTTTCAATAGCATAATTTTTTTTATCATATTTTTTTATCTGATGCATTATTCACGTGTTGATCGCAGTTTTATATTAAAAATTTGATCGTTTACTTAAAAACGCTCCAAAGGTGGGCGTGGCAAAAATTTATTAATTTAAGTTCATAGTTTACGCACACATCTGAACATTTTTTAGTGTAATTTTTTGGATTTAAAGCAAATATTTCAAATTAAAGCCGCTACAGGGGCGGTTTTCGCTTTTTTTTAAATGCCAATCACAATACACAAAAGCGAGGATATTGCATACCAAATTTCAGCTTCCTACGACATCTTTGATTTTTCATGCTAATAATTAAAGTGGGCGTGTGAGTGGGCGGATATCAAAAATTTTTACACTTGTACTGCTTCGGGACCTAAAAAGAGCAAATATCAAGTCTCAAGTTCCTAGATCAAAATTTAAGGCCTAAAAACTACCGACAGACGGACGGACATGGCTCATTCGACTTACAATTCGGTCTCGATCATATGCCTTTAGGGTCCTGGGAGTCTACGGTGATTATTCCTCTATGTTACAAACTATGAATCAAACTTAATATACCTCCTATCCTGTGGGATTGGGTACAAAAAAACTCAAAATCACTTTAAAGCTCAGTAAGTGCTAGCTGCGCTCAAAAATTTTCTGCAGAAAACAGTTTAAAGCTCAAAACAGATGTGCAGAAATTTTTGTGCAGCAAAAATAAATTACGCATGCTCTTATGGGGCAAGCGAAACAAACTACTGCAGGGGTTGCAGTGACAGCACGATGTCTCTATTTCTAAATTTGGTGCCTAGTTTCTTGCAGCCATAATGAAAACAAAAAAATTTTAATTATAAGATATCTGGCATCACTGATACCGTCAAATCTGTTTTGACTGTTTGTTGACTGACAAAAAATTCAATACAGAGTAAGTGCGTTTTCCCGCCTTAGTTTTATTGGTCGGCTCATGTTTACTTTTTCATCCAGTTGACAAGTATACCAAAACGGGATGACAAACTTGTATAGAACTTGGCATAGTTAATGTCAAAAAAGGGTGCACATCTGTTTTAGAGGCAGTGCTGCTAGCAGTGATACGTGCAGACCCGCTGCTCAAAGATAAACAGTGATGCCAAGACGACGAAAACCTTACTAAGGTATAAGCTGGCCGGCTTATTTGGGGCTTAGGTCATTAAAAATTTCAAGTCATATAGTAGGGGTATAGGGACAGATATGGTGGTGGATGAGCCCATGAGTCTTTCAACGCAGCTCTCACCAAAGTAGGTAACTGAGTATGGTTTGAAGCAAGGACCCTGTCCTTCAAGTTTACGGGTTGTGTCAGTCAGGATTACTTCCAGGCCAGAATAAAAAAGACGTATTACGAGAGGGGGATGGTATTTAATGATAAAAATCACCAAAAACAGGATCCGGAACGAATAAGGGCCACGACACCACTATATACATCAAGTGAATCTAAAAAGCTTGATTTTGTCCTCCTGTGGTATAAGATTAGGCGGTATACAATCGGATATGATGAAACCAAGTATGTCTAGAGATTCTCGTAGCTGCCATAAATGACTGCATCATTTATAGACGCGAACTTGTCGTGAGGAATCGATAGAGGTCAAAAAGTTTATTGCCTTGGTGTAATTCGCATCAAAGGCACTTTGCAAACAACGGTCTAGATTGTGGCACAAACCCCTATACCGTCGAAGTTGAAGACCCAAACGAAGAATGCATTTAATGACCTCCTGGTTAAAGCTGATGGAGCCTGTACAGAGTACCTCATGTCAAAGTTGAATTCGGAGACTTCAATCCTAAGATCGTGTTGGAAAATCTTTTCGGCGGATAAGTTACTACACACATGTCCAGCCTCCACAGGACAACAGCATGTAACGGCTTCCGACACATTATTAGAATTTGCCGCAGCTCATAACACTTTAGTAAGCAGCACTAGGCTCCTAAGGCTCAGAAACCACGAAGGCAATCTGGAGGTCTCCAGATGTCGAACCGCTAAACAAATAGACCATCAACGCAAGGCACACATCTAACATCCTGAATGTATTTCTAAGGAAGAAACAGCGAACCGCTCGAAATACAATGTTGAATGCATTAGCACCCTCACGCCCGGAACAGCCAGAGCCTTCATAGAATGCTTGGGTGCAAGATTCTCCGCTCCCCAGGGATAAGTTAAAGTTTGAAAGCAGCATTTGCAGCATGCCTGCTTAATGGGAGTTAGGTAGGAAGAGTGGAGGAGGTACAAGAAAGAGAATGAACTGCACACCAAGAGTAAGTCCCGTAAACTATAGTATTTTGATGTTTTTGCTTGGGGTTCGTCGAATACACGATAACATAAAACTTATTAAAACTTATTTCACACTTAACTCAACTTCGCTACTTAGTATTCAACTAGTATTCAACACTTTATTTCAATTCAATCACTTTTTGGTTAGCATCATTGAGAAATCCTTTGAGAATAGGGATTTTACTCTAGTATCATTTCTTGACATTGAAGGAGCCTTCAACAATGTCGGAACGGAAGCTGTCACAGCTGCACTCCTGAAGCTGAAGGTTGACAACTACCTCTGCAATTGGATCGACCGTGTTCAGAGGCACCCCACAGGGCGGGGTACTATCGCCACTACTATGGCTCCTCGTAGTTAACGAACTACTCTCGATCCTAGCGAAAAACGGCCTTAAAGTTATAGCTTATGCTGACGATATTTCGATAGTGGTAACAGGCAAGTTCCCACCCACTATTAGGGACAAAATGCAATTTGCACTTAACAAATTAGCTAGGTGGACAGATAGTGTCGGTCTCGGAGCAAACCCGGCAAAGACTGAACTTGTACTGTTCACAAGAAAGTATAAAATACCTCCCATAACTCCACCAACACTGAAAGGCGTTGAACTGTCACTTGCAGACCACACTAGGTACCTGGGAGTTATATTAGATAAGAAACTCAGTTGGAAACTGAATGTACAAAGCCGTGCAAGGAAGGCCTCTATTGCATTGTATTCCTGCAGGAAAATCCTAGGCCCAAACTGGGGACTCCAACCCAGGATTGTGCACTGGATATACACGGCAGTCGTCAGGCCCATACTTATGCACGGAGTACTAGTCAGGTGGAAGGCACTAGAAAAGAGTAGCAACATTGCTATATTAAAGAAAGTTCAAAGACTATCCTGTATTCGTATCACAGGTGCTCTTAGAACAACCCCTCGGCTGCACTTGACATAATGCTCCATTTTCTTCCCGTTGACATCTTTGGTAAAGTGATGGCAGCGAAAGCAGCACTTAGGCTTAGGGATTCCTCGCAACTGACTCGTGACAACATGGGACATGCTAGCATCCTGAACGGCCACGATACCATACTTCGCAACTCGGACTACGTTGTCCCATACCTCGACTTCAATGTCAAATTCAAGAACAAATTTCCAAGCAGAACCGCCTGGGAGTCAGGTGAGGTCTTAAATGCATCTGCAATAGAAATCTACACTGACGAATCGAAAACAGCACTTGGAGTAGGATCAGAAGTCTTTTCCGGTACTCTAGACCTATGCATCTCCAAGCGCCTCCCAGTTCACTGCAGTGAGTTTCAAGCAGAAATTACAGCCGTTCGTGAAGCCGCGGCCTGGTTTTCAATCAACTCAATAGACAGCAGCGCTATTGTTTTCTTTGTAGACAGCCAAGCTGCGATAAAAGCCTTGGAATCGCCAACGATACGATCCAAGTTGGTAAAGCAATGCCGCAAATCTCTCAACGAGATTGCTGTCAGGTGCGACATATCCCTGTGCTGGGTTCCAGGCCACAGGGATATTCCAGGCAACTGAAGAGCCGACGAACTAGCTAGAGAAGGTGCTAATGCTAACCCGACTCATACAACGGAACCGGCAGCACCCATAAACTCGATAAAGTTCCACCTGGACGTCGAAGCCATCACAATAGCAAACAATAGGTGGAATAACATCAGCACATGTCTCTCTTCCAAACAAATCTGGCCAAAGCTCGATCGTAGGCAAACAAAGAGACTCATCTCCTTCAATAGGCTGAATCTTAAAAAGATAATTGGGGCCCTCACAGGCCACTGTCTGGTAGGGCGACATGCCAGAAGACTTGGCGCCCCCCACCTGATCCTCGGGTCTTCCCTTACAGGGCTGGACCAGTGTGTGCTTTTACCGCTTCGGTTGCCCTCACCCCTCCACCCCCTCGGGATCATCGGCACATAATTCCCACTGGTAAGAGTTCATACTGTTTCGGTTACCCTTACTTTCCTGTTCCACGTCCCCTTCCCCCCATTTCTAATGGGAGTCGCCTGTGATTACGGGCTTATACCGAAGACGGTTACCCTACACCAGCTTCTTGCGCTAGTACTCCTCCTTACCTCCCATGTAAGGGCTTACACCGAATTCGATTACCTCTGCACCCTCCCATCCTCTAGGATAATTCCTAGCAGAGAAGCAGTTGGCACGGACTTATACCGAAATCAGTTGCCCTGCCGGGCTTTTCTAACACGGAAACCATTCCTCATTTACCGCATCAAGTTCGCCTCTCCCATCCTCAAGGCAAATTCCCATCTGGATTTCAGCAGTTACGAGATCACCCTCTCTTCAGAAAGTATCTCACTGGCCCCCCTCAATCCTGCTGACAGTGGTTCACACCGTAACGGTTATCCCCCAGCCCTCTTTGGTACAGGTTCACACCAAATGGGTAGTTGTCATTTAGGTCCTCGGGCTGGTAACTCCGGTCCTACAAGTGGTATCACAATGGACATCTTTTGGTCTAAGTGTGCTCCTGCCTAGCGGGGGCAGCCACCCAACCTAACCTAACCTACTTTGCTATCGATTTTCACAAGTCAACGCTTAACATGTCACCCGTATATTTTTACAAATAAAGCACCTTCTAGTACTTTCTGTAGGAATAATCAAGAATAAGAATCCACTTTGGTTATTTTCTTTTGGTATACTTTTCCGCTTAATTCCAGGGAGGGGAAATTTTCGATATCGAAATTTGAATTTCGAAGTTTGCTGTCAGCTGACTAGAATGACAGTTGGGTGTGTTCGTTTAGTAAAACGAGCGGGTCTGTTCGTAAAGTGATTCGATGGGTGCATTCAGCGATTCTTTCATATCGTTTTATTTCTTACCGCCACATTACATTGCCCCCCTCTTAGTTTTGTTCGTCCCGAACAAGCACATCTGACACCAGCGCTGTAATCAAACGAAGGATAACTCTTGCCAATCGCTGTTTCTTTGGGCTAAGAAGGCAATTGAGTATCAATGCCCTCTCTCGAGCAACTAAAGTGTCCATGTATAAGACCCTCATCATCCCAGTCCTGCTTTACGGTGCAGAAGCATGGACCCTGTCAAAGGCGGATGAAAACACTTTAGGCTGTTTCGAGAGGAAAATTCTTCGGACGATTAACGGTCCCGTCTGCATAGACGGAGAGTGGAGGAGGAGATATAACATCGAACGGACATGTACGGGCTGTACAGCGATACCGACCTAGCCAGAAGAGTCAAAACACAACGTCTACGATGGCTGGGTCATCTAGAGCGGATGGACACCAACGCCCCGGCCCGGAAAATCTTCGAATCCACACCGCAGGGAGGGCGCGGTAGAGGAGCCCCATGACTCAGGTGGCGCACGCAAGTGGAAGGGGACCTCAGCCAACTTCGCGTGCGAAACTGGAGACGGCTAGCTCGAGACAGAGCTGGCTGGCGAAGCTTGTTGGCTGAGGCCCAGGTCCACCCCGGACTGTAGCGCCACCTTAAGTAAGTAAGTAAGAACAGGCACATCATCATTGCTTCCGTGTAAGCATGGCAGTCCGGCGAAATAAAAATTCAGATGAAGTGTATACAGTTGTACTATGAATAGGGTTTCGGTATAAATAAATGGCACAACAGCTCGAGGTGAACCAGGGCCAACTTCTCAACAATGTATGCTGGTGTGTTAATTTCTTTACATACAAGGGGACCTACAATTTTTTGCCGAATCCGAACGGCACTTTGAGAAGTTTTTCAAGACAAATGATACTCTCGGAGGGCTTGTCAGACCCTCGCGGAGGTGGGGACCATGAAAAAGAACAAGTCTTTTTATTTTTTTAGGTGACGATGGCAGGGTTTCGGTATACAATGAGGAATAAAGGTATTCGCCGATCCCAATCCCGTTGAGTTGCGTCCACGACTTTAGAGAGATGTTCCTTCAAGGTCTTATTAAAACGTTACGCACAATTTCATCTGAATGCGGGTGAAGGTGTGTGGTACGTAGGTATCTTTTGAAGTCCAATTGATGTGCATACTTCCTAGAATATCTTCAACTCGAAACTTCGTCCTTGATCAGAGTGTAATTCCATAGGCACACCGAACTTGAACATGCACACCCTGTTGTTGAAGCGGGGTTTCAGCTACCTCATTTGGGATCGCAAATGCCTATATCTACAAGGATTTAAAGATTGACGCGAAATGGACCTACGATGTCGACGACGATTCTTCCGAAGGGGGAACCAATGTTGTACTGGTGCATTTTACCTCTTGTTTTGACCGTAGTGCTCTTTTGTTAATAGCAGCACAAGTTGTACATTTTCGACACCAGCTCTCACCGTCGTTTGCACTCAACCAGAATCAGAATCCCACAGTGCTGTCTTGAAATCAACCCGGATTTGTCCGGATTATAATAGACTCATACCGGACTCCGTACAGGTCCTCGGGGGTTCTTTCGGATTAATCCGATCATAAATAATGATCTTTGGTCCACGCTGCAAATATTTCATTGTTTCGATTCTTCTTACCTCGCTCCAAAATTAAGGCTTAGCGCAAATGGACACTAAGTATCGATACCCGGGTGTTTAACTGTCGTGAAAAATTAAAGTAAGGGAGGAAAGAGTATCAATACCCTCATAATAAAACATCATATGATATGATAATAATATGACGAAAATATCCGAATAAGTATCCAGTTCATCGCAAATGTATTATGTTGGGTACACAGCAAAATTGTTGGCTCTGTATGTCCAAAAAACGCCTTTCATAGCTACATTATAAAAGGCGCTTTTTGGTGAAGTTTTTTTTATGAAAACCCAAACTACGGACAAGTATAATGCATTATGGGGGTCCAATCGCGAACTCCACACATTAGGAGGGCCATTGGTGGATGAGTTCAGATCCTAGGCCAGCTCAATAAGCAGAAAAAGAATTCCGCAGAGTATTTTATTGAGCTTATCAAAAAAAGCTGCAGTGTTTGTCCTCGAAAACATCGCGAAAAAATTCCCATATACCTGCCCCAATATTTGATTTAAAATTAGCACATATTTAAAACCCCCGGTGGAATTCCCATCTAAATCTGACTTTTGAACTGATAACCCATCATTATTGGGATCTTTTCAAAGACTTTTGAATTCTCTCAAAAATCCCCCTGTACAGCTACAAACTGCGACGCATTGAGATAAGAACTTGCGAGCCTATATAAACTCAAACGAATAATTTCTAGATACTCCAGTCTTACAGTCTAGTCTCTTTGTGCAGTACACGTTCTAGAAAAATAAAAATTTTGCAAAATGATCGCTAAAATCTTAGTGTTGCTTTCATGCCTTGCATTGAGCTGTGCATTCTTACACCCTTTGGTGCCCAGCTTGAGTCCATCTTCGTTTTCACAAATGGGTGTTAGGGAAGTACTGCCCATCTATATTGACGAACAGGTTGATTTGGGTGATAATCACGCCATTGTGACGTTTGACAGTCCTACTGAAACGGCATTACAAGAGGAGGACACAGTAAGTAGTATTTTTTTGGCAATTGTGAGTGCGTAACTAATTTGATAATCATAGCAGGACGAAACAGGACTAGCTAGAGAAAAAAGGAGTACACGAAGAAGGATAACTGTCGTTTGTAGATATACACACACAACTAAATCCGGAGCGCGGCATTATAAATGTTAATTAATAATTCTTTAAGTTCTTAAGTCTATTTTTTTAACATGTGTTATTTATAAGTGAAAGACCCTTGCAGCTTTTTTGTCCCTATACACTAAGAAAAATTAAAATTTTTTTTATAATATTAAATAAATTTCAAATAATTCTAAAAAATTTGAGTTTTAATAATTAAATAATATTCTATTATATTATAATTTGTAAATAAGTGCAACATGTAAAATGTTGGCTAAATTTTTTAAATTAAACTCTTTGAGCGTTCGCGAACTTGTAAATGGGGTAATACCTCCAGTCGAATTCCTATATACAAGGCCGAACAGTCGCTGGCCAAACGGTTACCCTAGCCCTCATTACTCTTTTTGGGTAAGTCCCTAACCAATCGACCCTCGATTGGTAACCTTCGGAACAGGCTTCTACCGACACTGGCTGCCTTGACCTTTTTACCCAAATTGTGTAGGTAGTCATCATTTGGGTCCGGCGTCGGGCTGATAATTCCGGTCTTTCCGAAATTGGATGTGCGTTTGAGCGGGTACAGCGACTTAAATAACCTAACCCTACAGCGACTTAAATAACCTAAACCTAATAACCTAATAATAATCGGGTACACCTCGACACTTGTGTTGCAGTTTTCATAGTTTTTATCTTAGGCGGTATTATTCGTTTGAGTCCTGGCCTTGGGCCAACCTCCCAATTGGTAGATTCTGCCACGAACTTTACAAGTCATGTTTTAATTCATAGATCTCTTCTTGCTGGTTTTCTGTTAGGCCTTAGTTAAAAGAGGGTTATTAATGGACAAAAAAACTACACCCCGATCCTGTTTAGATGCTGATGAATATCAACATTTTTCCATATTTCACAACTGCCGCAAACTCTGACTGCGACAGTTAACAAGTGTCAGTCTTTGGATCAATAATATTGTGGAGGTTAGTTTCAAAACTCAGTCATTTTAAGAACCATGGCAAAGGTAGAGATGTTGAAGCTTACATTTTAAATAAAGTAAGGCCTGAATGGCAACCAAAGTTAGGGTAGGGATAGAAACAATTTCTTTGACGCGTTATGGTCACGAATCTATCTTAAAATCTTGTGAAACGAATTCCGAAAAAAACCAGTGAGTAAGTGCTACAGTGTGTACGCAGAAGTTACAGTCCGTAAAACGGACCGTTGAGTACCCTATCCTTTCCCACATTGTAAAATGCTGATGGCAAAGTTATTTTTTGACATTTTATAAGTGATGCAAACTTCGAAAAGGGGCGTGGTCCAACCGCCTCTAATAGCAAACTATTAATTATAAGATACTTCCACAGATATTTCCAAGTTACACTTAAATGTACGTAAAAATGCAATTTTTTGATTCAAATTCAATATTTTTGAAAAATCGACCCCTAAAAGGGGCGTGGCTAAAAACTTTATGCAAACGAAATCAGGACTGAAGTCTCGTTTACCTAACCTGCTACTTTTTTTGTTTCATGCTTTCCTAAATTAGGCTCAAGGCCAGTCGAAATTAAGTTTTTCTTGAAAATTTTAGGTTTTTCTTCAATTCTGCCTCCAAATGTGGGCGTGGCCCAAAGTCTTGTATTAGCAAAATGTGAAACTAAGCGTTTTCTACATAAAATATTAAGCAAATTTTTTTCAATTTCGAGCAAAAATACTGAGTAAACTGCATTTGAAAATTTACCCTTAAAACAGATGCCACGCCCACTAGAGGAGGTTTACCAATTAAATTTGCCCTTTTGAAGTCCTACATTCATTAGGAGACAAATGTCAAATTTCAGCGTTTTAGAACGTCTTACAGTTTTGAAAACTCTGGAGGCAGTTGCACATTTAGACCGATTGTGGGCGTGTCTTTGGGCGGATTTCAAAAATGTTTACACTTGTACTGCTTCGCATGACGTGGACCTTACGTACGAGTTTCAGCACCCTAGCTCAAAATCTAAGGCCTAAAAACTTGTGACATACAGACGGACATGGCTCATTCGATTCAGAATTCGGTCTCGATCATATGCCCTTAAGGTCTTGGGGGTCTACCATTATTATTTCACCGTGTTACAAACTATGTGACAAATTTAATATACCTCCTATCCTAAGGGATGGGGTATAAAAATTGGAAAAGAAGCGCCATATTTTTAAGAAAATAAACTTTCATTTCCGCGACGATAAGAATTACATTAATTAAAAAACCAACCGAACGTATCGTTGCTTATATTGGGGTGCGGCCCCTATGACAAAGCCATACAAAATTGAATTTTATATGGAAAAGTGAAAAATTACAGCAATTTAGAATTCTACAAATATTATAACAATGGCTAGTCCTATGATCATTCAAACGCTGCCAGGCGAACATCGTTAGGAACCTTTATGTTATAATGATGCTGACATTAAGTGACAAAGGAATTAAAGTGCGGGACAACTTCCTGATGGGTGCAGCTTATATGACGAGTTTAAAGCCATTGAGAGGAAGTTAAACTTGGTCACAAAATAAGACCAATCTCTCCATCTCACAGTAAAGCCGCAATAAATTCACCAAGATCCAAGACCAGATTGGACGTCTGAGGTATAAATGTCCAAAGAATGTATGCAAAGAACCTACATTTTATAAGCCCATTGAAACTAATGAAATTAAAACAAGTGAGTAAGTGCAAGAGTTCGTATGTTCTATACACCCGACCCTATTTATCCTGATGTAACGCACCAAATCTAAAAGATTTTTTTAGCCTTAATTTTTATACTCCCGAGTAAAACCCCCGAGTTTTTTGCCCTGAATTCATAACTGTATTTCAGTTATTTGTATTTGCCACGCCCCCAAATATGGGCATGGGCTGAAACTTAAAATCAATTAATTATAATTTCGGTAGAATCACGAGAAAGCAAATTAATGCTTAAAAAAAAAACAATTTTCTTCTTAAAACGCCCCCTAAAAGTGGGTGGAGCTCAATGCTTTGTATATAACTAACTGAGCAAATGGTAAAAAGAAATAAATTTGATATTTCAAATTTTTTTCAATTAAGAATGAATTTTCGGAGAAATCTACCATGTTAAAAGTGGGCATGGTCAATAATTTGGGTGGTGAAATTTTTGTCTCATTAAAGGCGTCAGGCTATAACTGAGCTGCACAAAAATTTAAGTTCCTAGGCCTAATGTAACTTGACCCAAAGACGTTTTAAAATAAAATGTAAATTTAAGGTTGTCTGACATCCAAGTCAATTGTGGGCGTGGCTGTGGGCGGAACTTATCAATTTTCATACTTTATCTGAACAAAATAGGAGCTTAGCTATACCTGCTCCAAGTTTCATCAATTTGTAATGATATTGATGCACTGTCCGATTCCATCTTAGGAATTGTTTCCCTATATCCTAATAATGAAATCGTGATTACGGGCGATATCAATATTCATAATTCTAAGTGGATTCGACAATCTGGTCAGACAACACCCAAAGGAAGGTATGTCGAGACCTTTGCTGCGTTAAATCATCTGACGCAACTTGTAAAGGAGCCTACACGCGAACCAAACATTGATAATCATTCCGCCAATACTCTGGACTTGTTTTTCAAGTTCCCATCCCCATAAGTATACGGTAAATGTGCTATCCCCCTTAGGCTCGTCAGACAACTGCGTCTTATTAGTCAAATTCTTATTGGGTAGCCAACCTAATAAGCAATTTAATCCTAAAAGAATAGCCTGGCGGTACGAGAAAGCCAATTGGGACGGCCTCAATAGCTTCTTCGGACGTTTCAACTGGTCCCTGTGCTTTCTCGATAACAACGTGGATGATAACTAAAACCATTCTCCTATGTATGAGATCTTTTATCCCGAACAGGCTTAAGAGCATCAAACCTAAGGAAAAATCGTGGTATGACTCGAGCTGTAAGGAGGCGATTAGGTTGAAGGGAAATAAGCCAAATCCAACGCAGGTAACCCGGAAAAAGTTCAAACAAGCCAGAAATGATTGTAATGCTCATATTCGCCGCGTTAAGTTCCTTTACGACCAAAAGCTGAGGCAGAAAATTCTACATTGTCCCAAGGGTATAGCAAAAACTTTTGGTCTTTCGTAAAAAATGTGAAAAACTGTGCCTCATCTTCAATCCACACACTCGTTTACAATGGCATTCCAGCTATCACTGTCACCTCTATTTACAAAGCAAATCAACTTGCAGCGCATTTCGCTGCCCATTGAATAAAGAGACAAGGAAGTGGTATTTTTGGGGAAAAATTAGTTGCGTGAGTGCGGACTACTTATGTGTTGAACCAGGCATGTCATGAGCGACGGCTCGAGGTTAATACGTTTCTGGGAGCTGACTCTACTTTTGTTAAACATTCCTGAGTTAAGGTGACATTTGTACCCCGATTCGTGATACATTCGATACATTCACTTACAAGTCGATACCCGACATCGGGCGACTAATGTCAAAATAAATGCTTCACTCACACACACTGTATATGTGAAAAAGAGCTATTCCTTGTCTCTTTATTCAATGGCTCTACCCTCCAAAGCGTCGATAAAACCATGGGACGAATTGGCTTCGTACAGTTAAAAGAGTACTTCCAGATCTCAACATTCACAAATCCGCTGGTCCAGATGGAATATCCCCTATTGTTCTGAAAAGGTGTTCTTCCGAGCTGGCAAAACCATTGTGTGAGGTATTTCTTTGGTCCTACTTCTCAGGCCTCTTTCTGAGTAGACGGAAAACAGCATTTGTGCAGCCCGTACCTAAAAGAGGGCGGTTCTTCTTCTCCCTCAAGCTATCGTCCAATTGCACTAACTTCCCTTCTTTCTAAGGTCATGGAAACGCTGATTAATTTTCAGCTTATGAAATATCTTAAATCACGAAAACTTCTTAATGACTGGCAATACGGTTTTCGTAGCAAACCGAGAATTGGAACCATGCCTTGCATCTTCTTGGTGAAAGCAAGATTGTTGCGCTTGATATTTCTAAAGCATTTGACAGAGTTTGGCACCAAGCTGTCTTCTCGAAAATGCGTGCATTTTGAATCGACGAAACTTTTATACAATGGATTAGAAATTACCTTTCGAACCGTTTAATTCAAGTTGTTTTGGATGGCTTCAAGTCTGCAGTTCATAAAATAAACGCTGGAGTTCCCCAGGGCTCTTTTTTGTCTCCGACACTCTTCCTAGTTTTCATAAACGATCTCTTGTCTGCTACTACTAATCCAATTCACTCCTTTGCCGATGAGAGAACCCTCAGTTTTTCATCTTCGTTCTTGGTTCCTCGCTCCTGTTCTTCGGACGTAGAACTGAACCGGCAGCGTATGTCAAACTTATTAAACTCCGACCCTAACAGCATTGTATCATGGGGATCTCTTAACAGAGTGGAGTTTAATGCTGCAAAAACTCAATGCTGTCTTCTGTCATTGAAGCAAAATCGTATCACCCAGCCATTATCTATGAATGACACTTGCAGCGCTGAAACCGAAAGGCTTTCCATCCTCGGTATGTGTGTCAATAAAAACCTGGCTTGGAATAACCACATATTCGACGTCGCCAAGAACGCTGCGAAATTCCTAGGTATCCTTAAAAGATTCAAGAAATATTTCACCCCCTCTGATTTGGCTATTTTATGCAAGGCCTACATCCGCCCTAAACTGAAATATAATTCTCAGGTCTGGGCTGGTGCTTCTAAAACCACACTGCACCCGCTAGATAGGATACAAAAACGTGCGATAAAACTCTATTGACTCACTGGAACATCGACGCAATGTCTCTTGCCTGCCATTGTTTTATCGTTTTTCCTACAAACAGTGTTCCACTGAAATAGCCAATTGCATTGGAGTGCAGGAGTGTTCCCACTGAGGCACTTCTCCTTGCATCCGGACGGCAGCGGAGAAATTCCCCAGATTGAATCAACGGTGGCGTCCATAGTTCCAGTCAGGCCGAACTACTTAGTGAACACCTTATATGGGCTACTACGACGTATTCGGAGCTCAGGCCTATAAGGAGCGGGCTATCCGGCTCTCCGTCCTTAGAGCTAAACAAAGGATCTGGTCCTCCATCTGGTCGTGCCGTCGGGGTGACTTCCCGGCCACGTAAAGAAACACCAGTTACGAAGCAGAAACAAGCCTCGGATTCGGACGCATTCCGTTGCAATCCGCCCCTAAAAAAATTCAACCCTAATACTCGCCAAATATCGAATGCAAATCAGTCCACTCTTGAGCCCACTTGCGGACGTACTGTAAAGTTAAGAGGTTCTTTTATAAGCCGTACTACGCGAATGTGGAATGTCCTGCCACGATCGGTCTTTCCTGCGCAATACAACCCTCAACTATTCAAAACAAGAGGGCATCGGTACCTCTCCTCCTTTTCCTCTTCCTCTAATCCTTTCCGCCCGTGAGATGTCAAACTTCAAAAGGGTAATAAATCACTTGATCGCGAGTTCACCATGAAGAAAGAAAAGATTTCTAGCTCAATTTGAAAGACCTAAACTCTTCGCACATACGGACAGTTGGGCGGGCATGGCTTAATCAATTTACCTCCGGGACGTAGCTAGGGCATCGGTGGTATTAAGGTTGGGCGGGAGTAAATTTTACTTGTTGAGGAGGGTTGATAGATAAATGCAAGTATTAATATTAGGAGATTTACACCTACAAGTCAATAGCTTTTTAAAGGTACAAAAAAAATAGGGGGTCCAAAACTCCTTCTCATGCACGTTAGCGGGGGACCGCCATTTTTTTTTTCCTTTTTGAATAGCACCAAAAGGCAACATAGAGAAGTGAATTTTGCGTAAAAAATAAGAAGAAAAAGGATTTGCCCTATTTTAAGCCCTCTTAAAGTGTTAAAAATTGTGTTAAGAAGGTATTAAAATTCTACCAGGCCCAAAGCTCGGAAAACATCCAAACAATGGTCTTAACTAGTTCACTAATTTATCTCTTGAATTTTGTATTTGTGAGCTTAAAACTATTTTTGGTCCTACTCGAGTCCATTCTGGATAAATTTGTGTCTGTAAAATTGTTTTAATGAAAAAAAAACTCAAAAAAATCACAATTGCTCTGAAAATTAGAAACTTTAAGCTCGGGTATAAGGTCTAAGAACTTTATCTGAACTCGAAAATTCAGGCTCCAGTATGTTCTACTCACAAAAATGCAACAATTCGCAGGCATTTGAGGCCAATGCAAAACATTAATTTTTGTAGAACATTGACGAGAGTGAGAAATTAGTACTCATATCCAAGGCTGGTATGGCTTCCGACGCACCCCTATAGTTTGGTTTACCACAAGATGCTGTAGAGAACAAGAACCTAATAATTTTTTTCTAGCTTGCTATAGCAGAAGCTGTTCCCTTATACAGAACTTAAGTTCGAAAGCTTTTAAATATTTTTGCTGCAAGATCAACTAATGCTTAGAGGCAGACTAATCTTTAATAAGATGGGGTTCGTGTCTGTACAGGTAAGTCCTTGTAAGACTTGTGTAGGTGATAAAAAAGCTATCAAATTGAGCAGGTATTCTCTAACTTAACCCGTCGATGACTGAGTTAGAACCGTTTACACGAATGCATGAAATATAATTTTCAGCTTTTCAAATGCTTTGCAGAATTGTACTGATGAATTGTACTGATGAATTGTACTGACTGAATTGTACTAAAGAGTTGTACTTCTTTTTTTTTTTTTTTAATACTAGGGTGGACGGAGGCTAAAACTCCAAAATCTTTCAAAGATACCAATACGCCCACTATAGCAGGGATATAATACCGAAGTAGCCGATATTGGTTATGTCCGATTTCCACGTGCTAAAAAACCACCCATTTATGAGAGACACTATGAAACTGCCAGAGCGCACTTCATAGTAGTAAATTTTCGCTCTCTCATAATACTTCTTGACTACAACTAAGTTAACTTAAAAAGTAGTTTACGCTTCCGTAGTGTTTATCTGTTTGGGTAGGTTGCTATTCAGTGAATGCACCAACTGAGCCGTTTATTCGTGCGGCTTCACCCTACGCCGCTAGATCGAAGGGTCTTGTTCTTTGTAGTCGTCGCTCGTTGTTTACAACGTTAAGAGTCTCGTTGAGAGTACGGATCATTTCATTGTTGCAATGAACATGAAGGCGAGCATTTAGCTTTCGAGCAAAGTTTGTTACTTCTTCGCTCACGGTAGCTATTCCTAAATCTCTGTGAATATCACTATTCCTAATATACCATGGAGCATTCACAATTGCTCTTAGTGTCTTGTTTCGGAAAGTCTGCAACATGGACATATTGCTCGGCTTGGTACAACCCCAAAGTTGTATACCGTATGTCCAGGTCGGCTTTAACACCTGCCTGTACAAGAGCAGTTTGTTATATGTGCTTAGTTTCGAAAATCTTCCAATCAGCCAATACATTTCCCTGAGCCTAATCTCGAGCTCGTCACGCTTCTTCTTTACGTGTGGTTTCCACCTTAGTTTAGCGTCCAGTGTCATCCCTAGATATTTCGCTTCATTTGCATAAGGTGAAACAGAGGTGAATTGTTAACCCTTCTGTAAGTGAAATTCACATGCGTAGACTTGTTCTCGTTAAGAGCGATTCGCCAAGTCTTCGTCCAGACACAAAATCTGTCCAATGCTCGTTGGAGGTTTCTCGTTGATGAGTCGACTGATTCACCTGATTCAAACGTGGCCACGACTGTCTCGTCATCTAGAGGTATGTCTCTTGTGTAGAGGAGGAACAGGGTCGGACCAAGGACGCTTCCCTGGGGTACGTCAGCCGGAATCGGCTTGAAACTCGAGTATTTACTACTACACCTAACACGAAAGAGTCTGCTTTCAAGATAATTTTCCAATATTTTAAACATGTCTTCCGGCAAATTTTGCCGTAGCTTATATTTCAAGCC
Source organism: Neoascia interrupta (assembly GCA_947623515.1). Classification (NCBI taxonomy): domain Eukaryota; kingdom Metazoa; phylum Arthropoda; class Insecta; order Diptera; family Syrphidae; genus Neoascia; species Neoascia interrupta. Next base: position 50,471,824 of record OX392463.1, read on the forward strand.
TTCGTGCCATACCTTGTCGAAGGCTTGCGATACGTCGAGGAAAGCACTTGAACATATTTTTTTCCCTTCTTAGGCTTTTTCAATTTCATGCCTTATTGTGTAGACTTGATCTATTGTGGAATGGTTAGGTCTGAAACCGAATTGATAATCCGGGATCAAGCGTCTTTCTGCAATTATTGGTTGTAATCGCTTCAGCAGAAGTTTCTCGAATACTTTCGATATTATCGGCAGAAGCGATATGGGCCTATAAGATTTTTTATCATTTGCGCATTTCCCCGGTTTTGGAACCATAATGACTTCAGCAACTTTCCATTGTCTTGGAACGTATAGAAGTCTAAGAGAAGCGTTTATCATATAAAGTAGCTTGACTAGTGCCTTTTTTGGTAGTTCTTTCAATATTTCGCCAGTGATCAGGTCGTAACCCGGGGCCTTATTATTTTTAAGTTTGCTTATTGTCTGTCGGAGTTCAACTAACGAAACTTTTTTTCATTCTAAAGCTATCAGGTTCCGCGTTGTTGCTTTGAACGTCAGCCAACGGCGGACCGTCGAAAGGCTTGAATGTTTCTTCTAAATGTTCAGCAAGCAAATCCGCTTTTTCTTTGTCTTCTTTTGCCCAATCGCCGTTAGCTTTTTTTATTGGTGCCGAGTGGATTAAAGGTTTCTTGATAGACTTAACTGCTTTCCACAGCGAGTAGTTTGAGCTCGTATCCGCCGACAAGCCTTCAAGGTATTCAGTGGTCTCACGATTCTTAAAATCTTGCAACATTTCTTTCAGCTTGTTAGAGAGGTGGTTCAAGAGGGTTTTGTCTGGGGGAGCCCTCGTGCCTTGCCATCTTCTACGCGCTCTTCTCTTTTCACGAATCAATTCTTCGATTTCGAGCGGATATATTTTACGTACATGCCCGTCGTTGCTAACTGCGTTCTTTTGGGACGAAGTGTTGTTCCAAGCAGCGCTCTGAATTGCTTCAATGAATTTGTCAACTGCGGTTTCTAACTCGAAAGGAGTTTTCAATGGCACATTCAAGCCAACACGCTCCTTACAGTTCTTTCTGAATGCGTCCTAGTTCATGTTTTTGCTAGCTAATCTGGGAGCTCTTTCTATTTTCGCCAGTCTTCCACCCATCTTCAAGATTACTCCTGAGTGGTCTGAGCAAAGATCATAGCACTCTCCGTCTCTAATATATTTGGGGTACCCTTTAGCGATGAAAAAGGCGACAAGGTCAGGCTTTTTATTCCTGTCGGTTGGCCAATATGTTGGCTTTCCCGTGGAGAAGAAGTCCACCCCACGTTTCATACTGTTTTTGTACAGTAATCTGCCCCTTGGTGAATTGCATCGTGAACCCCAAAAAGTATGCTTCGCGTTAAAGTCACCCCTAATGATAAAATTGGACCCAATGAAGTCATACATACGATCAAGATCGTCTTCCACCAGTCTATATCCTGGTGGGAAATAACAAGATGCAATGTTGTATCAAGCAGTCAACTTTTACAGAAACTGAACTGATCTGCATAGAGTCTAGCTCAACTTCTGTGTTCTTGAAGTGCTTTATGCAGTTCTTAATGTAGAGGGAGGATCCTCCTCTCGAATTTTGCGAAGGGTGATGTGCGTTCAAAGGTTACAATGACTAATTGTAACCTTTGAGTTTGGGTCAGGACCCGTTTTTAAGGTGAGTTTCCGTAATCATGCAAATATCAATATTATTTTTCCGTAGAAATACTTCTAGTTCGTCTGTTTTATCCAGAAGGCCGATTGCAATCCATGTAAGAATTTTAAATAACTGTTTCATATTCATGTTTTCTAGTAAGTTTTTCGTAGTTTGAACTCGAGCTTGCTCAGTTTATCAAATACCAACTTGTTAATTTTATTCTGATCCTCAAGTGTTTTTAAGATTACAGTGAGGATCTGAGCCACCGCATCTGTTGTGGGCGATCTTGCCTTGTTTTCGTTTGCCGCAACTTGTGCGTATGATTTCGGTCCGACCAGTGGCGGTTTCTCCGCTGCACTTGAACTGGTGCCGCTCTTTTGTGGAGCTTTTACGCCTTTTGTCGACGCCTCCTTTGCCATATCGCACTTTTGATCTACTTTGGCGTCTTTGGAGGCTTTGGCTTAGGAGTTTCAGCAGTTTTTGGACGTCCAGGGCTTGGTTTCTGACCACGAATATTTTCCTTAAGAAGTTCTGGGGTGGTTTCCGTTGCAATTGGCGCAAACTGCTGAAGCCTCCATGTCAACTTTGCACTCTGTTGAGTGCAGAAGAAGAATTGTACTGACGGAATTTTTTAAGGTAGGGCATTTCATTTTTAAGGTAGGTCATTGCACCCAAATGCCCCCTCTCTTGCTACGGGCCTGATTCAACTGTCGGTCTTGATCATTTCTTTATCTTTCTTACCCCCTTTTCGATAAGGTATCACCAAGGGTCCTATACCAGCCAAGGCTGTTGGCTGTTTAGGTCAACTAATCACAATTCATTTAAAACAAATCCACTGCTGTTAAATTTTATGGAACAGAGAGTTTTACTATTCAGAGAATTTAACGCTAATATTATAATCCTTGACAACAGACTGACTTCAGTGTTTCAAAAGCACTTGTTACTCTTTTTTTTGCTGCTTAAATAACTTATAAATCAGTCATGCAACAATAATATAATTGGCATTAAGAAAACTTGTTTTGATTTCGAAATTCTCAAGAGATTTTCCCTTACAAGCTTTATGACACTTGGGCTAGAGTTCAATTGCGGAACTATACAGCACTGCTGAAGGTTTACTCCCTCATTGGGTAAAACTTAAATTATAATAATTTTCTCAACAGTTGTTGTCAGGTCGAAATTCCCTTGTTTTAGCACACGCCTTACAACAAGGTGCCCAACGCTGCCGGCCGATGATCTACGGCAGGTGCCCCGATACGTGCGTGTATCCAGTTTCCATGCGAAGCCAGACGTCTTGGAGTTTTATTGCTTTGATTTTTATCTTCGTTAAAACAGATTTTGGCGAAATGCTCACCTCGGACTGTCGTCTCGTAATATTACAAAATTTTAATGGGTGGGTAAAAACCTTTACAAGACATAAAAATTTCGTATGACAATACGAAATAAATTTCACAGAGACCACAATCAAGCTGACAGCGCATTTAATCTTAGGATCAAATAAATGTTCGCAAACAGATGCAGCACCTGCAGAGCCGTGAAGAAGCGACGCCCATTGTTAAGCAATTCGCACATGCGCAAATAGCTGACTAATCGATGCCGATTACTGATGTAAGCGAGTTTCGATTTTGGGCGGTTTTGGTGTTATGTCTGCAAGGGAAATACTCAGACCCGGCACGAGGCGGACAATGCGCCTTGGCACAAGATTTAGACACAGCCTTGCCAAATGAATAATATTATCGCGACCCATCGATGGAAAAATTTAATCGCCAATTATTGGACACTTAGAGTGGGATTAAAATCCCAAAAAAAAAATACCCACATCGCACCAGCAGCACTCTGCATATGGGAGAGAAATGAGTCGGAAAGTTTAAATGCTAAGCAAGTAGGCAGCCGAATAGTTAATGGCCAAGAGTGCTTTTGACCTTTTGCCATATCGCTGCGCGGTGACCGATCGCGGTGATTGACCATGTCCTACAATTACTCTGGTCGCGGTGGGGCAGGCCGCAAAATATTTGTTATACGACTTGTTTATGCTTAGGTTTTTTGAACGCCAAGTGGTGAACGGACGTGAGTTCAACAACAGAAGTTCGTTCCCCAATTGCCAGAGATAATGATGACGAGTGATTTCGTTAAAGATGATGCGCTGTGGCTGGAGCTCGAGGCGCAGTGCGATTGGTTTTTCTTACCTCGGATTGGGTTCTTATAATTACTACTAAGTGCTTATACACTCGTAGGTATATATGCGGCAATCGTACAGGTATGACTAGGTTAGATTACATCATATGTGGTTCCATATAGTCGCCTTGTATAATGCTGATGGTAATCTAACACTTGTTGACAACTTGTTTAGTTGTAATGATGACACTTTTATTAAAAATTTGATGCACGTCCTGTAAGGTGACCAGACAAGGGATAGAAAACCTACTTGCGTCAGTTCAATGCTGTTTCATCCTTTTAGACTTCGCCAAAGACGCGTACAAATGATGCAAAAAGACCCTAAATTATGTAAATCTCTGAGCCTAGGTAAGTGGGATGTTCGAGTCTGGTAGTTAAGAAGGTGTACACACTTATCGTTTTAACCTTTTGCAGGTATTATCAGATTAACGTGATTGCAGTTACTCAAAGGAAGGCGCGATCAGATAATTCCCGCCTAGAGATGTAAATGAAATTCGTCTTCTTTAAACAGAAATAAATGAGTTGCGGCATGAATGAACCATGAGTGGCTTATGATGTGTGAACACTCCATGGTGCAGAAAGTTCGTAGCGTTAATTTCAGGGAGCGACTCAAATAGGACAGGGACGTAAAATGACGTCTTATGGGCATGTAAGGTAAGGTTGATGAATGCTCCTGTGACAGTCTAGGCACAGGCTGACTTGGACCAAAAGTTTGCTTCATTTTGAAACCTTCTCAACACCTGAGGAAACCAAAAAAAAAAAAACGAATTTCAAAGTGACGTTTCTGTGAACCAATCAAGATTTGTATACAAATCTTAAGAGGTCCTTCGAAGATCCACATTGCCTTGGTCTTCGAGCTCATTGAAGAAGCAAAATTACTTATATAAGCTTCACAAAAATTAAAGGCTCTTAAGAATCTAGGATATAGGATGTCAGGAGAGTCTTGAATGTTGGGCATAACTATAGCGAAAGCCCTATACAAATCAAGATAGGTCAAATCTCTGTTCTGCTCAATAGAGACACATACATGACACGAGATCTATAGGGATATAGGTGATAGCACCAGGTATTTTAAACCGAGTCACCAGCACCTATATGGGAACTCAACCTGATGGGGACCTCGATTCTAAAACTCTTTTTCTCGATGTGGTCAAGCCATTACAACCGCAGTAACTTGGCCTTTTAAGCTACGTACATCCACATTTTGTTACCACTCAGAGGGTTCGCTGTTGCATCTTCTTCATGTGACTGGAAAATAGAACTTGCTTAGTTCATAACAAGTGAGTAAGTGCAAGAGTTCATCTGTAACGAAATTCTCAATACCCGACTCTTTACCCAGCAACACACGATTTTCGGCCTGAATACGGGCCACGCACATAAAAAAAGGGCGAGGTCAAGAAGAAAATTTTTATACCCGACCGAGGGTATATTAATGCATATAGTTTGTAACACAGAGAAATAATCATCGTAGACCTCTTAGAGATATGGTCGAGACCGACAAGTGAATCGATTAAGCCATGTCCGTCCGTCCGTCCGTCTGTACGTGTGAAGGTTTTAGATCTTCAAAACGAAGCTAGAGAGTTGAAACTTGGTTCGCGACTTGATTCTTCTGTTGCACAGACAAAGTGTAAGAATTGGCTCAATCGGTCAGCGGCCACGCCCACACGGCTGCAATATGGGATAACCTCTATTTTACATTTTCTTTCAAAATGCCTTTTGGGCAAGTTAGATATGGCGTAGGGGCTCAAATTTTGGTACTGAGGAATATTAGCTCAATACCTTTAACAAGGCAAAAATAGAACCGCCCATAATATCGACCATGCCCACTTTTAACATGTTAGATCTTTAAAAACCCGATTTCTCGGAAAAATGACTCCGAATCGAAAAAAATTATGTGTCAAATATTACAGATATTCTTATTTGTTCGCTTCAAATGACAAAGTTTTGAGCTCCGCCCACTTTAAGGAGCGTTTTTAGGAAAAAACCGTTTTTTTTTTCTTTAATAATTTTCGCTTTTACCGTATTTTCTCATGATTCGAACGCAATTACAATTAATTGATTTTAATTTTAAGCCCATATTCACTTTTGTGGGCGTGTCTTATACTTATTATATATGAATTTGGGCAAAAAAAAAACTTAATGATTTGGTTTTACACGGTATATAGGGTATATAGTTATATAGGGTCGGGTATATAAAAAGTTTGTCACAGACGAACTCTTGCATTTACTCACTTGTTTAAATTTATTTTGTTAGAACCGTGAGGAAATGTGGTTAAAACTTAAGCAAAAAAACAGTCCCCGCCTCCCTAAAAGTGGACGGAGCTCAAAACTTTGAATGGAAAAAATTTAGAGATTTTAATATCTTTAATATTTGTCGCACGCTATTTTTTTGGAATTAAAGTGAATTTTCAGGGAAAATAAGCTTTTTAAGATTATGTATAACACAACCAAAGTGGGCGTAGTCGATGGGCAGTTCAATTTTCGACGTGTTGAAAGCTTTCAGCCGCAATTTCCTTACACCAAAATTTGAGTTCCAATATATTGAGTTCCAATACATATAGACCCCCCTCAATCAAGGGCACCAGCTTAGTCTTCTCTGATGAAGCTAAATATCTGGATCTCGTTTTAGGCAGAAAGCTAAGCTGGACATCTAATACATGAAAGGGTTCGGAAACCTACGGTATAGCACTTTTTCCCTGCAAATGAGCCATTGGAATCAAGTGTTAGCCCAGAATAACCCACTGGCTATACACATCGGTTGTTAGACCGAAAGACGTATGGAACGGTTGTCTGGTAGACTGACTTGGATAAAGCGGTAGATTGTGACAAGCTGAGCTTGGTCCAAATATCAGTTTGCTTATGCATAAGCGGAGCACTTCGCACCTATATGCCTAAGCTGCGCAGGAGATCCTGTTCCATCTTGTTCCCCTTGACATCTTCAGCAGACAAACAGCTGCACACATGGCTACTTCAAAACAAGCTCTCAGTGGAGCGATAGAAGTAGGCCACTCACTATTCTGTTAATATTTAGGATCCGTTCTAGAAACATAAACTTCACCATAATCTAAGTCTATCTTTCCGACTTCCGGATCATTGAAGTGTTTTTCAAGTATGGCAATAAAGGAAGTCGAGTCTTGACTTAAGAATAACGTTATATCCTCTAAGGATATACGATTCTTTTCCAACAGTCAGGCTGCCATCAAGTGCCTGGAACCAGTTTCTATAAACTCTAAAGTTAGCCCCAGACTGCCGATCATCTCTAGGGGAGATGTCGGAGCAATTAAACATTCACCTGTGCTGGCTGCCTGGGCGACATTCCGGGTAACTGCAAGGCTGACGAACTCGACAAGCTGGGCACTACTCTTTGAATCTTAAGTGAGCTTTTATCACTTTACAGTGTTTCTGGTATTGCCTTATACTGATTAAGTGATTTGGTATTCGTTTACAATACACATCTAATTATTAATTAATACTGTTGTTCATATTAAAATTTAATAATTGAAACAATTTCTCTAACTTAGTATTTTTGTATTAAAATTAAATACTTCTTGTATTAAAAGTAGAATTAGATTCTAATAAATCTCTGGTGTTGTCTGTGTATATACAACCCAAAAAATATTAAAAATCGCCCCAATATTTTTAACCGTGTAGCATGCAATAAGGCTTGGACTTCTGCAAACGACTCCTGCTGGAGCTGCATGGATGACGAGGAAGAAGAGACCACTCTTCACCTTCTCTGTACATGCCCCGCTCTCTCTAAGACCCGAAATCTTCCCCTTGGAGCTTTCTTCTATAATGATCATAGCGATCTAAACACTACTGACCCAAAACATCTCACACAGTTCATTAATAGCTCAAAATGGTTCCACGAGCAGGAGGGATTTCCAAATCCACGTGGTCTCACAATGGACTTATTTAGGTCTAAGTATGCCGGTTTCTTTGGACCACTTCAACTTTACCTAACCTAACCTATGCCTTGTTTAACTTGGTCAAAATGTCTTTTGAAATAAAATGTGAAATGCTGTTTCATATTGAAGCCAATAGTGGGCGTAGCCATCGGCGGATTCCACCAATTTTAACAATTTGTCTGTGCGACATAAGAATCAAGCCGTGCCCAAAGCTTCAGCTCTCTACCTTGATTTTGAAAACCTAAAACCTTCACAAATACAAAAGGACAGGGCACTTGTCGGTCTCCATCATATCTCTTCAAGATCTTTAATGAGCCGAAAATTTATTTCAAATTGGTATATTTTTCAATATTTCAAATTGCAGAATTTTTCTTTGGCAAATATGGAAAAAGCGTCAGAAACTGAAATAACCGGCTTTTTGTCTAGATTTTTTGGAAAATCGACCCCTAAAAGGGGGCGTGGCTAAAAACTTTATACTAACGAAATCTGGACTAAGGTCTCGTTTACCTAACCCGCTCCTTTTTTGTTTCATGCTTTCCTATATTAGGCTCAAGGCCAGTCGAAATTAAGTTTTTCTGGAAAATTTTAGATTTTTCTCCAATTCTGCCTCCAAATGTGGGCGTGGCCCAAAGTCTTGTAAGAGCAAAATGTGGAACTAAGCCTTTTCTACATAAAGTATTAAGTAAATTTTTTTCAATTTCGAGCAAAAATATTGAGTAAACTGCATTTGAAAATTTACCCTTAAAAAAGATGCCAACTAAATTTGTCTTTTTTGTGTCTTACATTCATTAGAAGATGCTAAATGTCAAATTTCAGCATTTTAGAACGTCTTACAGTTTTTAGAACACTGGAGGTAGTTGCACATTTAGACCGATTGTGGACGTGTCTTTGGGCGGATTTAAACATTTTTAACACTTGTACTGCTTCGCATGATGTGGACCTTACGTACGAAGTTTCAGCACCCTAGCTCAATATTTAAGGCATAAAAACATGTGACATACAGACGGACATGGCTCATTCGATTCAGAATTCGATCTCGATCATATTCCCTTAAGGTATTGGGGGTCCACCATTATTGTTTCACCGTGTAACGAACTATGTGACAAACTTAATATACCTCCAATCCTATGGGATGGGGTTTAAAAATCCAGGCGAGTCTGTCTGGAACTGAGCGGCTTCCTGGCCGGCCGGCGTTTGTAATCCAGGTTAGAATAGGCCGTAAAGAACCAGGCATCTATTCTATAACGGCTAATTAACCATTCTTTTTTCGTAAAGGCATAACACTTTCGGGTGGAAATGTAAGTGGACCTACCCAACAGACATTTTCTGTTTACGAATTTATGCTCACAAGCCTGTGGTTTCTATTTTTTTTTATTTCTTCTGCTTGCTGCCGTTTGCGATATGCTGACATTGGCCTATTTTAAGGGTAGTCATTACACCTTGATTAGGAACCACTTATAAACCAGTGAGTAAGTGCAACGTGCTATATAAGCTTGGTTCTTATTTGCACTGTGTATGGTGACAGTTTTTTTTTTCGTAAGGAGGGCCTAAAACTGTTCCTGATGACTGTACGAATAGGGATAGCATCACTTTCAGAACTTTGACAGACTGCAATTTACGTGGTACAGAACAACTTATTTGTCTCATTGCCGCAAAATTTATAGATGCATGAGTAAACAGGCACCGCATTTTCGCAAAAATTTAAGTAAGTAATTAGCTTCCATGCAGCACTAATGCTGCTATTTCTGGTCAAAGGTCCTATAGGTATCCATATATCGTACGTTTTGCATGCTATGCTGTCAAATTTCACATTTAACAGTGTTTTGACAGTATTATCTGCAGCCAAAGTTTAAACCCATAGAATCGTACAAGTGCCTTTACCTGCAACAATTTACGTGCCTCATGCATGTCAAAAGTAACACAAATTGCAAGCCGTTGATTTATACGGCCATAAAGTTTTTGCAGATTCAAAGTACATCGGTTCCATACTTGTAATCGATAGAAAACGACCTAATTAAAATCTCAGTAATCTCAGTGTTTAGTGTGAAAAATTTGAACGAAAAACCTGAAGCGTGTATAGTATTTTAGCTGGAGCTTCGTCGCTTTTTTTACCAGCTTAAGCCAAGATCTGTGGCTTGCTTAAGTGTTTATCGTTGGTTCCAGTTGACATCATTTAACCAAGAATAATGAAAGAAAATATATTGACAGCAAAGGTCTTCGCAACTAGTTCCCATCTCTCATGTTCTACTCGTACAAGTAGCATTCATTATGCAAGTCATGCAAACGGACCTGGCTGTCAGCATAAGTCAAGGTCGTCTTCGAATTAAATAACGACTTTTCTTTTATGCTTAGTCTGTTCATTTTTTACCTATAGACTAGTTTATAAGACCCATAATGATAGTTACAATGGCCACTGATTGGAGCGAGTGTGTGTCTTCTCTTCACCGTGTTGAATTGCACTTGAGCTTCATCTTATAAACGCTGCAAGCTTAGCTTGAACAAATCATTGTTCACATCATAGAAAATGTATAATTCAGCAAAAAAAAAAAATAAGTTAAATCAATTTTACATTAAATAATAGTTTTCTTTTGCTGCAAAAGCTTGTGGGGTCTTATATGGTCAAGTCTGTTAAATAAAAAAAAAAAACCCATCAGCTCACAATCCAAGAATGTAGGTAGACTACACAATGTGAGTGGACAAAAAACAAACACGCTGAAATTAGCTGCGATTAATGTTGGAATTAAAATTGAATTGTTAATTGATTTAACTCTGACCAGCGCGTCTTTAAAATGAAAGCCGTCTGCAGTGATGAGGTCCTAAGCCTCAATAACACCACCAATCACCAAACTTCGCTTAACTGCAAGCACTTGAATATTTTGATGAGTCAAATTAATCTTCTCCAGTCCAAACAGGTGAATGCGATCCGAAGGCGCTTACTGGGTAAAATTGTTGTTCCTTCACGAGGTATTTTGACATTTGTAAACGGGGTTGCAACAAGCAATGTGGGGAATAGCCTTGTAAACATTTATTGTAGCTATTTGTTAATTGAGATTTATGCTTGACAATGTTGGACGCCTGCTTGCACCCTAAGCGTGGAAGGTAGTATAAAAACAAAATGCAACCAATGTTTTGGCGGTTGGCGTGTTTTTTGGGGATAATTTAGGCACTGAACAAAGTGAACCCAGGCTAGTGACGTCTACTGCATAACAGGTGTTTGAGTTACCTCGGCCTGCAACCGCCGTGCGGGTGATATGGATGGATTGTTCCTTTGCGACTAGCGTGTTGAGTTAATAGAAACACTAAAATTTTTTGCCCCACTGACTAATTGGGAGAGTCTCAAAAATCATTTTGGAGGCCTTAGAAAAAACAAACAAACATCGGATGAGTTCGTGAACCTGGATCGACAGTGTTTTCAACAGTCATGGATACAATTTATAACCTTCCTAGGCCTCAGTAAATGTTCTTAATCAGTTTTCTACATACTAACTCGCAAGTGTATATTTACTGGAAAAGAGAGAGTGGCGGATGACTCCATAATTGGATCAAAAGTAGAAGACTTTTACCTTCACTAGACCTCTCATGTTTTTAGTGGGTTACTTTTTGTGGATTAACTTACAAGGTTTAGGTCTATTGTCTTAGTTGCATCGGGGAGCTTCCCGACCACGTTAGATAAAGTCTGCTTGTGAGATGAACGCAAATTTTAATTCAAGATTTGCTGCGAAGACCTGGTGTGGAATCGGCTAAGGTGATTTATGATTTTCGCATTTTGTGACAGGCAATGTGATAAAACAAAATAATCCGTCTGTGTCAGGTGATTACAAAAATTTTGTTCCGCTGCTTTATTTAGACTTGTGCTGGTGGTGTTAGAACATTTTTTTTTATTCGTGCATGCAGAAGTCAGCCTTAGTAGAAAAACCAACTGATCAGTGAAGTTTGAAAACTGGAGACCATAGCTGATTGATGGTGATAGATCGAAAGCTGTCACAAGAAAATTGTGATGATCACAGTTTACGCATACGAATTTTTGTGATTTGTGACATCAGTTATCACAGATTACTTTATTCGATTTCTGCTTAAAAGTCAAATTCAATTGTTCAAGCTTAAGCTTTAAGGTCCCAATGCTTGTTCGTAATGAAATTCAATTGCAACACTTTTTCAATCCCTTAGGCCTTGTGAGTATATCTTTACCCGCCTGCGTAGACATTGAATGTGTGATGCCATAACAGACAAGTTTCCATCCATAAGTCGATTAGACTTCGTTTTATTCTAATGTCTGCATCATATACATCAAGATTTGTATCCTTTATTTTTTTGTAAACCATGTCGAATCCAAACTATCAAATAATTTTCATTCTCAATGACAGCTCTTCAGCTCCAAATTCAAGTCCTGAAAGCTTTTTTATAGCAATGGATAGAGAAGTTTTCGTCAACTTGACGTCAATCGTCAACCTAATTCAACTTGACGTGCTAATCTGGAGATGCCTATCTAGAAGCAGAGCTGGCTGGCGAAGCTCATTTGTCCCCAAAAGTAGTTGCTGCCAATAATCGAGGCCTAAACAATTCAACTCACCTGTCGGTACGGTTTATACTACGTGATAAACTAAACTATACAAATTCTAAAACTTTATTATAGGGGAGACTTAGGAAGTGGTTATATCGTGGCTAAAGCCTATATCATACTGACAGTAAATTCACTGACCACTGGCAGGCTGTGACGTCACGAAAACTGACGTAGATTTTGCGCCAGTGAAGCAATTGCACGTCAGCGGTGAGTTGAGAAAAAAAGGTTATCACACTTACCGGCAGGCCAGTGCCAGTGTGTCCCAGAACTCACTGACACACGATGCTAGTCAGTGAAATTTTCTCCGATTCGGTCAGTAAACTGACGCCTGACTTACTGACTATCACACTCACTGACCCATAATTCACTGGCACACGACACTGGCAAGTAGCGTCAGTGAAATTTTCACAAAATTGGGTCAGTGAGCCGTTTTGCTGTCACACTCACTGGCAGCATTGACTTACTTACTTACTTACTTAAGGTGGCGCTACAGTCCGGGGTGGACCTGGGCCTCAGCCAACAAGCTTCGCCAGCCAGCTCTGTCTCTAGCTAGCCGTCTCCAGTTTCACACGCGAAGTTGGCTGAGGTCCCCTTCCACTTGCGTGCGCCACCTGAGTCTCGGTGCTCCTCTACCGCGTCGTCCCTGCGGAGTGGATTCGAAGATTTACCGGGGCGCTGGTGTCCATCCACTCTAGATGACCCAGCCATCGTAGACGTTGTGTTTTGACTCTTTTGGCTAGGTCGGTGTCGCTGTACAGCCCGTACAGTTCTATGTTATATCTCCTCCTCCACTCTCCGCCTACGCAGACGGGACCGTAAATCGTAAGAAGAATTATCCTCTCGAAGCAGCCTAAAGTGTTTTTATTCGCCTTAGACAGGGTCCATGCTTCTGCACCGTAAAGCAGGACTGGGATGATGAGGGTCTAATACATGGAGACTTAAGTTGCTCCAGAGAGGGCTTTGCTATTCAATTGCCTTCTTAGCCCAAAGAAACAGTGATTGGCAAGAGTTATGCTTCGTTTGATTTCAGCCCTGGTGTCATTGTCTGAATTGATAGTGGAACCCAGGTAGACAAAGTCCCTAACTACCTCAAAGTTATAGCTGTCGATGTTGATGTTTTGTCCAAGACGTCGGTGTTGGGTGTCTTTTCTTGATGACAGCATATACTTGGTTTTGCCCTCGTTGACTGCTAAACCCATATTCGCCGCTTCCGTCCCAATACTAACGTAGGCTTCACTGACATCACGCTTTGTTCTACCGGTTATGTCGATGTCGTCTGCGTATGCAAGTAGTTGAACGGACTTTTGAAAGATTGTACCTCTGGTGTTGGCGCGAGAGTTCTGCACAATTCTCTCAAGTATGATGTTAAAGAAGTCGCATGACAGCGCGTCGCCTTGTCTAAATCCTTTTTTGACATCAAAGGGGTCGGTGAGGTCTTTGCCGACCTTGACGGAACAGCGTGAGTTTTCCATCGTCATCCTGCACAGACTGACGAGTTTGGCAGGGATGCCAAAACTAGACATTGCGCTATATAGCTCGTCTCTATAGATGCTGTCATACGCGGCCTTGAAATCGATGAAGAGGTGGTGTGTATCGATTTGGAATTCCTGTTTTTTCTCCAAGATCTGCCGCAGTGTGAATATTTGATCGATGGTGGACTTTCCTGGCCTAAAGCCACACTGATATGTGCCTATCAGATTGTTGACAAACGGCTTTAGGCGTTCACACAGTACAGCAGAAAAGATCTTGTATGCGATGGTAAGAAGACTTATGCCTCTGTAGTTGGCACAACCCAGAGGGTCTCCTTTCTTCAGGATCGGGCAAAACAATGCTGAGGTTCCATTCGTCGGGCATGCTTTCCTCCGACCATATCTTGCAGATGAGCTGGTGCATGCTCCTAACCAGCTCATCGCCAGCGGATTTAAAAAGTTCGGCAGCTAGGCCGTCTGCTCCGGCTGCTTTGTTGCACTTGAGCTTAGACACAGCTAGTTTGTATAATTCACCCGAAATTTTTATCACAAGCCCCGAATGAATAGGAAGATTGTCAGATTTTTCTACCAGCAGTTTTCTTGCTCGTAAAACAACACTAGAAGACACAGGGAGCAAAATAGGAGCTCAAAAATGTATAAAAATCTTAAAATGTTAGTTTTGTTACAGTTTGTTTTGTGAAAATATTTAGGCTTTTATGCTTCGAAAGCCATAAAAGTCGTCAAATTCTTTGATTTGGTAGGCGCTATATTGTGACTAACCAAGCCGCTCTTAATGCATTGCTTACCCTCTTACCTCGTCCAAGATGGTGCTCGAACTCAAGCATTTGTTGAATTTTGTCGGAAGGTTAAATGCAGTGAACCTTGTTTGGGTCCGAGGTTATACTGGTATCCCGGGAAATGAGATCTCTGATGAGTTTGCCACTAGGCTCAGGAGAGGTTTTATCAGGATCCGAAACTGCGATAGGCATGCCTGTATCTGTTGTCACATCTGCCACTGATACTTGGGTGTCTCGTGAGCACAGGACTCATTAGCGTGCGACTACTATGGGTGCAGACAGACTAAAAAAAACTCTCGCTTTTGGCAAGACATGGGACTTTTGGCAAAACAAGCCCCATGTCAGGTACTTATTGGTCTGATCTAAGAAGAAAAAGCACAGAAATCCAGTTCTCCAATAAGTATTTGAATATTTTTCACTTACCTACGTTAAATCATCAATTTCTGTCAATTAAAAGTGGCATTTTGTCCATGAGGCAATCTCTAAACACTTTAAATTTGATAATGAAGTGACATTAGTTTGACATATGTGGGCAGTACCTACTTGCTTACTGCATCATTTTAGAGGCTATCGTCTGACCCAATGATAAACCCAAAATCAACACAGCCCAACAAATCAACACAATCTCTCGAAGTACAATAAAGTAATATCTGACAGAGCTAACTGGCAGGCAGCCTAAGCCTACGCATGTCTAAGCTTCAGGCTATTCAAATATTTTTTTCTTCTCTTTAGGGTTTCGAACTTTTGTTGCACGAATTTGTATTCAAGCAAAAAATCAAAGATTATGATTAATAAAAATGTTAAAACCTCAACGGGATAGGTTTTGCCAAAGGCGGAGCAATTGATTGATGGTCGTCTTGAATGTTTCGACAAATGATTAATACCATATTTGCCAAGCTGCATAATGACCTATTCAAAATGAGATGCAGTAAATATGTTTTTAATGTTTCGTCTCGAATTAAATTTGTTGATACACTCGCGGGAAATAAACACACTGCAGACGCCTCGCCGTTATGCAATTCATCAATAGCACACCTATACCTACCTTGTACCTAAATCTCTTTATCATCGGATTATACGCAATGTGGCTACCTACTGGTAGTTAAAATGCAGATTTACGTAGCCCGCAATAAATAAACAATAAAGATTGGAAAACATTTTGAAGTTTTCAAACAAAAGATCAGCCCACGCTGCTGGCTGGGGGGCTCTTAATCCCTAGCGTAGGGAATAAGATACTAAACTTTAGCTAAGCCTTCGCGCTTTTAAGAGAGAAACTTTAAGAGAGAGATAACCTTCAATATAGGTATAGAAATATTGTGCCAATTTCTCATGGTTTTCTAGTCAAAATCCAATGACAGCAACCTGGCCAGCGGTGGCCAATACGCAACCTAACCCAAAATAAATAGGTGATACGAAAATAAAGCAACAAAGCTGTTGAACCTGATAGGCAACCAGCCAGAGCAGCAAAAGATGGCTATTCCTTCCAGCCAGCCCTGTCTCTAGCTAGCCGTCTCCAGTTTGGCACGCGAAGTTGGCTGAGGTCCCCTTCCACTTGCGTGCGCCACCTGAGTCTCGGTGCTCCTCTACCGCGTCGTCCCTGCGGAGTGGATTCGAAGATTTACCGGGGCGCTGGTGTCCATCCACTCTAGATGACCCAGCCATCGTAGACGTTGTGTTTTGACTCTTTTGGCTAAGTCGGTATCGCTGTACAGCCCTTACAGTTCGATGTTATATCTCCTCTAATACTCTCCGTCTATGCAGACGGGACCGTAAATCGTCCGAAGCATTTTTCTTTCGAAGCAGCCTAAAGTGTTTTCATCCGCCTTTGACATGACCCATGCTTCTGCACCGTAAAGCAGGACTGAGATGATGAGGGTCTTATACATGGACACTTTAGTTGCTCAATAGAGGGCTTTGCTACTCAATTGCCTTCTTAGCCCAAAGAAACAGCGATTGGCAAGAGTTATCCTTCGTTTGATTTCAGCGCTGGTGTCATTGTCTGAATTGATAGCGGAACCCAGGTAGACAAAGTCCCTAACTACCTCAAAGTTATAGCTGTCGATGGTGATGTTTTGTCCAAGACGTCGGTCTTGGGTGTCTTTTCTTGATGACAACATATACTTGGTTTTGCCCTGCTAAACCGATATCCGCCTCTTCCATTCCAATACTCACGAAGGCTTCACTGACATCACGCTTTGTTCTACCGATTATGTCAATGTCGTCTGCGTATGCGAGTAGTTGAACGGACTTTTAAAAGATTGTACCTCTGGTTACGCCTCAGTTGCGCAAAGATTGTACCTCAGTTGGCGCGAGAGTTCTGCACAATTCTCTCAAGTATGTGTTAAAGAAGTCGCATGACAGCGCGTCGCCTTATCTTAATCCTTTTTTGACATCAAAGAGGTCGGTGAGGTCTTTGCCGATCTTGACGGAACAGCGTCAATTTTTTATCGTCATCCTGCGCAGACTGACGAGTTTGGCAGGGATGCCAAAACTAGACATTGCGCTATATAGCTCGTCTCTAAAGATGCTGTCATACGCGGCCTTGAAATCGATGAAGAGGTGGTGTGTATCGATTTGGAATTCCTGGGTTTTCTCCAAGATCTGCCGCAGTGTGAATATTTGATCGATGGTGGACTTTCCAGGCCTTAAGCAACACTGATATGTGCCTATCAGATTGTTGACAAACAGCTTTTTACTCTGAAGGTTATTCTTGAGAAGGCCTGGGAATATGCCAAACCGGTCTACGCGTGTTTCGTAGATTTGGAAAATTTCTTTGACGGGTTCCTAGGGATAAACTCTGGAGAGTTTTGCAGGACTATGCACTGAGTGAGCCTCTTCTGAGAGCCATTCAATTTTCGTATGGGAACTGCAGAAGCTGTGCTCGGAAATGGCGTCAAATCCCAACCTTTTGATGTGTGCTTTGGACTTCGCCAGGGCTCTGTTCTATCGTCTCTCCTTTTCATATGCACTGGATGGTGAACCGCAGTTTTGGTGAGGAATCTTTCGAAATGGCTGGCGTTAGGATAAGCCATCTGCTTTTCGCAGTTGACTTAGCTATACGGGCATCGTGCGAGGAGGAACTACAGCGAGCACTGCATGGGTTTGCGGCCATATGTGGTGAAGCTGGGATGAAGGTAAACGTTAGCAAATCCGAAGTGTTGGTTGTTTCCCGAACTCCTGTGCAGTGTACCCTGCACATAAATGGAGTCCCATTGAAACAGGTGGAGAAGTTTAAGTATCTCGGGTTCTTTTTCACGAAAGATGGAAGGAGTGATACTGAGTTATCCTGTAGGATTGGCCAAGCTGGAGCAATAGTAGAGGAACTGCACCACCCGGTCATCAGGAAAGCTTTACTTAGAATGAAAGCAAAGATCTCAGTTTTTAATTCAGTGTTGAGACATTGTCCGATAATTGGTGCACTAGGAATGGGCTTTTTAAGTGAATGCTCTTAAAACTACGGTTGTTCTCTTTACGGGAACAAGGAAGGTCACTGTTTTAACTCGCAACTCGTGATAAAAGATGTCACTATCCCGGACCGCTAAAAAGCTTATCTAGACCCGTATAGTCCCTGAAGATAATATCCGTAGTCTTGGAGAAACGTCTGCTGAAACAATTGTAACAAAACACAGCAGCAGAATGATTACTTTTAGGACAAAAAGCCATTGAAGGGAACAATTTATGCTCTTTAGGGCCGGTTTTTCAGTGCGAGATCATCCGACTTTCCGAGTTTAACTGAGATTAACCCCAGAAATAAGTTTTTCAGTGAACTAAGATCTGGGGTTAATCTCGTCTTAATTCACAAAATTTGGTGAGTTAATCTCGGATCATGTCTGGAGAAGTTTGAACTTCTTTGAATGTTTTTTCTGCATGGAAAGTCAGTTGATTTGCGCGTTTCTGTGAA
The DNA here is from genome assembly GCA_947623515.1 of Neoascia interrupta. Classification (NCBI taxonomy): domain Eukaryota; kingdom Metazoa; phylum Arthropoda; class Insecta; order Diptera; family Syrphidae; genus Neoascia; species Neoascia interrupta. Next base: position 50,490,278 of record OX392463.1, read on the forward strand.
AAATGACTTTTGAGAATAACTCGAACTTCTTTTCGTGTGTTGTTCTATGTGAAGTGAGAGCTGGTAGAGTCAATAATTTCGAGGGTCGAAGATTTTGACAACTTTTTTTGACGAGTAAACTCTGCACTGGAAAACAGCTGGCTGAGTTAACTCCAGATTCATTTTGTTACGGGATTAACAGATCTTGATTTAAGGTGGACTTAACTAAGCAAGCCTCCCGAAAGTATGAGCTGAAAGTGTAGAGCTATAGCGAACATTTTTATACCCGACCCATGGTATATTAAGTTTGATGTATAGTTTGTAACGCAGTGAAATAATCACCGTAGACCCCTAAGACCTTCCAGAGATATCAATGGGACCGACAGGAGAATCGATTAAGCCATGTCCGTCCGTCCGTCCGTATATAAACAACTTTTGGCCTTAAATTTTAAGGTAGAGAGCTGAAAATCGGTGGACTGGAAGTCCATTTGACCAGATCAAATTTAAAAATTAAATAAGTCCGGCCACAGACACGCCCGCTACAGGCCTGTGTGTGCGACCATCTCTATTTTAAAAAAAATACTTTTTCCAAATTTCAGCTATGTTACCATGGCGCTAGCGCATTCATTTTAGTATGTAATATTGCCTTGTAATTGTCTTTGGAGTAGCCAAGAAAGTTTGGCTTTTTCATTGACCACGCCCACTTTTTTAAGGGATTTTAGCATAAAATGACTGTTTTTCAATAAATATTATATGAAATTTGGCTTAAAATTGTACGAAAAAAGTTGTAGATATTAGCATTTTCTTACTTGTATTATGTGCCTCCTGTATTATGTGCCTTTTGTTGTATGTGCCTCCACCCACTTTTGTGGGCGTGGCGTTAAAATTATTATGTTTTTTTAAAGCTGGAGTTTTAGGCCGAAATGTATGCAACTACCTAGTATAAAGCATTCAACAGTTATATTTTTATATCCCGTCCACTTTTTGGAGGCGTGGCAGTTTTTTTTTTGGTATGGTCGGGTATTTTGCAATCCGTCGTAGATGGACTCTAGATGGACTCCTCCTCTAGATGGACTCCTAGCTTTTGCATACGCACTGTTGCACTTTCGCACTTGGTTTTTCTAGATTGCACCAGAGGGATGAGGGATCTTCCCAAGATGCCAACGGCCCGTACCGGTGGCATGCGCGATTCCTAACTAGTCTGTCGATAAAATGTCTATCTACTAAAGCCTCACCCTCTTCACGGACTTCAACCATTCACCGTTCGTCTTGTGCTTCATTTTGTGCGAGCTGGGTACCTTCTTCTGTTCGACATAATTTTCTCGAGTCTCCTAAGTTTTTTCTGGTGATTTGTTATAATGGTACATGTTTTTCGGATATTCTCATCGGACACCAGCATATGGGCTAGGATTCCCGTAGCGCTAGGCAGTGTAGTTCTCCATGCGGCAAAGCGTGGCCCGCGTGCTCCGTGTCTTCTTTAATTTCAGCACACTCCGGGCAGAGTGCAGTGCTGTTGTGTCCAAATCAATGTAGATACTTGCGGAATCCTCGGTGGCTGCATAGGAACTGTGTGAGGTGGTTGTTACAGTCCCCGGGTTCCCTTTGTTTCCGCCCTCGTGTGTTGTTGGTATGAGTTTACAAGTCCATTTCCCTTTTGTTGCGCCTGAACGCGTCCCCCGCGATACTGGTGGCACCTTACAGTGAGCAGCTACAACAAGATAATCACGCCGCCGCCATGACACTTCCCCTGGGGGGAAAGGGGGTTCTTTTCTTTTTGGAGTTGACAGGAGATGCATCGGACCGAAAAAAGGAGGGAAAGAAATCAAGAAAAGAAACTAAAAATGTTGTAACAATAAAGAAGCCAAGCACAACAGCCATACAGTTGTTTCAAAGAAGAGGTAAAGAGTTGTTCACAAAATTATAATCTTTAACGAATTTGCTGTTGCAGTTTTCGCAATACCGTTTGTTGAATCGTCCCAGTGAGCTTGCCATATAGCTAGAGATACGGCTCTGTTCTTGTTCTTTATTTCCCTACTGGCACTGGCATTGGTGTCGTCTTAGTTAAGCGTTCTTCTATCATACATCCTAAGAGTTTCATCAGCGAGGATATTGATTGGAACCATTTCTGCTATTACAAAATGGTCCTCAGCTGAGATGGTTCGAAAGCCACAGATTGTCCGCAACGCACGAAGTGTCGTTGACATTTTCCTCCTTGTTGCTTTCATACGCATTGTCTTCGCCCAGATGGGAGCAGGGTAAAGTAGGACTGAGGCAGCGACTACAGACAGGAGAACTCTCCTAGGGTATCTATCGGAGTACCGATCTTTCGCGTTAGGCGCGATAAGCTCTTTACATTTTCGATGTTTTCTTAGTAACGTAATCAACCTTATTGTCCAGTATTACTCCATGGTATATTTAACTGACGCCTTTGACCTGATTTAGTTTCCAACTTGAAAGTAAGCGAATACGACAGTTTTGGTTATCAAAACCGCCTCGGTTTTGTGGTCGGCTACTTCAAGTGCGACGGATGATTGCCATTCCTTTATTGTAATGATAGCCTGGCTTACAGCTGATTTCAATATCACCAGCGTAGCCAATTATCTTAACACCGTCAGGTAAGCTTAAGCGCAAAACTCTATCGTACATGATATTCCACAGTAATGGTCCTAATACCGATCCCTGTGGGACTCCTGCGTTGACGTTGTAGACTTCTAAGCCTTTATCTGTGTAAAGTACCTATTTAAGATTTCTGTTCCTCAAGTAATTATTAATTATTATTTATATATTAAAAATTACCTACTGTAGTAGTAGGTGTGAGATAACATGCTAAATGACGTACTAGACGTGCTGAAAGTTCTCATAGTGTCTCTCACAAATGATCCCAAGATACGTTATGATTCTTTTTTAAGAGACTTTTAAACATTCCAAAACACCTTATTTCTCCTGGAATATTTTTTATACTCTTCGATCATGGTAACTTTTATTTCAAGGATAAAGCTTTTACCCGTTTAATACCCCTCTTCCCGCTCTTATGAGGCCTTGGCTTAAGGACTGGACTTTTGTCTCAAGAATGTTCTTGCGAACCTTTCAACATAGACAATGCATTTCAGCAATAACATTTTGATTAAGTAAATTAAGTTTCCAAGTAAACTTGTAGCACAACTGTAATCAAATGTCAAAGGTTTTACCCACTCAATACACAGTGCACTCTGACAACTTATGACCACAAAACATAAGGTCAAATGCAATCGGTAAAAACATAATTTTTTGGCCACCCCGTATCGTTTTTGCTATAGTCAATCGGGTTGCCTTGCCTCAAGTCACAAACTCAAATACAATTAGCAAAATTTGTTGTGAACAACTCTCAAAAAGTTTGATAAAGCTGTTCATGTTGCACCTCCCACAATATTCACTTAAGTCATTAAAGGCACTCAACTTCTTGGGTATAAAAATTACCTGACTTCTTCAGCATGATCGAGTAATACTTTAGCGCCGACTTTGAGTTGCCAATAGAGTGCCAATCGCTGTCAAAATTATAAAATCAATTGCTGAGAGACGTCTTTGCCTTGCTGAATGTTTGGTGAACGGTTTAGCATAATCAGAATGTTATGCAATTTTATTATTTAATTTATTCAATATATTCGAGGAGTTTAGAGACACTCTTACGGTCGGCGATTGTTCTGCCTTCGAAGATCGGGTTAAGGTCAATGTATCGTGCCTACGCACGCCTTAAGCTGGTTCATAAGAAAGATTCCCGACTCAGATAGTCCCAAATGGATCATCATTGTAGTTCAGATGGCTACTCGATTGCATGGACCAAGTCATAAGCTCATATCTTCGTAATTGTACCCCGCTTATAGCGTAAAGCTAAACGGATTCGAGTGGTTAGAGGAATGTGACGTTTGGTGGACCTGCATTATGTATGGAATTAAATGTAAATATTTATTTTAATCTTTGGATTGTTTGTGTTCAATGGCTCCAATGCTTGGCTTGGTTTATTGGATTTTACAAGACCCATCTGCAATGGAGTTGAATTTGCCGATTCGTTGTCATAATAAAGTACAAGTTGTCATGCATCGTGAGTGGGCCTTTGGACCACAACCGCCATCGGAATGTTTTTTGCAAGAAAAATTTGTTATGTAACTGATTGACCCGGTAAAGATCAATCAAGCTTCTGAATTTTTCGATTGGGAAGTTTTTTGATTTGATATTTCCAACACTGATCGAGAAATATAAGAAACCTTAGAAAATACAGTTTCAAATGCAGTCTATTATCCTACTAGCCTTAAGTTCTTCCCTAAGCATTATAAATATTTTTTTTCTTAGTAGGGAAGTATTTTTTTTTTGTCATAAAACTTAGCTTTGATTACCAATATGACAAGTAAAATTAATAATTAGAGGCTTTTTCATTTAAATCAAACAAGCTTGTTTATTTCTGTTTTAATAAGCCTTTTGATTTCTCAGAGTCAAACAGGTTTACATCGATGACTATAATCTTGCGATAAATATACCTTGTCTTAAAGTTTGACAGCCATACAGTTGTTTCAATCAATAAATGAATAATTTGCATAGTTAATCCACAATGACACTAATTCAATTAAATTGTATTGGAGGTGCTAGGTGTCAGCTTGATCGAAAAGAGGCATTAATAATTTTAGAGACAAGTTAGAAGTTTTTTTTTCTTCAAATTTGAAAATATGATTATTACACATTCATGTCTGCGTGGATACATTAAATACATAAAATACGTGAAAAACATTTTGCAATTGATTTATTTTGGTTCTGATGTCCTGCACCAAGCAAATTATTCAATTATTAGTATCTTTAGTGTGGAATACATAGCATAATTATGCTTAACTTTAAATGTAAATTTTTCTTAAACAATAATATTAAATTAATCTTATTTCACTCCCTAGGCAATAATTATATTTAATCGAATTGCATCATTTAAAAATGTATACTTGTTTAATATTGGTTTTTATTGGTGTAATAATAAAGCTTAACATTTTTTTTTGCTAACAAAACTAATAAATAAGACTTAACAAAAAATACTTAACTAACAAATGTGTAAATTTAAACAAATTATAATAAAACTTTCCTTGAAATCTACTTTAAATATTTTATGGTGGTATTCCCAGGGAAAAAACAACGTAAAATCAAAGGAAACCACGTTGACTTTACGTTTTTCGTTTATGATTTGGGTCTAACTACAAAAAACGTTAATTCAAAGTTGAACAACGTTACTTCAAAGTTGTTTCAACGTAAAAATTACTTCGTTTAAACTTTAATTCAACTACTCTTCCCCATCATACCAAATGCTTTCACCTTTGAAACTCCTATTCTCAGCCTTTGATCTTACCAAGTTGCATAGTAAATTTGACAGCTCTCAACTTTGAAATATCTACAAATGCGACACTTTGTTTCGTAGGTATTTATGCAAAAAAAAAAAGAATCATTTTGCCTCGGCTGGGAATTGAACCCGAGTTACCGGCATGACAGCGGCAGGGCCCTCCACTAGGCCAAATCGAAAAAAATAAAATAAAGTAGTTTTAAAACACTTAAGAAAAAAAAAAAAACATTTATTTCTCGGTATATTTAAGTCTCCTCTTTTCTATTGTCTTCTTTGTGGCTTTCCCTCTGCCAACTGGATGTTGTTATAAATTTTCCTGGTGTCTAAAACAGTTTGAAGTAAATTGTTACAAATCGTATATACACATAGTTATATAAATCACGATTATATGGTAAAGAAAAATGCCATTGTAACTTACTTGACTTGAGGCTTGAACATGCAACCTTGTACATCTCAGGCTGCCACGCTCTTTTTATTTCATTTTCATTTTTAATGCTTTTTATTAATTCAATTCTGAGTTCTTACATGCTAGACGAAAATGCTTAAAACTAGCTTAATTAACTTAGCTATTTTAACATAACTTACTGGCCCTATGCGGGCACTCTAAGCTAAACTTAATGCTTATGTACTATGTCTTTCGACCTACACTAACTTACATTACAATACTAAATATAAAAGAACAAAATTTAAAATTAAGAAAACTTTTTTGTTGAGAAAAACTTAGTAAGTGAACGTTTTTTTGTTTTTTCTTATAAAACTTTAAGCTACCTTAAAATAAAAACAAGTGGGAAAGTGCAACAGTGAGTATGCAAAAGCTTCAATCCATCTACGACGGATTGCAAAATACCCGACCATACTAAAAAGAAAACTGCCACGCCTCCAAAAAGTGGGCGGGATATAAAAATATAACTGTTGAATGCTTTATACTAGGTGGTTGCATACATTTTATCCTAAAACTCCGGCTTTTTAACTAAAAAAAATCACTTTCTTAACTAAGTTGATTCAACGTAAAATCAACGTTTTTGCAGTAAATTTTACGTTGCGTTTTTTCCCTCAGTGATGACACTTCATTTTTTCAAATTTTTTCAATTTCAGCATACAAATTTTCAATGAGAGTGAGTGTGTACGCACCAGACACAGCCATTGGAAAAATTGTGTGGAAAAGAAAGAGAGAGTAAAGAAAATATGAGTAAGTGCGAGTTCTCATTTTCTTTGGCAGTTTCTCATTTTTGCAATTTTTCGCGCATGTATCACACACACATGCACGTAAAACTTCATTTCTCCACTATGTTTACAATTGTGGCGTCTTTTTTATTGTTTTTTTAACGTCTTTTGTAGTTGTCCTTATCACTCAAAATCTTTTTGCCTTCATTAATACCGATGACATTTTATCATTTTTAATGAGTGAAAAAATAAATTGTTGTCATTCCCGCATTACTTACAGAAACAGTAACAAGAAACAGCAGATTCTCGGTAGTATTTTTAGAGGTGTTTCATTCTTTTTTTTTCTCAGCTGTCAGATTTACTTTTATTAATCAACGTCAAATATTTGTACCTTTGTAACCTTCAGTTTTCAGTGATTGCCTTAGCTGACTTTCAAAACCCAAAGACATCTTCCTTTGATTTATGCAATGAAAGTTATGTTTAGGCCTCGAGGGCCTGAGGGCCTGACGTTCAGCAAATCGGCGGACCAGGTTGGTAGCGATAGCGATGTGCTGTATTTTTCTACAACTCTTTCCCAGTTACGTGTAGCTCTTTTCGAAAGTTCTCCGAATTGTTTGCTATATCTTGGTATATCTAGCAATCAAATTTTCACTTAACTCTAGTGTTATAAGTCGCCTGCACTGTCAATCACAAAATAGTGCACCTTGCAACGCGCGCCGCGGTACCGATTATAGTGTGTCGGGCTTTTGTGCAGGTGTTCCTGGGTTCGAAACTTGGCTGGGGCAATCTTAATTACTTTTACTATGCTATATATTAGCTTAAAGATAGCTATAAGCCTTCTAGAACACAGTTTTTTTGCAGTGGAAACTATGTAAAACAGGCCTCTCAAAGCCTAGATGCAAACAAATGTATGAAGCTAATCTACGTATAGATGAAAAGGCGTAGAATGGATGCATGAGTTATTCCTCTCGCAATAGGCAACTTAAATGGATTGGTCACGATAAGGGTGCGGTGCGACCAAACAGCAATCGATGCAAAATGTAAGCCTGAGGGTTAAATAAGTCTCTGACAAGTTCCTTCAAGTGCTAGGGCAAGGCTTGTCATAAAAGTCTCATTAATCTTTCACAAACTTCTGCGAGTGTTTCTTGGCAAGGTCGGACCAAAGTAAGACTCTCAGATCGAGGAGAGAAACGGTCAAAAGAAAGTTGCTGGTCTTAAATTTTTTTTGTTTTTTTAATTTACTCCCTTAAATCTTAAGGATTTATGGGTCATGATGAGTTAGCACAGCGCGAGTGGAAAGTAAGATAATAAAGTAAGTAATAAGAGGAGAGACAGAAGAGGTACTGGTGCACTTTGATTTTGAATAGCTGTGGACTATAACGAAGAGAAAAGACCCCGCGTGGAGGTCTATTTCACATCCCTGTTGTTCTACTAAAGAAGAAATTTCAGTACAATGCAGTACGACCAAAGCTTGGCTCAAGGGTGAATTCATGAGCATTTATTCAAGCACGTGTGTTGCGGTTGAAATCTTTCAGAGGGGGGATACAGCTGGCCATTCCGCTTGAACAGTCATTATTAAAGAAACGATAAAACAAAGTGAGGCACGAGACATTACGACCGTGATCCAAGGAGTCAAGAGATCTAGCTATGTTAGGGTCCCCTATAAATTTTATCGCTCTTTTATGGATCCTATCGAGAAGGTGCAGAAAGGTCTTTGATGTACCTGCCCAAACGTGGTTGTTATATTCCATTTTGGGGCGTATGATCGCTTTGCTATTATTGTCTAATGGTGTAAAATATTTTTTGCATCGCTTTAAGAATCCAAGGCACTTGGCAGCACATATGGTAACATCAATTATGTGGTAGTTCCAAAGTAGGCTGTCATTTACACGTATACCGAGTACAAAAAGCTTGTCGGTTTCGGCGATGCAAGTGCCATGCATGGATTCTGGCTGATGAATCCTATTTTTTTTTTTAGAAGGCAGAAGGCAGTATTGCGTTGTCAAAACGTTAAATTCCACCCTGTTAACGAAAGGCTTGATGTGATTGGTAGAGATATCTTGATATGATTTCAATGTCGGAATTTAAGAGTCAGATAACCTTGCCTTTCAATATCCGTGTTGCTTGGATGTTTATTTTGGAACGAGTATGAATGACTAAGCGTACTGTTATCTGCAAATGAATGAATCGGATTAGATGTGGCGGATAAAATATCATGAAGATTGAGAAAAGTGTTGGAGACAGAACGGTCCCCTGGGGCGCACCAGCATTTATGGAATGAATGTCAGATTTGACGCTGTCAACAACCAATCGAATGAATGGAGCTCGGAAAAGTAATTCTTATACAGGCAATAAGTGCCGTATCGATTCCGTATGCACTGAGTTTTCATAGAAGGGCCTGATGCCAAACTCCTTCAAATACCTTTGAAATACCTAGTGAGATTGCATCCAGCAAATGCAAAGAGCAATTCCACTTTTCGGCCAAATAAGCCATCAAAACTCCCATCTCTTCTTCTTTCTTCTTTAAATGCAGCTAACGTTGATGAAGAACCTTTGTCTCAATCGAAATGTGTCACCACTTATTTTTCTTTTGGAGGCTGCTTCTATCCGATGAAGTACTAAGGCACAATTTCTGGTCGTCTGGTCTGTCTGCACGTATCACAGTGGAATCAATGGGCGCGTATGATGAAGGCAGATCAATCGCAGTGTTAGCTTTAGAAATTGCTTGTTGCTTTTCAGCAGAGAGGAGGCGTTGATCAATGTTAGGGACTGGTTGGGTACAAGTGACTTGAGACTTTGAAACTTACACCGAACTGTCCCATTTAAAAGACATACTGCCAGTCGACCGGAATACTTCGGCCAACGAAGCTTCTTTGTGCTGCCAATCGGTCAGCAGCTTTGTTTTCCTGCTTCGCTGACCCATAGTCGGGACTCAGGATAGGCAGGTGTAATGCAAGGACCACCTCGTTCGATGCCCGTGTAGGTATCCTGGGTGGTATCTTCAGAAGTACCTCATTCCGCAGCAGGCTGACTCATACTCAGTTCGCCGAGCGATTCAAACAAGGAGCCGCAACCACAAGCGAGTAGCTTGTTCTTTTTCCCACAAAAAAATCGAGGGGGGGGGGGGGGGGTTGTAAAGGTTCTTTATAATCCTTGCCCCGGCCAAAGTTTAAGAGACAGTGTTTGGATTTTGGCAATTGTCAATACCACCTAGAGAAGAAAATTATATTTTCTCCACTCATTTTTAAATTTAAATCCATAGTGTGGTGGAAGTGGTGGATTTTGGGGTCTGCGTTGTCACACAACATCGTCACTCCCGTCACCTCGCAGCTAGTGAAGTGCTTCTGCGGGAGAATGTTGTGATCGTTACAATTCAACTTTAAGCACTAGTTGAGTCGTGAAGCGAAAATAACCGTGCTGAAATCGAAAAAGGATGCGATTAGCAAAAACTATTTTGCAAATCGAGTTCGCTAACCAACTCTTTTGTTTTCATGGAGCATTCACTCCCGTTGTAGTCCTGTAGTCAACATTTTTTGGCATTAAACTCTCATTCAAGGCTATTGTCTATTCATTGACATCTGACCAAATTGCTAATTAGGGATGCCAGGGATTTCTCATTTGCTTTACAAAAATAAAAATCGTTCCCTGTGATGTAAACTGATAAAAAAATTAAAAAAAAAGTAAATTTTATAATCTTTTCGACACTTGCATGAATTTAAAAATCGTGAAACCCAAAACACAAGACCCCAAGATGATCGCCAGCCACTTCACATCATTATTACCGTGGAGATTGGCACTCTTTTGGCAATAACTTAACGTCTCAGCGAAGCACTCTCGATCATCCTGTGAAGAAGTCGTCGAAAGACAGCAGCCAAGAGGATGTTGCTGGGTTGGTAAAACACAGAAGATGCAATGTTTGGATATTGATTTATCAGGTTTGACATTAGCGCAAAAATGGTGTTGAAATTGTTTTCGTGTCTTTTCTTCTCTCTGCAGCTCCTTGTGGTATAAAATGAAGATTTCGGCTCTTCGATTAGGCGCAAAGATTCGAATAACAAACAAGCGTCTCGTGCGGTATTACTACGATGGCAATTATGTAACATAAAACTAACTAATTTGTAATCAATTTAAAGTGCAGGCCTTAATAAGGACCCTTAAGCAAATAACAATCGACCTTTTCGTACATTTTCAATGATTTTATCATCAAAACACAAGTGTGAGAATAATGTATGGGAAATCGCTGTATTTGTAGCTTTATTTTTTTACGGCATTGAGATCACTTTGGTTCGGACAACACGCAAAAACAAAACACAAAAAGTTAAAAAAAGAATTCCCAACAAATGGTACAAAAATCCTAAACTATATTTTAATTGGTCGCATGGTTTATTAGACGCCATTAGTCTGCTTAAAGGTCATTATCAAGTCATCTTCGTGTTGCCCTCACGTTTATATCAAAAAGCTGATAATAATTTCCACGCAGAAGGTCGCTAATCATTTTTAGCTCACATTTGACAATGGCTTGGATAGAAATTCCCACGAGCACTTGGTAACACTGCTATATGGAGGAATTTCGACAGTGCCATAATTGTGGTAACTTTGATTGTATTTTAAAAAAAGAACAAGACGCAGACTTTTCGCAGACCCGAAAGATTTGTTGTTCGGACGCGTTGAACATGTTATCTTGTCTGCGCCAAAGCGAGGACACAAAGTGCTTTTCCAGATTTAATAGACGAAATCAATAAAACAAAGTTAAGCATCATGGCTGGTGGCAGACAGTTTGAATGTCTTTCGTTTAAGAACCAAGGTTGAGGCCACTGGAAGCGACAGTTTGATGTAAGAAAATTCAGACATGAAATAACAGTGAGGTTAAGATCAAAGGGCAATTTTAACTAAATAATTGATTTAGGTACGTGGATTGCACGTTTCCCGCAAAGGAGCTTAGAATTTATAGATTTAGACTTAATACATCTTTCTAGGTAAATATAAGATACAAATCTGTGGCAAATATACAATAACGCAGCCCATAAGAAAATTTGAACCACCCATCAAGGAGTTAACAAAAGTTATAAACCTTTTAACTTTTTGTGCGACGTTAAAAATGTACTTGGTATTTGTAGCCTGGCTCAGGCTAGTACACATAAATTACAAACTATTTTCGAGTATTGCACAAAATACAGAAACATGCAAGCCTTAAGCTAGGTATACAACAAATGCAAAACAAGAAGAGCGAAAAGTTTCTGTGGGCAGAAACACTCCTCCCCGCGAAAGGCTTTACACAGCAATTTTCGGAGAGAAGGAGTTAAGTACCTTTTGCATCACTACAAAGCTTAGCAACCGCTTTCTTAAAGCTGTTAATTATTCACAACAACTTAGAATACTGTGAATAATGTAACAACTGTCTTTCTAGCTATCCAGCATGCTTACCTCGATACCTAGAAAGATTACCAGTTTTATATAAGCAGTGAGATCATCTAGGAAGACATATACGAAAGGAGCCTCCAAACACGAACATACTTAGATATATATTTAGACTGCCATTGTAAGTCCAGGTATAGGTAAAGACGCATAAGTTTTCATAAAAGAGTAAAAACGTGATATGAGGTACCCCGACTGGCCACATGGGAGAGAGATCATAAGGGATTTACAGCGCTGGCCAGGGTATTGGTAGCAGTGCACAAAGGCAACACTTTCTCCTCAATATCGAGGGTTGTGCCATCGGGGTATTTTTTCAAGGGACAAATAGCCTCGGTTAACTTGGGTTACATAGCAACAATTAGCAACAGGACCAGGAACGTATAAAGACCAAGTTTTTAGAGGTTGTGTTTAGAATACAACTATATGATTCAGGAGATACGATTGACATGACTAATAACTATGAAACAAAAATATCAAGAAGTTCAACACAAATATTTAAGGAATTGGTTGTTAAAGAAGATAATCGAAGCTTAGTAAGAACCACCACCGAAGTTTCACCACCGAGTATGGAAGAAGTTGGAAGAGCTATAAAAAGGCTTAAGATAATAATAAGACCACCTCCTAATTAAAGAAAACATTTGAGGACAAAACCCAAGCGAGAAAACTGCTGAAACTCCTAAGCCTGAAACTCCACCGTTACTTGGGATGAAAATTCTCTGCGAAATTAGTTAGCAACAGAAAGCTGGTGGTTTAAGTTTTTGCAGACATTCCGAGATGTGGAAGAAGTTGCTTTGGAGAGGTTTTGAATATATAGCTCTTCGTCTACCATTGAAATCAGATCAGAAAACTTGTCTTGCCATTGATCAACATTAGACTCTAACAAAGAAAGCACTGTGTCGTGGGATGCTGCAATCTGGTTCCATTCTTTAAAAGGCGGTACGGAGAAGTTGTAGCATGATTGATCTATGTAGGCAACTGTTATTCCTTTTCATTACACTTGTTATATAGTTCGCGTACGCTTTCAGTCTTTGTATATAGATGGGCGTAATACCTGACTCAACGTAAATAGCGTAATTCGGTGTTGAGTTAGGAAGCTTGAGCAGGCGCTTGAAAAAGTGCCTGCGGACTACTTCAAAGGCTTCAAAGGCTGTAAATCCGAAAACTTGGACTCCATAGCACATGCAAGCATTAACAGTCGCACTGAAGACTCGATATTTTGAGGCCAGATCAATATTTTGATTTGCGAAAAACTTAGGCCACATCATGTTCAGAGCAAGTTTGGCCTCATTACTTTTGTTAATGAGGCCAAACTTGAGGGCTTAACAAAGTTAAGGTTGTGCGTTAGTAAGACGCCCAGATACTTAAACTCATGAACAACCTCTATGCGAGCGTTAATAAGAGACCAATTCTCTCCTGGTAGTCTACTTCTTTTCCGGGCCTCAAAGATAAGAATTTTCGTCTTTTGCGCATTAATCTGAAGTCCCCAAGTATCGCAGAACGAGACGAGTCTGTTAATTTGCAGTTGGAGCGTAGATGGATTGTCAGCGAGCAAAACCAAATCGTCAGCATAGAGCAATGCTTTCACCAATATGCCAGCAAAAGAAACTCCGCCAGGAATTAGTTGACTGATTTCATCAATGAACAGGGCAAAGATAAGAGGACTTAGGATACACCCTTGAGGAACACCTGCTGTTGTTTCGAACCAGTCAGAGAACTCGGAACCATCCCAAACAGTTGCATTCGATAACGCCAGGAAATTGGAATACATCATCAGAAACTTACGAGACACCCCTAAGCAAGACAGTTTGTACATCAAAGCCTGCCTATTCACTTTGTCAAAAGCAGCCTTGAAATCTACGAAACAAGTATACAACTTGCCTTTCTTCTCTATATATTTTTTGGCTATGCTGGTTAGAGCGAAAATGTGATCCATCGTCGAAAAACCTGGGCGAAAACCGGCTTGGAAGCTGCTTAGAAGTTTGTTCCCTTCTATCCATTTCGAGAGTCTCTCATACAAAATAGAGGTACAAATTTTTCTTATTGAATTCAAAATAGAAATATCCCTATAGTTTTCTGGAAGGTTTGCATCTCCCTTCTTAAAAATAGCAAAAATAACTGCTTTGTTGAAACTACTAGGGATACATGCTTCGTTATAAAGCCTGTTAAAGAAAATAAGAAGATAATTTTTTAGTTCGCGGGTGCAGTTTTTATAAAATTCAACAGGAATACCGTCTAAGCCTGTTGCCTTGTTGTTTTTCATTTTTTTAAGGGTTGTTTCCAGCTCGGTGAAAGAAATCGGGGCATCAAGCTCACTGACAGAAACATTGAGTAATGCGTAGTCGAAGGTATGAAGGTTCTCATCCGCCAACAAAAGAGTTTTAAAATGTGCTGCTAGTGTTTCAGCATCAAGAGTGTTCTTCATACTTTGACAACGAGCACCCAATGCACGAGCATATCTCCAAAATGATCTTGAGTCTTTGCAGTTACCTAATTTAGCTGCCAGATTTTTCAGGTTGTTAGTTTTTTTTAGCAAGCATAAACGTTTATACTCCTTATTTATAAAAAGATAAGTGTTTTTGAAATATAGGGAATCAGTAGATCTAAAGAGTTTTAGATAGGCGAAAGACAGTTTGCGCAGTTTTCTACAATCCTTGTCAAACCAGTTGTAAGCGGGTATAAACTTGAAGTTTTTATTGATTGCGAATGGAGCTGAAGTTTTGATGACTTCTACTATGTTTTCGGAGATTTCTTCGACAGTACAGGATGATTGAGGGGGAAGAAAAGAGCAGTTGCAATTTAAGAGTGCTTTGAACCGAGAAGCGTTGCTCTCCGTCCACCTAAGCCTAAAACAATTATTGTTCGAGTTTCTTTGCTGAGCTATTCCGTCAAAGTGAACCTGAACCTTTATTGGCATGTGTGCTGAAAAGTTGGCTTCATCGACCGTAAAGTCCTCAAACACATTTAGCCACAACCCCGATATTGTACAAAAATCAATAACAGACTGCCCCTGACCACTGATGAATGTTAGTTCCCCACACGAGTCGCTTTTAGAAGTCCCATTTAGCACGAAAAGGCTGTAGTCGTTAAGAAAATCTGTTAATAACCTGCCATTACAATTGAAAGTTTCATCCTTTGAGTTTCTATGGACATCAAGTAAAGCTCGACAATGTAGGTTATGGAAAGAGGGATTTTGATATCTACCAATTCTTGCATTGAGGTCACCAATAATCATCACATTCTCTAAAGAAGAGTTGTTCATTAAATTTACTAAACTATCAAAATCATTCTGCCAGTTACTGCAGTTTAGGTACACGGGAATAATGAAAAAATTTAAATTGTTATTTATAACATGAAATAGCACTCTGTTCTCAATAGTTTTGAATTTTACCGTGTGGTTAAATAAGCTTTTTTTTAATTCCATAGAGTATGCCCCCACTTGCTCTCCCGTGCAAACTTGTTCTAACTGCTGGAGTGAATTTAATCTTATAATCTTTAAAATATTTATAAAATCCATCTTCATACTTTTCCATTAAAAACGTTTCCAAAAGAATAAATAAATCAAACTGTTGAATGTACTTGAAAAAATCTGGTAATAGTAATTTGCTTTTAAGGCCAGTAATATTATAAGAACATATAAGTAGTTTCTGAGAGCTAATTAATTTATGGCAGACGACAGATTTTACCTATAGTTTTTTCCCAGTCGCTGGATTCGATGGCTGCCATCTAGGAGTAAGACGTTGGAGCTGCGATGATGACGGATGGGATATAAAAATATAACTGTTGAATGCTTTATACTAGGTGGTTGCATACATTTCGGCCCAAAACTCCGCCTTTTTAACTAAAAAAATTACTTTTTTTACCGCCACTCCCACAAGAGTGGGCGGAGGCACATACTTTATATACATGAAAGTTAGAAAATGCTAATGTCTATAACTTTTGTCTCATAATTTTTAGTCAAATTCCATTTATATTTATTGAAAAAAAGTCATTTTAAGCTAAAATAAAAGTGGGCGTGGTCAATGAAAAGGCGCAACTTTTTTGGCTACTTCAGCCAACCCAACAAATTTCAGCTCTCTATCTTTAAATTAAAGGTGTAAAAGTTGTTTACATACGGACGGACGGACATGGCTTAATCGATTCTCCTGCCGGTCCCATTCATATCTCGTAAAGGTCTTAGGGGTCTACAGTGATTATTTCACTGCGTTACAAACTATACATCAAACTCAATATACCATGGGACGGGTATAAAAACGCCATTGTTGGACCGAACTCGTACGCACAGGTTGCGTCAGTCGAAAACAAAGGCTGATGATCTTGATGATCAGACTTAAAAGAAGTTAATGAAGGGTCCGCCAAGTAACTATTTTTTTTTTTTTGAAAATGCTATAAAAAAACTACTGAATATTTTCTTAAATTTCTTTTTTTCTATTGGAAAGTACAATTCTTCCGGTTACTAATGGAAAATAATTTCATTCAAATGGCTGCCTCGTCTGGCCATGCTCTAGCCTACACGATCGGTCCAATTTTTAAACACATTATCGATTGTGTGCAGCTGTATTTCACCAATGGCTTCACGAATATTGGCCCTTAAAGCGTCAATTGTCTCTGGCTTGTCGGCGTTACACTTATCTTTTACGGCACCCCACAAATAATAGTCCAACGGTGTCAAATCGCAACTCCGCGGTGGCCAAACGACATCAGCTCAGCGGCTGCTGATTATGCGATCTGCAAAAAACAGGGCGCAAAACATTGAGTGTAGCTTCGGCTGTGTGGCACGTAGGCTGTACAGGACGGCTGTACTTTCTATTCTATCCTGTTTGGCAACATTTGGTATCCTGTTGATACCAAATGTTGCCAATATCCTCCTCTTAAATTTTTGTGAAAAAAAATTCGTTCAACATGGCCCGATAACGACCATTGACTGTAACGGCTACTCCTTGCTCATTTCCGAAGAAAAATGGGCCAATCTGCACCAAAAAAAATGGCCCAATCCTCTGGACCAAAATCCGCACCAAACAGTGACTCGTTTTGGGTGTATCGGCTTTTCAATGTATGCGTGTGGGCTTTCTGTGCCCCAAATGCGACAATTTTGCTTGTTTACATACCCGCCAAGATTAAAATGAGCTTCACCTGAAAAGAGGATTTTTTTTTTTGGCAAAATCGGGATCTTTTCTAAGTCGATCGCAGGCCCACTTAGCGAAGCGAAAATGCATATTTCCCGGCGTTTTTGAAGCGTTTACACAACCAAATTCGTTCAGCGGAAGGATAAAACTAATTATCTGTCAAATCAGACATGATCTAAGTGTTATACCATTCACGAAATAAGCTCTAGTTGAAAAAAAGAAGAAAAGCGGACCCTTTATAACGGGTGATTTTTTAGCTGGTTTGGTTTTGGCAACACTGGTTTTGACAGCTGACGTGTGTTTAGCACCTTGTGTCACTGTCAAACAGCTTCAGTTTGGTTTGCAATTTAACCATGGATCGTCTTACAAATGAACAACGCTTGCAAATTATTGAATTTTACTATCAAAATTCGTGCTCGGTTCGAAATGTTCATCGCGCGCTGCTTCCATTTTATGGTCGGCATTCTCGGTGAACAGTTAATTTCACGTTTCGGGCCGGTCAAATGGCCGCCTAGATCGTGCGATTTGACACCATTAGATTATTTTTTGTGGGGGTATGCCAAGGCTTATGTCTAAAGGGACAAGCCCGCTTCGATTGACGCACTGGAAGCCAACATCCATGCATTCATTCGTGAGATACCGGCCGATATGTGTGAAAGTGTATGCCAAAATTGGACTCAGCGGATGGGCTACCTGAGACGCAGCCGCGGTCAACATTTGCATGAAATTATCCTTAAACATTAAATTGCAAGGTTCAAACTATCGATTCAAATAAATATTTCATTAATATTTTCGAATTTTTTGTATTTTTTTTTAAAAAAAGTTCTCAACCTCTTAAAAAATCACCCTTTATGACAAGCTCGAGTCGAACCTCGAAAAACTTACAAGAAATGAATATGAAACCGGTTATTAAAATACTAACATGGAATGCAAATGGCCTTCTGATGATCTGGATGATGATAACGGAAACTTTCCTTAAAAAGGGGTCATTTCAAACGCTGCCAGGCGACCATCGTCAGGAAGCTCATCATCATAATTTTCGAAATGCCGCTTATCCTTTAAAAGGATCGCGGAGCGAGGGTGGCTAAATAGTCCTTCCATCTTTCTCGATCCTCCGCCACCAACTCAAGAGACTCCGGCAAGATCCCCAGGCGGGACTCAGAGAGGTTCTTTACCTGATCCCACCACCTGTTTCTTGGCCTTCCAGGGGGGCGACGCGCTCGCATCTCGGCTAGCATGACCTGTCTAGAAAGTCTGTCGGGGGGCATGCGAACAACGTGTCCAAACCATCGAAGAATCGATCGCTCCACTCTGAGAAGTAGCTGCTCAACATTAAGATTCCTACGAATACTGACGTTTCTCACTATGTCCCTTAGAGTAATACCAGCAACGCACCTCAGGAATCTCATTTTGGCAGCTTGTATCCGCGATCTAATTCTTTCGGTCATTACCCAAATTTTATGGCCATAGATGAGGGTCGGAACGAACACTAAATTAAAAACTGAGATCTTTGCTTTCACTCCAAGCTCAGCTTTCCTGATGACCGGCCGGCACTTTACCATTGCTCCAGCTTGGCCAATCCTACAAGATTACTCAATATCACTCCTTCAATCTTTCGCGAAAAAGATCCCGAGATACTTAAACTTCTCAAACTGTTTCATGGGACTCCATTTATGTGCAGGCTACACTGCACAGGAGTTCGGGAAACAATCATCATCATCGCTGATGGCTTCTTGAACTCCAGGAATCTTAAGCCACGCAGTTTTTTCACAGCCCTAGCCGCCACACCAAGCCGCTTCACTCCACAAATATTTCTTGCACAGGCAATGACTGCCAGTGAAAACTAGGTGCCATTCTTCCTCTACATTTAAAAGGTCAGTTGGAATTTGTTCAAACTTCTCCGAAAGTGACGTGCAAATCGCTCCCTGTAATCAGACTCAGCATCCCGTAACGCGAACTCTGTATAGAGTAGGATCCAAAAACTGAACTGCCACTTTTGAGATACTAATAATATATGAATTATGGAATTTTCTAGAATATTTCTTAAATTTGAAATTATTTCATTTAACAAGCAACAGGTTTACGCAACAGGTTTCCGACTTACTACGCCCGAAGTCTGTGTTCGCATCCTGTCACCTGAAAATTAAGACTTGTTCTTTTCAGGGTTCCCACCTCCGCGAGGTTCTGACAAGCCCTCCGAGAGTATCATTTGTCTTGAAAAACGTATCAATGTGCCGTTCGGATTCGGCGAAAAATTGTAGGTCCCCTTGTATGTGAAGAAATTAACACACACAGCATACATTGTTGAGAAGTTGGCCCCTGAAGTTCACCTCAAGCTGTTGCGACACTCTATTTATAGGCAACAGGTTATCAGTTTTGCATCATTCCAGTCAGATTTGAGGTTGCTTCTAGAGTGATGAGTTCCACAAAAAATTGGCCAGTCAGAAAATGACAAAAACTCTGCCTCAAAGTCTGTTCTTACACCCGGCCCAGGGTATATTAATTTTAATGCATAGTTTGTAAGAGAGTGAAATAATTACCGTAGACCCCTGAAAATTAGGCCATGTTCTTCCGTCCGTCTGTCCGTGTATGTGTGAAGTATTCAGGTCTCTTAAATTGAGCTAGGATGCTGGAACTTTGACTGTATTTTGTTTCTTATTTCGTACCAAGTATGAAAATTGATACGATCCGCCCACAATTGACTTGGATGTCAGACAACCTCAAAATTACATTTTATTTAAAATTGCCTTTTAGTAAACTTAGACAAGGCAACGGTTATTTTAAGCGTTAATATTCATTGTTACCGCATTTTCTCATAATTCTGACGCAATTAAAATTAATTGCTTTCAATTCTCAGCCCATACGTCCATATTTGATGCATATTCGATGCATATCGAATCAAGTAAAAAAAACTTTCAAATGTTGTGTTACAGCGTAAAGAGGGTCGGGTATTTAGAAGTACTTACGACATATTAAACTAGACGTAAGACTTCTGCTTTCCACTGTTTTAGATAAAAACTCTGCAGATATTAGGAGGGGCTGATAACATCCGCATTTGGCGTATAGAGAAAGAGTTACAAAAAATATTTCTTATTGCGGAGGACGAACTGGCTTTTAAACAGAGATTCACTGAATCGTTCGCTGAGCTCTTCTCTCCTTAGTCCTCCTTGTGACATCAATGAGCTTGATCACAAGGTTAATGAACTTACTCGGGCCCTCAACAAGGCACTATCTTCCTTCTGCCTTCTTATACTTCCAAGAGGCAAGAGGAAACCACATTGGTGGACCTCAGAACTTGGCCTATTCAGAAAAGAAGCCAGTAAGCTCTTCAACAGAGCCAAGGCCACAAACATAGATACAAACTGGGATGCTTACAAAACATCCCTCAATTTCTACAAAAGAGAACTGAGAAAAGCCAAACGGTTATCTTAGCGAGTCTTTTGTAGCAAAGTAGAAGAAACCTCCGAAGCCTCTAGGCTAAGGAAAATCCCCTCTACTAATCCAACGATGCCCGGGACTCAAAAAATCAAATGGCTCCTGGACTTCCTCTAGCGCAGAATCGCTGAACCTGCTACTTGGCACCCACTTTCCGGGTAGCTCCGATATTATTAATAGTGTTAACCTTAACAGGTCAATGCCATATAACCAATAAGTATGACCTGATAACTAGGGATAGATTGCTATGGGCACTTAACAGCTTCAAACCTTACAAATCGGCAGGACCAGACCGCATAATACCAGCCGAACTACAAAACACATCGGATATTATCCTTCCTGCACTGGAGATAATTCTGAGAGGTTGGGAAGAGATGGTCCACATTCCGCTGTTATGGAGTGAAGTGAAAGTGGTATTTACACCCAAAGTCGGCAAATATTCCCGTGTTACTCCAAAGGATCTCAGACCCATCAGACTATCATCACCATCAGTCTCTTAAAAACTCTAGAAAGATTGATTGATATCCACCTACGTTCTAGCATTGATAAAAGGCTGCTGTCTACAGCTCAGCACGCTTACTGTAAGGGCAGATCTGTGGAAACCGCTTTGCTTACAATAGTGCGTTCCATTGAATATTCACCACAAGGAGTACACAATGGTAGCCTTACTCGATATAAAAGGCGTCTTCTATATCGAGGAAGATCGAGGAACAATGTCAAGACATCTGCGATCTTGGCTGCACTGTCGGCTCTGAAGGTTGATGGCCCACTTAGCGAGTTAATAAATCAACTTTTAACGAGTAGGATTATTAGCTCAAAGCTAAGTGAGACCACTGCCAGAAGATCTGTCAGCAGACGAACCCCGCAAGGTGGAGTCCTATCCCCACTCCTTGGAATCTAGTGGTGAACGAACTGCTGGCTATCCTGAAAGGAGAGGGCTGCAGAGTGATCGCTAATGCAGACGACGCTGCCATTGCCGTTTCGGGGGAGCACCTAAACACCCTTAAAGAACTCCTACAGAACGCTGTACACAAGCTTACCAGATGGACTGACAGTTGTGGACTGGGTGTCAAGCCCCAAAAAACTGAACTTGTCCTCTTCACCAGGAAATACAAAATCCCTCGTATCGATCCTTCCTCAATCAGGGGCACTAGCTTAAATTTCTCCGAAGAAGCTAAATATCTGGGTCTCATCCTCGATAGAAAGCTCAGCTGGAAATCTAATAGACAGGAAAGGCTCCGGAAAGCTACGACAGCACTCTTTTCCTGTAAAAAAAACCATCGGAAATAAGTGGGGACTTCAACCCCGAGCCACCCACTGGCTATACATCTCGGTCATCAGACCGATACCGACGTATGGAACGGCTGTCTGGTGGACCCCTCTGAATAAAGTGGTAAACCGCGACCTGCTAAGCAAGGTCTAAAGGTCAGCCTGCATATGCATAAGCGGAGCGCTTCGCACCACTGCTTCAGCAGCAGTAGACACCCTGTTCCATCTTATTCCCCCTTGATATTTTCAGCAGACAAACAGCTGCTATCACTTGCCTCAAAGCAACCTCTGAGTGGACCTATAGTGAGATAGGTCGCTCCGCTATTCTGAACACATACAGATCCCCTTTTAGAAACACAGACTTCACTATACCCCAGTAACAATTTGACAAGAACTTCCAGACGACTATCTGCCCAAGGTCTTCTTGGAATGACTGTGTGCCTCTGGAATGCGAATCGATTCACTTTTACACGGATGGATCAAAGACAAATGATGGGGTAGATGGGTGTGTATTCGCAGAAAGACTAAATCTTAGTCTCTCTTTCCGTCTTCCGGATCATTGTAGTGTTTTCCAAGCTGAAATCATGGCAATTAGGGAGGCCATCCTGGCTTAAGAATAAAGTTATATCCACCAAGGATATACGTATATTTTTTCTGACAGCCAGGCGACCATCAAGTGCCTGGAATCGGTTTCTATAAACTCTAAAGTAGCCTTAGACTACCGTTCGTCTCTAAAGCAGATGTCAGAGCAGTTCAACATTCGCCTGTGCTGGGTGCCAGGGCATAGTGACATTCCAGGCAACTGTAAGGCTGACGAACTCGCCAAACTTGGAACTACTCTCTCTATTTCGCCTGATAAAGGCCCCTTAGGCATTCCGATTTCGACATTCAAACTCATGATAAAACTGGATGCAATAGAAAGAACAAATCTCAGATGAACAAGTGGTAGTACCTGTCTAGTAACAAAACAGATTTGGCCTAACTTACTTACTTACTTAAGGGGGCGCTACAGTCCGGGGTGGACCTGGGCCTCAGCCAACAAGCTTCGCCAGCCAGCTCTGTCTCTAGCTAGCCGTCTCCAGTTTCGCACGCGAAGTTGGCTGAGGTCTCCTTCCACTTGCATGCGCCACCTGAGTCTCGGTGCTCCTCTACCGCGCCGTCCCTGCAGATTTGGCCTAAGCTAGATCTTGAACGCTCTAGGAGTTTGATTGCTCTTAATAGATCGCGCATGAGTGCTCCAATCGGTGTTATTACAGGACACTGTGTGACAGGCAAGCACGCGACAAGGCTTGGTGTCTTTTCTAACGATTTTTGCAGAAGCTGCAGGAAGAAGAGACCACTCTCCACCTTCTCTACACATGCCCCGCTCTCTCTAAGAACGGAGATCTTCCACCCTGGAGCTGTCTTCTATAATGATGTAAGTGATCTTAGCTTGACTGATACAAAACGTCTCTTACGCTTCATAAGTGTATTATTCATTAGTGTTACGCTTCATTAGACTTCATTAGAGGTGGAGAACAACGATGAAGGTGATCCAAATAAACCTCCATCACAGTAGGGTTGCCACAGCCAATCTGAGGCTGTTCCTCGAGAGGGAGCAGCTGGACCTAGTTTTAATCCAAGAACCCTGGATTGACAAAAAAAACAGGGTTTTAGGATTAGGCTTAAAAAATTTCTCACTTTACAATGTAAAAAATAAAGGTAAGGCGAGAACATGTATCGTAGCAAACAAAAACCTTCATATACTAATGTTATCTCATTTCTGCACAGGTGACCTAACGGTGGTGGAGGAAGCGTCGGTCTACATGCCATTTGACGACGGTACCTCGGTCCCCCCGGAATCTTTGAAGACGCTAGTGACAGCGTCCGAATAAGGTAAGAAGAACTTAGTCTTACGCTGTGATGTCAATGCCCATCATACGATCTGGGGAAGCTCAGACATTAACGCCAGAGGCGAGGTTCTGTTTGATTTTGTCCTTAGCTCCAGCCTTTTAGTATGTAACAGGGGAAATGATCCCACCTTCATTACAGCGAATAGGAGGGAAGACTTGGACGTAACTTTCGTGTCTCAGAGCAGTTCTGTTCAAGTAACAAACTGGAGAGTATCTAAGCAGGCAACACTATCAGATCACTGCTGGATACTCTTTGAGATACAGGTAGGCTCGCAGGCTAGGAAAGTTTTCAAAACAGAAATAGAGCAAACTGGGTGAAGTTCAACAAAGAACTGCGGAGGACTATCTCCCCCTGCCCAGACAGAGATCTCACTACCGAGCATGAGATCGACGATACAGTCGAATACATTACCGGGGTGCTCTCCAGCTCTTTCGAAAAATCCTGCCCAAACAGCAGTACAGGAGGGAAGCAACGCCCTCCCTGGTGGAACTCCAAGATCGCGGAGCTCGTCAAGAGCTCAAGATCTAGATGGAACCTTGCAAAAGACGGGCTCATCGAATGGACGACCTATAAGGAGAGCGTAAGAACTCTAAAAAAGGAGATCAGATTCGCCAAGAGGAATTCATGGAAGAATTTATGCGAATCAATCGAAACAACAACTGAAGCGTCCCGACTGCGAAAAGTCTTATCCAAAGCGCCCATACCGCTACCTTCACTCAGGAAGACAGAGGGCGATTGGACCTCGACACACAAGGAAACGCTGGATTTGCTGGCGGAAACTCACTTCCCAGGGTTCACCGATACCTATGAGGATTACGCTACAGTAGCACAAGGCTCTCGGAGGAAGATGAAGGAAGAAAAGATCAGGGCTATAACCGATGTAAAAAGGCTGGCCTGGGCGATCAACTCCTTCGATCCCTTTAAAGCACCAGGGATGGATAACATCCGACCACTAATGCTCCAAAAAGCAGGGGAAACTATCATTCCATGGTTGAGTAACGTCTACAAGTCCTGCCTAAAGCTGTGCTACATTCCCAAAGCTTGGAGAGAAGTTCGAGTGATATTCATCCCCAAGGCAGGGAAGGCAAACCACACTACGGCAAAGGACTATCGACCCATAAGCCTGTCTTCATTCATGCTCAAGGCTTTGGAGCGGCTTATAGACGTGTATGTGAGAGAGCTGATTGGTGATAACTACATATCAAAATCATAGCATGCGTACATGCGAAGCAGATCGGTTGACACTGCACTACATAGAGTAGTAACAGTGGTAGAAAAATCCTTGGAACACAAGGAGCACACTTTGGGTGGCTTTCTAGACATAGAGGGGGCGTTTAATAACTTGAGAAATGCTTGAGAAACGCCCACCTAGATAGCAGTCTATGCGACTGGATCGGGCTCATGTTAAGCACACGAAAGATAAACTGCTACCTAGGCGAAGTATGCAGCAGACGACACGTCAGCAGAGGAACACCGCAGGGAGATGTCCTATCTCCGCTCATATGGACCCTGGTGATGGACGCTAATTTTGCTAAGAACCCTGGAGAGGGAAGGCTTCATTGTGAGCGCATACGCAGACGATGTAGCAATCCTGATCCCAGGTAAACTTCCATCAATCCTCAGTGACCGACTCAGCTACGCACTCCGCAGTCACGGATTACCTCCCTATGACATTCGCCTTCAACAGGAGATTCGCTACCAGAATACCTGAAAGAGGTGAATGGGAAGATAAGACCATTACAGGAGATGACGAGATCACCGTTTATACCGACGGTTCTAAGATGGACGTCGGAACCGGTGCGGGCATCTCCTGTGGAGATCTGGGACTAGGTAAATCTTTTCAAATCAATGACGACTGCAGCATTTTTCAGGCGGAGCTGGCAGAAAGAAACACAGCCCCGCAAACAAGACCATCACCATATACTCTGATAGCCAAGCGGCAATTCAAGCCTTGGAATCAGACGTGGTAAGATCAAGGGCTGTGAAACTATGCAGGGAAATTCTGGACGAGTTATCACTTGGCAACACTGTAACTGTGTGTTGGGTGCCAGGTCACACCGATATATCGGGAAACGAAGAAGCGGACAAGCTTGCGAGATTTGGGTCTGGGATGAATGCATCTCTAGCCCTCAAATCTATAAGAGTCCCGCTGAGTTCGATAGCACGTAGGATAGAAACTGAATCCTTGAGTAGAACCAACCTACGTTGGACAGAACTTGATACGAGCAGACACACAAGAAAGCTATGGCCAGCGGTAAGCAAAAAGAGATCACTATTTTTGATCGGACTAGCCCGCAGGAACATCCGAGTACTCACGGGAATCCTCACGGGGCACTGCGCTGTGGGTCTACACGCTGAGCGGCTAGGACTGCAGAAGCTGCAGGGACGTTGAAGAAATTGAATCTGTTCGTCACCTGCTCTGCGATTGCCCAGCCCTAAACAGCATCAGGCATAGTATCCTCGGCAGCTACTTCTTCAACGATTCAAATTGAATCTGTTCGTCACCTGCTCTGCGAATTCCCAGCCCTAAACAGCATCAGGCGTAGTATCCTCAGCAGCTACTTCTTCAACGAGCTCGAAGATCTAAATAATGTAGATCTAAAGGACCTCCTAAGATTTGTATACAAATCCGGATGGTTCCAAGAGGGCGGAACTCTGAGCTTCTAACAGCAGTCTATTTCTGTTTTCGTTCCAGGTATTAAGAAGGTTCCCAATGGACACAATGGACCCAACTGCTGGTCTAAGTGAAGCCGTGACTATTGTCAAAAGGGCATCTATCAACCTAACCCAACCTAACCTACGCTTCACGAGTAGGCAAATTTTTCCAGATCCACGTGGTATCACAATGGACCTACATAGGTCTAAGTGAGCTGGGTTCTTCGAACCCGACAACCACTTCAACCTAACCTAACCTAACCTTCTTATTGCGATGTCACTTGTTGATGGCAAGCTACGTAGGCTTCAAGCTATACTTGATTGTAGCAATAATTACCATAGGCTCAAAGCGGATAAACAACCGGAACCAAAAATCATACAGCCTATTCCAAAAACATTTTTTTCTTTTGTTTCAAATTCCACTTGTTATACGTATTCTATAAATGGAAGTAGGTATGTACAGTACATATAGCTCCATGGCCATTGGACGGACAGTCTCCAAAGAGCAACCAAACTGACAAATGACCACTTCATTGGAGCCAAGTAAAATAAGGTGTCGCGATGCTCTTGACTGATGTCGTCCATGCCTTTTACGTTACCAAATGACATTGCGGCGCGGTGCCGTATCCTTTTTACGGAGACCCCTCGCGCATCGACTATCAAGTTTACTTTGCTTTATTAAGCCATTCCAATCGTTTTGTATTATTTATAATATTTTTTTTCGACACCTCCTCACTGTCGACATCCACTTAAATTTCATTTGTCCCACATAACGCGCTTCTTCGCGGAAAATCCTCAACAGATCCCCCGCTTTGCCGGCGCGCGGCCGCCCTATCGTTGTTAATTCGCGAAAATTTTGCGCTTGCGCAATCGAGTCGCGCGCCGAAGAGGGAAAAGCCCCAACAAATAATTTACGAATGAAAACAACAAAAATCCACAGTTATGCCTCCTATTACCAGCTTGTGACAAACATCTTCTGGCGAACGAATGAGGGTTACCAGCACACACCGACACCGGTTTGCGAGTTGGATACCTTGTTGGATTTATGAAGATCGCACTACAATTGACCAGAAAACCGATCTAACAATATGGATGCACCGATAGATAGTCGTCGTCGGTCGTCAGTTGTCGTGATTTTCAACACAAGAAGTACGGGTACATATATGCCTTAAAGGTCACCGCCGGCCGTCGCGTCTAACGTCGTCGTCGTCGGCGTCGTCGTGTGCTCCTCTCTGTATATGGCCTACAAACTTGGCAAATGGAATGCAAAGCTGGGCGCACAGTTTTGGGTGTTTGGATGAGCTCACAGAATGCGACTCGGTACATGCTCTCTGATCTTACTCTCGACTTGTTCAAATAAATATGCTTAATGTTTCGCTATGCGCATTAGAGGAGATTTACGGGTTTCGCCCCCGCTCCCCTTTGCTGGTTCCAGGTATACCTACACCTCTTTGGGATGCAATACCATACAACTTGCCAATTGATATTAATTGACGGAAAATATGTATAAATTTTCAACTCAAGAGGATGGTTATTCAAGAGGTAGAATCACAGATGAACCTAGACAACTGGTACACTCGTCAACAACGACCTTCTACCTTCCACTATATCCAATGCATTGGACATGAGCAGCTTGATCAATTCATTACTCGGCGACGCTGATCTTTGGGAAGTAGACCTGAAGTGTGTTTTTCTATTTACATACATTAACTTGAGAAGCGCCTAGAAGATGATGGCCCGATGCCCCCAGGCACCACCCCCTCGGACATAGAATCGGCGTATTTGCCGGCGGCGATCTTGTGGAAAACTTTACGCCAAAAAAAAATTGGAAATGAGACCCTGAAGCTTGGTTTGTTTTTTGCTTTTTTGCCCAAGTTACTGTGGTGTATACTAACACTGCTGATGGGGTACTTTGAGGCGGGTGTATCCGTATTTATCACCCAGGTTACACTGACAGGTCGAACAGATACTTTGCATTTTTGTCTTTGTACTTATTTTGTTATTAGATTCAAATTGTTGTTGCGGTGGCTGTAATTGAATGAATCGCCCTCTGTACCAGAGATCTCTGAGTTTGGCATACCTCACCTCTGGTCGCTTCAGTTCAGCGCGCGACGCAAACTGATCAATGAGAAACTCTTGGTATTATATCGATTGTGTAAGATGTCGAGTGAAAAATCTTCCAGAGAGCCTCTGCCACAGTTGATGATGCTGTTTCAGTTTCAGCACTGCTGACGCTGCTCTGTTGCTGCTGCTGCTGCTGCTAATACTGATGATGATGATGATGACGATATATACTGCTCCGACAAACAACTACCAAGACGCGCTCGAGACGACGACAACCAACAACGATAATACGAAGACGATGATGACCATCTCCCTGAGTTATTTTCATTTCCCTACCATTTAAAAATGTTTTTTTTAACACAATTTTTCGGATATAAAAGACGAGTGTCGTAGTTCAGAATTCATCAGTGGTGACTTGCTTTTGGTTTAGTTTAACTGTTTTCTGACGGCGGAAAATTATTTTTTTTTCTAAACGAAAAACTCATTATAACAAAATGATGAAACTAATTGTTGCACTTTGTCTGCTGGTTGTGATTGTGAGCAGTGCTCCTGCACCGCAACAGGATGTCCAAGTTGTGGGATTCGAAAACGACAACGACGGAAGTGGCAACTACAAATTCAGGTGAGGACGATAATGCAGATGCAGAAATGCATTTCAAAGGATTAAAATTGTGCTAAACACAAAGTGGTGATGTGTGGTTTTTAGTGACATACGCAATGGATATTGAAAGTGTATAAAAAAAAAAATATTATTTTATAAAAAATTATCACGATGGCAACTCGGAAGTGATACGAAAAGACAAGACTGTTGTTGAATGGTAGCTACAAGTATCATATTATTAGTGCTTCGAGGCTCTCAAGGTCGTTTAGTCGCTATACAAAAGAGGCTCTGATCGGATTTGAATTAACCCTTCGAGACTTAAAACGGTCATTCAGTATTGCCGTCTTCCTGTACTAGAAAAACAGATTTTTTTCTTAAGCCCTGGCTCCTCTTAAGCTGTTTTGCCCTAATAGTTTACAGAAACCCAACACGGAATCGAATAAATAACTTTTTTTAACTTTTAACTGAAGATTGACATCTATCTAGTAAAAGACTAGAAAAAAAAAACAACCCTGGTTGGTTCAACAATTGCCTTGTCAGCAGATAATTAAGGATCTCTACAGGTTGGATTTTAGACTTATTGGCCTTTGGAGTCTCTGTATTATACTCTAAGCAAGGTAGTAGCTTCTAAGAACATCAGATTATTATTTCTTAAAACTTAGAAGCCATTAAAAAATACTAAAAATGCATTCATTACTCTTAACCTCCAAAAATGTGTACTATAAGATTTATGTTCTTGCTGTTTTGCTATTTTATATTCCCTGACTTTCCCTGACATTCCCTGCCATAAAATTACGCCCTGTTGCTGTTGATAGTAGGTTAAAAGCTTAGAGTCTATATTGAATCAGTTTATACAAATAATTTGATCTTCAAACTGTTAAGGAAAGAGACTAGAACGTAATTGACCACCATAAGCAGAGACGCCTTAAACGTCCATAAAACTTAAAAACGAGGGCGTCTTACTTTATTTTTGTTTCTGAAAATTTGTTTTTTTATTATTGTAAAAAAAATGATCAAGAACCAAAAACTTTGGCGTATCCAATATGAAAATTTAATAGGACCTGCTATTTTGTAGGGCAGAAGTTCCCTGCGGTTAGGTTTATTTGGTCAAAATCACGTTTGAAATAACCTTTTCGCGAGGAGACTCTGTTGTACATTGGAGTAACGAATGACGAATAGAAAAACCAGAGTTCAATACCTTCGTGGATAACAAAAGCACTATCAAAAACAGTGAAAATAAAAAAAAATAAGAAAACAATTTAATGAAAAACAGTTCCCTAAGACCCTCTTAGGGTCCCCTAAGACCCTAAGACCCTAAAGACAAAACTTCGCAAGTTTTTTTTTAACTCTGTTGTTATCAACATTTTCCAAATTTTGCCACCAGGGGGTTGCCTTAAATTGTATTTTTGAGCAGTTTCTAGATGTTTCTAAAACAAGAATAAACTCAAAAAAAAGCACAAAATTAGATTTTAAAAAATGCGGTGCCAAGTGCAATTATAGTGTGGAGTGAGACCCTTTTCCTGTTCTCCTTTCCATTTCTATTCCGCTTTCCATTTTTTCGTTCAAGTTCTATGATTTTGTCAAGCCGACCGCTTAGAATGGGCGTGGCCAAAAACTTTGCATCAGAAATATCTAGAATGGATTCTGGTGCATATCCTATGTGCATATCCTAATTTTATTTCTTGCTCTTTCCTAATCCAGGCTAAGAAGTAGTCGAAATTCACATTTTTCTGGAAAAAATAGATATTTTTCTTGAATTCGGCCTCCAAATGTGGGCGTGGCCCAATATTTTGTATGAGGAAAATGTGGAAATGTGGATTTGGAAAAAAAATCTTAAATAAAATGCACGTGAGAGCGACCTTATTATACCCCATCCCAAAGGATAAGAGGCAGATATATTAAGTTTGATTCATAGTTTGTA